>JARQOC010000004.1:219933297-221133297 GCA_033576535.1 Allobates femoralis | reverse complement strand
TGCTGCTGATAACATTTTATGGAGAAGGAAACTGAAATGAGAAAGAAACTAGAGGCAAACACAGACATTCTACTGCAAGTTGTCCTGAATTGACAGTTACACTTTAAAAAAAAAAACAGACGTTTCAAGAGAACTTGCAGTAGAATGTCTGTGTTTGCCTCTAGGACCCCCCAAATTGCCCTCCCCACTCTCTATACGATATTTTTGAAGACAAACTATATTCTCCCATCTCTGTAATGTGAAAATCTGTATTCTCCGAGACAGATTTACCTCCTTAATTTGGAGTATAAACTTAATCCAGGCAGAGAAAGAAGAGGATGTGTACTGATGATTTATGAAATCAAATTAAAAGGACGGTTACTCTTTAAATGCAGTCTGCCACCATTGAGAGCCATGTAATGACTGAAACTTTTCTCTCCTGCTCTCATTTCAAAGCTGAATGGGATTAAAACAGCACAGCAGAACTAAACTTTGTCTCACTACAAAAACATCTGTAGCTGCAGTTCTCCTCCTGCAGCCAGCTCTGCTGCTCTGCCCTTAGCTCCACATTAGCTGCTCGTGAGATGAAGACGTGTTAGCTATAATAAAGCACAGTTCTGCAGCAGAGCTGACAGCAATGTGAGAAAACTACAACTGCAGATGTGTTTGTTATGAGATAAAGATCAGATGTGTTTGTTATGAGACAAGATGTCCCACACTGGTAACACACCTTTTACAAAAAAAATAAGCCCTGGGGGCAGATTTTCATGGCGATCTATGTCTGGCCTATGAATTATTTACATATTAAAGAAAACGTGGATTTCTGTGAAATAAGACATGAGATTGCATATAGTAATGGGCGAACCCCCCGATGCTCAGAATCAGCGAGTTCGCTCAGACCTTTTTGTAAAGTAGGAATTTGGGGCCAGACATAACTCAAACTTACGTCCGAACCCTGAGCTTGGACTTTACAGTTATGGGATGGGGCAGGAGTGGCTATGCTGTAAAAGAAAGCATATAGTTAAGGCTCCATTCACATTGTGCGTTTTTGGTCTGTTTTTGTAGCCAAAACCAGGAGTGGAGCACATGTTTCTATTATACTTTTCCTCTGATTGCTCCACTCCTGGTTTTGCCTACAAAAACTGACAAGGAAAAACAGACCAAAAACACACAGTGTGAATGGAGTCTAATAAGCATTATCATTATACTGTACTTACCAGGTCCCTCGGCGATGTCCTGCCGTCCCGGCCACATCTACTTATGGGGCCGCTCATTAACATCCGGGGAAATTCACTGCATTGTTGAGAACTCAGCAGTTTTCGGCAGTGTTCGCGGTGATGTCAGAAGTCACCCGAGTTCATGGCTCAACTATAAACTCAATTCATCTCTGACTGTCACGGTCAGTCTCAGCCTGCTTCTCTGTCCAGACCGATGAAGCGGTCGGACTGAGGGTTTGTTTTGTAATTAAAGATGGAGTCACTAAATGTGTTTTTTGTTTTATTTCTAATAAAAAATAAATTGTCTCTATGTTTTGTTTTACTGTTTACTAGAAATTCATGATGGCCCAGGTCTAATTTGGTTGGACGCCATGAATTACAGCGTTAATACCAGTACAGAACAGAAAGCTGGTATTAACCCCATTATTACCCAGCGTGCCACCCCCCCAACCAAGGCTGTTGGGAGAGGCGGGTAAAGCGCCTGGAAAAGGCGCTAAGATGAATGCGCCATTTTCAGGGGTGGCTGCGAGCTTCGGATTTCAGCGTGGGTGGTCAAGATGCTTAGTCCTTAACCACGCTCAGAAGCACAGCCCCCAGATGCCTGGTTTTACATGGATGGCAATCAAAATATGTCACTGCCATATGAAGCCAGTGAAGTGGATGCAGCCGTGAAAGAGGGACGAGAGGATGCGGGACCCGGTAAGTATAATGATTATGTTTATTAATAATTCGCTTTGTTTTACAGCCCTCGGACCCAAACTCTAACACAGGTTTCCCAGTGAAACCCATGTTTGGGATATGTGCAACGGTACAGATCCCGAATTTTACAATTCAGGCTTGCCTATTACTAATAGCTTACCATCAAGGTATCATTTGGTTCAACATTTTATGACCAGCATCTGCATATAAATGGCTTAAAAGGTTTAATCCTACTGACAGATTTGTTTTGAAATTGAAAACATTACTTCACTAACATAGACAGAAAAATCAGTTAGATGTACAATAAAACAAATTTTACCTTTTTACTGCAGGTTGTCGTAATCTGGGAGCAGCATTTCTTGTGACAAGCAAATCTACATACTAAAACAGATCACCAGATTAGTAAGAAGTCCACATTCATCTAGTATTACCATTCTACTATATAGAGCAGTGATCTCAATGAGTAATAATAATGTCACAATACAAGAATGATTAGCCAAAGACTAAAAGAGTTATTTTTCCTGATGCACTTTTCATAAAGAAAAAACTTAGCTACTCCTAGATGTAGATCTGTAACAAAATTAATCTAAATAAAACATGTTGGCTATGGTCCCTCAATGATGTATCTTCATCATTTTATGTATGGTTGTGACCAGATTAAGCATTATCACAGCCCAAACAGAAGCCCGATGCCCTGTCGACCCCACTGAAAACATCACTACATGTGAATATAATCATGATGGTTCCTGGCTTCAACACTAGCAAGGACATATCACAAATCTGCATTACTGTAGTTTGCAGATGAGTCAATCGGAATGTGTAAGGCTTGGGTACTGATACCTGCAGAACACTTAGGCTGGCTTCACATTACGATTTTGAGGCATCCAAGTGTATCTGTGTTAAATCGGATACACTCGGATGCAATTTTGCCTCCCATGTGTCACTATGGGGTTCGGATTGTGCATAAATCGGATGGCAAAAAGGACACATTGAAGCACAATCCGTGTTCCATGGCAATACATGGGAGGCAAAATTGGATCCGAGTGTATCCGCTTTGGCACGGATACACTCGGAAACTCCGAAATCGTGGTGTGAAGCCGGCCTTAGGTGAATCCTTCTGCTTTGAGCAATCTCATGTAATAGAGCACACATGCGCAGAACTGCCTCCTTCCTCATCAGAGCTAGAAGTCTCGGCTTAGCATGAAAAAGCCCAGGGATTTCTGCATTCGAGGTGGTGATAAGAACATGTGCCAATGACCAAAAGTGGTTTTGGCAAATGCGGATTTTTATTATATTCCGGTAAAATTAAGATTCATTTAAATATTTTTGACTCATCTCAAACTGTAACCCAAGGGACCACTGTGTCAAGTAAAATCTCGATAGTTTCTTTCTGAGAGGCCAACAAATAAGGAATATTTGATTTGCATAAATCTTACATTTACAAACAGCAGCTCTGTCCATGATCCAGATAAGAGATGAACAGAACTCGCAGTATGTGGGAATGTTGTACTGAGTGGCCTTAAATATATGTCCATTGTGTTCCTCAACCTAAAGTGAGAAAATAGAAAAGGAATAACATTTAGGAATACAGCGGAGAGCTGGCGAGTATAGTCAGAGACCGAATCCTGGACAGAGTGGAAACTGGACTACGCAAAACCAAAAGAAAGCAAACAGAAGGACTAAAAGAAACTAAATCAGAAGAAGGACAAGTATGGATAATAGATGACAATCACTTACAATGTCTGACTCTTTTTTCCGTCTTTTCTTTCTTTCTGGCTTTTGTGTCTTGTGAGAAAGCATATTCAAAAATCACAATAAAATAATATCCTGTTTTATTTTGTATAGCTCAGGCTTTTCCCTACTAAATACCTTTCCTGGAGTGTAATTCAGAGGTTTATATTCAGTGACAAATTCATCTAGGAAAACCTTGAATGTATTGATCCAAACTCGCACGGGGGATTCGTTCCAACTTCTTTGTTGATGTTGTTTCATGGTTTTGTCTAGGATTTGCTCAAAAAGTGCTCCAAGGTCCCTGTAGCGGATGCTTTTCCCATCTTCACCCTTTTAAAAGGAGATTGGTAGGTAAGATTTTAAATAGACTAGTATGAAACATTTAAATAGAGTCTGTTACCAGGTTTGCCACCTCATGTGAGAGCAGCATAATGTAGTTAAAGAGACTCTGATTCCAGCGATGTATCCCATAGTTTACTGGATGCAGCAGTTGTGACACAATCAGGGGTTCAAGTAGCAGAGCTCAGATAGCTAACCACACCCACAGCTCTCTATTTACATTGTCTATTGATAGTGAGTTGCTTCTCAGAGGAGGAGCCACTTGGCACAAAGCAGCTAGTCACAGCAATCATAATCACAAAGCACTCACTGATCTCAGGGAGACCAGTCAAGGAAAACACTGCGGACAGCGGGCTAAAGCGCTCAAACACAGTGAAATTCATGATGCAGGCTAGGTCCTTCCCTGGAGGGATATCTGGATAGTCCCGTGTTTGAGACTCTTAATTGAGGCTCCTCGGACTCCAACAGCAATCATAATGTCCTAGTGATAAAACCTTTATTGTAAGTAAACAACAGCACACAGCTTAATAAATGACACATTACTGAAATCTGTATCTCAGCACCTATCACCTGCTGTCTTCACCTGCTGAAAGATTCCCTTTAAGACTGATTTTAAGCAAGGAGATTGATCTGAGTAGAATGCATATAACACAAACTTATTCTACAATGGATAGACTTTTTTTTAAAAGGAAAATGTAACTGTAAAATGTTCTTGTCTTAAAACCTTCATGTTCCTCATAATTCAGTGGCTGTAAAGCAATCTACAAATAAGCTCTCTCCAAAAGGTAAAAATGATCTCTGTAGTGGCACTAATAGGCTGTTACCATGCAAGACCAGTTCATTAAAGGAATGTCCACTACCTGGAAACCCCCTTTTTAAACGAAGTAGTCCTTTTTGTACTTGAAAAGTGGCAGATATTCACTACCTACACAGGTGATGTTCCTGCGAGGGTAAAATAAGTATTGAACACATCACCAATTTTCTGAGTAAATATATTTCTACACATGTTATTGACATGAAGTTTTCACTGGTTGTTGGTAACAACCGATCTGATCCAGACGGCAAAGAAATCAAGTCATAGATGTCCATAAATTAAGTTTTGTGTAATAATGAGAAATAATACAGGGAAAAGTGTTGTACACAAAGAGATGCAAAAAGCCATGGAAAGTAATTAGAAAACAATCCTGTCACTTAGTGAAAAATAATATCAGCTGGTTCACCTGATGGCCTATAAAAAGAAGTCTCATAAGAAACAACTCATGTTCAGTAAAATCAGTGAGGTAAGTTAAGACCTTCTAACCTCATTGTTGCAAAACATACTGATGGTATTGGTTACAGAAGAGTTTCTAAACTGCTGAAGGTTCTAGTGAGCACTGTTTGTGCCATAATGCAGAAGTAGATGGAGCATAATTTCACCATAAACTGGCCATGACCAGGTGCTCCTTGCAAAATTTCAGATAAAGGAGTGAAATAATTATCAGAAGAGCCAAGGACCACTTGTGGAGAACTACAGAAAAACCTGGAATCAGCAGATACAAGTGTTTCAGAGAAAAAATAAGTAATGCACTCAACTTCCAAAGTCTGTATTGCTCACCATGGAAGACTCCATTGCAGAACAAAAAGCATGTTCAAGTGTGTTTTGAGTTTGCGCAACGACATTTAGACAAGACTATGAAATACTTGGGAATATAGCTTAGCTAGGTGAGACCAAAACTGAACTCCTTGAATGCAATAATACACACTTTTGGAGGCCCAAAAACTCCAAGACTACAGTGAAGTTTGGAGGTGGCAGCTTCATGGAGCGGGGCTGTTTTTACGCACATGGCACTGTCAAACTTCATGCAACTGAAGGAAGGATGAACAGACAAATGTACTGAGACATTCTTGATAAAAATCTGCTGACATCTACCAGGATGATGAAGATGAAACAAAGGTGGAAATTTCAGCAAGTCAATGAACCCAAACACACAGGCAAGGAGACTCTGTTGATTCCAAAGACAGACAAGAAAGCTGCTAAAATGGCCGAGCCAATCACCTGACCTGAATCCAATAGAACATTTATAGAAGGAACTAAATAAAGCTCAGAGTTCATAGAAGGAGTTCACTTAGGACTTTCAGGATTTGAAGAGTTTTTGTGTGGAACAATGGCCCAAATTCCCACCTGAGCAATGCATATGACTAGTTTCTTTATACAGGAGGTGCCTTGAAGCTTCATCACCAACAAAGGCTTTTGTACAAAGTATTAAATACTTTTCAGTAAGCGTGTTTAATATATTTTCCTGTGTTATTTCTCATTATTAACACTATTAATATTATTTGATTTCTTTGCCATGTGGATTGGATGGGTTGTTACCGATATCTTATAAATTCATGCTGATATTACTTTTAAAAAAATAAATACCTAAAAAATTGGTGACATGTTTAATACTTAATTCACCCGCTGAATATTATTTTATTGTAAATTGAAACAATTATGCTGACATATACACTCTACGTACAGTAGCAACAGTGCCTTCATATAGCTGATCTGTGGGGAGACTGGTTATCAGACACCCACCAATCTTTTACTGATGATCTACCATCAATATCTAAATCCTTAGCAAAACCCTTTAAAAAAAGACTACATAGTCTACAGAGACTAATTTGGACACATCAAAAATTTATTAACTGAATTTTCCTCAATCTTGCACAGATTTATTAGGATGAGAGAAGGATGAACTGTGAAAGAAGGATGGATGGTGAAAGAAAGATAGAAGGTGACACACGTCCAGGAACTCTTCCATTGAAAGAAGGGAGGGAAGAGAGAAACCAAGCGTCATAGATGATACCCAATGAGCATTGTCTTAAAAAAACAAATAGTATAGCACTCAGACAGCAACTTAGATACACGTGTGTGTGATATCAAAGAGATTTTATTTCTACAATATTCAACATTTGCAATGATTCTTGTAATGGTTACCATAAGTGAACTGGAATAGAGGCTGAAAATATTCTGACGGAATTCTTTTAAAGCTCGTTTGAAAAGAACATCGACCATAGAATCCTTCTTTCCATCTTCTGCATCCAAATCCCCGATCTAAAAGAGGAAAAAAAAAGCCTCATAGATAAACAGACTTATGAAAAACATTAGCATAGATACATTATTGCACCTTTGTCTTGACTTGTATCTGATGGAAACCCTAAAGGCCCCGTCACACCTGGCGGCAGGGATGGGTATGTCGGCGGCGACTGGCGGGTGCGCGCACGTTTTTGGCGCCCCGACAGCGTCGCCGTCCACCATTTACATGGTATATATAAGAAACAGACATGGCATAAAAATGGGAGCACACAGGTATATAGTCAAGAATATACATACCGTATATACTCGTGTATAAGCCGAGTTTTTCAGCCCAAAAATTGGGCTGAAAAGTCCCCCCCTCGGCTTATACACGAGTCACTATACGGGGTGAGTGGGGTGGGGGCTCTGTCCGGGTGCTGGGGAGGCAGGAGGAGGCGGGGGAGGCTGCTGTATGAGCGGCCCCGTCACGTGGGGCCGCTCATTACATATGCACTGCATCCCCCTGTCAATCAGCGCCAGGGGGAGCAGTGCATATATGTGTATTGCAGCCCCCCAATCTGCTGGCACACGTCCCCCCTGTTGTAAGGCCCCCCCCTGCTGAATACTTACCATCCCTGGTCTTCAGCAGCACCCCGGCGCCGGTCCTCTGTGCTCCGGTCCTACGCGATCCCGTCCTCTGTGCTCCGCTCCACGGCTGCATCCGGGTTCCCCGCGCGTCGCCGACGCGATGACGTCATTGCTTCTGCGACGCGCGGGGAACCCGGATGCAGCCGTGGAGCGGAGCACAGAGGACGGGATCGCGGAGGACCGGAGCACAGAGGACCGGCGCCGGGGTGCTGCTGAAGACCAGGGATGGTAAGTAATCAGCAGGGGGGGGCCTTACAACAGGGGGGACGTGTGCCAGCATTTGTGTGGGGCTGCAATACCACTGGGGCTGCTGTATACTGGGGCTGCTGTATATAGGGGCTGTATACTGGGGCTGCAATACCACTGGGGCTGCTGTATATAGGGGCTGTATACACCACTGGGGCTGCAATACCACTGGGGCTGCTGTATATAGGGGCTGTATACACCACTGGGGCTGCAATACCACTGGGGCTGCTGTATATAGGGGCTGTATACACCACTGGGGCTGCAAGACCACTGGGGCTGCTGTATATAGGGGCTGTATACACCACTGGGGCTGCAATACCACTGGGGCTGCTGTATATAGGGGCTGCTGTATACACCACTGGGGCTGCAATACCACTGGGGCTGCTGTATATAGGGGCTGCTGTATATACCACTGGGGCTGCAATACCACTGGGGCTGCTGTATATAGGGGCTGCTGTATACACCACTGGGGCTGCAATACCACTGGGGCTGCTGTATATAGGGGCTGTATACACCACTGGGGCTGCAATACCACTGGGGCTGCTGTATATAGGGGCTGTATACACCACTGGGGCTGCAATACCACTGGGGCTGCTGTATATAGGGGCTGCTGTATACACCACTGGGGCTGCAATACCACTGGGGCTGCTGTATATAGGGGCTGCTGTATATACCACTGGGGCTGCAATACCACTGGGGCTGCTGTATATAGGGGCTGCTGTATACACCACTGGGGCTGCAATACCACTGGGGCTGCTGTATATAGGGGCTGCTGTATACACCACTGGGGCTGCAATACCACTGGGGCTGCTGTATATAGGGGCTGCTGTATACACCACTGGGGCTGCAATACCACTGGGGCTGCTGTATATAGGGGCTGCAATACCACTGGGGCTGCAATACCACTGGGGCTGCTGTATATAGGGGCTGCTGTATACACCACTGGGGCTGCAATACCACTGGGGCTGCTGTATATAGGGAGTGCAATACCACTAGGGCTGCTGTATATACCACTGGGGGCTGCTGTATATACCACTGGGGGCTGCTGTATATCATACTGCTGGGGCCTGTATACCACTGCTGGGGGCTGCATACCTGTGCTGGGGTCCACCCTCGGCTTATACGCGAGTCAATAGATTTTCCCAGGTTTTGGGGGCAAAAGTAGGGGGGTCGGCTTATACACGGGTCGGCTTATACACGAGTATATACGGTATATAGTTTTATTCACACAAATCCAGACAGATATATTAAAAACAAATTTAAAAACCGAAATCAGGGGTTCCCATGCTTAATGAGGTAAACCAAATGTACTTATAAACATCAACATCAGATAAAGAGCCCACAATATGTAAGGTACAAAATTATCATGAAGCTAAATAGCATATAATACAGTGCAATTATCATGGGCAATATAGATATAACAAGTCAATTAAGAATGACACTAGTATGTGTCAGCAAGTCTGTATATATGATACACTGCACAATACAGATATTATACAGCAAGAATTGACCATCATACAATAATAGATTGAATGTATACCCCTCTTAGGCACCCGTATGAGCAATTGCACTGAGAAGCGACATATATGTGGGTAATCAATATATATTCAGTACATTGTCCCAAAAATGGGAATACACAATTACAAACCTCCCTATACCCATATGAGGTGAATGGGATGAAATACACAGTGGCACTACGTTTATAAATATCACATTAGTCTCAGAAGCACTAAGTGGTCTCATGTGTTAGATGTTACATGTGTTTTAAGCATATGCTAATGCCTAACAGGTCTGAGAAGGTATGCACACAAGACACCAGGGTGCATGTACATAACCCATATAGACTGGATAGTGCAAGTCACCTCAGGCAATTAGGCTAAATAATCTAATTAGAGTGTAATATAAACAATGAATCACCAAAATGCCAGTCTGGAGGTAACACTGCACATCACCATAATCAATATAGGAGAGGTAAAGTCTCTCTCCAGTAAGACGATCTATGATCACTGCCAGTGACCATGAAGAGACCTAAAAAAGTGCCCTCAGTTTAAGGATAGAGGCAATGTCGAGAGACATAGCGCCACTAGTTACCAGCAAGTATAGGGAAGCCGCATCCCCTTGCGGCGACACGCGTTGGGAAGGGCTGTCTCGGGTTCCCGCACTTGTGCACCATACTCCCTATACTTGCTGGTAAGTAGTGGCGCTATGTCTCTCGACATTGCCTCTATCCTTAAACTGAGGGCACTTTTTTAGGTCTCTTCATGGTCACTGGCAGTGATCATAGATCGTCTTACTGGAGAGAGACTTTACCTCTCCTATATTGATTATGGTGATGTGCAGTGTTACCTCCAGACTGGCATTTTGGTGATTCATTGTTTATATTACACTCTAATTAGATTATTTAGCCTAATTGCCTGAGGTGACTTGCACTATCCAGTCTATATGGGTTATGTACATGCACCCTGGTGTCTTGTGTGCATACCTTCTCAGACCTGTTAGGCATTAGCATATGCTTAAAACACTTGTAACATCTAACACATGAGACCACTTAGTGCTTCTGAGACTAATGTGATATTTATAAACGTAGTGCCACTGTGTATTTCATCCCATTCACCTCATATGGGTATAGGGAGGTTTGTAATTGTGTATTCCCATTTTTGGGACAATGTACTGAATAAGGAGAATTTTGTGTACTCACCGTAAATTCCTTTTCTCTTAGCCTCTCATTGGGGGACACAGGACCGTGGGTGTTATGCTGCTGTCCACTAGGAGGTGACACTAAGTATACTTCTGAAACAAGAAAACAGTGTGGCTCCTCCCCTGCAGTATATACACCCTGGCTGACCTCAGCTTCACCAGTTTGTGAATAAAGCAGTAGGAGAAGCGCTAGCAGACATACATATATATATGCAAATACACTTCAGTGAACTAAACTACTAAACTGTGTATAACAGAATTGAGACAATCAGAACTGATAACAAGAAAAGAGCCGATAGGCAACAGGGTGGGTGCTGTGTCCCCAATGAGAGGCTAAGAGAAAAGGAATTTACGGTGAGTACACAAAATTCTCCTTTTCTCCTTCGCCTCATTGGGGGACACAGGACCGTGGGACGTCCAAAAGCAGTCCCTGGGTGGGAATTAAACACATCCTGCCAATCTACAGGTGGGCAACCGCCGCCTGCAGAACACGTCTGCCCAGACTGGCCTCCGCCGAGGACTGGACATGAACATTATAATGTTTAGCGAATGTGTGAAGACTTGACCATGTGGCAGCCTTGCACACTTGCTCGGCAGAAGCTTGGTGCCGAATGGCCCACGAGGCCCCTACCGCCCGGGTAGAGTGTGCCCGAAGCCCCGTCGGCACGGACTGGCCCCTGATTTGGTAGGCTTCGATGATCGTAGTCCTGATCCATCTGGCAAGAGTAGCCTTGGAAGCAGGCAGACCCTTACGAGGACCTTCCGGAAGAACAAACAGAGAGTCTGTCCTCCGAAAGGCCGCTGTTCGGGAAATGTAAAGGCGAAGAGCCCGAACCAAGTCCAGTGAATGCAAGGCCCTTTCCACTCGATGAGTCGGCGCCGGACAAAAGGAAGGCAGAATTATGTCCTCATTCAGATGAAAAGGGGACACCACCTTCGGAAGAAAAGACGGAACCGGACGCAAGACAACCCTGTCCTGGTGGAAGGACAGAAAAGGTGGCTTGCAAGACAGAGCCGCTAGTTCCGATACACGACGTATAGAGGTGATCGCAACCAGAAACACTACCTTCTGGGACAAAATACGGAGAGGAACCTCTCTGAGAGGTTCAAAGGGAGACCTCTGCAGAACGTCCAGGACTAAATTTAGATCCCATGTATCCAGGGGCCTCTTGTAAGGAGGGACGAGTCGGGCGACTCCCTGTAGAAAAGTCCTGACCTGCGATCTGTTAGCTAGCTTGCGCTGGAAAAGAACGGACAAGGCAGAAATTTGTCCCTTCAAAGAAGCCAAAGAAAGACCTGAGTCAAGACCGGTCTGAAGAAAACCCAGAATGGCCGGCAGAGAGAACTGTAGGGGCGGTCGGCCCTGAGAATTACACCAAGAGAAAAAAACTTTCCATGTGCGATGGTAAATGCGGGCCGAAGAAGGTTTCCGCGCTCTTAGCATAGTTGCAATGACCTCTGGAGACAAACCGGCCTGGGTCAGAACCCAGGTCTCAACGGCCACGCCGTTAAACTCAGGGCCGATGATCTCTGGTGGAGGAGAGGACCTTGTGAGAGCAGGTCTGGACGATCGGGCAGGCGCCAGGGGGAGTCGCTGATCAGACGCACCAGATCGGCGTACCAGGCGCGACGTGGCCAATCCGGAGCGATGAGGATCACCGACACACCTTCCGCCTTGATCTTCTTTACCACTCTGGGAATCAGCGGCAGGGGTGGGAAGATGTAGCAGAGGCGGAACTGAGACCAGGACTGAACTAGAGCGTCTGCTCCCAGCGCCCGAGGGTCGTGGCATCTGGCCATGAACGAGGGAACTTTGTTGTTTAGCCGCGAAGCCATCAGGTCCACCTCCGGAGTCCCCCACCTGAGGCATATCTGGTGGAAGACCTCGGGATGCAAACTCCATTCCCCTGAGGCGATGCCTTGGCGGCTTAGAAAGTCCGCCGCCCAATTGTCCACCCCGGGTATGTGGACCGCTGAGATCACCGATCTCGTGGATTCCGCCCACTGGAGAATTGGACGAACCTCGGACATTGCTCTTGTGCTGCGCGTGCCGCCCTGGTGGTTGACATATGCCACCGCCGTGGCATTGTCGGACTGGACTCGTATGTGACGTCCCGCCAGCAGATGATGAAAGTCCCGCAGGGCTAGAGAAATGGCACGGATCTCCAGTAAGTTGATGGGAAGCGAGGCCATCTGACTGGTCCATCTGCCTTGAGTTGTGTGATGACGATGAATCGCCCCCCAACCCATCAGACTGGCATCGGTTGTAAGGACGTCCCAGCTCACTGGTAGGAACGACTTCCCTGTCTGGAGAGAGAGAGGCCGGAGCCACCAGAGAAGAGAGTGCCTCACCGGCGGAGGCAGTCGCAAGGGTCGATCCAGGGTGGCAGGGTTCCTGTCCCAGCAGGATAGGAGAACTAGTTGCAGAGGTCTGAGATGCAACTGAGCAAACGGGACCGCCTCCATAACTGCCACCATCATTCCCAAAACCTTCATTCCGAAACGAAGGGAGTGTGGGTTTGGACGAAGCAGGGTTTTGACACGCTGACGTAGAGACACGGCTTTCTGCCGCGGAAGAAGTATTAAGCCGCGGCGGGTATCGAACACCATGCCTAGAAAGGTGATGGTCTGGCTCGGGACCGGAGAGGATTTTGGTAGATTTAACAGCCAGCCTAGACGTACGAGGGTGTCTATGGTGATCTGAACACTTTCCTCGCAGTCTGTGAAAGATGGCGCCTTGATAAGAAGGTCGTCTAGATAAGGTAACACCATGACCCCCCTGGAGTGTAACACTTTCATGACCGCGGCCATGATTTTCGTAAACACCCTGGGGGCCGTCGCGAGTCCGAACGGTAAAGCCACGAATTGAAAGTGGTCTTGACCTATTGCGAAGCGTAGGAATCTCTGATGAACGTGGCAAATGGGAATGTGTAGATACGCATCTTTGATGTCGATCGACGCGAGAAATTCCCCTTGGTCCATCGATACTATGATGGATCTCAACGACTCCATGCGAAAGTGACGCAGTTTGATGGACCTGTTGAGGAGCTTGAGGTCCAGAATTGGCCGAACTGACCCGTCCTTCTTGGGTACCACAAACAGGTTGGAATAGAACCCTGTGTATCGTTCTGATTGAGGAACTGGGACAATGACCCCTGCCAGCCGGAGAGAGTCGACGGCCGTGAGAAAAGCGCGAGCCTTCGCTGTGGATTTTGGAAGAGAAGACGGGAAAAAACGATCGGCCGGACATGATCGGAACTCTATGGAATAACCGGAAGAAATCACCTCCCTGACCCAGTTGTCGTCTACGACAGCGAGCCAGGCGTCCCGAAAGAGAGAGAGACGGCCGCCTACTCGGGAGGGATTTTCCGGAAGGGAGAAAGAGTCAGGAGGAAGGAAATCTTTGAGGACGGGGTCCCTTGGGTCTTGGTTGCCTAGAGCGAGTCTGCCAGGCAGACGCAGATCTTTGTGGGGGCTGAAAGTTCCTGTCTCTCCGAGGGGATCTGTTCGTGGCCTGAGACGGGCGGGAGACCGACCATCCAAAAGAGTTGCGAAAGGATCGAAACCGAGTCTGTTGGCGTCTAAAGGGAGGCCGTTTTGGCTTGTGTTGTGGGAGGGACGTGCTCTTCCCTCCCGTGGCATCTGAGATTAGCTTGTCCAGCTTTTCCCCGAAGAGGCGTCCGCTGAGATATGGTAGACTTGTTAGGGACTTTTTGGAAGCAGAGTCTGCTTTCCATTCGCGGAGCCAGAGTGCTCTGCGGATGGTAATAGCATTAGCTGCCGCAACGGCCGAACAGCCAGCGGCGTCGAGTGCTGCGTGAAGCATATATTCCGCTGCGATGGAAATCTGGTTAGCCATGTTGGAGCCTTCTGGAGACTGTGATGTATTACGAAGAGAGCTTGCCCAGGAAACAACTGCTTTGGCCACCCACACCGAGGCAAAGGACGGAGCTAAAGCTGAACCGGAAGCCTCAAAAATCGAGCGAGCCAATTGCTCGACCTGGCGGTCAGTGGGATCCTTAATAGATGACCCATCTGGAAGGGAAAGGAGAGTGCGCGTGGCCAGCCTAGAGACCGGAGGATCAACCTGAGGGGAATCTGCCCAGTCCTTACTGACGGCGGGGGGAAAAGGGTAACGAGAATCCATGCTCTTTCTGTTGCCAAAGCGCTTGTCAGGACGAGTCCTGTGTTTGTTCACCAGTTCCTTGAACTCATGATGATCAGAGAAACACTTGTGCGGGCGCTTTGCTCGCTTAAAAGATATCACGGACTCTGGGGTGTCTGCCGTATCGCTAGTAACATTCAGCGTCTGGTTAACTGCTGAGATCAGATCCTGAATCATAGCCTGGGTATCAGGGTTGTCCAAGTCAAGGGACAGGTCCTGATCTGAGTCCGAATCATAAGGGGCATGGAGAGACGGGGAGCCGGATTCCTGTCCCCGGGATGGGGAACCCTGGGAACTTCCCGAAGAGGAGGGAGGGGGATTCCTGTGTGCTCTCTTACGAGTAGGAGCCTGATGAGAAGGAGAAGACTCCCCTTCTGGGTCCCTGGTACTAGATTCGTGGACCTCTGTATTGACCGGCTCCGACTCAGGAGGCACTGAGGGGTCTGGAGAGGGTCGGGCCTGCAGAACCTGAAGAAGGGTCGAAGTCAGCCTTTCCATGGACTGAGACATGGACTGAGTCAAAGACTGTGTTAGGAACGCTGCCCATTCTGGGGTGGCGTGAGGGCTACCGGCCACAGCAGGGGCAGCGGGCACAGAAGAGGTCTCAGGGGCTGAGGAGGCTGCAACTACAGGCTCCGTACTAGATAAATCACAGCCTTGGCAAAGAGGGGTTGAATGACCGCTGGGCAGCTGTGTTTTGCAGGTGGTGCAGAAGGAGTAGAAGGTCGCCATCTTAGGGCCCTTCCTGTTACCCTTGGAGCTCTGCATCGTCTCAATAGGCACTATACAACAAATACAGGCAGGGTGCAGAAACGCAGGGAGAATGCCACAGATGAGAATGGCACAGCAAGCTTGCTGTGCCTCTTACCCTCCTAATGGACCGCCAGCCAGGTCCAGTGTCCCCCTGAGGCGTCCCACGTGCAGAGATGGCGGGAGCAGCACAGCGATGTGGGGAAAATGGCGCGCAGGTGATCTCGCGATGAGCGAGAAGCGCCAAGGAGCCGCGGGATCCCGCCTCCAATGACGCACCGCGATGCAGGGAAAAGGCGCGCAGGTAATCTCGCGATGAGCGAGAAGCGCCAGAGAATCGCAGAGACCCGCCTCCTATGATGAGGCCGGGAGATTCTCCCGGCCGAGCGACGTCAAAGAGGGCGGCGACGGAGGCGGGCGGTGGGCGGTACTAGCATGAAGGCCGCAAGCCGGGGGATAAAGTAGAAGCTTGCGGCCGACAAGCAGGGCGCATTGGCGCGGAAGGCCGGATACAGCTCCGGGAAATGGAGGGCGACACGGACGAGGAGCATTAGTCTCAGGTGGCGGAGCACATTAAGAACAAAAACATAAAGATAAAAGAACATGCAGGGTCCGGATGGAGCCCTGTGTACCTTGTGACGGCTCCTCAACCCAAGTGCCGCGGCAGGGGAATGGGGAGGGCATGCTGGCAGCTCGACTCATAATCCACGAAGAATATGAGGAGGTGACTGTGACCTGGCGTCCATCTCCTTGGAGGTTGCATCTCAAGGTAAGATCTCATTGCTGTAGGGGAGATTCCCTCCACTGGTTGTCCTTGCTCAGATAGACGGAGGACAAGAATTTCCTAAGAAAACGCCGGTCTGGGGAGGACAGGGAGATCGGAACGCAAAGGAACCGTCGCCCTGTTCCCTATCCCACGTGGCAGAAGGGGGTACGTGGAGGTGACACTCCGCGTTCCCGTCCGTTGTTGGTTCTGGGGAGATCGGTATGCGAAGATACCGTCGCCCCATATAATCCTTGTGGTAGAAGAAAAAATAAAAATAAAAATCTAAACTAATCTGTTGTAGTATTGTGGTCCATGGACCGCATCTACCTCCTAATGAGACACTAAGCTAAAAACTGGTGAAGCTGAGGTCAGCCAGGGTGTATATACTGCAGGGGAGGAGCCACACTGTTTTCTTGTTTCAGAAGTATACTTAGTGTCACCTCCTAGTGGACAGCAGCATAACACCCACGGTCCTGTGTCCCCCAATGAGGCGAAGGAGAAATATATTGATTACCCACATATATGTCGCTTCTCAGTGCAATTGCTCATACGGGTGCCTAAGAGGGGTATACATTCAATCTATTATTGTATGATGGTCAATTCTTGCTGTATAATATCTGTATTGTGCAGTGTATCATATATACAGACTTGCTGACACATACTAGTGTCATTCTTAATTGACTTGTTATATCTATATTGCCCATGATAATTGCACTGTATTATATGCTATTTAGCTTCATGATAATTTTGTACCTTACATATTGTGGGCTCTTTATCTGATGTTGATGTTTATAAGTACATTTGGTTTACCTCATTAAGCATGGGAACCCCTGATTTCGGTTTTTACATTTGTTTTTAATATATCTGTCTGGATTTGTGTGAATAAAACTATATATGTATATTCTTGACTATATACCTGTGTGCTCCCATTTTTATGCCATGTCTGTTTCTTATATATACATTGTGAATATCGTGGCATGGTGAGCACCTGGATTGTATTCACCCCTATACTGTGGTGCTCCTCTTAGTCTTTTTATACACCATTTACATGGGGCGACATCTCCAGCCCCGCGCCTGACAGGCGGCATCACCTCCGGGGTGTCTGAAAACCCGAGCGGCGATGCAGGACAATGGGAGCCTATGGGTCCCATCACCCGACAGGTCGCCGGCGGCCGGTTACATGGGGCGATGTGCACATCGCCCCAGATCGGTCGCCTGGTTTCAGAGCACTGCTTTGAAACCAGGCGACCTCCCAGCGGCGCCGACATCACCCCTTTACATGAGGCGTTGTAGGGGCGATGTCGCCCCTACGTCGACGATCTAATCGGCGGCGATGTCGCCCCGTGTGACGGGGCCTTAATACTCTGATTAGTCTAACATCACAGCAAACTTTCCACTTGGGCTTTCTCTAACAAGGTCTCCAGAACCGAGCTTAACGGGAGTTTGCATTTCTGGATCTGAATTACAATGTGGACTCTCTTGTACTACGAGATCCTAAAATTGAGTGTAGTACAACATGACGCGTGATGTTTTTTCTCAGCTGGTAAAAACCTCTCTGCATGGGGTTCCCAGTATTGGGCTATCACTGCCATAGTCAAGGGAAATGAGCCTCAGACCTTACTCACCAGTCAGTATTTTGTATCAATATTTGTACTCCAAAATCAGGAATGGAAAATTAGGAAAAACTATTTTAAATCATTTACATCTCTCCAGAGTTTTGGAGCCACTCCTGCATTTTTTCACAAAACAATATTAGTGTGAAAAAAGTAATGAAAAGTACTGGAATGTTAATACGACCCGACGAAGAGCCTGGAAGGTCATTTACATCATCACATAGTCTTCACTGAAAACCGTCCAACGTCTACATAAAACAAGGCATACATTTTTAAGAGCGAGGGAAATTCTTTGTCAGCATTCTTTACTTTGTCCGACAGATGAGAAGGCTCGTAAAACATGGACCCACTTCCAAAAACTCCATTAAAGTGAATCTGTCAGCAGAGTTTTGCTATTTATTTATTATTATGAGAGCAGCATAATACAGGGCATAAGGGCCTGATTACAGAGATGTGTGACTAATTAGGCTGTGTGCTGCAGTTTCAATACAATCAGTATTTTATCATCAGGAGATTAACGCTACTGGACTGCAGCGCACACAACAGGCAGGCTAATCTGTATAACCCCACCCATAACAAACAGCAGCAGTACTCTCATAATGCACAGTGTAGATAATAAGATGGCAGTCTGTGGTGTGGGTGAGGTTATACACAGTTTAATGCTTTGTTCCACTACATCTAGATGAACCAAAACAGGGATTCTATGAAAACTGCACCAAGCAGTCCAGCAAATGATACATCACTGAAATCAGGCTTTCTTGACCCATGTTGTGCTGCTATCAGTTTATATAGATAACTCCTGCTTGACAGGTTCCCTTTAAATAAATCTCCATTGCTGTCAGCTGCTACTATCTGAAAAACTTATATCAGTCATCAGTTTTTCAATTTATATCATATGCAAGAACAATACAATGCAACCACATGTGAACGTGAACAATGCTTTAGGCCTCTTTTACATCATACACAGTAGATAGACTCGACAATATTAATTTTTGTATCAAAAAGAGACCCAGAGAGCTGCTCAAAGGGTCATACTATGGATCTTACATTTAAAACTCTCTCCATAACCCTAAACCATTTCCACTTTACCTTTTTCAGCAGGAATTCATCCATACATTTCAGGTCGCTGGCACTGCATATGATTTGTGCCCGCTCGTCCTGCCACTGTGCAGGTTCCAGAGCAGCGCTGCTGATTTTCACACTCTTCCTACGTTGCACCTTAGGGGATGGGTCCTTGTTCTCCTTCTCACGGCCTCGACTAAGATCGGGACTGTGAGGGACATGCAAAGATCCCGGATCACCTGGAAGAGCAGAAAAACACATACGTGTTAGATACATTTTGATATCATTTATAGCTCCCAGAGCTGAGATGTTGAGTCAGCTGCACAATCAAATAGAACAGATTGTACGGTGGTGATAATCGGAGATTGCAACACTTCAAAAGGAAAAGTGAACCCACTTCAGGTAACACTGGCTTTTTTTTTATTTTTAAAGCCTACAGAAGACATTAGTTTGTTTTTTTGGGCTCCTTACAGACTTCTTTATTTAGTTTTGTGGTGTCTTCTAAGTGAAAGATGCCAAATGTATAGTCTGATCACTTTTTTTTAACCACTTCACATCTTTTGAAACCCAAAACAGTTAAATAATGCTCAAAAAATGTAAATACAAGTCACTGTGTCAAGAATAAAGGGTGCTCATATGGGATACCACTCCTGAACATCTCTATGGCTAATTCAGGCACTCCAATAGTAGTAGAAAATACAGTGGGGAAAAAGGATTTAGTCAGCCACAAATTGTGCAATTTTTCTCACTTAAAAAGATGAGAGAGGCCTGTAATTGAAGTTGAACTGAAATAAAAATACAAATGTGCAATGTTTTTTTTTTGCTATTTTCAGTGTGATTTTCAGGCAGGTTTCAGAAAGAACCTACTGGAAAAAGACAGTGTGGATATACCCTAAAAGTGTCTCTGTTGGATTCGGTAATTTCCAATATTGCACAGCTTTCTGAAAATGTGAATCTAAAGGGCTAGCATTATCCTTTGAAAAATCACAAACAGCCTAGTATAATACGTAAAAAGAGAATGCAATCAGCTAAAATGAAACATAAAAGAAAGCAAACAATCCCTCCAACGTCTAGGAGCATATAATCAAGGAAGGGCTATTATTTTATTTTCAGTTTTTATTATAACTTTTTTTTTGCTTGTGTGCACCAGCTCATAAAGTGTACAAAGAGTTATAGAAAAGCAACTAAGCTGATAGAGAGCAAGGCAAATCTTAATTATGAAAAAGGATTAGAGTAATAATCTGGCATTTACATTAATAAAATGTGAAAAGCTGCTCCTTATAAAACCCCTAAAAAACAAACAAACACTGAATGACTTCAATGAAAGTCAATTTATTAAAACAAAAAAGACACATTTAAAGATAAAAATAAAACAACATGCAGATTTCTGGACTGTTGATCCCAATGGAGCGCCACCCAAGATCAGATAAGAGGTTTCTTTTTTAGGGCTATTTTTTTCTTTCTCTGAATCACCTGCGGGAAGATCTAATATGTACCTACATCCCACCCCTTCAACCCCACCCATTGATTGAATTCGATGAATATCTGCCTTTTTAACATTACTAACTAAGGAACAAAGGAAAATCAGAGCAGATGAAAGAAATAAAAACCTGTAAGCAAAGCAATGTATGTCTACAGTCCAGAAGAAATGTGCCTTAACAGTTTTATTTAGCTGAAAGTGAGGGAGTACTGCCTTCACTAAGTCCTGGCAGTAAGGGAGAGTCTCCAGGGGTGTGGAGAGGCTGAAGAATGAGACTGCGGCTGATGGGTCGCTTTAACATAAGAGTATTAAGAAACCAGAATATATCTGCTTTTATACGGGTCTTGTGCTACAGAGAAGTGGAGACAGTAGGCCAGAGGCAGCAAACAATTGGAAGGAGATTTGGACACGACAGCAGTCGACTTGACATAAACTTTCTGAGCTCTCTTACCATCACTGAAATAGATCCCTTCTTTTCCCGAATTATCGGTGTCCATCTCTAGCACCTCTGTCTGTGGAGTCAACTTTTCTGCTGCTTTCATCTTCCCCCAGAATCGAATCTTTCCTCTCTGAGGTCTGACATAACAAATGTATAGATCATATGATGTCAGACAATGTGTACCTATATCATTCATGGATATAACATGTCTCCTTCTATAGGTGCTTACCTAGAATCTTGCTCTGCGGTGCGGTGAACAGGTTGAATGCGGGACATCTCCCCTTGTGACACAGCTTTCTGGAGTTTGCTCAGTCGCTCCATACCCTGAGCCTTCTGTAACATCTGGGACAAAAAAATGGAATTCAGACCCAACCAAGTTATATCAGTAGTGCAGAATATAGAAGAACGGTGGTACAGGTACAAGAAGCCGGTGGGAATATCAGTATAGGCTGATGTATTAGCAGTATGTTCATCAATTGGCACTATGATGTTTATAACTTTTCTGGCCATTCAAATCTTTGTCCAGTTCTAAAAATAATAATAAAAGATAAATTGTGAATGTGAAATCCACCAATGTCTAACTGGATCATCGTTTTACACGATCAGTAAACTCTATCTCTACCAGATGATAAAAATACAGGAAGAATCTACATTCCTCAAAATTGAAATTGTAACACCGAAAAGTAAGTGATTGCATTATGAAAATCACAGGATCGATAGGCATGTTAATGATACGTAAATTATGAAAAAACATTGAAACAATTTTTCAAAACAATTTGAATTATTCAATATTAGGTGTGAGTGCTACACAGAAATACACATATTTACATGCCTTGGCATGCAAACAATGAGGTTACTAATGTTTGTCTGAGGAATTTTCTACCATACTTAATGCCCTTCTGTATGTAAATCATCAAGATCCACTGTTGGCAGCTCTCTTTGCAATTACAGACCAAGGACATGCCAGATATGCTCAATTGGAGACAAGTGTGGGGATGCTACAGGCCATGGATAGCACTTTTGGGCCACACAGGCTGCTCACAGTAAGTGCTGGCATGTTTAAAAACGTCTCTTTGGACACTTTCATGTTTCATCGCAAATGCCTCTTCATGACCCCCGTTGACCAGGGGGTCTTCAGATAAATCTCCAACTATTGTTTGATTCAAGACAAAAAGGAGATTTTTGTGTACTCACCATAAAATCCTTTTCTCTTAGCCTCTAATTGGGGTACACAGGACTATGGGTTATGCTATTCTGCCACTAGGAGGCGACACTAAGCAATTGAAAGAGAAGCACAGTGGCTCCTCCACAGCAGTATATAACCCCCTGACTGACATAGTCTAGCCAGTTTTGTGCTGAAACATTAGGAGGAATAACGACATAAGCCGGTAAGGCAACCAGGAACTTAAAAACAAGAAAACATCAACCACAACAAGGCCAACTGGCCACAGGGAGGGTGCTGTGTCCCCTAATTAGAGGCTAAGAGAAAAGGATTTTACAGTGACTACATAAAAATCTCCTTTTCTCCTTCGCCTCATTGGGGGACACAGGACGATGGGACGTCCCAAAGCAGTCCCTGGGTGGGAAAAAACATCCACATTCTGAAATGGCAGTCTACAGGTTAGCAGCTGCTGCCTGCAGGATGTGTCTACCCAGACTCACATCTGCCGAGGCCAGAGTATGAACACGATAGTGTTTTACAAAAGTGTGAAGACTGGACCAGGTGGCAGCTTTGCACACCTGCTCAGCCATAGCCTGGTGCCGAATAGCCCAGGAAGCACCCACCGTGCGAGTGGAGTGAGCACTCAACCCCGACGGAATGGGCAAATTGCGTAGGGAATAAGCTTCCTGAATGGTAAGCTTAATCACCTGGCAAGAGTGGCCTTGGAAGCAGCCATCCCTTTACGGTGCCCTTCTGGAAGGACGAAAAGGGAGTCTGACTACCTGAAAGGTGCTGTCCTGGAGACATAAATCCGGAGATCATGAACCAAATCCAGAGTTTGCAGAGCCTTTTCAATGTGGTGCACCGGAGCCGAACAGAAGGACGGGAGACAAATTTCCTCGTTCAAATGGAAAGGGGAAACCACCTTGGGAAGACAGGACGGCACCGGATGCAGCACCACCTTATCCTGGTGAAACGTGAGGAAAGGTGCCTTACGGGAGAGTGCCGCCAGTTCCAATACCCGCCGAATGGAGGTGATAACAAGAAAAACCACCTTCTGAGAAAGAAGGCGTAGCGAGACTTCCCTGAGAGGCTCGAAGGGTGGCTTTTGAAGCACCTCCAGGACCAGATTTAGGTCCCAGGCCTCCAAGGGCCTCCTATGTGGTGGAACAATTCGAGAGACACCCTGCAAGAAAGTACGAACCTGGGGTGTCGTGGCCAATCGGCGCTGAAAAAGTACGGACAGAGCCAAAACTTGCCCTTTGAGAGAGCCTAGAGAAAGGCCCTTATCCAGCCCAGATTGAAGAAAACCTAGGATCGCGGGAAGCGAAAAACGCAAGGGCGGAAGACCTCCAGAATCACACCAGGCAAAGAAAGCCTTCCAAGTCCTGTGGTATATACGGGTGGAGACAGGTTTTCTCGCGCAGACCAAAGTGGGCGCAACCTCTTCCGAAAATCCCGCCCGAGTCAAAATTCAGGCTTCAAGGGTCATGCCATCAAACGAAGGGCCTCTGAGTTTTTATGACAAAATGGGCCCTGGGAGAGAAGATCCGGACGGTCCGGTAGAAGCCAGGGGACGTCTGCGACAAGCTGCACGAGATCGGCGTACCACGGTCTCCTGGGCCAATCTGGGGCCATTAGAATTACTGGGACGTGCTCCAATCTGATCTTCTGAACCACTCTGGGAAGGAGGGCCAGAGGAGGGAAGATGTAAGGAGGATGAAACTGTGTCCAAGTCTGGACCAGAGCGTCCGATCCCAGGGCTCGTGGATCTCGGGAGCGGGCGTTTGCGACGCCATGAGGTCCACATCCGGGGTCCCGAAGTGACTGCAGATCTGGCGGAATACTTCTGGATGGAGAGCCCATTCTCCCGAGGCAAGGCCCTGACAGCTGAGAAAGTCTGCAGCCCAATTGTTGATCCCTGGGATGTCAACTGCCGAGTGGACAGCTCCGGAAGACTCGGCCCAGTGGAGGATCGGTTCCACCTCCTGCACGGGTTCTGTCCTGATGGTTGACATATGCCACAACCGTGGCATTGTCCGACTGAATGCGAATGTGACGGCCCTTCAGGAGACGATGAAAGCTTTTCAACGCCAAGTGGATGGCCCGAATCTCCAGGAGATTTATGGGACGAGAAGACTCCATTGGAGTCCACCGACCCTGGGCTGTGTGATGGCGAAAAAACCGCTCCCCAGCCGAGGAGACTGGCATCAGTGGTCAGCACGTCCCACCGGGCCGGCAGAAAGGATCTCCCCCGAGAGAGAGATGACGGGATCAGCCACCATCGGAGAGAGTGCCTCGTTGCCACCAATGGACAGAATGTCCCGTGAAGGGTGAACGGGCTGCGATTCCAGGCCGATAGCAGGACCAGCTAAAGTGGCCGAAGATGTAGCTGGGCAAATGGTACTGCGTCCATTGCCGTCACCATCTTTCCCAAGACACGCATTGCAAACTGGAGGGAGTACGGGAGGGGACGAAGAAGCGTCCGAACTGCACAGCGCAGAGCATGAGCCTTGTCCTGGGAGAGAACCACAAGTCCCCGAGACGTGTCCAGAACCATCCCTAGGAATGTGAGCTCGCGGCTGGGAGTTGGCGAGGATTTTGGTAGGTTGAGTGAGTGTCTACCGTGATGCGGGCATTGTCCTCGCAGTCCCCGAAAAATTGACCTTTGATCAACAGGTTGTCCAGGTAGGGGAGAACAGAGACTCCCCGTGAATGCAGGATGGTCATGACAGCCGCCATAACCTTGGTGAAAACTCGCGGGGCAGTCGCCAATCCGAAAGGAAGAGCGACGAACTGGTAATGGTCCTCGTAGACAGCAAAGTGCAGGAACCTCTGATGTGCCTCGGATATTGAGATATGAGGATAAGCGTCCCGGATATTGATGGAAGTGAGGAACTCCCCCTGTTGCATGGACGCGATGACGGAATGAAGAGATTCCATCCGAAAATGCCGGGTCCAAACAAACTTGTTCAGTCGTTTCAAATCCAGAATGGGACGGGAAGACCCGTCTTTTTTGGGCACGATAAACAGATTTGAATACAATCCCTGGAACCGCTCGTTCTGAGGTACTGGAACGATGACTCCCGCTCGTCGGAGGGAGTCAATGGCCTGAAAGAAGGCGTGTGCCTTTGCCGGTGTTCCCGGAGGTTTGGAAGGGAGGAATCTTCTGGGGGGGGCGGGCGAGTGTGAAACTCGATGCTGTAGCCGAAAGACACCAATTCCCGAACCCAATTGTCATCTGTCACAGCGAGCCAGATGTGCTGAAAGAGAAAAAGTCGGCCTCCAACTTGGGAGGTGTCTTTCTGAGGAACCGAGTCAGGAAGAGGAGAATCTCTGAGACCAGGACTCCTTCGACTTGGCCTGTCATTTGCGGGGCTGCCAGCTTGAACTCGACTTGTTGGGGGCCTTGGAACTCCTGTCTGTGCGAAGCTGTGACAGGCGGGAACTAGACCACCTGAACGAGTTCCGAAAGGACCGGAATCTTGTCTGTTGACCCTTGGTAAACTTACGCTTGGGTTTCTGCTGAGGAAGAGAGGTACATTTACCTCCAGTAGCGTCTGAGATTAGCTTATCAAGCTTTTCCCCAAAGAGACGGCCGTCTAAATAGGGCATGCTAGTGAGAGACTTCTTTGAGGCCGAATCCGCCTTCCACTCTCAAAGCCAGAGGGTTCGTCGAATCGCAATGGTGTTTGAAGTCGCCACCACAGTGCAATTGGTCGCTTCAATAGAGTCGTGAACCAAGAAATTCCCTGCTACAGAAATCTGAGCGACCAGATCCAACAACTCTGGATCTGAATACTGGTGACGTAAGACGGAATGCAAATCACGTGCCCAGGTCACAATGGCCTTAGCCACTCACATGGAGGCAAAGGAGGGGGATAGGGACGAGCCTGAAGCCTCAAACACCGATTTTGACAAGTGTTCCAGCTGACGGTTGGTGGCATCCTTGATAGAGACGCCATCAGGGAAAGAGAGCAGAGTATTTGAGGCCAAACGGGACACCGGAGGGTCCACCTGCGGAGGGTCTGCCCAGGCTTGTGATACCACTGGCAAGAAGGGGTAAAGGGCCTCGATCGCCTTATGATTACCAAAACGTTTATCAGGCTGGGACCAATGTCTCTGCAGAACCTCCTGAATCTCAGGGTGGTCTGAATTTGTGAGATCTCTTGAAGGAGACCACATTCCTAAGACACTAAGCAAAAAATTGGCTAGACTATGTCAGTCATGGGGTTATATACTGCTAGGGAGGAGCCACTGTGCTTCTCTTTAAACTGCTTAGTGTCATCTCCTAGTGGCAGAATAGCATAACCCATCGTCCTGAGTCCCCCAATGAGGCGAAGGAGAAAGTGAGACTCATCAATGAAGAAAATATACTTCTTTTCAAGCCTCCACTGCCAACTTGCTCTGCACCACGATATCCTTTTAGACTAGAGTATTGCTGTGAGGTCAGTTAACATTTGTTAATGGACATCTGGTTTACAACACAATGTTGTGCAAATGCCTTCTAATGGCGTGTGCCAACACTGCTCAACATCTTAGGCCTGAATGTGATGTTTAATTTAACTTGCAGCAAATGGATCACTATGTGCCATTATTCTAATCTGACAAGACTACATGGATTATGCCAAGTAGAGCCCTTCACAAGGGAATGTCACACTTGTCCTAATATCCATACTGTATGGCAGCTTGATTTATCTACCTTTCATGCCAGGTACACTTACAGCTAGGCGTTACACTTATTTGGTAGTGGAACCAGTTGTAAAGCCAATTCTACAAAGTGTACCATACCAGTAACTGTTTCATAACACAACAATGGCAGGTTACATATTCCTCATTCGACAGAGAGCAGCCTGGGTGGCCTGTATCTGCGCCAATGGCCTGTGTACAAGCGCATTCACAGTAGCAGAACTTTCCTCAGATAACCTTTAATAACCTCATTAATAAAATGCAAAGACGTGTAAGTGCATGTATATCTGAATGTGGCACTCATACTTAATACTGAATATACTGAGTCATTTTGAAAATCTTGTTACAATGTTTCATCATTACCATATGATGAACATGTCTATTGAGTCTCTGAATTCCATAATTCCAACTTTTTCCTCTTGGTGTTGCAATTTTAAACTTGAAGAGTATAATTTGGCCTAGAAGTATCCAGAGCCAATAGTTTATTGACATACGGTGTCAGAAAGTTCAATAATAAAAGTCTACTTTTTTTTTTTAGACAAAATATCCCTAACAATCAAACTGTCTGTGATAGATTTCTCTGAAGACAGAAATATTACGGTGCTTGAAGGCATAGAAGGGTTAAATCACCCAAGTTATGACAGTTCTTATACTTGTCAGCTCTTCTCACTTATTGTTTCTAATGTTAACTATAGCACATTTGTTTACAATGGATCCATTAGATCTCAATTCATCCAAGATAAAGAAACAGGTAAGAGCGGAACTTACAGATGTGACAGCGTTATTATGCATTGGCGCGTTACTGCCTGATTTTTAATACATTTTACCACCTAATTTATGTTTTACATTTTTAAATAATATGCAAGGAGCAAATAATAATGTCTAAATATTCTCAAACCATACCTGTTGTTTCAAGTTACCGTTCAGAACAAGCTGATGTGTGTGTACATGAGAAATAAAACAATGTCGGCACATTACATGATTAGTAAACTGCATCAGTTTGCCCCTCTGCAAGCTCCATCCCCAATCTTCAGTTGCCCCTAAGCTAACTACTATGATCTCTCCTATACACAGTACACTGAGAGGTGAGGGATTCTCTGAAGCAGCATGGAAGACAATTTACAGCTGCACTGAGCTTGTAGCCGTGACTTCATTGAAATGAAATAAAATGATAATGAGCCTGCGGAAATATATCTTGTGCAAAACAGGAAGCAAGAGTCTAGTATTAGGCTTAGTGTAAAAAATATCAGTATTACTTCCTGGGGCAGAAGGGGGAAATGGGGAGTTAAGAGGGGTTGCCGAGTTTAGTTCTTAAAATGTTTTTATATATATCTCATATATGTGTGAAATGAAGGTTCACCTGATTAAAATAAAAAAATAAAAAAATAAAATCCCCTATCATCAACAATTGTCCTGCTCTGTACTGATAAGGGGCAAAAACTACAATCAGTGCTGTCTATAGATCGCTCAAGAGCTACATTTGCAACAATTGTTAAAAAAGTGCATCTAAGGGGCCTTTCACATCAGCATTTTTACTGATGTGCGGCCGATTCGGCAGGTGGCACCGCATCTGCTGGATCGGCCACCTAACGGACGCACATGCGGCTCGGATCCGGCAAGCCCCATGCATTGTCTATGGGGCTTGCGGTCCGGTGCAGCAAGTGCAGTTCTGCTGGATGCGGCAGATCCGGCACTTCCAGACACGAAAACAAAAACCGCTTCTCACCGCGAATTTATTTCGCAGCCGCAACTGCTGGATAGCGGCAATACCGCAATTGCCACAAGCCCCATAGAAAATGCATGAGGCTTGCTGCAAGTGCGGCTGTTAGGCGGCAATTGTGGCAGATGCAGTTTTCTGTCCGTATCTGCTGGATCTGGACAGAAACGTAGATGTGAAAGGGCCCTAACATAAACTCTTGTTTTAATCCAAACCTTTTGTTTGGATGACATTTTCTGCAAGTTTAGCTCTCCAAATTAATCAAGGCATTTTGGGTCGTTGCCGACCTTATACGCCAAAATCATTTTTTTTGTTTTTTTGGGATGGGTCAATATGACCCATTTCATGTGTGCCTGGCACAAACACTTGATCTGATGTAGCAGTTTTAGAGATTTAGGGAATATCATAAAAGTTACAGTAGCTAATCTGTGTTAGATACATCATTTTAAAAAAGGTTATCGGTGTAGGCAGCCCTGTTTGTCTGTCAGTCTATCTGTCTATATCTTCAAAAAATGCTAAATTTAATTTACAAAAGGACCTTACAGTTTTGAAGCAATATACAATATAGACAGTCACTACAATCAAAAGTAAGCAAAATAAATAAAATGTTTCCATTCTAATGGATAGAAATAAAATTGACAAAGCATGTATCTAATGTCTCTTATGCCCAGTGAGCGGGACGGACATTATTCTGCGTGGACATATGACTTTTCCATTAAAGGTAACATGGTCTAGTAACAAATCTATATTTGCAATGTGCATAAGTGTTGGTGGTGATAGCGTCAAAAGTCACCAGCAATTATTAGTTTATGTTAGTGTTGTAGAGGAAATTAACACATATCCATTTCTTCAATAGGAGGATTGAAAAAGAAAATATTAGGATGTGTTTTAGGAGATGGTGAGCAAGAGACGCAGTGATGAATGTCAAAGGATTTATAAATGAAAAAAAAAAAGATGTAATGTTAGGCACACAGTATATATAATAGAAGGCCAAGCATTAGGAGGAAGAGGGTGTCCTCAAAGAATGATTGTAGATGTTCAGCGTCTGTTACTGGACTTTACCATTTCAGAGTCGCTGTGACATGCCTGGATCTGTCTGCCTGATTCCTCAGTTGGGTCAGAGGGGGGAATCCGCTCCCCCTGTTCATCTGAATCCTCCTCAGAATTTTCCCCCCCAAGAGCTCCTCTAGTCATGAAATCTGATCGAGTTCGTGCCATACGAGCTTTTCGCCTGTGTGGCGCCTGACAGACAGAATGACAACGGACATGGGGAACACAAAATAAAAACACAAGCACGTGATGGAGGAGGACAAATCAAAATACATAAAACAACAAAATAAATTCACATATCACAAAGTGGGGAAACCAAATAGTATGAAGAGTACAGGATAACTGAAAGACGGCAGAGAGCAATAACACAGGGACGATAAACAATTACAGCAAACAGAGAGATGGACTAGGCTGATCTGGGCAAATTTGGGCCTGCGGGCCACATCCAGACCGCTAGCTGTCCCTGTAAATACGGTCAACAAAAGAGCTGGAAATTACATGTCACTCAGCGGAGGTGTGGTGCTGGCAGCACCATAGTCTGCATGCTTGTAGTCAATCCCAGACCTTTGTAGACATGACCCTTAGATGTAGTGGACATGCATGTACATGCAGCTTTGCCTGCTTTTGGACTCGTCCTTTCAGACTATATGCTAATAGCTCCCTCCCTCGGCCACCAGAGAGAAGCTCTTGGCTGATTAATGTTGAAGCTGGAGTATTGGATATTAGCTGGGAGGACCTGTAGTCTGTAAATGTAATCTGGGAGGTCTGCAGTATGTAAATTTTAGTTGGGAGGGCCGGGGATGGCATAGGAAGGATGATTACTGCTGAAAACTATAGCTACTGTGATTATAAACTGAAGAATGTGAAAAAATGGCACCAGAGGTGTGATTACTGCTGGCAATTATGGTCACTGTGATAATAAACTGTGGGGTTGGGGATAAATAACATCTGCGGGAATTAATACTGAACAGAAGTACAGCCGATAGGTTCTGTCCTCCACAAGAGCCCCAGTTTCTCATGTAGCCCCTTGGGAAAATGAATTGCCCACACTTGGACGATACATTAAAAAACCTGGACAATACATTTAAAAAAGGCTTGAGATTCAAGCCCGTGAATGCAATTTTCTACAGAGAGTATCATATCCAATTTGCTCTTGCTTCAACGGCCAGAGAGATTCTCACCTCACTTACTCCGGATGGCTCAGTTGCATCCAACCGCTTTGCGAATTCACTGCGTGCAGACCGATGAGGCTGAGGGGAAGAACTGCTAAAATAAAGCGTTAGAAAATCACTGAGTGTAGAAATGGGTTATTACCATGTCCATGACAAAAATGGAGCACAAAATACATTTAACATAAAAACTGATCCAACACCTAGAACCAGGGATTCGGCACACAGTCCAATCTGAATTAGGAAAAGAGACCTCTACTCTACAGCTGTATTCCTCCATTATTATAAAGCGGCATATGGAGATTTATCCCATCAGATTCCATACAAATCACATCGCTAACATATATAAAATGTGGCATGATTCTTCAACTTCCCTATGTACTGATATTCAACCAAGCAATGCTTGTAGGAAAAAAGAACTCTATATACGGAGTCTAACAGAGTCTGGACAGCAGAGCATGGAGGATAGAGATAAAAACAGGAGACTCCAACATTGGAGTTCAAATCCAATTAAAAAATAAAAATCCCAGGCCATTTACTCTGTCATCAATACATAAATAGTATGCTTTTGTATAGGCTATTGTCGCTATTACTGCTATTTAATATATAACTAATGTCACTTTCTATGTGGTATATTCGCACAGCTATCATTGCATTAACTTATGTAAATGCATTTATGAAGTATTAAACAATTACAAGATTGAAAGCGGTGATCATATCAATTAATTGTTTGACTTGTTGAAGAATCAATTTTTAAAAGTTAACACATTTGCTAAATATTTGGAATTTGTCTCTGTGCCAGAAATATCAATTTATGACTTACTCTGCTTCACTAGTAACAGTTCCTTTGGGGGTAAAAAAGATGTTGGAATTCACAGCACTTTGCATCCAAGGACGTCTTCCTGGATCCCCTACATCTCCCGTCACATCTCCTTTTGAAGCTTCCCGTAACTCCCTTTGCTCCAAGAACATGCTGACTGGACGGTCATTGTGCGAGACCAAGCCAGTCTTCCCTTTAACTGTTAATCCTTTGATCTCAGTCTTAGGTGGAGGGCTCTTCCAGGGTGTACTTTGTAACAAAAGAGACTGAGGCCTATCAGACTGCTTCTTCGTAGAACTCCTTGGAAAGTGCAAATCTTGATCTCGGTTATGTCCCTGTTGTTCTTGCAGTTTACGTTGTCTCTCCAGCTCCTGTTTTTCTCTGCGAATTTGCTCCATCATAAGTCTTTCTTTTTCTTGCTGCAGCTGTTTCTGGAGCTCCTCTTTTTCCTTGTTAAGTTTCTGTAGCCTTTGAAGGACGGTGTCGGAGGGAGCAACTCCAGGATCTTTGTGTTCCTGTGTTTTAAGCATTCCTTGGTTTGGGACATAAAAAGTAGGGAGGCTACAGGAAAGTTGGGGATCACGAGTGTGAGCCTTGTAAGAAAACGGGACGGAGGTTTTGGCTGGTGCACTTTCTGACAGTTCATGTGCGGAAGGCTTTTGTCTCCAGCTTGATGAAGGACCCCAGGCAATATCAACTGCATTGGTTAAAGGTGATGGGGAAATATGGGACATTGAGGCCTTCTGGATATCAGAAGTGTCTTCATATTGTGTTGGGAGTGTTTTCGTGTCAGAGACTGAAGACTCTGGGACTGAAGAAATTGGTAAACAAGTTTGAACTGGTGATGGGAGATGTCCATTGGCTGAAACATTTTCTTCTGTACTAGAGCTTGTGTTTTTGTCAGAAGGAAGACATGGAATGCCATTAGAATGAGGCAGCCCACTGTTAGAAATACCCTCAGGACCACTGAAGTGTGATATTGGTAAAGAGTTTGTGGCTTTTGGACTAGGAATGCAAGAACTTAGAAGCTCGTTGTTGGAGTGAATTGTTGCTTTCTCATTGGTAGTTTGAGTTTCATGCTTAGGAGTGTTTTCTAAGTCTCTTGTGATTGGGCTGACAGGTGTACGCAAGTGAGTATCCACTGGTTCAGAAAAAAAGATCCTGATTCTTGAGAAATCAAAGAGTCAGGCATTTCAAGGGAATCTTGTGACATTTTACTCGAAATTTTAGGAGGTCTACGAGTTGGAGAGTCAGATGGTTGGCTGTAAGATACCACATTTGCAGAAGGTTCCCCAGGAGGCTGTAGGTTTTCTTCACAGCTTATTAGTTCCAAGCTGCCAAAAGATTCCTCACTTTCAGGGGTACCTGCAACTTTGTCTTGAATTAACTCTGCAGACCAGCGCCTCTCATCTGATGGAGACACTCCTCCACTACTACGCACTTTGAGCAATTCAAGACTAAACTGTGCCTGCTCCAGCTCTCTCATTCGACGGCTTTCTCTTTTGGCTCGGACAACTTTTCTTTGATTGGGATCCTCCAAGGATTTTGGTCTCTCTCTAAACTGCACTTCACCGCCCTTTCCAGAAAGTGTTGTACTTGGTGGGTTTGAGTGGCTCCGTTCGGAAATGTCTTCCCAATGGCTAACATCAGTGTCAGGAGATTGCAGAGGTGACTTGAAAACTGCATTACTAATGTCATCAAAAGAATTGTCATCCATCAAATGGTTTGGCATTTCTTGCTTTAATGATCGTATCCTATGAAATGAAAAATATATATAACAATAGCTTGCAAATTCAAAAAAATAAACCTCTTTGCTATTAAAAGGTTAGGGCATAAATGTATTACCTTCGCCTTGCTAAGAAACCTCTACACGCTGCTTGCAAAGTGATAATTTGTTTTCTTTTGCATTTATACTGTCTCCTTGCGATGTGGCTCCTCCATGCAGTTTGGATGCATATTGCTGCCCTCTGCCTGTGAAGCCAATATTTTCGCCAAGATGTCTGTATAATGAGAGTGGACTCCTTCATTTGCTGATAACCTTGTCTGGCTTTGTAACCTTTCCACCATGACTGTATAATGCAAGCAGCCTGATAAAAGGTATGTTCTTTGGCTTGCATTTCTTCTTCACTCCATCTTTTCTTGTAATATCTCCAGTGTCTCTGTAATAGATAAGAAAATGATTAACCAACTGGTAAAAACTTGAAACAAAATATCAAGTGGTTGAGACAGAATGAATAGGTACCTGAATGGTGATAGCAGCATCTTTAAGGTGCAAAAATCTCCTGCGCTCTAACATGGCTCTTAGCCATTGCTGTAAGAGGCTGATGCGCTGTAACACTGTTTGATGTAACATGTCTCGCAGGCATTGCCGCTCCTGCTCCTTCAGAAAAACCTGAAAGGAAGAAAGGAAATACAATGAAAAATGTAAAACCTAAAGGATTATTGCAAAGTAGAAGAAACGCACCAAGAAATAGAAAAAAGTAATTAATCATTTTATTTTGCAGGAAAAGTTGTAGATTATTCCACTCACCATGGTTTTGCCCACTTGATACTGATCAGGGCTGTGACCCATCCTCCAAAAGAATTCCTGGATCCTTTGTCGGGTAGGGGTAACATTTCTTGGCAATAACACTGAAAACTGAGTTACAAAGTCCTAGAAAAGACAATAATAATCTAGACTTATAATAGTAACCATTATACGTACTGGGGTGATTAAACAGAATTTGGGATAATTGTTTTGTGGTCATAACAGGGTTTGATGTGTCAATCATATACCTTATTGTCAGCTGGATTATGATGTTCAGAGAGAGTTGTGACAAACACCCTGATATTTGCCATTTTATGCATTATTGTAGGTTAGTTTTTGAGAACATACATGTGAATGCCTGCATAGTGGGCACCAACATGTCCGATGTACAGTAGGAGTTGGATGTATTCCTGATATGCATCCTCCCGCCGCTGGTTGGAAGCTTTCGTCCAGTTACCGTTCATAGGAAGAAAGCTGTTAATCAGCAATTTAAGGAACTAGCACATTAGGAATAAGGCACCTGTCTCTAATAATGGACTCATCACTCCATGCTGCAAACATACAAGTCACAGAACAGAAAATCTGCATGTCAGTCAATACTTTATATTTCCCTCACAAAGGGAAATCAACCTGATAGGTTCCCCTTGATATATAGAACACTTGAAAAATCAAACCCTGCGGTCACCTGTTTTCTACTGGTGCCTCTTCATCTTCATATCGCTCCTAATCCCATGATGTACATGTGTCCATATATAACGTGTGTGTTTTCTCAGCTTTTTTGGTATTATTCCAATGCACACAAAGGACATACACATGTGTATAACAAAAAGTGTACTTGCAATAATTTTCTTTTTCTGGAACAATTTGAGAGGTGCCAACCCTTTCACCCATGACTCTATACCCCCAAATGGTCAGGACAAAATTGTTCCAGAATCATCCAAGATAGGAGTGGTGTCTCTGGTCCGTGCTGCTGCTTGATAAATGATACACAGGGAGCCAACACTTGTATCTGCTGCTCCTTTATTCCTCCTCACACCAACGCATTTCGGTGCTAACCTTAAAGGAGCAGCAGATACAAGTGTTGGCTCCCTGTGTATCATTTATCAAGCAGCAGCATGTACCAGAGACACCACTCCTATCTTGGATGATTCTGGATCTTTTTTCCCACAGTGCACAGTGGTGGTGTGGGTCCTGCAGCAGCTATCATCTCAGGCATACAAGCCGGTTGTGGGTGAACACAACCGAACCAGGTGAGCAAGGTCCATCTGGGGTCACCATTTGGTAAAACGAGCGATAAGGCACAATCTGCGCCTCTTTGTTTCCCTTGTTTTTTAGGACAAAATTATTAACACCCTCAACTTAATATTTGATTGTACACCCTTTGGAATAAATAACTGGAATCAATCGCTACCTATAACCATCAACAAGCTTCTTACACCTCTCAGCTGGCATTTTGGATTCTTCTTTTGCAAACTTGTCAAAGTCTCTCATATGTGAAGGTGCCTTCTCCCAACAGCAATTTTAAAATTTCTCTACAGGTGTTCAATGGCAATTAGATCCAGATTTATTGCTGCCACTTCACAACTCTCCAGTGTTTTGCTTTCAATCATTTCTGGGGGTTTCTTGAAGTATGTTTGGGGTCATTCTCCTGGAAGACTCATGACCTAGGACATACACCCAGCTGTCTGACACTGGGCACTACATTATGACCCAAAATCCGTAGGTAATCTTCAGACTTCATGATGCCTTGCACACAGTCAAGGCGCCCAGTGCCAGAGGCATCAAAACATTATTGAACTATATTCTTTCCTTTGTAGGCCTCATTCCGTTTTTGGTAAACAACAGACTGATGTGTTTTACCAAGAAGCTCTATATTGCTCTCTTCTGGCCACAAGATGCTTTCCCAGCACGATTTTAGCTTACTCATGTCCTTTTTGGCAAACTGCAGTCTAGTGTTTTTTATGCCGCTGTGTCAGCAGTGGAGTCCTCCTGGGTCTGCTTCCATAGCGTTTATTTTCATTCAAATGTCGATGGACAGTTCTTGCTGACACTGATGCACCCTGAGCCTGCAGGATAGCTGGAAATTCTTTAAAACTTGATTGGGGCTGCTTATTCACCATCTGGACTATCCTTCATTGCTACCTATCATCAATTTTTCTCTGCCATTCATGTCCATATACAACAGCTACAGTGCCATGGGTTGTATACTTCTTAATTATGTTGTGTGTACGGTGAACATCAAGATCTCTGGAGATGGACTTGTATCCTTAAGATTGTTGATATTTTTCAACAATTTTTGTTCTCAAATCCTCAGACATTATCTTTTCTCCATGCTTAGTGTGGCATACACAGACCCACAATGCAAAGATTGAGTCAACTTCTCTTTTTATCTGGTTTCAGGTGAGATTTTTATATTACCCACACTTTTTTCACAGGTGAGTTTGAATGAGCACCACAGGCTTGTAACAAAGTTGCTTACCAATTCTGGAAAGGTGTCAACAATTTTGTCTGACCCATTTTGGGGGATTTGTGTGAAATGATGTCAAATTTGCCTTTTTTTGTGCTCTTCTAATAAATACAAAGGAATTGTATTGCAATACTTTCCTGGGAAAAATAATTCTCATTTTGGAACAATTTCAAGGGTATATGCTGTATTTTTTGGATTATAAAATGCACTTTGGTTGCGCCAAATTTTGGGGGGAGCATCCATTTTATAATCCAAATCTACTGTCCTATATTATAGGGGGGGTGGCGGCTCTGGAGCATGTCAGGGAGCTGGAGGAGGCTGGCTGCGGGAGGCAGCAGGAGGTCACGTGCTCCCACTCATTAGCCTCATGTAATATGCACTGCACCTGATGTCTATCACCTCAGTGCTGAAACCGCACCGAGATATGGACAGACGAGCGGGCATATTACATTGCCTGCAGTCACCCCCCATTCTGGATATGGGCCCCCATTCTGCTGCCCGCACTAATATAACAAACCGTTTTGAACTTACCTCTCCGGTGCTGTCCTCCGTTGCTCCCTGCTTGCCGGGCTTCCTGAGTCCCAGGGAATCCAGTCATGTGAGTGGCACAGCAGAGTGACATCATCACTGCGCATTCCAATCACATGAGGACATGAAGTTCGGCAAGCAGGGAGCCATGGAGGACAGCACTGGAGAGCCAAGTTCAAAGCGGTTTGTTATTTTAGTGTGGGCAGCAGCATGAGGGGCCATACAGAGTGATGGGAGGCCACATCCAGGATGGCGGGGTGGCATATCCATCACAAGGGGGATGTGTGCCAGCACAGGGGTCTGTGTGCCATCACAAGGGGTGGTGTGCCATCACAGGGGGGCTATATGTGTTGGCAGGGGTGGGTTATGTGTCAGCACAGGGGGCTAAGTGCCAGCACAGGGGGGCTATATCCAATATAAGGGGGCCATATCGAGGATGATGGGGGGGGGCTATGTACCAGGATGAGGGTTATATATATACCAGCATGAGAGACATATATATGATTTGTAAGACGGACACAGGCATTATAAGACGAACCCCATTGAAAATTAAAAAATTTTTTTTTTCTCTTTTCCTTCACCAAATTTGGGGGTGCGTTTTTATAATGTGGTGTGTCTTATAATGCAAAAAAATATGGTATATAAAATGATAACGCTAAGCTTCTAGCAGTATGAAGCAAGAATACAGTCACCAAAACATGATAAAGTTCCTCATATATATTTGCTACTTGTGAATGGAAAGCTTAAAAAGCAGGAGTGGCGTCAGACCTGAAATGGAACCTTGCAGCTATATCCAGACTGGCGAATTCGGACAGTTTCCAGCATTCCTGTGTAACGAAGTTGTCTAAGCACTAATGTGTCATTGAAACGCAAAGGCACCTGTAAGAAAACAGTAAAATTATATTCATATTATGTTGTGGTTATTAACAAAAGCAATTTCATACTTTGCTTCAAGTTGGGGTCTTTTTACAAAAACTACCATTATCTCATTTTGTAAAAGCTGTTTAAAGGGAACTTGTCACCCCCTTTGGGCATTTTAATCCGTGCCCACCAGCTTACACATAATGTAAATGAGGTACCCCTCTATGTGCCCAGCCGTGCCCCTCATATCTGAGAAAATAACTTTTATTCGGCCCAGTGCTGGCCTCCCAAAAGGTCCGAGAGACTGTTATATGGTCTTGGTGGATTAGGTCCTCACTGCCCCCTGGCGGCAAAACCTGCCCTGCATTTTTTTAAATTGCCACCCCCATCTGTGACCGGCGCTTGAGTGACAGCTGCACTCACGCCTGCGCAGTAGAGCGGGTGTGCGCGCTCCATTGAAGATAATGCCGAAGTCTCGCGAGATTTGTGAAGTCATTGGCCTGTTCACTCATACACATACCCACCCGATTCCAATGTATGGTCACTGCCAAGCTCCACAATAACCCCAAGAAAACTAGCTGCCACCACCAAACGTTTATACAGGCTGATTGTACACAACCGGTACTGGTAATGTTTGGTCTCATAAAGCTACAAGGATGCGTTTTATAGAGCAAGAGGAACTAAGCTATTACATTTGATACATTTGTGAAGTTGGCAGTATTTATAAAAATATACAAAATATATTACAAAGGGGCAAAACAATACAGTATTTTCAGTGTGTATATATTGTAACCCTGATTACTCCACATAGCTCCATTCCTTCACATGACTATGCCCCACTTCACATAGCCACACCCACTCCCTATATCTCTGCCCCTCCACATAGCCCTTCCCCAGGTGGAGCTATGAAGGGGTCGGGTTATACACAGGGCGGAGCTATATGGAGTGGGCATGGCTGTGTGTAAGGGCGGCACTAATGGAAGGGGGTGGAGCTATAATAGATCTATACACACACACACATTACTATATATGGGCATTACCCCCGGGCAACGCCAGGTTCTACAGCTAGTATTAAGTAAAAAGGATACATAAAAGTAAAGTAGTAAACCTGTTTCACAGAAATGGTGCAGATTGCAGTGGACGGAAGCACTCCGGCTGAAATATGGGACATATGGGACACAGAAGTGCATCTTCCAGCATTGAACCAAGGCATCAACTCAAACTTCGGATTTTATGAGACAAAGGTTATGCTCATATACCTCTCCTTTCTGACGTAATATGGGGCTGGTCATGGGATGTGGCTCTGGTCTTTCGAAAACTACGACATCCCCAACTTTCAGGATATCTCCACCCCTGAAGGTCCCAGGAGGGAGATATTTCCTATTATATTTATAACTTTCCAAAGATAACCCCATCCATGGGCCAATATTAATTTGGGGTTAATTTGCTGATCGTAGAGTTATGTAAGAACATGCATGTCATTCCCCTTGGGATTACAATGCTGAAAATGTGTCTCCCACAACTGAAAGACCTACACTCACGAAAAGAACAAAGATTCATAACGGGAAAAGTGTTGCATGTCTGTCTGCTGTCAGTTTTTTAAGCCAGGAAGAGTTATCTATTGAAGTGACAGAAGTGTCACTGCTCAACCTCTAGCATATGTAGATCCTAGACTCTGTGTCTGCTATCCAACAGATATACAGTGGTGTTCAAAAGTCCTGCATAGGCGTGAAGAAAACAATATATTTCATACTTCTGCATCTCTACAATGAAACTGGTGGAACATATGTTTTTGTAATCCCTCATTGTATGCCATACTCATTTTTGAATGTCCCAAGTGTATAAATTGTTATGGTATGCGCATTTTTGATAATTTTTTTTACAGCATAACCATACCTACACCAGTACAGTGTGTAGAATGGTGAACAGGTTTCTAAGTTCATTAACTTCCAATGCAAGTTCACACAGACTTAAATTTTACTTTTTAAGATTATTTTTTATTTAATTCAGAGACCTGAAAAGGGCCTTTTGAGTGCATCTTTAGCTTCTAATACTTTATTGGCCAGCCTTTGCTCTTGAGCACCAACTTGCATCTCTGTAGCATTGAGTGAACAAGCTTCTGCAGATGTTCCTGAGTGATGATGTGGTTCCAGGCCTGTATCAGAGCCTCAATCAACTCTCTCTTGGTCCTTGGCTGTTTTTTAGATATCTCTATCGATACCTTGTGCCACAAATTTCAATTGGATTTAGGTCCGGGGACTGGGCTGGCCAGTCAATGGTAGCCATCTTGTTTTTTTTTTTTCCATTCCGTTACTGTCTTAGCTCTGTGACAAGGAGCATTATCATCCTGGAAGATATAATCCCTGAAAACAGGTGTTGAGCAGAAGGCAGCATTTTCTTATTAAGGATGTCTATGTATTTTTTTGCATTAACCATACCCTCCACAATATGAAGCCTTCCAACACCATTGGCTGCCATACAGCCCCAGACCATTTCTTTCATCGGATGTTTCACAGAGAAGCTCAAACACTCTGGCTTGTACTCTTCATGTGGAAACCTTCTCACATAAGACTTGCCATCATTTTCTAAAATGCAAAAAGTGCTTTCATCACTAAATAGCACTTTCTTCCACTCCTCCTTCCTCCATTTTGAATATTTCAATGCCCACAGTTTTCACCTTTGTCTTTGTATGGCTGTCATCAATGGCTTCTTTCTGGCCTTGCACCCTCTCAATCCTGCTTCCAAACATCTCTTCCTAACAGTTGATGTTGCTACCTCAATATTGCACTTTTCTTGCCATTCTCGCAGAAGCTGAGGAGAGGTGAGCTTTCCATTGGCAAGGGATGTTCTTATCAGTACTCTATCCTCCCTTTTAGTTGACTTTCTGGGCCGACCAGATCTGGGCCTGTCCTGGGTAATTCCAAGCTGCTTATGTTTCTGCAAAATTCTTACGACTGTACTCTGATTACAACCGACCTTCCTTGCGATCTGGGGGCCATTATAACCCTCTTCATGTAGCACCACAACTCGCACACGATCCTCCGCTGACAAAAATCTGAAGGCTCCCATCATAGAGCTCTACAGTATGATTCACTAGATAGACCAACAGATAAAACACACAAACAAAGCAGCAGATGTGATGTAATGTAATGGAAAGTGATTGGCTACCATATCCAGGTTATGATTGGTCACAAGAACCTCATCTGTGATTGGCTAATTTTGGATCTGAAGCTGTACAATATTTAGTTGTGCTTTCAATTCCCATATTGTTGCAATAATTTCAGGCAAAACTGCTTCAAAAGCTAAAAATATTACAGGGAGAGAATGCAAAATTGTATTCTGAACAAAACCATATATAATATGTCATATTAGCACCAAAGATATTCGACAGAAAACGTTTAAAACTTGAAAAAATCTATTTATCCTATGCAGGACTTTTGAACACCACTGTACTATTTCAATTACCTGTTCATACCAGGGGATCCTAGCTGAATAGGGGTCAGATGGTGTTATATTGCTAACTCTTTCTTCATTTCCAAATTATGATAAAACCACAATGTTTCTAATAGATTGTCATAATGTAATGGTAAAATAGGACCAATGCATATAGCATTTGTCAGAGAGAAGGTCCTTATCATGATTGATTAGGGGAGAAGAAAGTCTGTTAAGGCTTTCCTTATCCAAAGGAGGAAAGTAAATTTTACACTAGCTTTGCCCTTGTTGTCTACAAGGTTGTTATAAAGTATTTATCCATGAAACCATGAAAAATGGATTGTACAATACAAATTTCCCGTCTAAAGTAAAAATAACCAGTACGCTAGTCCCACGCCAATGCTGTTCCAGCAATGTCAGAGCATGTTCTCCCAAGGCTTATATGACCTTGGTATGCCACAAGTGCGCTGCAGCCAATCAGCAGTCACTATTGGGCTACTTTGTTCACACTATTATCACACAAAACTTGGACTTCTGAAGGAAGTGTGAGAATTGCAGCCCAGTAGTTGACACTTATTTGCTGCAGCACACATGCGATATACCAAGGTCACACGAGCCTCGGAAGACCATGCGCTGACACTGCTGGAAAAGATCTGATTTGGGAGGGGGGTATAAAGTATCTCTATTTTACAATGTCAAATATAATATTTAAGAAAAGGCTTTCTGAGCAGTGGACAACTATTATAATCATACAGGAAAACAAAATTGCGTAGTGTCGCCTCCTAGTGGAGCAAGATACACCCATTGTATCCTGTGATAAAGAAAAAAAAAAACAGTACAGGTGGTTCTGTATGTGGAAGAACAGAAACGGATTTCCACATTTGAGCTTACCTTTTCTGCATTAGAACGGATGCATTTAACAAAATAAGGTTCTGCCTGCCCCAAGGTTTCCATCAGCTTGTTTAAGGATGCCTAAAAGAAGGGTTATAGTGATAACTGTCAAAATCTTTTGGAATGGCAGCATTTTGATGAGATATATTAGAGACAGATGATCCAGCAGATATAGAGTTGTACCTGGAACTGTGCACTAATACTTGGTGGCTTCTTCTTCTTATGAAGATGTAGCAAGGACTTGGTAATGCGATCGTGAAGGGTGAGATTAGACAGATGTTTCAGAGACTTCACATCCAATAGATGCTGTGGTTTCAGAGATAAGAACATGATTTTAGATATGAAATCCTTAGAGAATACTTTAAATGGGATTGCTTTTAAGGATACGATTACACAAAAACAGATTCATATCAGATATGGTAGAGAACTTCGATGAATAATATGACCAGATTGGACACTACAGAACCGCTGAGCTCAGAGCAGCTTTCATTGATTCTCACTCACCTTAGGAAGAGAAGGTTTAGATTTTGTGTTCTTGTTTCTCCTGTGAATAAATGGATATATAACACTGTTAAGATCTTCACTTCAGTTTTAACAACATGTATATCTTTGTGTCACATTTTCATTTGCTCTTGCTTTGCCAGCCCATCTTGTCTGATATCATTACAACTACCGTATGTAAAAACATGCCATTGACCCCCATTTTGATTATAAGTGCTCTTACATAAGAATGCCATGAGCCCTTTCTAGCAGTTTGCTATCACTGTTGTTCACATTGGAAGTGGAGGAACTGATGAAGATTCCTCCACCCTCCAGGTAAGAGTTGGAGGAGGACAGCCGATGTCTTCTCGTTGACCATGTCATTTCCCTAAAACACAAATTGACTCAATGAAGACGGCATGCTGAGTGTTAAAGATGACTACACAAAAAAGTAGATTTACAGAGGATCGAAAAAGAGTAAAGTGTTATAGGCTCTGAATTCACTTACCGTGGCGTCCTTTCTTGTATTGTATTAACACCTTGTAGGTCAGAGAGGGGTGTACGAGGTGTTGGGCGAGGAATATCTGGAAGGAAAAAAGGAACCTTAGCTTAAAAATGACTATAACAAGGAGGAACCAAAGAGTCCTCCAATAGATGGTCCGTGTGCCTACACTTTACAATTGTGACACTATGTATGTGTTTTGGACTCTACAGGTGAATGCATGTGAGGAAAGGTGTTCTTAAAATGGTCAGATGTGCTTCTTTAACCTGTCCGTGCAAAACACAGTATCATCCTGTATGACTGTGTGCATGTATATAGGTATGATACTAAAGTGTTAGCAACATGCCCATGTAACCAGTTCTCGCAGATCCACACTTTTCCTGCAGACCAAAAAATTGTGTTAGAAATAGAAGGACATTAATATATGCAAGGCATGAACACAGGCATTTATAGAAGAAGGTACACAAAAGCCATGGTGCCATGTTATATACAAGCATTCCCATGCCACAAAATGGAGCGCTGGAGATATTAAAGACAAAAGCAAGTAGACAGGTAAACATGCACATGTGTTAAAGGTAAAGAAAAATGGTATACAAAGATTGAGAATGAGAACCAAACGCATCCTTCATGGCCAGCATGTGCATGGATCCTCTTTCCATGCACTGGAATAAAGAGTAAAAGTGGAGACCATTTACAATGTTTTCTATAAAACAGAAATCTAAAAAAAATAACCAAGCCCATAATCTCCAGGAATAAGCTATCAATCATTAACCTTTAATCTATGTGCACAAGACAGGTAGTAGAACAACTGATCTCCACCTATTGGGGTCATTAAGAGTGGATTATTAACCAGGAGGGCAATTTACATTGACTACTATGGTAAACATATTCATTCTACGTCTAGCATAAAAAATAAAGAGATACAACTTATCTCATACATCTAGAAAGCGTTTGATTGTCATTCTTTAGCTAGAAAGGCTTCTTTATGAGGAGGGTATCTCATGATCATGTCTGGGTTAAATCAGATGTTTGAAGGCCTCAAGGAACTCCATTTCGTCATACAGTAAGACCTCATAAGGAAGGTCTCTACAGCATCAATTGCATTTTTAACAAGCTTGAAAGTTTCGAGAACTAAGTGAATAATTAAAGGACTGGCCGGTGTCAGAAAAAATATTTTGTCATTCACTTGTTTGTACATGCCACTTTAATGTGTGACTGCACTTAGAGAAGATCAACTGTTCTTTACTCACCGCCACTGCTCCTAATGCCTGTGACTGTCTGCAGCGCTGACATTACCGTGACAGTGCTTCACCAAGCTCACTGGATCTCAGAGGCTAGAGGTATCAACGTGATGTCAGCGCTGCGGGCAATGGCAGCCATGAGGAGCAGTGGTGGACCCGCTGAGGATGAGAAAAGAACAGTTATTTTCTTACATAAGAAACTGCAGCTGTGGCACGGAAAATCCATTTAATTTCTCATTTTAACAGCCCATTTGTGCTATAAATGCACAAGTTAAGAGAATTTTATGTAGCAATGCATATAGATTATTATATTCGTGCTGAAAAAAAGTCAGAACTATTAAAAGGGTTGTCCGTCCTAAGATATTGTTGGCCAATATTATAAATAGATCATCAATATCAGATTGGAGGGAACCCTACAACCAGAACCCCCTCAGATCAGCTCTAGCAGTGGCTGGATGTAAATAAGTTACAGACCATGAACAGCACAGCCCCATCCACTTTGCAGTGTTCCCTATTACTGCGGCCCAACTGCTAATCCCTTTAATTGGAGCTGAGCGCCTGTTCCTTGGAATGGCCACTGCACATTGACAGGATCTATTCTGCTTGGATCCGTTCAATGTACACATATGACCACTGCTGGAGCTGAAAAACAGCTGATTGGTGGGGAGCTGGAAGTTGGACATACTCCTTTCTTAAGGCCCTGTTACACGGCACGTCATCGTTAACTATATCGCTTAAACGTCACAGGTTTGGAGTCGTTCAAGCGACATCATTAGGACGTTGTTGCATGTGACTCTGCGATGTTGTAATGATAAATCGTTGGATCAGGGATCGCAGATTTGAGAACATGTTCTCAAATCACACGATCAACGATCAGCCAACCTGCTGCATCGTTGTGTGCGACACCGCGATAACGATGTCGTTTACGACTTTGCCTATTCACCGCAACGAGCAGATATCGTTTGCTAGGTTGTGCGAACGATACCTGCCGCACACCCGTGAAATCGTTGCCGACATCGTTTCAACATCATGCCGTGTAACGGTACCTTTAAGGATAGACCTTCAATATCTTTGGCCTGGAAAGCCTCTTTAAAAAGAACTGGTCACTTCTTAAGGAGAATCTGTACTTAAATATATCTGGTAAAACCTCCCAGAGTTCCCCTGAATCTAATGCTGTTTTTGTTTTTGTTGCATCACTCCAGTGCAGAGATATTCACAATTGTTGGTTTTGGAATGCAGAATGTGAAATCTCTGCTTGAAATTCAACTTGGTCTTTCTTTAAAAAAAACAAAACTTGTGTGTGCTTTGAACCCTCCCAGATATTGCCAATCACAGTTCAGCAGCATCTGACACTGCTAGATAAGTTGTGATTGACAGCATCTTAGAGGAAGGGGGGAAGTGCACACCCACAGAGAATACTACAAGAAGAGATGTAAGAAACTTCACATACTGCTCCTGAAGAAACAAATGTGAATCTCTCTGCAATGGATTAATGCAGTAGAAAATGGAAAAAATTAGCGGAAACAGTGGAGCTCAGGATTTTTTTTGCAGCAAGTAACAGGTCCTCTTCAAAAGTTTTACACTTTACTAAGCAGAATCCCATTTATGAGGCCAGGGTTCCATTTATTCATGGCATTATAGTTGAGCATTCATACTTGTGCAGTATGTACCTAGGTTACATTTCTAGGTATATTATCAGACTATATTATATAGTGAAATTATACGGGTACACAGAAATTTACTCGGTGTAATCATGGTTAGTATTTATATAAATGAAGGTTAATACATGTACCATTACATATTTGTTTTGTTTTTAGTTTGCCCTAACATTCAAAACCAGAGGGCCAATGTATTATGATGATTACATTTCCGAAATAAATCCACAAGATTTGATTTCTAAATAATATCCTCTTCTAATTTTATTAGCTTCATTTCCATAGTACTTGGGATTGATGACAGCCACCTTTTTTTTCTGGGATATTAGCACATTTAGTTGATTGAGGGTGGGTTAAAATATTGGTTTCCAGGTTGATTGTAATGTCTTTGGGTTATAAATTACTTTGCAAGCATGTTAATAATAGTACTCACATTACTACCCTTGTAGAGCACCAATAGATGATGATTGTATTACACTGAACATAGTTCAGTTTTATGTAGGTTTGTGTACACATAGCAAGCATACAAGTCAAGACAGAAGGGTACGTAAAGGTTTTCGTGCAGGAGAAGGAGAAGACCTGATGAAGCCTGCTGTCATTTCTGTGTTGGATCGCTCAGGAATCTGTGTATGTTGCATGTGTATGGATGATAGGAATGGAGCCTTGTGTTCGTGAATTTGCAGAGGATTCTGGGACGGCAGCCTTACTGTATTGGTCGTTCTGACACCTCTGCAGGATCTGTAAACTCCTTTGGTGGACGGGGTGCTGCAGAAAGCTAAAGCTAGAAAGGCCTTTGTGAGATGAGCCAGGAGGCCCCGGTGTGCTGAGGGGGCCCGAGCCTTGAGAGCAAACACACAGGAAGAGAAGACAGAGATAGATTAACCAGAGAGAGCGCAGAGTAACAACTCCCAGCAAAGACAGAGGCAGAATACCCCAAAGATGCATCTACTAAACCCAGAAATAAGAGAGAGAAGTAAGACAGCTAAGACATCATAAGGCAACCATGAGGCAGACTTATGACATAAGCATGTGAACATACATCTACAATATACCACTTGGTAAATAAGAACTTTTAGATTCAAAATATTTATTCAATCAAAAGCAAAACCTTGAATAAAACCCCAAAAACTCGACTCACAAACACCTGTCATACAAAACAAGAACTACAAAAAACATCAATTGTTTTCCTCCTCTCCACAATCACAGATAATGAACACCTGGGAATAAGCCACTTACCAGATTTCTTGCCCGTGCTATTTTTTCCGCTTTGCCTAAAAGCCCAGACAGCTCTGAAAAATGCTCTTAGTAATGCCCAACGAAAGGCTCCAACTGGACTGACTGCAATCATTCCACGGATAAAGGCGTTCCGGCTGCTGCGCAGTAAGGCCACAATGTCGGGGCGCATGTGATCTGTGTTCTTCTCACGAAAATCCTACAACATATATACACCTAGCTAGGACTTCTTTGTGAACCCAATTATGCAGGCAGGCTAGATTATTGCAGAGAACAAACACAAATATATTTACAATAAAACCTACAGCTCAGAAGTATTAGCATAATGGTATAGTTAAATGTGATCTGCTAATCACATCAGTGTCTACTGGGGAAGTTGCCAAAGCCCAAAATGTCACCATGTTCTGACTCAAAGCAGTTTTAAGCATGGTACATGTCTAAAATATCCATTTATCTTAAGATGGCATACAGACAAAGGTTTTCTCCATAAGAACACTTACAGTATATACTGGAATATAAGCCGACCTGAATATAAGCTGAGGCCCCTAATTTTACCCTCCAAAACTAGGGAAACATATTGAATCGAGTATAAGCCTAGGGCGAGAAATGCAGCAGACTCATCACGGTATATAGCCCCTCTCATCATGGTAAATGGCCCTCCCATTACTGGTATATAGCCCCCCATCCTGGTATATAGCGGCCATCACTGGTATATAATGCCCCCATCAATGGTATATGGCGCCCTCATCTCTGGTATATAGGACCTCCATCAATGGTATACAGCCCCACATCCCTGGTATATAGCCACCCCCCTTCACTGGTATACAGGCCCCCCCATCACTGTATACAGGCCCCCATGCTGTCGCACATAAAATAAACCATGAACTCACCCTCCAATGTCCTGCAGGCACCGTGTGTCCTCCTTCCAGTCTACCTGCTTGTACCCCGCTTCTATTGCTGTGACTGATGTCATCGCCGTTGCGCCGGTCACAGCAATAGAAGCTGGATACAAGCAGGAAGACCGGAGGGAGAGCGCACGATGCCTGCAGGCCATTGGATTGTGAGTTCATGGTGTATTATTTTATGTGCGGCAGCACCGGGGCCTGTATACAGTGATGGGGTGGGGCGAGTATACATAACTTAGTGTAATGTGTGACACTCTCCCGTTGGTGATGGACAGGGGAATACAGTGCATATTACAATAGACTAATGACCTTCTGCTCACTCTGCAGCCTCCTCCCGCCTCCTCCAGCACCCGGACACTGCACCCCCCATACTGACTTGAGTATAAGGCAATGGGGGTACTTTTCAGCACAAACATTGTGCTGAAAAACTCTGCTTATACTCGAGTATATACGGTACTTAAAAGGTTATTCTCAAAATAATAAGTTATCCCTTAACTATAGCATCAAAAGGTTTGATTCCCAGTGATCCCAAAAATGGGGTTCTGAAACCCAGAAACCAGTCTATGAAAAGCAACCATTTTGAATGGAGCAGAGGTAAACCATGCACAACTCTAATTCATTCAAGTTCCGAGACATATCATAGGTAACCTTTACTGCACACTGGGCCCTATCTGACAGGAAACACTCTCTGTGTCTTCACTTTAGCCCCTTCCAGTCGGAGGTAGTCCCAAGCATTAACGCTAACTCTCCCTACTGCCGGCCAAACTACAATCTATCTCTAATAACACGTCACAATACACATTATACACCATAACAATACTCGTGTCTTCAAGGGGAAACATGGCAGTATGTCCATCTTCTTACATTCCCCCTTCTTTTAACAATCAGCCAGGCTGTGCTCACCTTGACGCCATATTTCACCTTGCCTGCATAGTGCTGGATTATGAATGCTGGCTCCATAACTGCCGGAAACTCTATGTAGGGGTTGCTTTCATGGTGACGTTTAAACTTCTCAAGCAAGGTTTGATGAGTGGCTTGTGGGAAACTAATAAGAAAAGAGAGAAGAACATACTGTAAAAAAGGATAACTATTTTTAAAGAGAGCGGGATATTGAGTACAATAGCATACTAGTAATCTTACTTGATGACCAAGCCATTAACAAAGCTGCATAATTCTTACTTGCATTCCTCGTCTAGTAGCTGGATCAGTCCTGTTGGCCTCTTACTGATGAGATTGATGCAGCGCTCATTATCTGTGTAATTGATATTACTCCAACTTATCCCTTCCAACCGATACTGCTCCTATAGTTAAAAAAAGAAAAAGTGGGCCCAAAACTATGTAAATCCTCCCTTACAACATCAATCAATGCTAAAAAGTTGGGACACTGAGTAAAATGTAAAGAAAATAAAAATGCAATGATCTGGAAATATCTTATACCTAGATTTTAATCACAGAAGAACATAGAGGAAATATCAGAAGATTAATGTTAGACATTTTTCCATTTTATTTGAAAAGAACTAAATCATTTAGAAATTGATGGCAGGAACATATCTCAAAAATTGGTGCAAGGCCATGGTATTGTGTAGCAATCCCTCTTCTTATTACAAGTATGTAAACATCTGGAGTATTGGAAGGAGAACGATGTCCCTTTCCTGTCTGATGTAGGATTGTTTCCGCTCCATAGTCCTGGATCTTCTATACTCGATTATTTGTTTCAAATGCACCAAATGTTTTCCATAGGTAAAAGTTTTTGGCTGTAGGTGGCCAGTTCATCTCCAGAACTCCTCTTCTGTCTGAATACAGTGTCTGGATACAAGCATTTATCCTGTTCTAAAACTTCCATATAATGCTGAGCATTGATTGCGCCCTTCAGAATGTGTTAACTGCCCATGCCACAAGCACTAATGCAACCCCATTCTATCAAAGATGCAGGCGACTGATAACAAGCTGGATGGTCCCTCTCCTCTTGAATGAGGCAGACACAGCGTCAGAGGTTTCCATAAAGAATATCAAATTTCGGTTCCTCTGACCATAGAGCAGTTTTCCTATTTTGACTCAGTCTATTTTAAAATGTGCTTTGTCCCGGAGAAGACGGCAGCATTTCTGGATTGTGTTGATGTATGGCTTCTTCATTATTTTGATCATTTTAATTGTATTTTTTGATTGCAGGACACAGTGGTTTGCATGTCTAAATCGAGCCTGTTTTTACTGCAGTGCTACCTAAGGGCCCATAGCTCACAAGCACCCAATATTAATTGTCGGCCTTGACCCTTGTGCATATGGATTTCTCCAGAATCTCTGAATGTTTTAATGATATTATACACTGTAGATGATGGAATATACAAAGTATTCGCTATTTTAAGTTAAGTTAAGGAACATTTTTTGGAAATTTTTGTCTTGTGCAGGACCCGTAGAAGCGCCTCTAGCGTGAAACGTCATCGTCCTCTGCACCCCCTCCTTCCCTGCATTATGTACCTTTGATCCAGAATAAAACTTCAGACACGTATTGAACCCGGTGAGTGCTGCCTTTTACTTCAATAATTTTTTGGAAATTGTTCTTCATTTTTTCGATGCTTCTCACACCTCTGACCATCTTTACTTCTGAGAGACTCTGCCTCTGTATCATGCTTTTTTTTTTATATACAGCCATGTGATTGAAGATTGGCCCTCTCACTATTTTCCATTAGTATAACTTCCTATTACAGTCTTTATTTAAAAAGATCCTGTCATCACGGTTATACAGTGTGCTGTGAAAGTATTTGTCCCCGTAAAGTGGAACGAAATTTATTGCATATTTTAAACTTTTTTAACAAATAAAATACTGAAAAGTGGAGCATGCAATATTATTCGGCCCCTTTACTTTCAGTGCAGCAAACTCACTCCAGAAGTTCAGTGAGGATCTCTGAATGATCCAATGTTGTCCTAACTGAGTGGTAATGATAAATAGAATCCACCTATGTGTAATCAAGTCTCCGTATAAATGCACCTGCTCTGTGATAGTTTCAGGGTTCGGTTTCAAGTGCAGAGGACATCATGAAGACCAAGGAACATCCCAGGCAGGTCCGAGATACTGTTGTGGCGAAGTTTAAAGCCGGAATTGGATACAAAAAGATTTCCCAAGTTTTAAACATCACAAGGAGCACTATACAAGCGATCATATTGAAATGGAAGGAGTATCAGACCACTGCAAATCTACCAAGACCTGGCCGTCCCTCTAAACTTTCATCTCAAACAAGGAGAAGACTGATCAGAGATGCAGCCAAAAGGCCCATGATCACTCTAGATGAACTGCAGAGATCTACAGCTGAGTTGGGAGAGTCTATCCATAGGACAACAATCAGTTGTACACTGCACAAATCTGGACTTTATGGAAGAGTGGCAAGAAGAAAGCCATTTCTCAAAGATATCCATAAAACGTCTCGTTTGAAGTTTGCCACGAGCCACCCGGGAGAGACACTAAACATGTGGAATAAGGTGCTCTGGTCAGATGAAACCAAAATCAAACTTTTTGGCCACAATGCAAAACGATATGTTTGGCGTAAAAGCAACACAGCTCATCACCCTCAAAACACCATCCCCACTGTCAAATATGGTGGTGGCAGCATCATGGTTTGGACGTGCTTTTCTTCAGCAGAGACAGGGAAGATGGTTAAAATTGATGGGAAGATGGACGGAGCCAAATACAGGACCATTCTGGAAGAAAACCTGTTTGAGTCTGCAAAAGACCTGAGACTGGGATGGAGATTTATCTTCCAACAAGACAATGATCCCAAACATAAAGCAAAATCTACAAAGGAATGGTTCAAAAATAAACATATCCAGGTATTAGAATGGCCAAGCCAAAGTCCAGACCTGAATCCAATCGAGAATCTGTGGAAAGAGCTGAAAACTGTTGCTCACAAACGCTCTCCATCCAACCTCACTGAGCTCCAGCTGTTTTACAAGGAAGAATGGGCAAGAAATTCATTCTCTCGATGTGCAAAACTGATAGAGACATACCCCAAGTGACTTGCAGCTGTAATCGCAGCAAAAGGTGGCGCTACAAAGTATTAACTCAAGGGGGCCGAATGAAATCGCATGCCACACTTTTCAGTTTTTTATTTGTTAAAAATGTTTAAAATATTCAATAAATATTGTTCCACTACACCATTGTGTCCCACTTGTTGTTGATTCTTCACAAAAAAATTAGAATTTATATCTTTATGTTTAAAGCCTGAAATGTGGCAAAAGGTTGAAAAGTTTAAGGGGCCAAATACTTTCACAACACACTGTACATATTAAACTAAAGGAATTGCCATAATGGCGCTATTATACTAATGTAATACATACTTTCACGAAATCGGTTGCGTGGTTCTTATGAAATTGGGCTGATGGGGTGGGACTATGGGTAGGTTCTTGGTCACTGCCATAGCCTGGTGCATGCACAGATTGAGACCTCTGCATATCATTAGGCCAAGATCTGAATTTACGCATGCCCCACCACCAGCGCCATTTTACTGAAGCCCATAGAGGGATCAACCTGTATCAGCACCATCTTCGGCTAGGAAAGGCCCACCCTGATTCATGGATACAGATTTCTTCAGTGAAAGCATGTATTAAATAAGTATACCAGCACCAATATGGCAGTGCCTTTAGTTTAATATGTAAAACCCTGATGACAGGTTCTCTATAGAGGCAGCTTCACACGCTAGGATCTCGTTAACGATAATGTTGAAACGTCACGGATTTGTGATCGTTCAAACGATATCGTTAGTGCGTCGTTGCGTGTAAACGAACGATGTAGGAAGGAAAAATCGTTAGAACGGTCATCAAATATTTGAGATCAGGACCTCAAATCTATCGTTCGTCGTCCAATTAACATCATGGGAAGCAGCAACATCGTTCAGTGTGACTCCTTTTTGAATGATGTCGTTCATATTTCTCCTATTCCTGCCGCTTTGTAAAATCGTTCAATTGTTCTTTTCAAAGTAGCTGGAGCGTTGCCAAATTTAAGATCGTTAACGATATCCTTGCTTGTGACAACGCACTAATGATGTTGGAAGGATCGCGGTCACGTGACATAGCTAACAATATTGTTCACCTATATCTTAGTGTGTGAAGCAGCTTTAACACTGTTCTAACATTTTTTGACATGTACTGTTGCCATCAATTTCTAAATTAGTTAATTTTGTTTAAGTTAAATGGAAACATATATACCCAATTTTTCGTATTACAAGACGCACTTTTGTTCTCCCAAATTTTGCGGGAAAGTGGGGGTTGAGTTTTATAATCCGAATCTACTGTACTGTGTGTGGGGACTTCTGGAGCGGTGTCTGGGGGCTGGCGGAGGCTGGCAGCGGGCTGTAGAGACAGTGGGATCTATCATTATCTAATATATAAAGCTGAATGTGTGTGTGTATGTATGTATGTCCGGGATTGGCATCTACATCGTCGCAACTACAGCCACAAAATTTTGCACAGTCACACGTCTGGACCCCGAGAGCGTCATAGGCTATGTTGTGAGGTGAAATTTTAACCCTGCGCGTTCCAATTCACCAAACAATTTTGCCCCTATCTACATAATGGGGAAAAAGTGAATGGAAAATCGACAGCTGTCAGCTATAGCCACAAAATTTTGCACAATCACACGTCTGGATCCCGGGAGCGTCATAGGCTATGTTGTGAGGCGAAATTTTAACCCCGCGCATTCCAATTCACCAAACAATTTTGCCCCTATCTACATAATGGGGAAAAAGTGACAGTTACCAGTTGACAGTTGTGAATGAGAGGGGCTTAATGATAGCGCCAAAGACTAACAGCACATACCAGCATATAGTCACTAAGGTGGGGCCCCAACATGAGATATTCACCACACACAGGGACATGTATACACACCACACGCACACAAAGAGTAACAGCAAGTGTATAGTCGCTAAGGTGCAGCCCCAATATTGGATACTCACCACGCACCCGAACAAACACACACATACCACAAAGAGACACAGAGACACACACACACACCTCCACGGGGACACACACCCTATAGCGACACATGCACTCACCCCACATGGACACACACACACACACCACACAGACCCCCACCACAGGGAAACACACACATAGCCACCCTATAGGGACACATGCACTCACCCCACAGACAGACACACACACACCACACAGACCCCCTCCACAGGGACACACACACATACACACCCAATAGGGACATATGCACTCACCCCACAGGGACACACACACCACAAAGAGACACACACAACACAGAGACACACACACACCCCCAAGGGGACACACACACATACACACCCAATAGGGACATATGCACTCACCCCACAGGGACACACACACCACAAAGAGACACACAACACAGACACACACACCACACAGACCCCACCCACAGGGACACACATACACACCCTATATGGACACATGCACTCACCCCACAGGGACACACACATACACACACACACCACAAAGAGACACACACAACAGAGACATACACAACACCCCCCCCCACAGGGACACACACATACACACCCTATAGGGGCACATGCACTCACCCCACAGGGAAACACACATACACACACACACCACAAAGAGACACACACCACACAGACCCCCCCCCCCCACAGGGACACACACATACGCACCCCAGGGACACACACACCACACAGACAGACACAGATGTGCACAAATCACCTCACACAACTCGCCTCATGCGTGTGCTATCTTTATTTTCCAAACATAAGCATCTGATTAAAAACAGCCAATGTGCAACACATGTGCCATATAGGGAATTAAGGCAGATGTCAGTCACATGAGCTGTCTATTATGTGTATGTGTGAGGTAATATATACTGCCCGGCCAGGGGGAAGGTTTACTGTAGGCTGGAGATTAGGCTGCCTATAGCAATCAATCACAGCTCAGCTTCTATTTTCCTACAGGTCATTAATATGACATATTCAATTTTGTTATAGCTAACAGCAGTTATGTATTAACCTGGGCGTAGCCGGGTACTACAGCTAGTACTTATATAATACTAGATGGCGGCCCGATTCTAAAGAATCGGGTGGTCTAGAATCCATATATAGTTTATTTACTAATAGTTACGGGAGTGCGGTGAAATGAATTGTGTGTATACAGGCGGCTTTGTGGGTAGAAGAGTATACAGGCGGCTCTGTGGGTAGCAGAGTATACGGTGGCTCAGTGGTTAGCACTGCGCGGTGGCTCAGTGGTTAGCAGTGAGTGCTCCTGCCTCCTCCCTTGCACCCCTCCGCTCTATCCTGAACTCAGCTGCCCGTCTAATCCACCTGCCTCCTCGCTATTCCCCTATCTCCCCTCTCCGCATGGCACTTCACTGGCTCCCCACCCCCCAAAGATCTCGATTTAAAATCCTAACCCTGACTTACAAAGCCATCCACAACCTGTCCCCCCTTACATCTCCGACATGGTCTCCCGATACCAACCTGCACGCAACCTACGCTCCTTACAAGAACTCCTCTTCTCCTCCCCCCTCATCTTATTCTCCCACAACCGCATACAAGACTTCTCCCGCGCCTCCGCTAGACTCTGGAACTCTCTCCCCCAGCACGTCAGACACTCGCCTACCCTCAAGAGTTTCAAAAAGAACCTGAAAACTCATCTATTCCAACAAGCCTACAACCTATGATGAGACCCAGCGCCGCTCCACCACACGCTTGGCGATTCCCCCCTATTGTGTCCTCCCCCACCCCTGTAGATGCTGAGCCCTCGTGGACAGGATCCTCACCCGTCGTGTATCAGCAAGCATTGACTGTTCATATGCACTGTACCTGTCCTTGTTACCCCCACTTCTTATGTAAAACGCCATGGAACTAATGGCGCTATATAAATAAATAAATAAATAATAATAATAATAATAGTGTGGTGAAAGTGGTCAGAGTGGTGAGCGCAGCGCCGTGGGCAGAGTGGTGAGCGCAGCGCCGTGGGCAGAGTGGTGAGCGCAGCGCCGTGGGCAGAGTGGTGAGCGCAGCGCCGTGTGCAGATTGGTGAGCGCAGCGCCGTGGGCAGAGTGGTGAGCGCAGCGCCGTGTGCAGATTGGTGAGCGCAGCGCCGTGGGCAGAGTGTGGTGAGCGCAGCGCCGTGGGCAGAGTGGTGAGCGCAGCGCCGTGGGCAGAGTGGTCAGCGCAGTGCCGTGGGCAGAATGGTCAGCGCACACACACACACACACACACATTCACACACTCCGCTATACTTACCACCGGCCCTGCGTCTTACCCGCCGCCTGGATCCTCAGTCGACATGTCGCCGCCCCCAGGCAACTGGATCCAATATGTCGACTGAGGATCTTGGTGGCGGATGTAGGGCCGGTAGTAAGTATAGGTGTTTGTGTGTGTTCAGCTTCCGCTTACCGCCGCCATCTTGCCTCACCATAAACGGGTGTAGAGCTCCGGTGAAGTCACCGGACAAAGTGACGGAAGTGCGGACAAAGTGACGGAAGTGCCTTCGGCTTTTATATATTAGATTCATTGCACACACTGCTGTTCACCTCTCAGTGCTGAAGTTGCACCTGGAGATGGATGGGGGAAGCGGCGCATATTATGTGAACCTGCACTCATCGCCCCCATCCTGCACTCACCCCCTCCATTCTGGATATGCCACCCGTCACGCCATATGTCCCCATGCTGGCAAACACAGAGAAATTATAAACAGCTGATAACTTACCCTCCCCCACTCCATGCTCACAGCTTGCCGCTTTCTCTCCGTCTCTGTGTGGCTCGGTATCTGATCATGTGACCGGGGCCCACAGCGATGACATCATTGCTGTGGGCCCTAGTCACATAATCGGAAGATACTGGGCACAGAGACAGGGTGAAAGGAGTGAGCTGTGAGAACAGAGCATTGGAGGGTAAGTTATCAGGAGGGGGTGAGTGCAGGATGGGGGGGCAGGGACCATATGCAAGGTGGGGAGCTATGTACCATCACTGGGGGCCATAGCAAGGATGGGGGCTATGTACCATCACTGGGGGCCATAGCCAGGATGGGGCCTATGTACCTCACTGGGGGTTATGTACCATCACTAGGAGATATGTACTGTCACAGTTGGCCATATCCAGCATGGGAGAGCCATGTACCAGGATGGGTGGATATATATACCAGGATGGGGGATATATATACAAGGATGAGGGACATATACTGATTGCAAGATGCACACTGGCATTATAAGATGGACCCCATTTAACATTAAAAAAAATCATTCTCATTTCCTTCACCAAATTTGTGGGTGCATCTTATAATCAGGTGCATCTTATAAAGCGAAAAATACAGTAACTTTGTAATTCCAATAAAAAAGTGTAGCTGAAGTCGAAGGTAAAATCCAAGTTTTTTTTCTTCATTTCAATATATTAAAAAGCATCAAAACGAATGGCTTTAAACATGTTGACGCATTTCGACTCTACATGAGTCTTAGTCTTAACGACCCATTATCACATATGTAAACCACTCCCTCTAATGACATCTAACTTTCTGATCTGAGGTTTTGGTTCCATTGAGAATTATTGAGAATATAATATGACTATAGGAGATTTCAATTCATTGCATTCTTGTCTTTATAATTTACACAGCGAATCAGCTTTTTTGGGGCATTAAATTTACACATAAAACCCAGTGCAAAAAGGTAAGAAGAACTAGAATGAATGTAGTAATAAAGTTTTTTTTTTTGCATAAGTCTCGCAGTGCATTATAAATAATAACTTTCATCAATGTTTCTTAATATATTGCAGCAATGCCATGCATGATGCAGAGGTGCACATAGCTAATTTCTGAACACATACAAAATGTCAGGAGTCATACGAAATAATAAAATATTTCTAGAAAGCCATGATCTGCAGTTTAATGACACTTCAGGACACAAACTCCAGACAAAATGTGCCATCTAGTTAAATTGAAAAAATAATGATTGAATTATGGCTTAAATTAAATCGAAAACCATTTAGGAGAAAGAGCTGAAGGCTGCGAGGGATGAGTCTTATTCAATTATGGAACCATACTCCAGGAAATGAATATATTCAGTGTATCTATTCAGCCAAGGCCAGGCGCAGAGACATTCTCGCATTCTTAGAGACGCGGTCAGTGGCCAGCCCTGCCGCCTTATTCAATAAGCCTCCACCCACTGGGGAAAATGTAAATGTCAAACCTGCTCCAGCTGAAACAGATGCTGATTGAAATAATGTTGCAAACGTTCATTGGCAAAGTTGATACAAAATTGTTCAAAGCTGTTGCTGCCGTAATCCTCAAAGCCAAAGATATCAAGGACTCCAATGGAAAGGGTCTAAGAGAAAATAAGACATTAAAAAAACACATGTATTAAAAAACATACAAATTAGGCTGCTTTCACATCAGCGGTAAGTGCTGATCGCCGCAGTTGCGGTGAAAAAAAACGCATCTGCCACAGTTACCGCATAACGGCTGCACTTGCGGTTCACTTGCGGCAAGCCCCATGCAATGTCTACGGGGCTTGCGGTAAGTGTGCGGCAAGTGCGGTATAGTAGCGGTTTCAGCACTTGCGGACGTGTTTTTTTCACGCCCGCATCTGCCGCAAGTGCCGAAACCGCACCTGCCGCACACTTACCGCAAGCTCCATAGGCATTTCATGGGGCTTGCCGCAAGTGAACCGCAAGTGCGGCCGTTATGCAGTAACCACAGCAGATGCGTTTTTTTCACCACAACTGCCGCAATCAGCGCTTACCGCTGATGTGAAAGAGGCCTATAAGAAGCATTTTTTCAGTGTAAAATAATATTTCCACTGGTAGCCTAAGAATGTGTGAGCAGATGGCAGAAGTAGTCCATGCTCTGTACAGTCAGTAAACATCTCAGAATCATTTCGTTATTTCAGCTGAAAACAGGCTCAGGTCCATCTGCTTCAGTCTTCATAAATATCCTGGCCAGGTATTTGTAGATGGACAATATAGGGCTCTTTCACACATCTGTGCAATTCGGCCCAGATTGCGATGCTCAGACTGGCCGCGGCTCTGCCAATCAAGCTTGACAGCTTCATATAACTGAATGGAGTCACGCTTGGGTCAGGAGAGCCGTGGCCAGTCCGTGCATTGCCCTGACACAAACCAGTCTGATATTATTCATTTCTAATTTAATTATATTCTGTGGCTACAATCTCTTAAATGAAACCCGTCATTAGATTCTTGCAGCCTGATCCATGGGAATCACGAATCAGAACCTGGCTGTGTTATTGTGGTCAGGTATGTTTCAGAGACAACTAGGCATTTCAGAAAAAACATTGTTCGGAGAACCACCCGGTGCTATAGGATCAAACCTGATTGGTCCCACCTGCTAGTGATGAGCGCGTGTAATCGTTACTATTTGCTACTCGCACGAATACTACAGTATTTGCGAGTATCTCTGGTGATCAGGAGTTATGTCGATCGTTATCGATCTGACACAAATTGACGGATCTCTTAAATACACAAAGTGAGCTGGCACCTCATGGAGGACAGATTGGATGTTAGAGTCTCTCTGAGGGGCACAGCAAGGTGTTTTATGCAGTAGAAACGTAAAAAAGTCCACCCTCGTGCTCTGTCCTGGAAAGACTCGTTTTATGGCCGGATATGTGTGGGCTATTACTAATTGACTAACATTAGACTCGCTATTGGGACGAAAACACAAGTATTAAAAACTACTCGTTACAAATAAAGCAAATGTGACAATTTCGCTACTTGCTCATCACTACCACCGGCTTCTCCCGGCCCTGCTCCACTTGATTGACAGATCTCTTCCATGTGTGCACATAAGGAGAGGCATGTCCATCAACTGGAGTGTTGTGGCAAGAAGCTGGCGAGGGAAGTCCTCTATTCTCAGTCTATAGTCCCCAGACGACTTTTCAAACCATATTGTCCCTGAAACGCCACAATTGCAAAGTAAGACATAACTTTCTGCCATTGGGTAGTGATAAATTAATTCATACTGCCTATAGTTTGGACAGCATGAATTTATACAGGTCACATTTGATAGGTTTCCTTTGACAGCTGGCCATACATAAGATAAATGTAGGCCAAAAGTACTTGCTTTTTCAACAGGAAGAGGAAAAAGTCGCTGCCAGACAACTATGGCAGAAGCTTATCTCTTCTGAAAACAAAAGTATAGTCCATTGAAATAAACAGCTCTATCCTTCACTACAATGACATTGTTTGCAGAAAGTCAGAAAGCCCCCAAGCACATTTAACAGGTCCTGCCAAAATCAGCGGGCTCTGCTCATGTTTCTCTAAATATATATGGGGGCCTTAAGAAAAGCACAATTCTAAAATACTAAAAGCCAGTGTTGTATAGCAGTCTAAGACCATGTTCACATCACATGTGTAATGTAAGTTAGTACATAAGCAATCCAGCCAGCTGTAGAGCCTGCTTGCCAAGCACATCTTGCCAAGGTAACCGGTCAGGCTGTAACTGCGGGATGGTTGGCAACGTAGGCAATGAGCTATGTACTATAAATGTAAAACTCCTCCAGTCATGGAGGATTTTATTATTGGGTAAACTGAAAAGTTGCATGTTTTTACAAACACTTTACCATTTTACCTATTTATTAGCTAATTTAGCTGAGGCTAAAAACCTCAACTCAATCACAGACTGTTCACTTTATATCCTACTGAGTCTCAAGGAAAGCTAGTAGGATTGAAGATGAATATGAGAGACCCTCCGCATGCCTCTGCACATACAAAGAGGCTGAACCAACAGCAACAAATCAGATTTTGATGACAACCTCGGATTTACAGCCTGGGTCAGTGCAGATAGGCAGCGGCAGCTGTCACTGAGAGTAATGACCTCTCTGGAGTCTGTAAGGAATTTCCAACTAGAATGAACTATCTGGAAGACTTTCATTCCTAAAAAAGCCACTAGTAATTACATATTTATAGACAGGCAGAAGGGCTACCATCCTCTCCATCTTTTCACTCATTAGAGCGCTAGCTCTTCAGCCTGTAGTACAATGTTGTAGCCACGTCTCCACAGTGCTGCCACCTCACCTGGCTTCCTTCATCTAACGCCTTACAGTTGATGTTGAGCAGAGCATGATTAATGCGGAAGACAATCCAATCAAACAAGGCGCTATAAAGAGACTTCGCCAAAGAGTCCCTCACTGTAACAGCCTAAAATGATAAAAAAATATATTGAAGCTTGATGTAGCAGACAAGTATAGATTTACACATTATTTCATATTTTCCCCACCTCTGGCAGACGATACGGCAAGATAAGTTTTTCTCCGACAGTAACAGTTTTCCTAGTGATCAGTGCATCCAAAAGCATTTCTTCTCGAACCTAGGACACCAATGAAATTGTGAGTTACCCAATGATTTGACACTAGGGACAATATACAAATGTTACACTGAACATTAACATTCCCTACACAAGATTGGAAAATGCAATAGGAGTTCCTCTAATTTACAGAAGTATTTCTGAGCTACAAGAGCACCTCTGAGCCAGTTTTCAGGAGATCTGAGCACCCTAGGGAGTATAGGTGTATTATTAAAGGGAATGTGTCAGTGAGTTTTTGCTATGCGATCTGAAGAAAGCAGAGGCTGAAACACAGTTTTCAGACATGTGTCATTAATTAGGTTGTGTTGACTTACAATGAGGGTTTTATCACTTGGACATTATCATTGCTGTGACTAGCTGCCTCGCGCCAACTCATCCAATCACACCCACTCTTCTGATAAGCAGCTTACTATCAATAGACAATGTACACAGGGAGCCTATTGTAGATGGGGTTACCTTATTTAGCTCTTTTCATGAAAGTGCATGAAAGTCTACACTTCAATTTCTTTCAAATCATATTTTATTCGTTTTATCACACGTATAGGTCAACATTACTTTAAACTGTAAAACATGGCTCTTGTATGCAGATATATTAACAAAAGTTCCAAATGAACAAACAAACTATTTTTCCTTTTCTCGCCTTAAATATGTCTCATCTGTGTGCCATATTCATTTGTATATTCAAATAAATCTATCAAGTATTGTGGACAAGTGTCCATATCTTATTACTTCTTATATTGCTGAAAATCAGGAAAGCATAACCACACATTACTAGAAAAAAAGGAAAAGGAACCAACATCAACAAAACAACAAAAGGGAAAAAGGGGTAGAAAACAAGAAAAGGAGAGAAAGAAAGAAAGAAAAGAAGTTGAAGACGTGGTGGGGAAAAAGGGGGGGGGGGGTATAGATGCCGAGTATCTCGTAGACCTAAAGAGTCGGGGCTGTAATCTTTATGACCACGTAATTCTTCCAAATTGCACTTGTATGGTCTCATTCCACAAAAGAGACCCAAGATTGAAGATCAACAGAGTCTCTATATAGAAACCAAGAGGTCCATCTCTCTCGATGTCCCTCTAGACCACCGGGGGTCCGTGAGGCATATGATGCCAATTCCTCCATCCTGCACACCTCGTTGAGTTCTGCTACCAACTCCCAACGTGAAGGGCATGTAGTCTTTTTCCACCACCTGGGTATGAGGCGTCTGGCCGATGTCAAAAAGAACCTCAGCAAACCTTTTTAAAACCCTTGTTGGACATAGGATGTAGATTCAGTAGGGCCAGTTCCATGGTGAATGTTATCTTGAGAGCCGTCACACATGAATAGAGATCATTTACATCCCTCCAAAAAGAGGATATCAATGGGCATCCCCACCACACATGAGTGTATGTGCCCACTCCCTCCAGACATCGCCAGCATCGGTCCGAGACTTCCGGGAATACCCGGTGCACGTCAGCAGGGCACCTATACCATCTCGCCACCACCTTATAATTTCTCTCCTGAGACAGAGCCGAGAGGGATGCACCATACGTGGAGGTAAAGATTTTCTCCCAGTCTAACACAGATAGAGTTCTATTCAAGTCTTCCTCCCATCTCCTCACGTACCCGGGTCTGTCCCCCAAGTCTACGTTTCTAGGTGTGTGGAATAAATTGTAAATCACTGAGATAGCATGTGGTATATATGTCCGCTTAATACATAGTTGTTCGAAGTCCGTCAGGGAGCGTTTAAGGGATGAGAACGGTAAGGATCTCACATAACTATCTAATCTAGTATATTGGAACCATGTCCCCTGATGGTGAATATGTATATTAGGGAATTCCTCCAGTGGTTTAATTCCAGATTGGGATATACAGTCTTTGAGAGATGGGCGGGACGCTCTAGTAAGACCTAGGAATGAGGTGCAACCCGGGTCTATTGGAAACGATGGGTTATCGAAAAGTAAGGTCAGATGGCCTGGATTGGAAGTAAGATGAAATAGTCGGACCTGTCTTTTGAAGGAGTCATGTAATTGTAGAGCTAAAAACGAATGGGTTTCTCGTCCACTCGAATCCATGGACCAGATCCATGTTAGAGGGTCATAATGGAGTCCCTCCTGTTCCACCTCTACCCATCCCTCCCCCCCCTGTCTACACTTCAATTTCATCTTGCAGTAGGTTTATTTTAAATAAAAAATACTGTCCAATATAGATGTATGAAAATCTTTGTGTAAACTATAGCAGGTGAGAAAGTGGTTGGGGCACCATCGATCCTTGGGAACAGTAATAGTTGTTCGCCATGGGATAACCCTGTAATCATTACTGTTGTTAATTGCCTCTTCGGAGAGGATGAGAACTGGAACTCCAGCACCAGTTGAGGTCCAGAGCCGGATATCCATAGTTGCATCTGTCAGGTTGACACCACTGCAGCTGAAATACTGAGATAGATACATCAGCGGGGAGCCTGTGCTATACCAAGGAGGGTGAGCATTGTCCAGTTTAGTTGTTTTCTACAATTCTATCATCTGGCTAACACTTGCCTAAAATAAAACAATCCTTTAAGTTAATCCTGTAGAGCGCCACTTCTGGCCGGCCAGCCATAAAGGACTGTAGGTAGCCAGGGTATTGTGGTACAGAGACTGTGTTATACCGGTACCAATTTCCCTTCTTTTCTGAGATCTCTCAGCAATTATAAAGTAACAACATAACAATTTATCAGACTTAATAAATGTTACTGCTGTAATAAATGTAAACTAATAAAGCTCCACTAAATACAAGGTGTTAAAGAATTCTAGGCCCATAATATCCCAGCAGTTTGGACGCCTAAAGAAGAGTCCTTTGTCTTTGGTGAATATGCACTGAACAAGCCATAGGACTACAATCCTCATTTACAATGCAGGTATTTTTGCTCCAGGGAGAATGGGAAGGTTGAACAGATTTAAGTGATAATATTGGCTGACTTCATAAACATTTCATTAAAGTAAACTAGTACTAGAATAAGGGTCACATTGCCAGAGGGGTTATATAAACTCTTCTATTGACTGTACGGTGACATAGTTAGGAAGGAGATCTTCCACCTGAGCCATAGGCTTGTCCCTGCTGGAAACAAGGAGGTTTCTTCATTCTGATTACATCAGTTACCTGAAATAATTAAACTCCGAGAGACATGTGGACGACAGAATGCTATAGTCTTGCAGGTAAAGACATTGCAGAGGGCAGCAGAAGACATTAGTAGGAGTTATGTGCAAAAATATTCAGAAATGCAATCTGCGCAGTACTTGGTAGTATGGGACATAACACAAGGTCTTTATTGAAAAGTTGAAAATAATAGAATAGAGCATTCTGAAGAGCTGTCACCATAGGGCCAGTTTATCACATTTTGGGTCTGATGGAGGTCAGCTTTAAGTATCGGTGCATTTTCTAGGAGGCTTATTTGCCTTATCAAAAGTAGGAAATTAAAGTATATCATAAATATCTTACAGGACACCTGACAGCCGATACATGCTGCCCTATCCACGTTCCAGAGGAAAACATAGTCTGAAAGCCAACAAGGACCCACCTGTCTCCCGTTTGGCTCGGTCCTCAGCGGCTTCTACTTGCCAGCTGACCTAAAGTGACAGCTCTCTACCCACAAGCACACGCAGGGGGAAACCTGTCCGTCACTGTCAGCGGGAAGGGAAAAGCCACCGTGAACCGCCAGTATGTCAAGTCTCCCAACAGCTTTTAAACTATGGTTTTTCAGTAAAAGTCCTAGGCACTTCAGAGTGAAACACGTGGCTGAGATCATGCAGAATCTGATACACCACAACCACATCCCTACAATAAAACACATTTTCATTCTTTATGGTTCAGTGTTGCTGGGATTCATTAACAGGAACTTACATTTAGGAGCCAAAGACCAATATATGGTTGAGGACTAATACTCAGAATACCATTCATGATTTGTGATGATCAAGTGAAAGTAAATTGTAAAAGGGATTGTCAACTTGGACATGGTTTTTCCCTGGTAGACCGTCCCCCCCCTCCCCTCCCATGTGTACCCTCTTTTCTCTGCAGTTCATTTTCGCTCTTACCATCCTCACCCTCTATTTGTCTAGCATTTTCCTCTTTTTGATGAACTTTCTTGATCTCCATTTCGCTCTTTCTCCTTATCTTGCATTCTCTTTCCATTTGTTCTATAGATTTATTCTTAAATCTAGGAGCGATCTGAGCGACTTCAGGACTGCCATCAGCGACTTGGAACAATGGATAGTGCATTGCACTCGTCACTACCGGAGCCTCTCTAGAAGTAACTCCTGGTTCTCAAGACTGTACCGGCAAGATAATTGACTTTTGTATAGAGTGATGCCTTTGAACCTACTGTACGCACTATCCAACTGGTATTTCACGTTGTTATGCTTTAGGGTGTTTTCACACTGCGTTTTTGTTCAATCCGTGGCTGTCCGTTGTAAATCCGTGGCTGTCCGATTTGGCCCCAAGTTATGCTATGGGAACGGATCGGATTTGGCCTTATTGCCATCCGATTTTTGTCGGATCCAATTCTTTCCGATTTTTTGCTGTGCCCAAAATCGCAGACTGTGGCGCTTTTGGGCACAGCGGATCAAATCGGACCGAATTGGATCCGACCTGATCCGCTCCAAATAACATGGGGCCTATGGAGCGCGGGTCCAAGGAAACAGCTGATCATTCCTCGGACCCGATTTCAGTGTACTCAGCATGCTTGGAACACTAAAATCGCTCTGTGCCATCTAATTTCACTTCTACAATGTATATTCATACATTGCAGAACTGACATTTAGTGAAAAGAAAGGGTTAAAAATAAAAAAACTTTATTCTCACCTGTCCCGCGATCCACCGATGCCTCCAGCGCTTGATGCTTATAGGACCTGGCGTGATGTCACAGTCACATGACCGGTTACCACAGTAACCGGTCATGTGACAGTGACATCACGCCAGTTCCTGTAAGAAGATAGCTGGAAGCAACAGGGGACTCATGGATGGGTGAGAATAAAGATTTATTTTTCTTTTTAAGGTCTGGAAAAGAGGGAAAAAGAGGGGAGAAAGAGGGGAAAAGAGGAGGAGAAAGAGGAGGGGAGAAAGAGATGACAGGAGGCAGAGAGGAGGGGATCGAGGTGACAGGAGGGGGAGCTAGGTGACAGGAGGAGCGGGGAGGGGATCCAAACTGATCCAGCAAAATATCGGAATCGGATGCCTATTTGGCATCCGATTGCAGGCATCAGTTTGGATCCATTGCTGTTTGAAGGGTCCTATAAAAAGTCGGATCCCCTCAGACAGCAAAATAACGCTGTGTGAAAGCAGCTTTATACTTTTTCTTTTTCAGATGTAGACATGCCCCATGAGAGACAGCCTTCCCCCATTTATTGGAAAGCCTAGAGAGACGCTACAAAGTGCAGTCCCGCTGTGAAGACACCCCGAACTGAATACAAGTTCTCCAAACCAGAGGATCCCACTAACATTCTTCAAACTTCATGGTAATAATTTTAAGAATATAATTGTTCTCATGTCATCTAAAAGGAAAACTAAATTCATTTACAAAAAAAAAAGTTTTAAGATTTTATTATTTCAGACATGTTTAGTGGGCCAAATTAAGAATCAGTGATTTAATGACAGTAAAAAAAGTTATGGATTGCACACACTTGTGTTTCTGACCACATTTCCTTCAGATGATTAATAAGGTAATATAAACTTTTCTAAAGTAGCCTATATAGTATTTCCTACCTTCAGAAGATCAGAGACTATGCGCAGGGTATCAGGATTTGAGATATCAATGGACTCATCTCTGTAGGTTTTCCGCTTATACTGTATGTTACCAAGGTGAAGGATTGCAGATAAGAGAGAAACTATCCTATAACAAAGCAAAGAAAAGGAAAAAAAAATATGCAGAATCAAAATGAAGAAAGGTAGAAACATAAATACCGTATATACTCGCGTATAAGCCGAGTTTTTCAGCCCAAAAATTGGGCTGAAAAGTTACCCCCTCGGCTTATACGCGAGTCACTATACGGGCGCCCCCCCAGAGGTATACAGGCCCCCCCCCGTGCTCCTTAAACCTGTAAAGGAAGATGATTATACTTATCGCTGTCCGGCTGCCGTCCCCGCTCTCCATCGCGCTCCTCCATCTGCATCGCGCTCCTCCATCTTCCGGCTTCCTGTCGGCACCGACAATGACGTCATTGTCGGCGCAGAACACAGGAGGTCGGAAGCCGGTGAATGAAGATGGAGGAGCGCGATGCAGATGGAGGAGCGCGATGGAGAGCGGGGACGGCAGCTGGACAGCGATAAGTATAATCATCTTCCTTTACAGGTTTAAGGAGCACGGGGGGGGGGCCTGTATACCTCGGGCTGCTGCTGTATATAACATGGGGCTGCTGCTGTATATAACATGGGGCTGCTCCTGTATATAACATGGGGCTGCTGCTGTATATAACATGGGGCTGCTGCTGTGTATAACATGGGGCTGCTGCTGTATATAACATGGGGCTGCTGCTGTATATAACATGGGGCTGCTGCTGTATATAACATGGGGCTGCTGCTGTATATAACATGGGGCTGCTGCTGTATATAACATGGGGCTGCTGCTGTATATAAAATGGGGCTGCTGCTGTATATAACATGGGGCTGCTGCTGTATATAACATGGGGCTGCTGCTGTATATAACATGGGGCTGCTGCTGTGTATACCATGGGGCTGCTGCTGTGTATAACATGGGGCTGCTGCTGTGTATAACATGGGGCTGCTGCTGTGTATAACATGGGGCTGCTGTATATAACATGGGGCTGCTGCTGTATATAACATGGGGCTGCTGCTGTATATAACATGCTACTGCTGTATATAACATGGGACTGCTGCTGTATATAACATGGGGCTGCTGCTGTATATAACATGGGACTGCTGCTGTATATAACATGGGGCTGCTGCTGTATATAACATGGGGCTGCTGCTGTGTATACCATGGGGCTGCTGCTGTGTATACCATGGGGCTGATGCTGCTGTGTATACCATGGGGCTGCTGCTGTATATACCCTGGGGCTGCTGCTGTATATACCACTGAGGCTGCTGCTGTATATACCTCTGGGGCTGCTGTATACTACCACTGGGGCTGCTGTATATACCTCTGGGGCTGCTGTATACTAACTACTGGGGCTGCTGCTGTATATACCACTGGGGCTGCTGCTGTATACTACCACTGGGGCTGCTGTATATACCTCAGGGGCTGCTGTATACCACACTGCTGAGGGCTGTATACCTGTGCTGGGGTCCACCCACGGCTTATACACGAGTCAATAGTTTTTCCCAGATTTTGGGGGCCAAAGTAGGGGGGTCGGCTTATACACGGGTCGGCTTATACACGAGTATATACGGTAAATTAGCTGGTTTCACGTGTCTGTGAAACTTGGATCACAATATCTGGCCCGACTGCCGGACCTACTGACCAGGGCTGGTAGCCTCATAGACATATATGAGCCTGGTGGCATTGTAATCCCAGCACAGTTAGTGTTTCATGATGGCTAGAAACGAGGTAAAGATGTATGGATATAGAAAATCCTTAGATGGAAAAATGCAAGTTTGAAAGTGTCAGCAAACTAAAAGGCAAAGTACAAGGTAAATCCCTCCTGATGCTTCCTGACTAGGACTGATGTGGTGGACCGACTTATAATCCATGGTATAATACACAGGACTTACTGTTTACGTGTAGCTGACAGGAAGCCAACCATCTCCATTGCCAGCTGCAGACGCTCGAAGTCATGTCTCAGGTCCTCACCCTCCCCACTCAAGGAATCCTGGAATATTTAAGACACTGTCAAAATCTGTGATAGCACAAACAGTATCCAACAGTGTCAACACAAGACTCCATTGTGTAAGACCGCTCCGAACTGTAATTACAATGTAAATGATACAACACAAGAAAAAGCAGAACACACTGGTAAGATTCAATATGATAGAGGACACGTACTGTCTCATCTTCACCGTCATAGTCTCCCCAGTTCTGTCTTTGTGGCTTTCGCTGCCTCTAAAATAGACATAGTTTATAGAAAAAGTGATCTGAGCACATGCCACTCCCTGTACACATAATGACAAATAAGGACATACTATTATCTTACACTGATACAAACCTGTCTGTCTATAACTTATATAGGGCAGACTTGTTCTTTATTTAATATTTGTAATTCAAAGGGAACTTGTCGTTTTCCCAAATACTATTAGTCTACAGATATAGGGTTATTCTGAAAAAAATAGCCTTCTAAAATTATACGGCAGCTACAGGGAGGAAATTACCTTTCCCTTGGTGTAATGCACGCCCAGCTGGGCGGCATTATTCGGTGTCCTCTCTGCCCCCATTCTTTGGAATCTCCCGCCCTCTGTGTAGTTCTATGCACCGGCCGGACGTCACTTCCGGCGCGGTGCATTATGGGGCCGGTCACGTGATCGGTCCTAGTGCATTATGGGGCCGATCATGTGATCGGCCCGGCTTCAATAAGCGCATTGCGCATGCGCGGAGCTGGGCCGATCACGTGATCAAGCCCATAATGCACTGGGGCCGATCACGTGACCGGCCCCATAATGCACCGCGCTGGAAGTGACGTCCAGCCGGTGCATAGAACTACACAGAGGGCGGGAGATTCCAAAGAATGGGGGCAGAGAGGACACCGAATAATGCCTCCCAGCGGGGCATGCATTACACCAAAGGGGTGTGTTGAAGGAAGTGTGGCCACGCCTACCCAGTCCCCCAACCACGGGGACTGCAGTAAGTTTATACTTCATTTACACATGTTTAATAGGGACACTTTAGATAAGAAAGGGATAGATAGGGAGCTGCTACAAAGGTGTAGGGACAGCTAGAGATAGTGTAGGGACATAGAATCAGGTGACAGGTTCCCTTTAAAATGTGAGATCTACAGGGAGGGAAAACAGTACACCTCTCGGAACAGTGTCTGGGAGGCTGTGGTGGCTGCTGCATGCAATGTTGATCATAAACAGATCAAGCAACTGACAGAATCTATGGATGGAAGCCTGTTGAGTGTCATCATAAAGAAAGGGGGCTATATTGGTCACTAATTTTTTTGTTTTTGCATGTCAGAAATGTTTTTTTCTAAATTTTGTGCAGTTATATTAGTTTACCTGGTGAAAATAATCAAGTGAGATGGGAATAGATTAGGTTTATATTAAGTTGCCTAATAATTCTGCACAGTAATAGTTACCTGCACAAACAGATCTCCTCCTAAGATAGCCAAATCTAAAACAAAAACCACTCCAACTTCCAAAAATATTAAGCTTTGATATTTGAGTCTTTTTTGTTGATTGAGAACATTGTTGTTGATCAATAATAAAAATAATCATCTAAAATACAACTTGCCTAATAATTCTGCACCCAGTGTATTATCATGGGAATCTTCCAGTCTCACCTGGTTTAGGTAATGATAGCTTTCTGGACGATCAAGGTGAAATTCAGTTTTCTCCTCTTCACTTGCTCCAGCAAGTAGATAGTAGAAAACATGGTAATTCCTGTAAAAATACAATATTTTCTTAGATTACTTTGCTCTTCAGACATTCAGATTTCACATGGTGAACATATGAACATCTGCAAACCTTACAAATATTTTTATTTAACAACTAAAAAGAAAATAAAAAAAAGAGGAAATTAGAATAAAAAAACATTGAGAGCAGAAAAATAAAAAAGTACAAAAAAATTAAATAAAATAAATAAACTACTGTAAAACAGAAGATGGCTATGTAAATCCCTCTCAACCTGTATTATGTATGTCTCTGTTAGTGAACTTTGTGTGCCCTGCTTTAGACAAAGCTGCCAACACTTGTCCCAGCGCTGGCACAGCAGAGGTCCCTCCGGCTGCCCAGAGGAAGTGGTTAGGGATGACTGCAATAAATTATGTACCCAGATGGCAGAACCCCAAGACAGTGGCTTCAAGAACACACAGGACTATTTTTGACATCAAAATTGAAGATGTCTGCAAGTGTCCACACAACCATAAGTTATATAAGAATATAGTCAGCGGAAGTGAGACAGCTCAGAATAGAAAACAGTTCTCTATAGACTTCAATTAGATCCGAAGGATGTATCTGCCAAGGAAAACACATACAAAAAAGAAGCAACACTCTGACAATGTGTTTTCTTATATTAAGTCTTAAAGCATCTTAACACTAATGGCCACTTTACACGCGGCAACAGGAAGATAGAAACCGTCAGGTGTCGGAGACAATTGTACACTTTTACCTTCAAAACACCTTGCAGATACCTGAATTACACGCAGCCACTTCAAGGTGTTTTGAAGGTAAAAGGTACAATTGTCTCCGACACCTGCCGTTTTCTATCTTAGGGTACCTTTACACGCGGCTACATTTCTAGGGTGGCTACAGGTAACTTACTGGTTGCAGTGAAATCATGGAGAGATTATTCCATTTGTACACAGCAACAAGATAGAACCTTGTATCCATGATTTCACTACAACCAGTAAGTTACCTGTAGCCACCCTAGAAATGTAGCCGCGTGTAAAGGTACCCTAACTGTTGCCGCGTGTAAAGTGGCCATTAGAAACAATAACAATACTATTATATTAGTAAAAATGATGATTATACAATTTGTAAATGTCCTTCAAAAAAGGTAAACGTTTAGTAAAAAAAAAAAAAAAAATGATGGTCTGCTGTATAAATAGATATGTAAGGTGACTATACGCCTCACATATGTGTCAGTTCACAGCTATGTCACCCAAGACATTCTGGTGGAAGCTTATCTCCTGTTAGGACCAAGGATCAGGCATGTTGAAATTGAACATGCCCAATACTTCATCTGCCATCTGGAGAGTCGGGACACTCCCATACACATTACATGGTCAGGGTGATTAATTAAACTAAGTCTAAGGGCCACTTTACACACACCAACTTATCTGTGCAACTTCTGAACAACTTAGTGGTTGCAGTGAAATCATGGACACATTGCTCCATTTTGTGGCTGTGTACAATGGAGCAATGTGTCCATGATTTCACTGCAACCAGTAAGCTGTTCAGAAGTTGGACAGATAAGTTGGTGTGTGTAAAGTGGCCCTTAGGGTGGAAACACACACTCCTAGTTACATGCGAGTCTCTCGGACGAGACTCGGACCAGGCTGGAGCAGTGACCCTGAACGGCCTCTCCCTCTCTGGACGGGGAGTCTGGAGCTGCACAGAAACACAAGCAGCTGTCATTCCCTGTCCAGAGAGGGAGAGGACGTTCAGGGTCACTGCTCCAGCCTGGTCCGAGTCTCGTCCGAGAGACTCGCATGTAACTAGGAGTGTGTGTCCAAGCCCTTAAAAGGAATCTGTCAGCAGGTTTTTGCTACTTCATCTGAGAGCAGCATCAAGTAGGCAAAGAGACCCTGAAACTAACGATGTTTAACTAGGTGCAGCTGCTCTGGCACAATCAAACTATTTAGTTTCAGGCATGTAGCAGAGCTAAGGGCCGCTTTACACACACCAACTTCTGTGACCAACTTCTGAACAGATCTCTGGTTGCAGTGAAATCATGGACACATTGTTCCATTTTGTGACTGTGTACAAATGTAACAATGTGTCCATGATTTCACTGCAACCAGAGATCTGTTCAGAAGTTGGTCACAGATATCTGTGTGTGTAAAGCGGCCCTAAGAGAGCTGCCCCTGCCCAAACCAGGTTCTATAGAGATTGTGAATGCACAAAGAGGTGTGTAAGGGGCTTCGGGGGGCACAGTCGTCATTGCGGGTGTAGTTCTCAGTAAAGCGCGCTGGCACCCCTACATGAATTTGGGATGTGCGTCTGCTGCATATAAAGCAGGCTGACCTCCACTCTACTAAATAACAATGCTTCTTTACTCAGCATCAACTTCATAACAGGTATTTATACTGTGTTACACTTCAGGGAAATCCATCACTTCCTCCTAGACTGCTGCACTCACTGAACCCTACAGTGGGCAGATCCTTCACTCCTAGGACCATGATCCCCTCCAGTATATTCTCTATCTCTGACACTCTGAACACTACAGTGAGCAGATCCTTCACTCCTAGGACAGTGATCCCCTCCAGTATATTCTCTATCCCTGACACTCTGAACACCACAGTGAGCAGATCCTTCACTCCTAGGACAGTGATCCCCTCTAGTATATTCTCTATCCCTGACACCCTGAACACTACAGTGAGCAGATCCTTCACTCCTAGGACAGTGATCCCCTCTAGTATATTCTCTATCCCTGACACCCTGAACACTACAGTGAGCAGATCCTTCACTCCTAGGACAGTGATCCCCTCTAGTATATTCTCTATCCCTGACACCCTGAACACTACAGTGAGCAGATCCTTCACTCCTAGGACAGTGATCCCCTCCAGTATATTCTCTATCCCTGACACCCTGAACACTACAGTGAGCAGATCCTTCACTCCTAGGACAGTGATCCCCTCTAGTATATTCTCTATCCCTGACACACTGAACACTACAGTGAGCAGATCCTTCACTCCTAGGACAGTGATCCCCTCCAATATATTCTCTATCCCTGACACACTGGACACTACAGTAAGCAGATCCTTCACTCCTAGGACAGTGATCCCCTCCAATATATTCTCTATCCCGGCACCCTGAACACTACAGTGAGCAGATCCTTCATCCTAGGATCGTGATCCCTCCAGTATATTCTCTCTATCCCTGACACACTGAACAGCAGATCCTTCAGTCCTAGGACCGTGATCCTCTCCAGTATATTCTCTATCCCTGACACACTGAACGGCAGATCCTTCAGTCCTAGGACCGTGATCCTCTCCAGTATATTCTCTATCCCTGACACACTGAACACTACAGTGGGCAGATCCTTCACTCCTAGGACCATGATCCCCTCCAGTATATTCTCTATCCCTGACACCTGAACACTACAGTGAGCAGATCCTTCACTCCTAGGACAGTGATCCCCTCCAGTATATTCTCTATCCCTGACACTCTGAACACAACAGTAAGCAGATCCTTCACTCCTAGGACAGTGATCCCTCCAGTATATTCTCTATCCCTGACACTCTGAATCCTACAGTGAGCAGATCCTTCACTCCTAGGATCAGTGATCCCTCCACTATATTCTCTCTATCCCTGACACACTGAACACACAGTGGGCAGATCCTTCACTCCTAGGACCGTGATCCCCTCCAGTATATTCTCTATCCCTGACACACTGAACCTACAGTGAGCAGATCCTTCACTCCTAGGACAGTGATCCCTCCACGTATATTCTCTTATCCCTGACACACTGAACACACAGTGGGCAGATCCTTCACTCCTAGGACAGTGATCCCCTCCAGTATATTCTCTCTATCCCTGACACACTGAACCTACAGTGGCAGATCCTTCACTCCTAGGACAGTGATCCCTCCAGTATATTCTCTATCCCTGACACACTGAACACTACAGTGGCAGATCCTTCACTCCTAGGACAGTGATCACCTCCACTATATTCTCTATCCTGACACACTGAACACTACAGTGGGCAGATCCTTCACTCCTAGGACAGTGATCACCTCCACTATATTCTCTCTATCCTGACACACTGAACACTACAGTGAGCAGATCCTTCACTCCTAGGACAGTGATCCCCTCCAGTATATTCTCTATCCCTGACACCTGAACACTACAGTGGGCAGATCCTTCACTCCTAGGACAGTGATCCCCTCCAGTATATTCTCTATCCTGACACACTAAACCACAGGCAGATCCTTCACTCCTAGGACGTGATCCCCTCCAGTATATTCTCTCTATCCTGACACCTGAACACTACAGTGAGCGATCCTTCATCCTAGGACCGTGATCCCCTCCAGTATATTCTCTATCCCTGACACCTGAACACTACAGTGAGCAGATCCTTCACTCCTAGGACCAGTGATCCTCCAGTATATTCTCTATCCCTGACACCCTGAACACTACAGTGGCAGATCCTTCACTCCTAGGACAGTGATCCCCTCCAGTATATTCTCTATCCCTGACACACTGAAACTACAGTGCAGATCCTTCACTCCTAGGACAGTGATCCCTCCAGTATATTCTCTATCCCTGACACACTGAACACACAGTGAGCAGATCCTTCACTCCTAGGATCAGTGATCCCTCCACTATATTCTCTCTATCCCTGACACACTGAACGGCAGATCCTTCAGTCCTAGGACGTGATCCTCTCCAGTATATTCTCTATCCCTGACACACTGAACCCTACAGTGAGCAGATCCTTCACTCCTAGGACAGTGATCACCTCCACTATATTCTCTCTATCCCTGACACACTGAACACTACAGTGGGCAGATCCTTCACTCCTAGGACCATGTTCCCCTCCAGTATATTCTCTCTATCCTGACACACTGAACGTACAGTGGGCAGATCCTTCACTCCTAGGACAGTGATCCCTCCAGTATATTCTCTCTATCCCTGACACACTGAACACTACAGTGGGCAGATCCTTCACTCCTAGGACAGTGATCACCTCCACTATATTCTCTATCTCTGACACACTAACACACTACAGTGGCAGATCCTTCACTCCTAGGACAGTGATCCCCTCCACTATATTCTTCTATCCCTGACACACTGAACACTACAGTGAGCAGATCCTTCACTCCTAGGACAGTGATCCCCTCCAGTATATTCTCTATCCCTGACACCTGAACACACAGTGAGCAGATCCTTCACTCCTAGGACAGTGATCCCCTCCACTATATTCTCTCTATCCATGACACACTGAACGGCAGATCCTTCAGTCCTAGGACCGTGATCCTCTCCAGTATATTCTCTCTATCCATGACACACTGAACGGCAGATCCTTCAGTCCTAGGACCGTGATCCTCCAGTATATTCTCTATCCTGACACCTGAACACTACAGTGAGCAGATCCTTCACTCCTAGGACCATGATACCCTCCAGTATATTCTCTATCCCTGACACCCTGAACACTACAGTGTGCAGATCCTTCACTCCTAGGACAGTGATCCCCTCCAGTATATTCTCTATCCATGACACATGAACGGCAGATCCTTCAGTCCTAGGACCGTGATCCTCTCAGTATATTCTCTATCCCTGACACACTGAATCCTACAGTGAGCAGATCCTTCACTCCTAGGACAGTGATCACCTCCACTATATTCTCTCTATCCCCTGACACACTGAGCAATACAGTAAGCAGATCCTTCACTCTTAGGACTGTGATCCCCTCCAGTATATTCTCTCTAACCTTGACACACTGGACACTACAGTGAGCAGATCCTTCACTCCTAGGACCGTGATATCCTCCAGTATATTCTCTATCCCTGACACCCTGAACACTACAGTGAGCAGATCCTTCACTCTTAGGACTGTGATCCCCTCCAGTATATTCTCTCTAACCTTGACACACTGGACACTACAGTGAGCAGATCCTTCACTCCTAGGACCGTGATATCCTCCAGTATATTCTCTCTATCAATGACACCCTGAACACTACAGTAGCCAGATCCTTTACTCCTAGGACAGTGATCCCCTCCAGTATATTCTCTATCCCTGACACACTAGACACTACAGTGAGCAGATCCTTCACTCCTAGGACCGTGATATCCTCCAGTATATTCTCTATCCCTGACACCCTGAACACTACAGTGAGCAGATCCTTCACTCTTAGGACTGTGATATCCTCCAGTATATTCTCTCTAACCTTGACACACTGGACACTACAGTGAGCAGATCCTTCACTCCTAGGACCGTGATATCCTCCAGTATATTCTCTCTATCCCTGACACCCTGAACACTACAGTAGCCAGATCCTTTACTCCTAGGACAGTGATCCCCTCCAGTATATTCTCTATCCCTGACACACTGGACACTACAGTGAGCAGATCCTTCACTCCTAGGACCGTGATATCCTCCAGTATATTCTCTCTATCCCTGACACCCTGAACACTACAGTAGCCAGATCCTTTACTCCTAGGACAGTGATCCCCTCCAGTATATTCTCTCTATCCCTGACACCCTGAACACTACAGTAGCCAGATCCTTTACTCCTAGGACAGTGATCCCCTCCAGTATATTCTCTATCCCTGACACACTGAACACCACAGTGGGCAGATCCTTCAGTCCTAGGACCGTGATATCCTCCAGTATATTCTCTCTATCCCTGACACACTGAACCCTACAGTGGGCAGATCTTGCAATCCTAGTACCGTGATCCCCTCCAGTATATTCCCTCTATCCCTGACACAATGAACCCTACATTGGGCAGATCCTTCAGTCATAGGACCATGATCCCCTCCAGTATATTATTATTATTTATTTATATAGCGCCATTAGGTTCCATGGCACTTTACATGAGGATGAGGGAGACAAGAGCAAGTACACTAACTCTACACAAACAGGACATACAGGTACAGGAGGGGAGGGGACCCTGTCCACGAGGGCTCTATTCTCTCTATCCCTGACACACTGAATCCTACAGTGGGCAGATCCTTCACTCCTAGGACCGTGATCCCCTCCAGTATATTCTCTCTATCCCTGATGCACTGAACACTACATTGGGCAGATCTTTCAATCCTAGGACCGTGATCCCCTCCAGTATATTCTCTCTATACCTGATGCACTGAACACTACATTGGGCAGATCTTTCAATCCTAGGACCGTGATCCCCTCCAGTATATTCTCTCAATCCCTGATGCACTGAACACTACATTGGGCAGATCTTTCAATCCTAGGACCGTGATCGCCTCCAATATATACTCTCTATCCCTGACTCACTGAACACTACAGTGGGCAGATCCTTCACTCCTAGGACCGTGATCGCCTCCAATATATACTCTCTATCCCTGACTCACTGAACACTACAGTGGGCAGATCCTTCACTCCTAGGACCATGTTTGTTTTTATATAATTGTTACCTATGATCATATGTATATGAACCACTGAATTGTAAAGCGCTGCGAAATATGTTGGCCCTATATAAATTAAGATTATTATTATTAATATAACTAAACCAGAGCCTTGTGAACCTCCTCCTCCTTCCTACTGGCATCATGAGTAATCCTAGCACAATCAGAAGATGCGCCAGGATGCCAGCAGGTAGGAGGAGGTGTGTTGAGCTCCAGTCCAGGAGCCATATACTGTCAATGGGGCCGGTGTGTCAGTCCCCTGCAAATCTATTAGCTCAACTCTAATATAAATGTATATTAATAAAGCTTTACTTGTTATATTCTGTACTAACATTGCCCAAATAATTCAAGTTGGGACAGTTTAATTCTCCGCAGATGATAACAGAATGATTACTCAGAGCAACACTATTGTGAATAACTGGCATATTAGGATGTGCTTTAGTCCACAGCCCAGAAGAATTGACCTGTAAACAGAACTGGGCCGAGCCACACTTAGTCAGTAAGCCCACATAATGTTTCGCCATGAATCTGGCACCTTCAGGGGAACAAGGGCACTGGCAGAGGAGATAACACTGCAGGGGCATTTAATAAAATGTAATAAACTAGTGAGATGTTACAAGAGGATTCTTTCCTCCCTGTAAAACTATGTAACATAACGGATCACATTGGTAGCCATTCATCATACGCAGTTAAAGCAGTTTTAGCCAAACATGGACAGACTATTGTAGACTTTAAAAGCCAGTTATACTACTACAGGATCTGAATATTTTTAATTAAAGCTTCATAGATTTCAAGTCCAGCCTGAAACCATTCAATTCAAAACACCCAAGACTGTCATATCCAATATGGCGTCACACTCACCTTTCTTGCTGTTCCTGGTAAACGAGCCTAGATTTCTCCAGTAGATACTTTTCCACATAAGCTCTGCACAGAAGTAATAATTCAGGGCATTATTAAATCGCCATCCCCATGTATTGGTTTTTTTTTACACTCATTTTTTAAGGTAAAATTCTAAACACTTTTCACATATGGAGGTGGTATCATAGAGAGCAGGAGCATACTTTATTAAAGACACATTGGTCAGTGATTATATTTAATTCTCCTTAATGTCTCATTCAAAGATTTCTCAAAGAAAAAAATAAACCTTAGTGTAGTTTTTACCAAACAGATGTGTGTTTACCCACCCGAGTTGTAGAACCACGATTACATTCCACCTTATAGATGCTATGAAAGGGATATCTTTATTATCCCAACACTAAAAATGGAAAAATGAATGCACAAAAGACTGTAAATACAAAAAAAACATATAATACAAATGCAACAAATAGAACTATTACTGCTCTCTATCATATTGAAAATGGCATACAGGGCACCAACGTCATACAATGTTAAAGCATATATTCAAAGCATATCAATCCTGGACACTATGATCACGGTTGAGTAATATGTACAAAGCTAAACGGACCTGTGTGACGTGTATATATCTTTCCCTATAAGAAACACACATGCAGGAAGTCCCCATAAAAAACAAGAAGGGTAGTAAAATTAGTATTATGCATCAAAGACACAATAATCAGAACTCGGTTCAATATAAACGCCTAAAAAGTAGTAGGGTGAAACTTTAAAGTCACTACCTATATGGTCCTATAGAGGAGGCGACCAGCAATGAGCCCCGACGCATGTTTCACGTTTAGAGTATACAGCTTTATCACGGCACATGGTGCAGAGTGCAGTCGGTATGAGTGGCTGCTCGCAGAGAGGTACGCATGCTCCCTATATATCAGCTTCATTGGACAATTCCAGTCATGTGACTTGGATCACATGCAAAAAGAAGGTCCTGCTTCCCGAATGTATTTACTCCCCTTAATAAAGCAGTATACTCTAAACTCGAAACACGCGTCAGGGCTCACTGCAGGTCGCACCTCATCAGCACTATATAGGTAATACTACTTTTTTGGTGTTTTTATTGTACCGACTTATGTTTATTGTGTCTGTGACGCATAACACTATTCTTGCACCCTTTTTTGCTTTTAATGGCGACTTCCTGCATGTGTGTTTCTTATAGGGAAAAATATATACACTTGGCCCATGTCAGTTAACCGTGATCATGGTGCCCGGGATTGTTACATTTTGATTACATGCTTTATCATTGTATGACATTGGTGTCCATTGTATTCTATGCCATTTTCAATACTATAGAGAGCAGTAATAGTTCTATTCGTTACATTTATATTATATATTGTTTGCATTTACACAGTCTTTTTGATATGTGTTTTGGTGTTGTAATAAAGATATACCTTTTATAGCATCTATACGCCACAATTTTCCTCCCTTTTGTATAGTTAATCAGTGGAGAGGTGGCTTTATTGCCATAAAGTGGGGTAATTTCCCTGATCTTTTTGGCATTACATGTTAATTTTACTGTTTATTTAGCAGTCTATGTAGGCATCATTTTGAAGTTTTTATTTTACAATGTTAGTCATAGAAACAAGTTCTCTTGTGTAACAATGTTGAGAACTTTGCCCTCACAAGTTTCCAGCAGTAACACAATAACTAGTTATAGTCATCCTTTAACAAACACACATGTACTAGGTAAACCACACACAAAATAAGAGCAACAACAATAAAAAGTGCGTCAACTATCACACTGCACATGGCGGCCCGTCCTACCCCCGCACTGTTCCCGTCTCGTGATAGTTGACTTGGATGAATTTTCCAAAGCGACTGGAATTGTTGTTCTGAGACGTCTTAGCATTTCCAAAAGCCTAAAATGGACAATAAAAAGAACAAATGAAAGTTGAAGATCTTTGGAGGGCCATACACATCGCTACATGTACAATCGTGGCCATAAGTTTTGATACTGACACAAATTTTGTTTTTCACGTTTCTGCTTCAGTGGTTTTAGATCACTTAGTCAGATATTTCTATGATTACTGAAATACCACAAAAAGTATTTTGAAAGTTTTTACACGTTTATTGACAAATACGTTAAGTTTATTCAAAGACTCAAAAGTTGCGGTGTTGACTCTTATCTTTCAACATTTCTGAAAATCACCTCGACATGTTCGATATCAGATACCAAATCCTGGAAACAGAAGGGATACATGGGTGCAATAGGGTTTTACCCTTTTAAAACAAAAATAATCAGTGCATTCACAGCTCACCTCATTCAGTTGCGAGACCCACAACCGGTATATCAGCCTCATGCAGCCGCTACTGGATCCACCATTCCTCGTGGAAGGCAAGACAATGCTTCTATACGGGACATAGCGATGATAGAAGATCCGCACTGCTGCACTTAAGAGATGAATCCTGCAAGGTCTTCAGGGTAAAGGTGTTTATTGCTTCAACACGTTTTGAAACCTTCCTGGTCTCTTCATCAGGAATACACCAAAAAGTTTGATGAAAACATTTTTTTGGTGTATTCCTGATGAAGAGACCAGGAAGGTTTCGAAATGCGTTGAAGCAATAAACACCTTTACCCTGAAGACCTTCTAGGATTCATCTTTTAAGTGCAGCAGTGCGGATCTTCTATCATCGCTCGGTCCCATATAGAAGATACCAAATCCTGACTAATGATCACCCATACTTGTCCAATCAGTTCTTGGAGTTTACCACAATTTCTGTGCTTCTGTTTGTCCACATGCTTTTTGAGGATTGGCCACAATGAGATTTTGAAGGCGTTTGCTGGCCATGAGCCCAAAATGTCAATCGAGAGCTACTTGGTTATCAGTTTTGTCTTGTGAGATGATGCTTCGTCGTTGGTTGAGTGAAAATGCTCTTGGAGGATGTTTAGATACCATTCTTTCCTTATTCATGGCAGGGTTTTAGGCAAAATTGTAAATGAGCCCACTGCCTTGTATAAAAAGAAGCACCTCACATTATTGATCTCAGGATGCTTCACTGTGGCATGACACAGGACTCGGGGTAATGCTCATCAATTCTTCTCTATACAGTGAGTCTGAAGGAAGCTTCATCAGAGAAAATAACTTTGCAAGAAGTACAGGGATTGGACTGTAGGGGTCTGTGGTAAAGTTATTTTCTCTGTTGAAACCCCTTAGATAGTTTAACACCTCTAGAAGAATGACTTTCTAGAAAAAAAAACTGAGTGCTACCCTAAGGCTGCTTTCACATAACGATTTTAGCATTTCCGATGCTGTCCGATGAAAATCGGACAGCATCGGACCGATTTTCGGACCCCATGTATGCCTATGGGCATCGGACCGAATCGGATGTGCACTAAATGCCATCCGATCTGGTCCGATCCGAATCTGTCCGATTTTTTTATCGGTGCAAAAATCGGAGCTTGCTCCGATTTTTGCACCGAAAATAAAATCTGACAGATTCGGATCGGACCAGATCGGATGGCATTTAGTGCACATCCGATCCGACCCGATCAACTTAACATGGGGCCCTATGGAGAAGGGTCCGAGGAAACATCTCATGTCTCCTCGGACCGATTTTAGTGTACTGAGCATGCTCAGTACACTAAAATCGCTCCAAAAGTGAATGAATGGGTTAATTAAAAATAAAAAAATCTATGCTCACCTGTCCACGAGGCCCCCGACGTCTCCCGGCATCTCCGGTGTCTACAGGTATCTTGCCGTCTGTGCTGATAAGACCTGCCGTGATGTCACAATCACATGACTGCCAGGAACCAATAGCCGGCAGTCATGTGATTGTTACATCACGAGAGGTCCTGGCAGCACTGAGACAGAACAGCAAGGCACCGGAGACGCGCGGGACCGTGCAGGAGTCGTGGACAGGTGAGAAAGGAGAGAAGGAGAGGGGGGACAAGAGGAGGAGGACAAGAGGAGGAGGACAAGAGGAGAGGGGAGGACGCATAGGAGGACCGGGGGCCAAGGGGAGACACAGGGGATGAGAGGGACCGGGGCCAAGAGGTGAGACACCGGACGGGGGCCAAGAGGGGAGACACAGGGGATGAGAGGACCGGGGGCCAAGAGGGGAGACACAGGGGATGAGAGGACCGGGGGCCAAGAGGGGAGACACAGGGGATGAGAGGACCGGGGGCCAAGAGGTGAGACACAGGACCGGGGGCCAAGGGGAGACACAGGGATAAAGGGAAAGGACCAGGGGTAAGGAAGACGGGGAGGAGGACCGGGGGCCAAGAGGGGAGGACAGGGGGCCAAGAGGGGAGGACAGGGGGCCAAGAGGGGAGGACAGGGGGCCAAGAGGGGAGGACCGGGCGATAAGAGGAGAGGACAGGGGGCCAAGAGGGGAGACACAGGGGATAAAGAAGAGGACCGGGGGAGAGACTGACAGCTCTCAGGGAGCGATCTGACAGGAGGGCGGGCATCCTATTTTCTGTCGGAATCGGATGCCTATTTGGCACCCGATTCCAGGCATTAGAAGAATCCGATGCTGTCCGATTTATATCGGACAGCATCGGATTTTACAAAAATCGTAGTGTGAAAGTAGCCTAAGTCCTGTGTCATGCCAACAGTAAAGTATCCTGAGACCATAATGTGTGGAGCTGCATTTGAGCCAAGGCAGTGGGCTCACTCACTATTCTGCCTATGAACACTGCCAGAACTATAGAATGGTATCTAAACATCCTCCAAGAGCAACTTCTCCGGTGATCCAGGAGAAATCTGGTGATGAACAATGCTTTATCTAGCATAACGAAGCATTAGATCACAAGGTAGAAGAGTTAACTAAATAGCTTTCGTTGGATAAAACATTGTCATCTTGGGTCTATGGACAGGAAATTTCCTAGACCTCAATCCCAATCAGAACCTGAAGTCAATCGTCAAAAAGTGGGCGGACAAACAAATCACAGAAATTCTAATAAACTCCAAAGATTAATTAGGTAAGAATGGATTGTCATTTGACAGGATTTGGTCCAGAAGCTGATACCCAGTATGTCAGGGTGAAGTGCACAAGTCTTGATACATAAGGGTCAACAATGTAAATGTTCAGTCTTTGCACAAATTTAACATATTTGTCAATAAGAGGGTAAAAACTTATGAAAAAACGTATTGCACTCAGACAATCATAGAAACATCTGACCAACAGATCTAAAAACACCGAAGAACAAAATTTAGTAAAAAACTAAATTTATGTCAGTTTCAAAACTTTTCTTCAAGACCATAATCAAGGCACAGAACAATGAATATGGCAACAGTGCTGAATCAGCCTCATCATGACCACCAGCAGCGCCCAACAGAGGATGTCCCCTTTATGGGTTTTCTAAAAGCCTGGTTACACACAGCGATATCACTGCAACGCCACAGGTTTTGTGACGTTGCAGCGACCTCGTAGCGATGTCGTTGCGTGTGACATGCCGCAGTGACCAACGATCAGCTCACTGATCGCTGTGGAATGGCCAGGACCATTTTTAGGTCCTTGGTCTGCCCCTAGGCTGCAGACATCAGCGTGTGTGATGCCTTTCTAACCCGATGTGTTCCCTGGTAACCAGGGTACACATCGGGTTACTAAGCACAGCACGCTGGTAACCAGGGTACACATCGGGTTACTAAGCACAGCACGCTTTGCTTAGTAACCCGATGTGTACCCTGGTTACCAGTGTTCTTCTGCTGAATACAGTAGGAGGATCTCGACATTGTGGAAAAGAATAGTTTATATACTTTCTAAAGGTAAAGGTAAACAAAAAAAAAACAAACGTTCCAACATATTGGGACAATAAAGAACCATTTTGAAACACAAAAACCCTCTCATTTACTGAAGCGCAGTCCAAACATCGTGACATGGTCCTCCTCTACTACTTGGATAACATGGCATCTCCTCTAGCACTTTAGATTTCTGGTACTATATTTGTATCTGAACCTATAAAACATGCAAGTCTATACTCAAACACTTCTCTAAGGTGGCAGACACAAACTTATTGCTCATGAGGAGTACTGTGCCAGGGGAAACAGACCTTTTGTTTCGATAGAAAAAGGTGTAGAATCCGGTGCCACAAAATTCCTTTTTATTTTCAAAAAAATGCAAAAATCACACATGCTCCAAAGGAGCTACTGGACGCGTTTCGTGGGTCTAGCCCACTTAATCGTCGTTGTCTGACGATTAAGTGGGCTAGACCCACGAAACGTGTCCAGTAGCTCCTTTGGAGCATGTGTGATTTTTACATTTTTTTGAAAATAAAAAGGAATTTTGTGGAACCGGATTCTACACCTTTTTCTACTGCTACTGGTGGTTACCAAGCCACCTTCCGGTTTGCCTGGGAGTCCTGGGAATATTAGGTGGTTGGAGCTAATCCTTCTCTTGATCCTTTTGTTTCGATGACTGCTGTGACATAACATCTTATGTTTTTCCCTTCCCAACCAGGATTGGAATGCTTTCTTGCCCCCAGCCACTTCAGACCCTCGTCTTACATTCTTTCAACAGTGGTATTCATTACCTAAATGATCCTCTATAGACATTTTTTGGGTTAATTTTGAGGACCTTCTTTTCATACCCATTCTGCATCTAGTCAGAAACTCAATAATGTGCTTTCAATTATTCAATAGTATTGCCATATTCCCAAATTAAAAAAAAGATCTGAAGAGGCAATATACTAACCTCCAGCACGGGTCCAGCACCTAGTATTATCTGTTCCACTCCACTGGCAAATCCTTTCTGGCTAAGGGCAGTTAAATGATGGATAAGGAAATTTGTGCTTTGAGTCTTTCCAGAGCCGGTTTCACCAGAAATAACAATGCACTGATTCCGCTGCCGACGGAGCATAGCATGGTAAGCAGCATCTGCCACTGCATATATGTGAGGTTCACGGTCTCCCAGCCTTCGGTTATCATACATCTTCACATATTTTGGGTTGTAGATTGGTAAGAAACGGAATGGGTTAACTGCCACCAAGATGCTTCCAACATAAGTGTAGATCTTCTCTTGTCGGAAGCGTGTTCTAAGAGTCTCAAGCAATGCCCTCTCACTTAGGTCAGGCAATCCACATAGGTCCTCACATTCTGGTCCTTGTTCTTGGGGCAGGAAGCCCCTTTCAACCATGCGCCTGCGCTCTTCTGTTACTTTTAACCAAGACTGGAGACTGCCATAATGGATTGAGCCATCCACATTTTTTTCCCTCAGGAGAAATCGATAGTCCTCTCCAGACCCACGAGCCTCCAAGGCAAGTCTGGGCCACAGCATCATGCGCTGCACAGGACAGTCAGTAGGGTTAAGGATCCACTCTTCTCCACCAAACTCCTTAACCTCTGCCAGTACATAACACTTGGCTCTGTCCAGGCGCAATGCCATAATGACAGCATCAATGACATCAGCAGCTGTAGTGTGCCGGCGGGCAGGCACTGGGCAGTAGATAACATCTGGGGAGATGCTTCCAGGATAAACCTGCAGAGTGAACTCTTCATCCAGCAGGCGGCGTCGCCCACCGCCACCCCCCACCTCTGACATGACGGTACTCCGTGTCCCATCAGAAGGAGTGTGGACGGTTCCCCGTCAGTGGGGGGACACCTGGAAAACACAAATCGAAAAAACAACTTGTTAGGAAATAAGGATCTGGAAAACAACTCTTTAGAAAACAAGTTAAGTATTACAAGATCTGAAGTCAAGGTAAGATATTAATTCCAAAAGCTACAGAAAAACAAATGATTAAACACAATTTTCTGTTGTTTTATGGGAATTTTGGATAGGAATAAAGCAGAAGAAATAATGCATAAGAGCTGAACGGAAGTGGGCACATCGGTTCATTCAATGGCCAGACTGTTTAGTCCCCTCAATTACAGGAGTTTCTGGTCTTCTCAGAAATGCAGAGGTACATGAATTTGTGGCTGATTCAGAGAACGACTTACAACAAAGCATCAGCTAACATCCAAACGATGAGATATTAAAGAGGTTATCCAGTTTATCAATTCATTAAAAAAAAAAAAAAACAACAGTTGTCACATAGTCATAGTCAGGTATATCAGATAGACATGGTGGACAGCAGTGTGAGCAGCTTCTTCTAACCTCAACATTACTGGTATATCCAGGATCAGATCAAAATAGTCACAGGGAGCAAATTTCCAAGACACGAAGAGGGGTTGGAGCTTCCTACTGCACATACTTATAGGCACCTCTCTTATTAATATTCTAGGACAATTTTCTGTCAGTGAAACAAGATAACAAAATGGCCCCCACTTTCATTTTATAGTCTACCTCCCTACACAAATGAGAGTAATTTGCTAATTAAGGGTACTGGTATTTAGGAATTTATTCATAATTACATTTATTTTAGCAAATTACTTTTTCCTATTATTTGAAAAGCCCAATAGAATTCAGTAGGTGAACATAATGAAAAATAATTAAAAAAATCTAACTAAAAGTAAAGAAAAAGACTAATAATTTGTGTTAAAAACCCATTTGATTTGCTACATCTATGTTTGTAAAGTAGAAGAGTAGGATTTTAGAAAGTAAAACAAAATGGGAATGTGAGGGAACGTTAAACATCATTCATGTCCTGGAATCAATAATCGCTGTGATAACCTTTGCTACCTAGGCAGAGCTAAAACGGAGTTTAATATGTCTGAATTGCTCTATGTACAGTTCCCAGAATGTAGACTTCACAAGTATCAAGGTGTGAACAAACATGGGCGTATGTCAGAGAACAATGGCCTCTAACACAAAGTATTTACTATGTGATTCCAAAGTGGCAGTGCTGAGGTCAACGCTCTGCCAGCTATGTTGTAAGGTAAACATACCCTTAATGCATCGCTGCCAGTCCACAGGTAAACATACCCCAAAACTATTCATGGCATGGAAGACAATCAGATAGTGACTGTAGCGGCCATCACACGCTGAGGAGTCTCCAGGAGACAAGCCCCCGTTACACATAACTAGATTGCTGCTTTTGTCACACGTTTTGTGACGCAACAGCGACCTCGCTAGTTATCTCACCATGTTTGACGCATAGCAGCGACCAGGCCCCTGCTGTGACATCGCCGATCGTGTCTGAATGTCCTGGACCATTTTTTGATCATCGGTTTCCCACCGGCCAGCATGCATCGGTGTGTTTGATGCCTTAACAACGACCTCGTTGGCGACTCAGAACTCAGCCACATAGGTCTGAGTCGTCAGAGTAGCTGCTGTGTGACAGGGTCCCAACGACCGCCGAGGTCGTTATACAGGTCGCCGTATCGTTGCTGTGTCGTTCAGTAGATCTGATGGTTTTACATTGCACCAGCGACCACGTAGCGACGTTCCAGCAATCCCTACCAGGTCGTATCGTTGTCGGGATCGCTGTAACGTCGCCAAGTGTGACAGGACCCTTACTGGAAAGTACATCAGCTTTCTTCGCACTGCTGAAAACTCAGGATCTCATCAAGGCAGCTTTCAACACCCTCAATACCTCACTACTGATCCCTGTCACTGTCTGCCAGTTGGGCACTACTGGGAACATGCAGGACACAATGTCCCAAGCGGTTGCACAGATCCTACTATGTCCCGATAGCGACCACAGCAAAGGCTCTGGCTGGTCTCCTTCTCTCCAGCACCACTGAATCCAAGGAGAGCACTATTGCGCCTCCTGGGCTCAGTAGTTCTCCTATAGAACTGCTAACTACCATACCTCACAATAGCCCTTTGTACCGATCACATCTGAGTGTATAAAAAAAATGGACAAAGAGCTGATTTCCCACATCACCAGAGTTTACAGATATTTGTGACGACTTACGCTACATTCACACTATGCGTTTTTGGTCTGTTTTTGCTCATCAGTTTTTGTAGCCAAAACCAAGAATGGAGCAATCAGAGGAAAAGTAGAATAGAAACACGTCACCACTTCTGGATTTATCACCTACTCCTGGTTTTGGTGACACAAACTGATGAGCAAAAACAGACCAAACACATACAGTGTGAATGTAGTCTAATTCTGCAGGATGAAACTGCCTATAGTGAAACTCTGCACCAAAGTCTTGTCTTAAAGTATTTTTCTTCACATGTACAGGTACAGTCACACCTTTCAACATCGTTTCCGACATCGTTCAAAAGTGACGTCAGGAATGATGTTGAAACTACATCGTTGTTGCGTCATAGCGTGTAAGTGCACGATTCAACAACGATAGTTGTTCAAGTCGGAGTTGACAGGTTTTCCTGTCTCCTCTTGTCGACTGCCTCTGAACACTCTCCAGGTATATATTTTTTACAGTTTGGTACCCAAAACTAAATAAGGGTGTAGAGATTTAGAGGGGTAATGCTACATGGGAACCCAGGTTGTTCTCTTTGTATGCAGTCAAACCTTGTTTGCTTTAGCGGCTGCAGCTTGACATTGAGTGCTGCTGTGTAGCTTTGGCCATGTTCACACAGTCTCTAGATCTTGGTTCTGCTCCACCAGTTGTACCAGAAAAAAAAAATCTGGTTTCCTGCACGAGTTCCTTTATTCCCTTCCTACAACAGAACATAATGATGGAATTCCTATCCTAGTGTGAAGCTAGCCTGAACCAGAATGGACAGGTTCTTCACTGTAGTCCCCAGATTTATTTTAATTAATGTATTTGTGCTAAAACAATCTGCCATCTTCTTGCCCATGCTACCACTTTATCAAGGTCATGTTGTAATATTTTACAATCCAGCCGAGTATTCTACACAGTTTTCAATCAAAAGCAAAAACTGACACTTTACTATCAATCCCATCCAGATTTTATTTGGTAAGACAGACAGAACTGAACAATTATCCTGTGTGAACCTGGCCTTGACAGAACTAGGATCAGCTTGGAACGTTCACTCAGATATATGAACATAAGGGTATGTGAATCTGACTTATTTCTCATGTGGATTGTGTCTGGAATCCCCTGACAAAGTGTTGCAAAACAAGCACAAAAAATACCATTATGCTCAGCAATGTAGAAGCAACATTGCTGTGCATAAGTTCAGTCTTTTGATACTTCTTTAACCACTCCAGGGTTTAGAAAAAGTGAAGCGGTTAAAAAAAAAAAAAGTAACCTGTTCACTCTTCTTTATCATCATTCAGCTCTTTAGGGTGAGTGCACTCAATAAGGATTGCCCGAGTTCTGGACGCAGTGTCATTCCTCTAGTGGAGACTCTAGTGTTTTCTGCGGGAGAATGTAACATCTGTGCCCTTGATCAGGATTCTGGGTGCAGCATATTTTTGCTGTCTTTTCCCGCTCAGAACACTTCCACCTTCACAAGAATAAATGGACATTCTGCACCTCAGGAAGCCGCGCCGAGTACGCTGTGGAGAAAAGAAGCACTGGTGTATGGGGTTCCTATAAATCCATATACTGTACTTGTACTGTACAATGCAACGAAAACACTCTGCCTCCAAAACACTACTAATCCCAATTGTGGGCACTCACCCTTATAGATGAAAATATAGCGAAAAGATGCTGACGTCAGAAAATAAAAAAACAGCAAAACCGCAAGCTTTCAGGAAAAAAATGATGTTTTTCCTGAAGTGGTGTCGCCAAGTAATACCTCGGTGGGTCTTAAATATAGTTAGTTACGTGCACATAACCTTAGGGATCATGATTTTTTTTCGGCAATACACAGCTTTGATTTATAAAAAAAAAAAAAAAATAATACACAATGAAACAGATGCATAATATTCATGTAAATGTATTCTACATTGCTGTGACTGTTATGTTCACACAACAATGATTTGATGCAGCATCTATCTGGTGATTAGCAAAAATTGAGCTCAATAAACATGAATGTAGAAGATAAAAAAATATATATACACTACCGTTCAAACGTTTGGGGTCACCCGGACAATTCTGTGTTTTCCATGAAAACTCATACTTCTATTTATCAAATGAGTTGCAAAATGAATAGAAAATATAGTCCAGACATTGACAAGGTTAGAAATAATGATTATTATTTCAAATAATAATTTTCTCCTTCAAACCTTGCTTTTGTCAAAGAATGCTCCCTTTGCAGCAATTACAGCATTGCAGATCTTTGGTGGGTACTATTTAAAGGGGACCGGTCACCCCCTTGGTGCTATGCAACTGAATGCAGTATATGAATCCAGCGTGTCTGCTGCATTCGGGGAAGAGGTCCCCCATGTCCCATGACTTTATAAAGTGCATAGATAAGGAGTCCAGAGGGACTTAGTAATGAGTCATCGCTGTTGCTGGTGTCCTCCCCACCTCCAGCCTTCTGTGTGCCACCTCCAGCCCTCAGCGATGACACATACAGGAGGCTGAACAAGAGAGGTCTGGGGGTGACACACAGAAGGCTGGAGGCGGGGAGGACACCATACAACAGCGATGCTTCATTACTGAGTAAGTCCCTCCGGACTCCTTATCTGTACACTTTATAAACTCTTTTTTAAAGCTTACAGGGGGGCTAGAGACATGGGGGACCCCTTCCCTGAATGCAGCAGATACGCTGCATTCAGTTAGCATAGCACCAGGGGGGTGACAGGTCCTCTTTAATGAAGTTGCCAGATGAGGAGCTGTGAGGCGTCAATTTCTAAAACTAGAAACTCTAATGTACGTGTCTTGTTGCTCAGTTGTGCAGCGGGACCTCCCACTTCTCTTTCTACTCTGGTTAGAGCCTACTTGTGCTCTCCTCTGAAGGGAGTAGTACACACCGTTGCAGGAAATCTTCAGTTTCTTGGCAATCTCTCGCATGGAAAAGCCTTCATGTCTAAGAACAAGAATAGACTGTCGCGGTTCACATGAAAGGTCTCTTTTTCTGGCCATTTTGAGAGTTTCATGGAACAAACAAATGTAATGCTTCAGATTCTCAACCTACTTCTCAAAGGAAGGTCAATTTTATAGCTTCTCTAATTAGCCGAACTGTTTTCAGCTGTGCTAACATACTTGGACAAGGGTTTTCTAGTGTTTCCTACACATCCATTAGCCTTCTTACAGTTAACCAACACAATGTACCATTAAAACACAGGAGTGGTGGTTGTTGGAAATGGGCCTCTATACATCTATGTACTGTAGATATTGCATTAAAAAACAGACGTTTGCAGCTAGAATAGTCATTTACCACATTAACAATGTATAGAGTGTATTTCTGATTCATTTAGTGTTCGCTTCATTGAAAACAAATGTGCTCCTCTTTCAAAAGTAAGGAAATTTCTAAATTACCCCAAACTTTTGAACGGAAGTGTATATATATTATATATACATATATACACACACATATATATATATATATATATATATACACACACAGTGCCTACAAGTAGTCTTCAACCCCCTGCAGATTTAGGTGGTTTGATAAGATGCAAATAAGTTAGAGCCTTCAAACTGCAAACGAGAGTAGGATTTATTAACAAAAGCATAAATCTTACAAACCAAAAAGTTATGTTGCTCAGTTGAATTTTAATAAATTTTAAACATAAAAGTATGGGTCAATTTTTATTCAACCCCTAGGTTTAATATTTTGTGGAATAACCCTTGTTTGCAATTACAGCTAATAATCGTCTTTTATAAGACCTGATCAGGCCGGCACAGGTCTCTGGAGTTATCTTGGCCCACTCCTCCATGCAGATCTTCTCCAAGTTATCTAGGTTCTTTGGGTGTCTCATGTGGACTTTAATATTGAGCTCCTCCACAAGTTTTCAATTGGGTTAAGGTCAGGAGACTGACTAGGCTACTCCATCACCTTGATTTTTTCCCTCTTGAACCAGGCCTTGGTTTTCTTGGCTGTGTGCTTTGGGTCGTTGTCTTGTTGGAAGATGAAATTACGACCCATCTTAAGATCCTTGATGGAGGAGCGGAGGTTCTTGGCCAAAATCTCCAGGTAGGCCGTGCTATCCATCTTCCCATGGATGCGGACCAGATGGCCAGGCCCCTTGGCTGAGAAACAGCCCCACAGCATGATGCTGCCACCACCATGCTTGACTGTAGGGATGGTATTCTTGGGGTCGTATGCAGTGCCATTCAGTCTCCAAACCTCACGTGTGTGGTTGGCACCAAAGATCTCGATCTTGGTCTCATCAGACCATAGAACCTTGAACCAGTCTGTCTCAGAGTCCTACAAGTGATCATTAGCAAACTGTAGACGAGCCTTGACATGACGCTTTGAAAGTAAAGGTACCATACGGGCTCGTCTGGAACGGAGACCATTGCGGTGGAGTACGTTACTTATGGTATTGACTGAAACCAATGTCCCCACTGCCATGAGATCTTCCCGGAGCTCCTTCCTTGCTGTCCTTGGGTTAGCCTTGACTCTTCGGACAAGCCTGGCCACGGCACGGGAGGAAACTTTCAAAGGCTGTCCAGGCCGTGGAAGGCTAACAGTAGTTCCATAAGCCTTCCACTTCCGAATGATGCTCCCAACAGTGGAGACAGGTAGGCTCAACTCCTTGGAAAGGGTTTTGTACCCCTTGCCAGCCTTGTGACCCTCCACGATCTTGTCTCTGATGGCCTTGGAATGCTCCTTTGTCTTTCCCATGTTGACCATGTATGAGTGCTGTTCACAAGTTTGGGGAGGGTCTTAAATAGTCAGAAAAGGCTGGCAAAAGAGATAATTAATCCACACATGTGAAGCTTATTGTTCTTTGTGCCTGAACTACTTCTTAATACTTTAGGGGGACCAAACAGAATGCTGGTGGTTTGAGGGGTTGAATAATAAATGACCCTCTGAATTAACTTTTAACGCTTTAAAAAAAAATTTTAAAAAATTAAAAAAATCTTTTTGGCTGCAGTGCTTTTCCCACTTCCAGGCTGATCTACAGTCCAAATGTCACAATGCCAAGTTAATAATTCCGCATGTGTCAACCAGCTAAATCTGCAGGGGGTTGAAGACTACTTGTAGGCACTGTATAAGTATATATATATATATATATATATATATACACACACACATATACACATACACCTTATATATATATTTTATCAGAACATAACGCGCTATATTACTGTTTATAAGCACTAACATATCACATCTGGAATCTTATAGGGGCCCTGATAGATATGGAAAGCATTTGCAACAGCCAAAAAAAGATTGAAGATTTAGTGGACACGGTTTTTACAGTGTTTCTACTGAAGGAAGTTGTTTCAGGAAATCATGCTGGTATGTTTGCAGCATTTACGGTAGGTCCTTTTACCTTGTTTTCCGATCACTTCAAGGGCTTATTTATGAAATACAATTGATCACAATCACATATGATCAGGATCGGTGCTGATCCGTGAGTCTCCAATCAATGTGACCAGCACTGATCAGCAGAAGGGGCATTTTTATCTTCAATGGAAAACTTTTAGGCCACTTACAAAATAGTATGGCGAGTCAGACGCTGCCTGTCCACCGATCTGTTCATTCTCTATCCAATTACCGGAAAGAGCCGAACACTGCGCTTAACAGCCACATAGAGAATGAATGGAGAGCTGGTGGAGCATGTGTAACTGTCGCTCTATTCTAATGGAAGAATAGTTTCCCCTTTTGCTGATCAGTACAGTCACAGCAGTCAGATCCCCACTGATTAACAAGCTATCATATAGCCTATGGATAGGGGATGAAGGCGGATTAAGAATTTGCTGGTGAAAGAAGATTATAACAAAAAATGCAGAAATTTACTTATCAGAATGTATAATGTTTGAAAAAACACACATTTTTCTACTGCATAGTGTAAACAACATTTACTAAAAAATCTCTTTTATTACAGTAAGAAATGCAATTAAATTGTGCAAATGTATCAAGCCTTAGAGCCTCGGCTACGCTTCGACTTTTTGTACCGCTGCTGATTGATTCAAATCAATATTTAGGTACAGCTGCAGTGTAAAGGCCCCGTTACCCGGTACGATAAACAACATCGTTAGGACATCATTGCGTGTTAACAATGAGATACGACTACGATAAATCGCTGATCTCAGCTGTGAGAACATGTTCTCAAATCAGACGATCCTCAATCAGCCAACCTGCTATATCATACTGTGTGACACCGCGATAACGATGTCGTTCACGACTTCGCCCATTCACATCAGTGAACAAGTATCGTTCGCTGGGTTGTGCGAACGATAGCTGCTCGCTGGATGGTTGGGGCGTCGTGCACGATATCTACACTTGTGACATCTCACCAGCAATGTCAAAACGATGTCGGAAACGACCACGCACGCCGAGATCGTTAGTGATATCGCTTCAACATTGTTGCGTGTAACGGTACGTTAAGGCAATTCAATGAGTTGTGTGCAATTTGCTGGATTGCAGCTGCCATTTAAGGGCCACATCACACACACAGATATCTGGGCAGATATTGTTTGCAGATCTCTGGTTGCAGTGAAATCATGGACACATTGTTACATTTGTACACGGCCACAAAATGGAGCAATGTGTCCATGATTTCACTGCAACCAGAGATCTGCTAACAATCTCTGCACAGATATCTGTGTGTGTGAAGAGTTAAAATCAATCAGCTGAGCTACAAAGTTACATATATTGGAAAGAAAAAAAAAAAAACTTGAGCGTCCTTTCTGTACCACTATACATTCTTTGTCACCAAATGCCATTTCTGCCAAGGAAATCATTTAACCTTTTAAAAAGCTGCTGTAGTTTCTGCCATTATGTGCTCTGGTGGTAGAACATTCCACAGTCTGACTGCTCTAACTGTAAAGAACCCTTTCCTATCTAGCTGCTGGAATCTCCTCTTTCTACCCATAGCGAGTGTTCCCCTGGTCCTATGAAAGGTCTTTGCTAGCAATAAGTCATCTGCCAGTCCTAGTCCTTTGTACTGACCACACATGTATTTATACATATAAATTAGATCCATGCTGAGACGTTTTTTCTTTTACGCTAAACAAGCCCCACTTTTCTAACCTCTCATCATATGGGAGGCCTTCCATCCCTTGTAATAATCTCGTTGTTGTCTTTGAACTGACTCGAATTATGAATATCCTTTTTAAAATGAGGAGCCCAAAACTGGATCCCATATTCTAGGTATGGCCACAAGTGATTTATAGAGGGGTAAGGCTACTTTCACATTAGCGTTCCCCTCCGCAGCGTTCTGCTGAGGGGAGCCGCAATGTAAGCGCAGCACCGCAAGTCCCTATCTTTAGAATGGGAGCACACGGTGCTGCGCTTGACTGCGCATGACCGTGCACTCTCATTCACTCCCATATGTGATCTGTACGCAGGCGGATGCCTGCGTACAAATCACCCAGTCTCGTCCGCACAAGAAATGCAACATGTTGGAAACCCTGGCATTGTATCTCTCTTTTTATACAACGTACAAGCTTGTTTGCTTTTGCAGCTGCTGCTTGACATTGAGTGCTGCTGCTCAGTTTACTTGTAAGCAGAAAACCCAAGTCCTTCTCCTGTTCTGAAGTCCCAAGTTTACTTCCATTTTTTTGAACTAGCAGCATCCTGTGCATTATTCTACCTTTATCAACCTTAAAGCGAACCTGTCACCCCCTCCAGGCATCTAAAGATAACATAGCCACCTTCTGCAGCACTAAGGCTGCATTCTGACAAGGTGTCTATAGCATTTATGCTCCCTTGATTCACTGAAATAAAGACTTATATAAAATCTGTTTCAAACCAGACCCAAGACCAGGAGGCGGGTTTTCAAGTGTCTATCTCCTTCCTCTGTGGTGTCAGTCATCCCTCTCTGCTCTCTGTGCACCGCCTCCAGGGCCATCTCCCTGCATGACAGAGCTTTGTCAGCTCTGCTACAACATAGAGCTGCTGTTATAGGAGACCCCACAGTAGTAAATCTAGCAGGAGGATCCTTAGCAGACAAAGCACTGCCTGCTACGTAGCAGCCCTTGAGCTGAGCAGGTTTCACTTTCAATTTCTTGTACCCAGCAGCATTGCTCCTCAGCCCCTGATCTAAAGTACAAACTCAACTCTGCTGCACTGCTGACAGCTCAAGGGCTGCTACGTAGCAGACACTGCTTTGTCTGCTTAGGGTCCTCCTGCTAGATTTACTACTGTGGGGTCTCCTATAACAGCAGCTCTATGTTGTAGCAGAGCTGACACAGCTCTGTAATGCAGGGAGGTGGCCCTGGGGGAGGTGCACAGAGAGCAGAGAGGGATGACTGACACCACAGAGGAGGGAGACAGACACTTGAAAACCCGCCTCCCGGTCTTGGGTCTGGTTTGAAACAGATTTTATATAAGTCTTTATTTCAGTGAATCAAGGGAGCATAAATGCTATAGACACCTTGTCAGAATGCAGCCTTAGTGCTGCAGAAGGTGGCTATGTTATCTTTAGATGCCTGGAGGGGGTGACAGGTTCGCTTTAAGCTTCATCTGCAATGTGTTTGCCTTTGCAGACATACAGATCATTCTGTAATATTGTACTATCAAAGTCAGTTTTTATTATCCCACATAGTTTGGTTTCATCGGCAAAGACTGACACTTTACTCCCAATCCTATCCACAGGATCATTAACAAAACGTTTTAAAAGAATCGGTCCCATCCCTGATCCCTGTGGTACCCCACTGCTGACTATAACCCATTTACTACAAAAAGTCTATGTATACCACCAGGCCCTAAGGAAACTCATAAATGATTCCCTAACACGAGATCAGAAGCTCACCCTTTAGAAGTGGGAGGGTTCCGGTAATTACTTCAAGGAATTCCAAATTCCTGGAGCTTGCCCTATAGACCAGTCAGGAGGTACAGGGTTCTATACAATGCTAGCAGCCTACAGTTAGCCTACATCCACAGAAATGGGTTGTCACATAAAATACCCTGTAGCTGTATCAGTCACAAATTAGTTTGAAGACGATCTTCCTGCAGATTTCACACATACTGTAGATTTAAAAACCGGAGCACAAGTCAATTTCTGCAGGGATTTTATCAGCAATGTAAGTATGAGACTTGGTTAAGTCTCAAACACAATGCCGCTCTGGTAATAAGCTGCCATTATGGATGTAATCAGACATCCAGAGGACGTCAGAGAGCAGATTCAGCCCTTGCTTCCTCCAGGTGTCTTGATTTGTCCAAAAGAGGGCAGAGTGAAGCCTACGCTAATTGGCTGCAGGGATGGCATGACATAATGTCACGCGAGTCCCGGGAGAGCCAATGCTGACATCCCTAGAACTGCTCCAGCACCACAGGTTGGTCTAGATGTTGATATTTTGTTGAGGGAAAACATAGTGATGGAAAAGTGGGGTGTTTGTGTAATGGACAACCCCTGTAAATTACCTTTAAACCCCTTCCCAACATTGGACAAAATCACAGACGGATGTAATTTCCAAACTGGGGTCACTTGAGGGGGCATTCTGCTCTTCTGGCACTTAGGGGCTCTGTATTTGTAGTCCTCAAAGCATTCTAGGAAAATCTGTGCTCCAAGGGTCAAATGGTGCTCCTCTCCCTAGTCTGGCGGTGTGGCTAAGCAGTACTGTACTGTATAGCCACATATGGGTATTGCCACATTCAGCAGAAATTAAGCAGTACATTTTTGTGCAATTGTTTTCCATTTTCCTGTGTGAAAAACTGGGGCTAAAACAAAATGTTTGTGATATAAATGTAATTATTTTTAATTCCCCATCTAATGGTGAACTGTTTGAAGAGTGGTGTTGTCCTGGGAATCTATTATATAATTGCGAATGGGTTTTTTGCCCCTTCTGAGTCCACTCGCGCTGCGAGTCAGTGTCTTAGCAGCCTTAGCAGTGCGAAGCATTGGCCGCGAAGCGGCCATTGCGAGTCAGAGACTCGCTCTTCTAGAATCCCGATGCATGTGCATCGGGCACCCAGCTAGTAAAGTCTATAAATGACAAAGCTGTGACTCGGATCCAAAATCCAAACTATCCCAGTGATTTTTTTCGGCATTTAGCAAAAATGCACAGACTAGTGAACAGCCCCATAAACTGTAATAGGTGCATGTTCTATCCATAAAAAACATTGATAAATCCCGTCTGTGATTGAGACGTCTGAACACGGCCTAAATCTGCTTAAACTTAACATGCTATGTCCTGGTGTGTGGTTTGTAAGTCATTAGAGGATGAAAGGACATTGGCCATTCATCAGATGGCATAGTCAGCATAAATCAAACCTATTAGCATTACACATAGGATGTGGGAAATTACAAAAAATGCATGCAATAGATATAATTATTCTTTATATGAAGTCATATTCAATTTCTGTATTCTTAAGAATGATGTAAATGGGTGTAGTGATCATTTAAAATAAGCACACACATTAGTATCATTCCGTACACAATGGCCCTGGGATTAATTCCACCTCTGATGACACTACGGTCGACATATCCTCCCATTGGAGTGGATTCAGGGACCATAATTAGCAGATTGAGAACGCCAATATTCCTCAGGGGGGCATTCAGATGCTGCTGATGCACACACTCAATTCATGTCCCAATTATGGGATTAGTCTGGTGACAAATGTCTTTTATACCAAGCATTACATCTGTGTTCTTATATAACGGTCCAAATATATGTAATATATGGAGAAATACAGAATGACGTGCTCAGACGTAATACCATAGACAGATATACATATAATGGTCAGGGCTAGGACAAGGCAAAAACCTTGAGAAAGAACCAATTTGTATAAAAATAAAAGCATTACCTTTTGCTCTTGCATTATTGATAAGCTTTCATGTTAGTTATCATCAATTATACATGAAATGAAGAACCCATAATAGAACACGTCTGATGAACTGCCTCTATTATGGCTGCCGGGATCTTCACATCCATACCGTGTAGGGGGCTCGTAGGATGCAACATTGATAGCCTGATCATCGGATAATCTATTAACATGAGACTTGTGGGGGGTTAACATCTAAACATTTACCCCCCCTCCTCACCCACCCGTGGATAGCAACATCAAGGGACCTTTTTGGGGAGGTATATTCCTTTCCTTGCTGCACCCAACACTGAGCCGTCCATGTCAGTCGGTCTGTCTCATACTGTAGATTGACACTACAACTAGAAAATATTTGTTATTTATGAACTCCCTATAACTTCAAAAGAAAAGTCTACAAAAACAGACAATGGGTAAAACTAGGTGACCTTAAATAGCGGTCACTTAAAATATTGGGTGTAAATGTTGGAATTGATCGTTTACGCCCAGTCTCCTGCAAGAATGCCCCAGACTCCAGCATGCCCCCCTCAGTGCCCAGCATACCCAGCCACCCAAGACTTCTACAAGCCCTCCCCATTCCCAAGCATGCCTAACCTCCCCTCCCCCCCAGTCTCAAGCATACCCTGCCAATCCAGGCTCCATTCCCCCATGTAAACTCTGATAGAACCGCATTGCACTGGGTGGTCATCTCCTTCTCTTGTAGGAGACTGGGTGTAAATGACCAGTTGTGACATTCACACCCAAAACAAACACGCCTCTACTCTGTGGCCTCCACACATGCAGAAAGGCGATATGTAGGTAACCCTGCAAAATGCTAACAGGGTGTAAATTACAAACTGTCAGCATTTTGCAGCCTACGTACACACAGAGATTTTATAAAAAGCCTGATCAACCCCTTTAACCTCTGCCTCTCGAGAGAGCTTCGACAATGGCATCTCCAGTGAGAACCAAGGAAGGATTAGGCATGTTGGATTGCAACAAGTCCAATCTTTCGCCCTAACTTCTACCATCCACACACATTACATCAGATGTCCCCAATTCCAGTCCTCAAGGGCCGCCAACAGTGCAGGTTTTCAGGATTTCCTTAAGGTACAGTCACACATAACGATCGCTCCAACGATCCCGACAGCGATAACGACCTGCCGGGATCACTGGAGTGTCGCTACCTGATCGCTGGGGAGCTGTCAAACAGGCAGATCTCCCCAGCGATCAGGCCCTGGGAGCCACCTCCCACATCGCTCCCTGCTTAGCGCTGTCACCACCTTCTTGTGACAGCTCCCGCATCTCAACCCACCTTGAAATGGGCTAAATTCCCGCCCCCTCATCCTGATTGGACGAGCGCTGTTAAGCCTTTTCTTGCCATTGGGCGGAAGCCTCGTCGCTCACTCGTGGAGGTTAGGTTGATCGCTGGTCACCCCAGGCTCTGCAGGGAGAAGTGCGGACGTAGGAGCCGGGGCCCCCGGGACCGGGAGCCAGAAGGGCCTGGGGGGCATGGAGTAGACGCCCGGGCCTCCTGTGTGGCCTAGCCCGCGGCGCCTGTGTGTGTCTGCGGCTGTGTGGAGCATCTGTGTGACCATGGTAAATGCCGGGTATCTAGGCAGCGCGCGCTGCCTGGATACCCGGTGTTTACCATAGTAACCAGCCCTGTGAAGTCACAGATCGCTGGTTTCTCGCTGTCACACGCAGCGATGCGTGCTGACCAGCGGGAAACCAACGATCAAAAAATGACCCAGAGCACTTTGCAGCGATCAGCGACCTCACAGCAGGGGCCTGATCGCTGCTAAGTGTCACACATAACGACATCGCTGGAGAGATCGTTGTAACGTCACAGTTACAACGATCTCGCTAACGATATCGTTATGTGTGACTGGGGCTTTAGTAATACACAGGTGATAATATAATCACCTGCACTGGTGATGATTCCAACCCCTGTGCAATGCTAAAGCAAACCCGAAAACATGACCTGTTGGCGGCCCTTGAGGCCTGGAGTTGGGGCCCCTGCATTACATAGTCAGTCCGTCCCACCAAAATCTGAGCGTTCAGCTGACATACAGCAAATATTAGCAAAAATCACTACAGACTGGCTCGATAGTCAAACAGGAGTGTTGTTTCTGCCAGTCAATGAAGACGTGAGCCGCCATATCAGCAGGATTCAAAGACTTGGCCGAAGTGTCAGGTCTACGGCAGCTCAGATAGTGACTTGCCTTCAGTCACCATGTCTTATCATTGTAATGAAAGTGGATCACTTTGTAGAGTCAAGTTTTCCCTTTTACATTAGAGCATTTCTGATAATCAGAATATACAAAACTACAGTTCTGTACACAATAAATCATGGCCAGTGAAGTTATGGTAAATTCCTGGCTTATTTTACCACTTTGGTCCCAAAATACACATAAACCTTTAGTTGTACTAGTTCTGTTAACATCCATTCACTGCATATCCTGCACTGGCCTCGCCCTCCACATACCTTCCATGTTAACCCTACCAGGTCCAAGCTGGACAATACACGGAAATTGCAGGAGGAAATAAAGCAGTAACCACTCCCCTGCCAGAAAACCTGTCATTGTAGCCCTATTAATCCAGATACCTGAACCGTGGAGCTAACAGTAGCAGGCTGCTGGAAGAGCCACAGACTGGGGGATTATTCATGGCTATTTTACGGTTTTCTATTAATGAAATTATCAAACAGATCAGCGCTCTAGTGTAAATAAGAGGCTGAGATGAAACAGTTCAGGAGAATGGTATAGGGGCTAGAAACCATCTAAACTAATTGTGACCTTCTGTATTCTGTTCCTGGAAATTGCAGGAGTGCCAAAATGCAGTTGTTTTTACAGAGCGATACTTGAGAGTATGTAAGCATGTCACACAAAGCAAGAGAGCATGACCAGAAAATGAGAAACTAAAACATTGCAGAATGCAGGAATCAGGGATACAAGCCATGTAAAACACTGCACTACAAGGCACTACAAGGCAATGTTCACACTGGGCTTTTTTGCTGCAGCAAAACTGCAGGAAATCCTGATGCATAAAAAATTAAAATCCCAAGGCAGATGATTTACTGCGGTTTTGTGTAAGGGTTTCCTTCAGGTTTTAATGCTTTTTTGCGCGGTTGTGAACTCAGCTTTTGGCTCCCAGAATATTCATATTTATTCTCTCCAAATATAAAATATTTTTGGTGTCTTTACCAACCCAGTCAGAAACCAATGAAATAATGTTGAGTATCTGAAAGACGCCTTAACATAACTAACCCTTAATGCCAGTTAACATTATGCAGCTGGCATCAACCCCAAATACCATTACCTCATTTGCCAACGTGTCAGGGCAGCGGGAAGAGCTGCAGCCTGCTATTTTTAAGCTGAGGAGGGCCCAATAGTCATGTCCTTCCCTCCCTGAGAATACCAGTCCCCAGCTGCCAGCTCCACCTTGGCAGGGGGTGACACTTTTTGCTTTTTAGTTTAAAAAGAAAAAAAAAAACAGCATGAGGGGACCTCTGTATTGGACTCACAACCAAAGGAAAAGCTTCCAGCTGCTGTCTGCTTTACCCTAGCTGACTATCAAAAATAGGGGGGACCCTTGAGTCAATTTTTTTAATTATTATTATTATTTTATTTTTTTGCTATATAGAAGGCTAAAACATCTCTCAGTGCCACATGAAAGGCACTAAAGTGTGCAAGCTTAGAATATGTAGGAGTAGGACATTATATAGTTTTTGACATCTATTCATATCTCTCTAAGTTTCTCGAAGATAATGGTGAACAAAATCAGAAAAAGAGCACCAAGAAAAAAAGATGTGGGTGTTCAACCGGACCTTGCATCATGATTTTTTTTTTTAGGTGACCCTAAACTTTATCAACAAGCACAGGAGGCAAGAACGCAAACAAGATAAAAAAAAAAAAAAAAAAAAAAACCACACCAAAAAACAAAGCAAAAACGCCATAAAAAAGATCCAAAAACGCAGCTTTATTACTGCCAAGAGATCAGGTTTTGTTGCAAAAGAGAAAAAAATGCAACACCTTCACAAGACTGTTGCATGAATGGCTATGTGCATGATGGCTGAGAGGAGATTGGCATTCTATTATTATAAACATTTACACTTATATATCATTTGTAGAGAAGAAAAATGAAGCAACATCGTAAAATGTAACGTTCTGCACATTTAGTGGGTTATAAGGAGACACTGAATCATTGATAAGCCATTGATAATCCTATTGGATGAAAATATATAAAGGTACCATCAAACACGGCAATTTTGCTTGCAATTTCACTGGCAATTTGCTGGTTGCAGTGAAATCATGGACACATTGTTCTATTTTGTTGCTGTGTACAAATGTAACAAGGTGTCCATGATTTCACTTCAACCAGCAAATTGCCAGTGAAATTGCTAGCAAAATTGCTTTGTGTGACGGTACCTTTAGGTTGTCACCTGCAGCTTGAAAATGAGCTAGAGATATAACAAATTACATATCTATATACAAACACACTAGAATATATTATTTCTCCCCTTAATATTGGAAAATGGCAGGGACTCCACACCCCAGCACTCAGTACAACACGTCATATTTGCTCTTTCACATCACACAAATAATCCAAGTCTTGTGTAAACAGCCATTCCTTGCAGTGTTTCTGTAGACATTCTCTACATGTAGAACTCCTTAACGACTAGTCTTGTCTGGAGATCAGGGGCGTAACTACCGGCATAGCAGACGTAGCGGTCGCTTTGGGGCCCGGCGCTTGTGGGGGGCCCGGACCCAGCGCCGCTACGTCTGCTATGCCGTACAGCTGCAATACAGCGGCGTAACTACCGCGGTCGGCGGGCCCCGAGCTCCCCGGGGGGCCCTGCTGCCTGTGCCCCCAGCCGCCCGCCGCGACCGCTATCCTGGAAGAGGAGCCGGAAGAGGGGCTGCAGGAAGTGATCACTGCGCAGCAGTGCCCGCCCCACCAAAAGCCGGGAGACGGGGAGAGGCAGAGCAGGTAACTGTGCGCTTCCCACCCAGCCAGCAGCACTGTATATGGGCCTGTATATACCACACCAGGCCTGTATATACCACCACCAGGGGCCCTGTATATACCACCACCAGGGGCCCTGTATATACCACCACCAGGGGCCCTGTATATACCACCACCAGGGGCCCTGTATATACCACCACCAGGGGCCCTGTATATACCACCACCAGGGGCCCTGTATATACCACCACCAGGGGCCTGTATATACCACCACCAGGGGCCTGTATATACCACCACCAGGGGCCTGTATATACCACCACCAGGGACCTGTATATACCAACCACCCACCAGGGGCCCTGTATACCACCACCAGGGGCCTGTATATACCACCACCAGGGGCCTGTATATACCACCACCAGGGGCCTGTATATACCACCACCAGGGGCCTGTATATACCACCACCAGGGGCCTGTATATACCACCACCAGGGGCCTGTATATACCACCACCAGGGGCCTGTATATACCACCACCAGGGGCCTGTATATACCACTGGGGCTGCTGTAATACTGCTGGGGCCTGTATATACCACTGGGGAGGCTGCTGTATACCACTGGGGCTGCTGTAATACTGCTGGGGCCTGTATATACCACTGGGGAGGCTGCTGTAATACTGCTGGGGCCTGTATATACCACTGGGGAGGCTGCTGTATACCACTGGGGCTGCTGTAATACGGCTGGGGCCTGTATATACCACTGGGGAGGCTGCTGTATACCACTGGGGCTGCTGTATATACTGCTGGGGCCTGTAAGGGTGTGTGTCTTGAAGGGGCGTGTCATTGAGGGCATGTCTTGGAGGGGCGTGTCATTGGGGGGGTGTCTTGGAGGGGGCCCCGTTCAAAAGTTTGCTATGGGGCCCTGCCAGTTCTAGTTACGCCCCTGCTGGAGATACACACCTACATACTAGCCTGGTGGACTTTAGAACTGGCACTGTCATCCCCATTTATTCTTCTTGTATTTCCCTAGCAATAAGTTGACCATCTTCAAATCAATCTCGCTCATTGTATAGATAAAGTTGCATACATTAGCCATACATGTCCTGCGCTTTATCCTAGAGTTGTATAGAAACAGCAGTCTACTCGGCTTTTCAGTACGGTTGGAATTGCAGGGACATCTAATGAATATCTATAAAAAGTCACACATTTGACTCATTAAAAAAAAAAGTAATTTCAGGTAACTTTTCTCTCCCTCCTGAATTCCCCTTGTACATAAGTGCACAGCTGAACCCTCATGTGACTTCAAAGGGCAAAGAGGAGGAATCCTCCGCAGACTGCGGCTTATCACCCCCTCGAAATCATCTGGTCTGGGACATTTGGGAGGTCCTCGTACACATTAGATGTTTGGGCGCTCCCCCTAAAATTGTTAGTTTTGTCCAACTTTCATTTAGGGATCTTTACTTTGACCTTGTAACATTCTGGTAATTACCATAGTTATTTTAACCAGTACAAGCAGCTGTACATTATATAAAAAAATAACAATAACAAGATTTTTTTTTTAAAGGGAATCAGTCAAGGTTTTTGCCACCGAGAGCAGTATAATGTAGAACCAGACACCCTGATTCCAGTAATGTATCATTTGTTGGGCTGCTGCTGTAGTTTCATTAAAATCACTGTTTTAACAGCAGGATATTATCACTAGAGGACTAGTAAACCTGCTGAATTGCAGCCCTTTATATTTATAAGCAATGTATAATCTTGCCCCATCAGAAATTGTCTGGTTTCTGCCTATGCATAGTGTACACAGAAAATTTCAATCCGTAGTATGAATGAGGTTATACAGAGCTCAGCATTCAGAAAACTGGTAAGGTACCGTCACACGCGGCAATTTTGCTAGCAATATTTGCTGGTTGCAGTGAAATCATGGACACATTGTTCCATTTGTACACGGCAACAAAATAGAACAATAATCCATTATTTCACTGCAACCAGCAAATTGCCAGTGAAATTGCCTAGCAATATTGCCGCGTGTGACGGTACCTGTAGATCTGCACTAGATAAAACACTGAATTTATCAAAACTACAGCAAGTAAGTAAGTATAAGTTACACATCACTAGCATCAGGGTCTCGTCTACATAATGCTGCTCTCTGATAAGGGTAGCAACTACTTTGAAGATTGTAAAATTAAGCAAACTAAACATCTATTGTAAATATTTATACTACAAAATACTTTACATGTCACCTCTATGATCTAGGTGTTCCTTAGCATTAGATAATTGATTTTTAAAAAATATTCCTAATACTGTATGTATCAATTACATTTAGTTTTCCCCAGTCATTATTGTAAACCATCTGTGCAGTTAAAGGGGTTGGCTTCTTTATCTTAGTTTTAACAGATGGATTGTGTTATGCATGACAAAAGACGATAAGCGCCCAAGAGTGGACCCACTGGACCGAGGCATTGATCACCACCTGGGGAAGCGAACCTGAGCGACCACCGAGTAAGGTAGCAGACAGTTGCAGCTCCAGGGGTTCTCGGTACCACAGCAGCTGACTCCGGGGTCGGGGACCAACCGGCAGCCACAGGTACAGATTACGGACAGTCAGGTGGTGCAGGGATGGCTGTAGCAGACAGGACATGAGAGCCAGGTGGGTACAGCAGGCAGGGCAGGTGAGAAAAGGTACGGGAAGGCTGGTACTGGTTTAGGTAATGGACAAAGGGCAACACAGGACCTGACAACTAGTTACACTGAAGGAAGACTACTGACTAACTAAAGGTGTTGCTGACGCACCTACCCGAATGAGAGGATGACTTAAGTACCTAGTGTCCCTCAGCCAAAGGCTGAGGGGCACTTCCGGGTCAAAGTGCACTGGCTTTTCAAGAGTAGGGCAGGAGTGCGGGAACGCCCCATAAGAGCACACCAGTAGACCTGCACATCTTGCACAGGCCTTGGGAGCATGTGGCCATAAACCATGGGCGGCCGAGTAGAGGGGAGGAGTCGTGTGGCACAGTCGCGGCAGTGAGCTGGCGTCCCTGTAGGGACGTCAGCGTTGCAGTTTACTGTCGTAATTTTGTGTACATTTATTATTATCCAAGCATGACAGATTGTTACAGCAGAGCAGTGTGATAATAAACACCTCCTGCAGTTCTCCTCTCATAGTGCTGCATCTATGCTCGTTCCCCCACACTGACTGCTGCAACATGAAAGTTACAAGAGGTGTTTATAATGACCTCTGATGTACTTTACAAGCTAATATCTCCATAGATACAGGTGAGATAGAGATTTCCATAACAGAGATGAGAAATTAAAACAAATTAGGCTATGTGCACACAGGAAGGTTTACTGCAGGTTTAGCCGCGGAAACCGCCGGTCGGTTTCCATGAGGTTTATGTAAATTTATGTTAATCCAAAAGCGGCTTTTGGGTTAACATATAAACCTATGGAAACCGACACCCGGTGTGCACACACCGGCGGTTTCCACATGCTCATCCGTTGCTAACCCGCTGGATTCCCAGTGGGTTAGCAAAGAATGAGCATGTTCTATAATCCGGCCGGTTCTGCAGCGGCTGCAAGCATAATCATGTGCTGCTTCCAGCCGCTGAAGAACCGCCGGCGCTAACCCGCTGTGCACCCGCCGCCACACCCGCCCGTCTCCCGCAGCACGGACCCGACAGGAAGCCGGTGGACGGCTCCGGAGCTTCCTGTCGGGTCCGCCCAGCCGCCGCCGCCACTAACCCGCCCCCCGTGTGCACATACCAAACTGTTTGTTACTCAGGTCTTCATCATCTATTCTATGTGGCCAGTTTAACATAGTAAAGCTGGTCAAAGGTCCTCTATAAAGCCACACTCAGCTCTTTGAATCATGTACTTGTTCTGTGTTTTTCAAGAAAAGAACACACACATTATAGTCTATGGGGCTAGTCGTATCCCCATTTTTTTTTTGTGGACCAAGTAGTCTGATTTGAGTTATGGATCAAAATTACCATTAGCAGTGTAGTGGCCAATAAAAGAAAAATCACTGTCTATGATAATCATTGTATTGAGTATATGTAAAATTGATGGAAAAACTGAATTATTGAGCAAGGAGTGATAAAATGTCCGACATATCCAATCCCTTACTTAGGTTGTCAGAGATCATATGCACTAGCACTTTATTATTTTGAGATATGTGAACACCCTAATGAGTTATATATATACACACTTATATTGATGATTGTGTGGAATTAGTACTATGGACTATAACCGTGGTAATTTTTCCTTGTATAACTCTTTGTGACTCCTGTTTTTTGCATGGAGTCTCCTTTTTTAATATTGTTTGTGTATGTTCTAAATAAATTGTAAATGCAAGTCCAGCAATATCTCTACATGGTGAGGAATAGAGCTGGAGTGACTGAGGCTTCAGATCTACAAATAGATCCTTAGCCTAATTTGCTTATCAATTCAGATGCTAATTTCTCAGTATTGGAAGAACAGAATGACCATGTGAAGATATTGCTGGAATTGTCTTTAAAGAGCTACATTAGCACATAAATATATTGGGGTGTGAAATCCTGCTGACGGATTCCCTTTAAATCCATTTGTCTATTCCTAGAAAGAGAACAGACAAAAGAAATATGCGAACGGAAATGTGAAAGTAACCTAAATATTGTTATTTCCCGAATATATATATATTCCCTTTTATCATATGGATGTGAAGGTTATCAAAAGAATATACCTCCCTCTTAAAGTGAGATATGAGAATCCAATGTATTTTAGAATGTGCAGAATAAGAGGAGAGATAGGAAAGGGAAGCCGAGGAGGTTATGTATGTCAGCAATGTTTACAGGAAAGAAACTACCGGTAAATAACTTTGTACTCAGTTTTACATTAAAGGACACAAAATGTGGAGTTAGACGGACAAGCAAGTATTTCCAGAACATAAGTAATCTCTGACTAATCTGCCATCGACAACTTTTCCAGGAACAGTTATATATAAAACACACATGATATACTGAATCTAAATATACAGTTTTGTGCAAAGGTTTTAAGCAGGTTCGGAAAAAATGCTGCAAAGTAAGAATGCTTTCCTAGTCTTATAGTTTATTTGTAGCATTTAAAGAGGTGGCTCACTACAATGTACCGTAGCCACATTGATTTACAGCTGTGATATAAACCTTTTGCCAAATACCTTGTGTTGTGAATTGTGCCTGTGATTGGCCCTATCGCTGTCCGCTCATCCCCATCACGTGACCCCCGGCTACAGTGGCCTTTGATGTCCAGTGAGGTCTCGTCAACTCCCGGAATTTGAAGTTAACCCGACATCATCGAGGCGGGAGCCAGTCCCTCTGAGTGACAGGGCTGAGCTTCACCGACATCACAACCCAACATCGTGGCGCTCTGATAATAAAATCAGTAATGGAGAGAGCCCCGTGATAGTGGGCCTTGACGTGCGGCAAAACTCAGTGCACAGCCCTGTCACTCAGGGGGACTGGCTCCCTCCTCGGTGATGTTGGGTTAACTTCTAATTCTGAGGCTTGACATAATCTCACCGGACATCAAAGGGGATGAGTAGACAGCGATAGCACCACTCACAGGAACAATTCACAACACAAGGTATTTGGGAAAAAACTTACTCAACTGCTTTAAAGCGATGTGGACACTATACATTGTAGTAAACCCTCTCTTTAACAAAATTCAAAGTGAATGAACAAAAGAGAAATCTAAATCAAATCAATATTTTTTGCTGTAGCACTTTGTATTTAAAACAATATTAATCCTTCTAGATACACTCGCATGAAGTCAAGGATTTTGTAGCATTATTGTCAGGTATATACGTAACCAATTGTACGAAAGGGTAAAAACACTTATAATTTCATATGTAGATTAAGGCAGTCATTAACTGAAACAGAAACAGTTGTGTATAAAACTGGATGAGGAACAGCCAGACTCGGCTTCAAAAGGGGAGACTGTAAAGGACAGTTTCATGAGGTCATAAATCCGAGCAAGGCTGAGCACAGCAACAAGACACAAGGTAGTTATACTGCATCAGCCAGGTTTCTCACATGCAAAGATTTAAACGCAGACTGGGATTACTAAATGTGCGGTTTAAGATGTATTGAAAAGCCCAAAAATGGCAACACTAAAGGCAATAGAGGCTGTGGTCGGCCAAAGAAACTTAGGCAAGATTTCTTTTTTAATCTGCTGCACTAATTCTCTTGGAAACTGAAAGATGTTCCACTGTGCCATCAGCTCAAACTGGGAGGAACCACTGGAACCAGCCACACCAATATACTATGTTCAGGGAAGAGTAACGAAAAGTGGTGTTCATTGAAGAAACGTGGCCAAAAAGTAATACTTTCAAAATGGAAAGTAGTCCAAGTGACTCAACTATGCACAATACCATAGAAACTGGTGTGCAAAAAAGATGGCAGCAAGTGCTCTGCTCTGATACAGCAAAGCAGTAACAGAAGGTAGTTTGTTCAAGGCGCTTAAGAGATGTACACTAATAAGTGCCTAAAGGCAACAGTGATGGAGTTTCCTTGCAAATTTGTGACTACATTTAAGCAAACTGAGTTGGGGATTTGGTTTGGAATTATGTCCTCAGTGATGAGAAATGCAATCTTTAACGTAAAGAAGAACAAGGAGCTACAGAAGTAATGATATGGTCCTCACAGAGCTCTGATCTCAACATCATTGAGTATCTGGGATTATATGATGTGACAGAAGGCTTTGTGCAAGCCTACATCCATAGATCTGTGTCAAGATGTTTGGAACAACCTCCCTGCCAAGCTCCTTCAACAACTGTGTGTAAGTGTACCTAGAAGAATTGATGCTGATTTAAAAGCCAAGTGTTGTCACTGTAAATATGAATTGGATTTATATTTCTTTACTGTTCATTCACTTTTCATTTTGTTGATAAAAATAAACTATTAGCATTCCTATTTTTGAAAGAATTCTTACTCTGCATCATTTTTCCACACCTTGTGTATAAAAAAATTGGAAGACAGCCATGAAGTCTGTGGAAGAATGGGCCTTTCTAAAGAGCTCGCTGAACTCGAGCATGAAGCTGCAATAGGATATCACCGATTTAACAAGTCAGTTCCAAAAATTTCTTCCTAAATAGATATTCATGGTCAACTGTGACTGGTGTTATTGAAAAATGGATGCATTTCGGAATCATAGCAACTCATATATAAAGCTGGAAACTATGTAAAGATCGACCAGAGTTACACAGACCAAAGAGTTATCTTTATTTTATGACTATGAAAATTGTAGATTCACACTGAAGGCATCAAAACTATGAATTAACACATGTGGAATTATATACTTAAAGGGATCCGGTCACCTCCAAAACGCCTCCTAAGCTATCAAAACATGTCCCTGCAGCATCCTATCACTAATCCCACACTCCTTTTGGCTCTGAAATGCATCCTGTGAAAGTGGAGAAAAACGTTTTATAACTTACTCATTAGCGATGTTAATTAGCAGGGGCTATATTCTTTAGTCCCTAGGGCTGGACATCTTCGTCATAAGATCACGCCCTAATAGGCGTGATCTTCTATTCATATTGTATTCAGCGTCACCCTGCTCTCCTCGGCTGTAATGGGGCTGTAATGACGCGAAACGTGTCATTTCCGGCATCGGGTGACGTCAGTACACCCACACCGCATGCGCAATGCAGTTCTTGGAAGCCTACAGAGCAGCACCGAGACTAGCAGGGAGGTGCTGAATATAATATGAATAGAAGATCACGCCTATTAGGGCATGATCTTATGATGAAGATGGCCCGCCTTAGGGATTAAAAAATATAGCCCCTGCTAATTAACACCGCTAATGAGTAAGTTATAAAACGTTTTTCTCCACTTTCACAGGATGCTTTTGTGAGCCAAAAGGAGTGTGGGATTAGTGATACTATGCTGCAGGGACATGTTTTGATAGCTTAGGAGGTGTTTTGGAGGTGACAGGATCCCTTTAACAAAAAAGTGTTAAAAAACTGAAAATATGTATTATATTCTAGGTTCTTCAAAGTAGCCACCTTTTGCTTTGATTACTGCTTCACACACTCTTGGCATTCTCTTGATGAGCTTCAAGAGGTAGTCACCGGAAATGATTTTCACTTCACAGATGTGCCCTGTCAGTTAATAAGTGGGATTTCTTGCCTTATAAATAAGTTTGGGGCCATCAGTTGTGTTGTGCAGAAGTCTGGTGGATACACAGCTGATAGTCCTACTGAATAGACAGTAGAATTTGTATTATGGCAATAAAAAAGCAGCTAAGTTAAGAAAAACGAGTGGCCATCATTACTTTAAGAAATGAAGGTCAGTCAGTCCGAAATATTGGGAAAACTTTGAAAGTGTCCCCAAGTGCAGTTGCAAAAACCATCAAGTGCTACAAAGAAACTGGCTCACATGAGGACCGCCCCAGGAAAGGAAGACCAAGAGTCACCTCTGCTGCGGAGGATAAGTTCATCCGAGTCACCAGCCTCAGAAACAGCAGCTCAGATTAGTGACCAGGACAATGCCACACAGAGTTCAAGTAGCAGACACATCTCTACAACAACTGTTAAGAGAAGACTTTGTGCAGCAGGCCTTCATGGTAAAATAGCTGCTAGGAAACCACTGCTAAGGACACACAAAATCAGGAGAGACTTGTTTTGGCTAAAGAACACAAGGAATGGACATTAGACCAGTGGAAATCTGTGCTTTGGTCTGATGAGTCCAAATTTGAGATCTTTGGTTCCAAGCACCGTGTCTTTGTGCGAAGCAGAAAAGGGGAACGGATGGACTCTACATGTCTAGTTCCCACTGTGAAGCATGGAGGAGGTGATGTGATGGTGTGGCGGTGCTTTGCTAGTGACACTGTTGGGGATTTATTCAAAATTGAAGGCATACTGAACCAGCATGGCTACCACAGCATCTTGCAGCGGCATACTGTTCCATCCGGTTTGTATTTAGTTGGACCACCATTTAATTTTTCAACAGGACAATGACCCCAAACACAACCTCCAGGCTGTGTAAGGGCTATTTGACCAAGAAGGAGAGTGATGGGGTGCTACACCAGATGACCTGGCCTCCACAGTCACCAGACCTGAACCCAATCGAGACGGTTTGTGGTGAGCTGGACCGCAGAGTGAAGGCAAAAGGGCCAACAAGTGCTAAGCATCCCTGGGAACTCCTTCAAGACTGTTTGAAGACCATTTCCGGTGACAACCTCTTGAAGGTCATCAAGAAAATGCCAAGAGTGTGCAAAGCAGTAATCAAAGCAAAAGGTGGCTACTTTGAAGAACCTAGAATATAAAACATATTTTAGTTATTTCACACTTTTTTGTTAAGTATATAATTCCACATGTGTTAATATCATAGTTCTGATGCCTTCAGTGTGAATCCACAATTTTCATAGTCATAAAAATAAAGAAAACTCTTTGAATGAGGTGGTGTGTCGGAACTTTTGGTCTGTACTGTATATATACATATATTATAATAGTTGCCTTAAAAAAAAAAAAATAAAAAAAAAAAGAAAAATAGAAAAATTGTGGCATAAAAAAAAAAAAGAGAGAACCGATTGCCATAAAGAATTAATTGTATGCGCCTCCATATCATAGAGCCATGCGAGGCACGTGCTTCCTCTCCCTACAGCTGTTCCCAGTAGGAGCACACATGGCTCACTGTACAACCAAAAAGAGGTCTGGCAAAGTAATTCCCAGCAGTGCCACTTCAGCAGCTGGGGCCCGCGAGTGTTCACACAGCAGCCAGGTTTTAGCTGTCCAGTTTGCTGTACTAGTGAATGACTATTAACACCTGGTGCGCCACGGGTACCTAAATCATAATTTCACAATTTACTGTAAGAAATACAGGAACATTAAATGGGTGCTCAGCCTGTGAGCCTGCCACGGCCCGATGACAGTAACAATGTGGGTCAATCAATTGTAATCAGCTATGGTTAGCAGCACTGTGAGTGCAGGACATGAGGATATGTCTAATGATTATGAAATAATGGACTGCTTATGTATTTACTATATATGGGATATGTCTAATGATTGCAAAGTAATGGACTGCGTACGGCATTTACTATATATGAGATATGTCTAATGATTGCAAAGTAATGGACTGCGTATAGTATTTACTATATATGGGATATGTCTAATGATTGTGAAAAAATGGAATGCTTATATTTAATATACAGCCCTGGCAAAAATTAAGAGACCACTGCACAGTTTTCTAAAAATCCCCATCTCTACATGTCTGACAGCTATTCCACTCCAGTGTCAGTTGAATTCCAACCAAACTAAACCTCACTCTATTAAATGTGCTTCTGATTACGTGATGACCTGAATAACATCTTATTTAACCCCTTCATGACACCGGCATTTTTCATTTTCGTTTTTTGCTCCCCTGCTTCCAAGAACCATAACTTTTTTATTTCTTAGTGAAAATAGACATATGAGGGCTTGTTTTTTGCGGGACGAGTTGTACTGTACTTTCAGATGCAATTGTTTATTTTGCCATATAGTGTACAGGGAAATTGCAAAAAAAACTCCAAATGCAGTGAAATTGCAAAAAAAAAAAAGTGCAATTACACGATTGTTTTGGGACTTTTTCAGTCGCACTGTTTCACTATATGGTAAAACAGACGTGAAGGTGTGATTCCTCAGGTCAGTACCAGTTCGTAGATACCAAGCAGTATACCTTAAGGTACGTCACAGCGCAATTTGCAAGCAATTCACTGGCAATTGATGGTTGCAGTGAAATCATGATACATTGTCTGTTTGTTGCGTGTAGAAATGAAAATGTCAGATTTCACTGCAACGCAAATTGCCAGTGAAATGCTTGCAAAATTGCGCGTTGACGTACCTTTTGGGATCAAATGTGAAAAAACATTCAGAATTTGAAGAAAAAAATGCTCTTTTTGCGCCATGTTCTGCGACCCGTAGCGCCCTCAATTTTCGGGATCTGGGGCTGTGTGATGGCTTACTTTTTGCGTCTTGAGCCAACGTTTCTAATGATACTATTTTTGGGTGGATGCACTGTTTTTATCGCACATTATTGCATTTTATAACAATGTTGCGGCGACCAAAAAAGCGTAATTTTGGCATTTGGATCTTTTTTTTACTCATGCAATTTACGGCTCTCATTAATTGATTTTACATCTTGATAGATCGGTGTTTCTGAACGCAGCTCAAATATTTGAAGAATTTGAATTGTTGTGTTTTTGTATGATTTATGATCTGCAGTACATCGGTATCTGTCAGAATTGCGGACGGTGAGTGGTTGGCAGCATTTGCCAACCACTCACCGGAAGTGCTCCATGACAGCTTCCGGGGTCAAGCCAGGACCCCAGACTGTCACAGGAGCGCCGGAGATCCTGCGATATTATCCCGGGATCTCCGATGCAGGCAGGGAACAGCGCGTTACCCGTCGCGGCACCTTTGGATCCCACTGTCAGTGATTGACAGCAGGATCGAAAAGGTTAACAGCACCAATCAGATCCCGGATTCGATCGGTGCTGTTAGCTCGACATCTCAGCTGGTGAGATCAGCTGAGATGTCAGGCAAATGATATGAGCTCCACGCCGGAGCTCACATCAAACCCCAGTAACCGGCCCATGACGTTGTACAACGTCATGGATCGGGAAGGGGTTAACGAGGGAAAATATAATAAACAGTGCTGGGGGTTCACAATCCTCTCGCAATAGAACAAGATGGATGGCTTTTTTTTACTTATCAAACATATAGTATGGTATTAGATTTAGGTTGCCATAAGAGTAATACCAAAATCGGATACAGTTTGGATAAAAAACAAAACTTTATTTGTATAAATATTTAAAACGATCCAGACTCACAACATGAAATAGGAACCTCAAAGACAACCACAAATACAATTACAGAGTTCATAATAGGCAAAAATTCAAACCTATAGGAGCCCTGTTCACAAATAACAATTGATTCATCTATATCGGAGTGCCTCCATTTAAGGTGGCTATCCTGTAGTTACTTTATTTGTTTCTCCAAAGGGCAGAGCAATTTATGCGTCCCAGTAGGTCTAGGGTAATAACACCGTATTTTTTGTAGTCTTGCGGAGGTCCTAATATTTAAAATCTCCAGAACTTGACGCGTTTCGCCCTGTTATTGTCAACGGGCTCATCAGAAGTATTTTGGAGAGGTTTATCAGCCTTATACTTTTATAGCTGTAACACCCAGGGACCCAGCTATTACTACCAAGAATCCTTATGGGATAGAATGGTCACTCCGATATAGATGAATCAATTGTTATTTGTGAACAGGGCTCCTATAGGTTTGAATTTTTGCCTATTATGAACTCTGTAATTGTATTTGTGGTTTTTCTTTGAGGTTCCTATTTCATGTTGTGAGTCTGGATCCTTTTAAATATTTATACAAATAAAGTTTTGTTTTTTATCCAAACTGTATCCGATTTTGGTATTACTCTTATGGCAACAAGATGGATGGCAAAACAAGTGCTAGGAATAGGGCAAAAGTAATTTGAATGAAAAATAACTTATAACCATGCCAAAGGAGTTTAAAACAAAAGTCTTGAGTGAGGGAAAAGAAGGGCTCAATTCTGGCTTTACTAGCAGAGGGATACAGTGAGCGTCATGTTGCCTCATCCTTAAAATTTCGAAGACGGCAGTCTATTACAATAGGGTCAAGCAGCAGACATTGGGGACAACAAAGCTACAGACCGGCAGAGGGTGAAAGCGACTCTCCACTGACCGGGATGACCGTCATCTTATTTGAATGTCATTCAGTAACCGCAGAATGACATCAAGTGACCTACAAAAGGAATTGAAAATGGCAGCTGGGGTGAAGTGCATGGCAAGAACAGTTCGGAACAGTCTCCTAGAGGCAGGGCTCAAGTCATGTAAAGCTAGAAAAAAGCCTTTCATTAATGAAAAGCAAAGGACAGCCAGGCTGAAGTTTGCCAAAGACCATAAGGATTGGAACATAGAGGATTGGAGTAAGGTAATCTTCTCTGATGAGTCTAATTTTCAGGTTTGCCCAACACCTGATCGTCTAATGGTTAGATGGAGACCTGGAGAGGCGTACAAGCCACAGTGTCTTGCACTCACTGTGAAATTTGGTGCAGGACGGTGATGATATGGGGATGCTTCCGCAAGGCTGGAATTGGGCAGGTACCGTATATACTCGCGTATAAGCCGAGTTTTTCAGCCCAAAATTTGGGCTGAAAAGTCCCCCCACGGATTATACGCGAGTATACCAACTGCAGGCCGCCCGCCCGCCACCCCCATCAGTATACAGGCCCCCCCCATCAGTATCCAGGGCCCCCCCCCCCCTTGCTCCGCAAACCTGTAAAGTAAAATCATTATACTTATCACTGTCCTGTCGCCGCCGTCCCCGCCGCTGCCGACATCACGCTCCTCCGGCTTCATCCGTCTTCTTCCGGCTTCCTCTGGTCGGCGCAGGCAATGACGTCATTGTCTGAGGAGGAGGAAGCCGGAAGACGCTGGATGAAGACGGAGGGGCGCGATGTCTGCATCGCTGGGACGGCGGCGACAGGACAGTGATAAGTATAATGATTTTACTTTACAGGTTTGCGGAGCAAAGGGGGGGGCTCTGGATACTGATGGGGGGGCCTGTATAACCCTGGGGCTGCTGCTGTATATACCCCTGGGGCTGCTGCTGTATATACCCCTGGGGCTGCTGCTGTATATACCCCTGGGGCTGCTGCTGTATATACCTCTGGGGCTGCTGTATACTACCACTGGGCTGCTGTATATACCCCTGGGCTGCTGTATACTACCACTGGGGCTGCTGTATATACCACTGGGGCTGCTGTATAACCTCTGGGGCTGCTGTATACTACTACTGGGGCTGCTGTATATACCTCTGGGGCTTCTGTATACTACCACTGGGGCTGCTGTATATACCTCTGGGGCTGCTGTATACTACCACTGGGGCTGCTGTATATACCTCTGGGGCTGCTGTATACTACCACTGGGGCTGCTGTATACTACCACTGGGGCTGCTGCTGTATATACCACTGGGAAGGCTGCTGTAACACTGCTGGGGCCTGTATATACCACTGGGGAGGCTGCTGTATACCACACTGCTGGGGACTGTATACTACCACTGGGGAGGCCTGTATACCACACTGCTGGGGGCTGTATACCTGTGCTGGGATCCACCCTCGGCTTATACACGAGTCAATAGGTTTTCCCAGATTTTGGGGGCAAAAGTAGGGGGGTCGGCTTATACACGGGTCGGCTTATACACGAGTATATACGGTAATCTTTGAAAAGGACATATGAATCAAGCTGCATACAAGGTTATCCTTGAAAAACACTTGCTTCCTGCTGCTCAGACAATGTTCCCCAACTCTGAGGACTGTTTTTTCCAGCAGGACAATGCCGATGCCACATAGCTAGGTGAATCAATGTGTGGATGAAGTAGCACCAGATCAAGTCCCTGTTGTCATGGCTAGCCCAACCTCCAGACCTGAACCCCATTGAAAACCTCTGGAATGTAATCAAGAGAAGATGGATAGTCACAAGCCATCAAACAAAGAAGAACTGCTTACATTTTTGTGCCAGGAGTGGCATAAGGTCACCCAAAAGCAGTGTGAAAGACTGGTGGAAAGCATGCCAAGACGCATGAAAGCTGTGATTAAAAATCATGGTTATTCCACCAAATATTGATTTCTGAACTCTTCCTAAGTTAAAACATTAGTATTGTTGTTTCTAAATGAATATGAACTTGTTTTCTTTGCATTATTTGAGGTCTGAAAGCACTTTTTTTTTTTATTATTTTGACGATTTCTCATTTGCTGCAAATAAATACTAAATTTTTAGCTTTGAATTTCAGAGAGATGTTGTCAGTAGTTTATAGAATAAAGGAACAATGTACCTATAAAGAAAAAAATCTGAGAAAATGAAAATTTTGCAGTGGTTTCTTAATTTTTGCCAGAGCTGTATATGGTATGTGTAATGATTGTGAAGTAGTGGACCGCATACAATATTTACTATATATGGGATACCAGTAATGATCATGAAGTAGTGGGCCACTTACAGTATTTACTATATATGGGATACTAGTAATGATCATGAAGTAGTGGACCACTTACAGTATTTACTATATATGGGATACCAGTAATGATCATGAAGTAGTGGACCACTTACAGTATTTACTATATATGGGATACCAGTAATGATCATGAAGTAGTGGACCACTTACAGTATTTACTATATATGGGATACAGTAATGATCATGAAGTAGTGGACCACTTACAGTATTTACTATATATGGGATACCAGTAATGATCATGAAGTAGTGGACCACTTACAGTATTTACTATATATGGGATACCAGTAATGATCATGAAGTAGTGGACCACTTACAGTATTTACTATATATGGGATACCAGTAATGATCATGAAGTAGTGGACCACTTACAGTATTTACTATATATGGGATACTAGTAATGATCATGAAGTAGTGGACCACTTACAGTATTTACTATATATGGGATACTAGTAATGTCATGAAGTAGTGGACCACTTACAGTATTTACTATATATGGGATACCAGTAATGATCATGAAGTAGTGGCCCACTTACAGTATTTACTATATATGGGATACTAGTAAGGATCATGAAGTAGTGGACCACTTACAGTATTTACTATATATGGGATACTAGTAATGATCATGAAGTAGTGGACCACTTACAGTATTTACTATATATGGATACCAGTAATGATCATAAGTATGTGACATTACATATTTACTATAATGGGATACCAGTAATGATCGTGAAGTAGTGGACCCTTACAGTATTTACTATATATGGGATACCAGTAATGATCATGAAGTAGTGGACCACTACAGTATTTACTATAATGGGATACCAGTAATGATCATGAAGTAGTGGACCACTTACAGTATTTACTATATATGGGATACCAGTAATGATCATGAGTAGTGGACCACTTACAGTATTTACTATATATGGATACTAGTAAGATCAGAAGTAGTGGACCACTTACAGTATTTACTATATATGGGATACTAGTAATGATCATGAAGTAGTGGACCATTACAGTATTTACTATATAGGGATACCAGTAATGATCATAGTAGTGGCCCACTTACAGTATTTACTATATATGGGATCTAGTAAGGATCATGAAGTAGTGGACCACTTACAGTATTTACTTATATGGGATACAGTTAATGACATGAAGTAGTGGACCACTTACAGTATTTACTATATATGGGATACTAGTAATGATCATGAAGTAGTGGACCACTTACAGTATTTACTATATATGGGATACTAGTAATGATCATGAAGTAGTGGACACTTACAGTATTTACTATAATGGATCTAGTAAGGATCATGAAGTAGTGGACCACTTACAGTATTTACTATATATGGGATACTAGTAATGATCATGAAGTAGTGGACCACTTACAGTATTTACTATATATGGGATACCAGTAATGATCATGAAGTAGTGGACCACTTACAGTATTTACTATATATGGGATACCAGTAATGATCGTGAAGTAGTGGACCACTTACAGTATTTACTATATATGGGATACCAGTAATGATCGTGAAGTAGTGGACCACTTACAGTATTTACTATATATGGTATACGTCTAATGAGGGTAAAGTAATAGACCGCTTATGGTATTTACTATATATTGGATACAAGTAAGATCGTGACGTAATGGACTGCCTGCAGTATTTATTTTATATGGGAAAAGAGTAATGATCATGAAGTAGTGGACTTCTTACAGTATTTACTACATATTGGATATGTCCAATGAGAGTGAAATAGTGGACTGCTTACTGTAAGTAGTCCACTACTTCACCCTCATTGGACATATCCAATATATATATAGAAAGGTAGGGGCACCGGGCACCTTCAGGCTATTGGTCTTTCTTATTTCTCCATAAAGACAGACCGCTGTCTTATCCCCAGCCACCTGGTGGTGCTACGCCTGTATCAGCCAGTCAAGCATTTACAGTCCAAGTATAGAAAACAAATAGGCGGCACTCACCGTGTGTTCATAGGTGCTTTCTTTATTGAAGAGGTGCGGGGAGGGGGTGCATGAAGGTACAGACGACAGGTCCTGTTTCGCGGTTTGCCCGCTTCTACAGTCTCGGACCTGTAGAAGCGGGCAAACCGCGAAACAGGACCTGTCGTCTGTACCTTCATGCACCCCCTCCCCGCACCTCTTCAATAAAGAAAGCACCTATGAACACACGGTGAGTGCCGCCTATTTGTTTTCTATACTTGGACTGTATATCCAATATATAGTAAATACTGTAAGCAGTCCAATACTTCATGATCATTACTCGTATCACATATAGAATAAATACTGCAGGCAGTCCATTATGTCACGATCTTACTTGTATCCAATAGATATAGATAAGCCTTACAGTATATACTATATATGAGATCTCTTAAAAAATATGTTTTTGTGGACTATATATACAGTTTGATCTAGTGCAGTTCTTTATGAATTTGGCTAATAGGACAGAAAGCGTAAAGATGTATCTTTCATCCGGTATACAAAACATTGTGTGCTTCATTCTCAATACCAGGCACAGCGTTGACAGGAACTGCTAATGATACAGAAACCACTAAGGCAATAAAGTTACAGTTTTGGTTCCCTCTCAGAAGGCCACCGTTGACTTATATAACCAGTCATAATGGATTTAGTATTGTCGAGGATGTGTTAGTACGGAGACATGAATACTGCTTCTCAGTGACAGAAGAGAGCCCTTCCCATATGTCCCCTTACAAAAGAGGCTTGGCACGTCACATCCCCCACACAGAGACAAAGGCAGACAGTCTATGCCTTCACAAAAGCTCACAAGTGACAGGAGGATCTGACACATGGTCCTCAGAATGTGTCCCACCCTCTGACAATGACACATGGATGGAGCCGCATTGTACAAAGCCCATTCCTGGCAGTAATCACTGACTCTATGAAGGAAAGAACATTTCAACTCATTTTAAGCATTAAAGACTAATCTACCAGTAACCATAAAAATAATCCCAACAAATACTTGTGGTCAGCCCCAGTTCTTAGTTTGCATTTTGTTGCATACCATGATGACGAGCTATACGATCTCCTAAGACGCTGTATTCAGTCTGACCCTGAGGTTTGTGGTTGAGTTACAAAAAGGAAATTTTAATTTGCAAACCCCAGCCAAAAAAAAGTTACATGTGGCTGCATTAAATATCTAACGGCAATGAAAACGTGTGATACAAATTGATCAAAAATTGGCAGCAAGTTCATACGGGAGTAACAAAAAGTCATTGTTTGCTTTTGTTACCAGCATTGAACAAGTTATGACATGGGGATTGTTCAGCAGCAAGAATATGGATTTGCACAAGCCTCACCCGGATGAATGGGACACAAGGTAATATCTGCAGGACTAAATGAGAAGCAGAAACACTGCATGTATTTGGGTGAGGAAAGGCCTCCTAGATAACTTATATCCACTGGAGCGCTACTTCAGGTCTATGCTTAGGTTTTGGGCTGGTTTCTTGGGGAAGCATTGCCCCCACATCACTAGGAATGTGCTGCTAATTTTATGTATATATTATATATACACACACCTATATAAACTCACCCACGTTCCCAGCTACAAGTGCCTTTCCTGAGAGCTTCGCGTCAGTATATACTAGGGTGACAAATGGCCGTACAATGTGATGTGTCACACAGGAATGACATTCACTAGCACAGCCCACGTGACTCAGGGAAATGGAGAACAATGCACTAAAATAATCATTATGAGAACCAAAAAGGGATCAAGGAACTGAAAGTTGACACTTCTACCCAAACTACACAATGAGGTTAGACCAAACCCCCGACTCCTCATCTTCTGAATCACTTCAATATGAAGATGCAGGCGATGGGTAGAATATAACAAGAAAGATTAATGGGTACGGTTATAGGGACAGGTTATGCCACTGCGAAAAACTCATTAATCTTATGACTGAGACATACAAATGTGTCTAAGGGCCCTTTCACATCAGTGTTTTTTTCAAATCGCGGCAGATGCGGTGAAAAAAACGCATCTGCCACGATTACCGCATACCGGCTACACTTGCGGCACGGTTGCGGTAAACGCCATACAAGGTATAGGTGCGGCAAGTGCGGTTTTGGCACTTGCGGCAGATGCGGATGCGAAAAAAACCGCGGCTGACAGCATTTTTTTTCGCGGCCGCACCTGCCGCAAGTGCCAAAACCGCACTTGCCGCAAGTCCGCCTATACCTCGTATGGCGTTTACCGCAACCGCGCCGCAAGTGCAGCCGGTATGCGGTAATTGCGGCAGATGCGTTTTTTTCACCGCATCTGCCGCGATTTGAAAAAACCGCTGATGTGAAAGGGCCCTAAGGCGGCCGTCACACGTCTCGACATCGTGAGCGATATTGTAAGCGATCACGTGCACGCGCGATCGCTAACAATATCGTTCACATCGCTGGTGAGCTGTCACACAGACAGACTCACCAGCGATGTGGGCCAGCGAGATCTCTGGTAACTATGGTACACATCGGGTTACTAGGCGCCGCGCGGCGCTTAGTAACCCGACGTTTACCATAGATACCATCTCCCAGCATAGGCTCTGCCGCTGGGAGATCGTTCATCGTGGTGTCTCACACCACGATGAAACAGATTGTTAAATCGTTCATCGCTAGATATGAGCTCCGGCTCTCATATCTGCGATGTCACGATCAAGCGATTTTACATTGTAAAATCGCTTGATCTCACGTAACGATGCACAAACGATATCGCTTAAGCGATCAAAAAGCAGATCGCTTCAACGATATCGTTCAAGATATTGCAGCGTGTGACAGCCGCCTAATACTAATGAATGCTATGAAACAGAACAATTTAGCTCCAGCTCTGACCCAGCAAATAGAACCCCTAGACATTGAGAGATCTTATAAGGTGCTTTCACATCTGCGTTTTTCGTAATTCGCGCAGATGCGGTGAAAAACCGCATCTGCCGCGTTACCGCATAACCGTTCCACTTGCGGCGCGGTTGCGTTTTTTTTCTATGCAATGTATAGGGGGACTTGCGGCAGATGCGGCAAGTGCGGTTTGCACTTGCGCAGGTGCGGCCGCGAAAAAACCGCGGCTTGCTGCGTTTTTTCGCGGCCGCACCTGCCGCAAGTGCAAACCGCACTTGCCGCACCTGCCGCAAGTCCCCCTATACATTGCATAGAAAAAACCGCAACCGCGCCGCAAGTGGAACGGTTATGCGTAAACGCGGCAGATGCGTTTTTCACCGCATCTGCCGCGAATTACGAAAAACGCAGAGTGAAAGCACCCTTAGCTGTGTCTGTCTGTAATGACCCCTATAAGTCAAAATGTAGGGCCCTCTACAATGTGTGTACATAGTGTCACACATATGCATCAGAAGGGTATAGCCAAAGGCAGGCAGCAGCATATGCCACTAAATAGGGCATTAATGGCACATGCTGCAAGAAAAAGAAACACAAAGTGCCCTAAATATATCATACAGTATATCTACTTTTGGCCTCCATCAGCAGAATAAGGGCACATGTTTATGTTTGATGGACTGAATATGCCAGAAGAATCTTCTATATAAAAGCACTATTCAGTTTGACCAGTGGCGGACCTTGAGCCTGGTGCAGCAGCTGCTGGTGAGTAGCGGGGGGGAAGGGGTGCTAGCAGATGTCGGCGAGGGAGCAGGGGGTGCTAGCAGTTTTCAGTGAGGGAGCGGGGGGAGGGGGGGCTGTAAGTGATGCGGCTCCTACCTGCGCCGAGCAGCGCATTGCTGTCCTGGGAGCCGGGGCGGCAGAGGAGAGGAGGGCGGGATCAGCCAAGGGAAGCAGGAAGCTTCCCTCAGTTAACCTCCTCTCCTCTGACACAGGGCCACGGGGGTCGGCTGGGGGCCCCCCTGCAGGCTTGAGGGGCCCCCTAGCTGAACCAGCTGCACCACGGTAGGTCCGCCCCTGAGTTTGACTGTCGATCATTTCATCCCAAAAACAGCGCCACCTATAGGACATTGTGTACATTACAAAAGGCAGCTAAACTGGAATGTGAGAATTTAAACTGCATTTGGTTGATCAAAATCTACGCCAACATAGCCCGTGCTAAAAAGTAAGCAGATATGGAAAGGAAAGCAGCAGCAAAATGGAAAAGGCAAGAACGCACAAAGGACACTACTTAAAGGGAGCATTGCTTTGACGAAGCCACAGCACACAGGTGTATGCCTGTTGCACAGGACTCCCTCCAGTCCAGACCCATTAGGGTATGTGCCCACAGGACGGTTCTTGCATCATTCTGACCGTCAGAAAACCGGTGGTGAACTTCTGGAGCCTACAGTCCTGAACTCTGAAGAGTCCAGCGGTTTTCCAGCGTTACCCAGCGTTTTTCAGTGGTTTTACAGCGTTTTTTCAGCGGTTGTATAGCAGTTTTTTCTCATCATTCTTGGCCATTTGTAAGCTCAGAGTTTGCTCTAACCGCTTTAAAAACGCACTTGAAAATTGACATGCTCAATCTTCACAAACCGCCTGAAAACCGGTGAACTGGATGAAGATGAGCATAATATAACCGGCATAGTGGGCACAGCGGTTTCAAATTGCCATAGGTTTCACTGGTTTGGATTAACATAAATTTAAATAAAACCAACGTTAAAACGTCAGCGGAAACCGCTGGAAAACCGCACTACAACCGTCCTGTGGGCACATACCCTTAGATTGTCACAGGATGCCATTTTGCAGCAACAGTGCCGACAACACGAATCTCTGGTGTCAAGATCAATGAGACGCTCACAAGATGCTGCATCACAACGAGCTCACCGTGTGGGCGAGTCTACAAAATCAAGGTCTAAGAGGTTGATAAATAATGCAATATCACAACGTAAGAGACATGAAGGTTTTCAATTGTCTACATCTACGACACTGTTACAGTGTACATCATTACATCGCCAACACCGTGACAACAAATCTCCGCAATCCAGACCAACGAGACCGTCACAGGATGCAGCATCACACAGGCAATGCTGTAATGATGAATATATGGAATACAGATCTATCAGACTGTCACAGGATGCAGCATCACATAGGCACCGCCATAATGATGAATCTGAGGAGTACAGATCTATCAGACTGTCACAGGATGCAACATCACACAGGCACTGCTGTAACGATGAATATATGGAATACAGATCTATCAGACTGTCACAGAATGCAGCATCACACAGGCAATGCTGTAACGATGAATATATGGAATACAGATCTATCAGACTGTCACAGGATGCAGCATCACACAGCTAATACCGTAATGACGAATCTCAGGAGTCCACACATTATCGGCATATCGTGTTCATTTCGTTACTTCACCATGAATAGCAGCATTTTCATCTATAATAGCATTCATGATATTTTACATACACATACCTACTTTGTTATTTGCATGTTATATATTATATATTTATTCCTATATTATTCATTTATACACTTCTACTGCTATCGCTGAGTTTTATACAAACCTCTTTTTTTATTTAATTTGGTAACCTAAAACATTAACAACACAGTTGAAGTAATATATAATCTCACATGTTCTAGAATCGCATGATGAGACAGAATCGGGCCCCCATCAAGTAGGTAATATTAGGTATGTTTGAGGTCCAACTGCTAGGACTTACATTGATGATAACAGAGATCCCATACCCCTATTGACATGACCACTCCAGTGGTGATGGGAACCTATGGCAAATCAGACGAGTGCTATCCAATTTTTTTATTCAATGAAGCAGTGCAGATGACAGATTTTTTTCATTGCTAGAAAATGTGAAAAAATGGAAGAATGCGGTGATGTGACTCTGAAATCGGATGAAACTCACGCAGTCAAGTCTGTGGGTGCCAAGTAAAAAAAAATTGGATACCACAGTATGACATCAGATTTCTACAGATACAGTTTCCTATACTACCAAATTGTAATGTAAATGATTAATTACTGCTATGCTAAAAAACATTGGATATGGATGACAATTGGGAAAAAAAAGAAAAGCAATAATTCTTTTGTACTGTCATGTGAACTCTGTCTTAGTCTCGCGACTGGTGAGGATCCCAGAAGTCGGACTCCCAGCAATCATACATTTAGTGTCACGTAAGTAGATGGAAAAAAAATTACAGTCCTGGGAGAACAGGTCAGTGCAATCCAAAACCGTGCAATAATTAAAGCCTAAACTGAAACTGTTCTCCTGCTCCATTGAACTTTATGAGCACCAACTGTCATCTCCTCTTAGTAATGGGAAAAAATTGAACGCAATGATGATAGATTACCTGTTAATTGACAGTAAAAGATCAATCTAGGGGGAGAAATAAGTAGATTTCTGTAATAAAGATATATTACAATGTGTCTTACTATTAATTCGTGAAAAAAAAAATTAAAACAATGGGTATTCCTTAAAGAGGACCTGTCACCCCCCTGCATGGCAATCTAAATGCAGCACTGAATGCAGCATGTCTGCTGCATTCAGGGAAGGGGTCCTCCACGTGTCTGTGTGCTGTGTACCCCGAGATATAGGCTTCGAAAATCTTACAGTTAGAAGCAATGGAGGCAGTCACTGTGGCTGGAGGGAGCTTGATTGACAGTGGCCATTCCATCCCCCACTGCTTCTGTGTGCCGCCTCCAACTGTGCTGTTTATGCTTTGTCAGGGCAGGACTCTGGAGCTGACATCAGGACAAATGATTTACATGCTGTGAGTGACAGAGAGGAGGAGGGCAGAGCCAGCACAGCAGAAGCAGCACAGAGAGGATGGGCCAGAGATGAATCTTATTATAATATTACCCCCATAAAGGATCATAGAGGCTGCAAACCAACACGTCAAAGGAGACTATTGCATATAGCCCCCACTTCATTAACATCCTAATGAGTAAGTATAAAAACGTTATAGATAACACTGAAAACAAGCATTTAGCAGAGAGAGGGATAGTTATAATGTCAATAGGAAGGTGCAGGGACATGTATTGATAGGTTAGGGTGACAGGTTCCCTTTAAACTGCCACAGGTTCGGGATTGTCTAATGCTAGGTGTGGACTAACAGTGCAACAAAACTGATTTATAACTAACTGTATCATATAAGGTAAATACTAACACAGTAAGCAAACAGTTATATACAGTATGTACAGAAGAAAGTGAGCACCAAATGTTTATATGAGTGCATTAAATACATACAGTCATGGCCGAAAGTGCTGGCACCAATGAAATTGTGTCAGAAAATTACATATCTCTCACAGAAAATTTCATGTTTTGTCATATACCGTATATACTCGCGTATAAGCCGACTTTTTCAGCCCAAAATTTGGGCTGAAAAGTCCCCCCTCGGCTTATATGCGAGTATATACGGTAATCCGTATATATACAGCCGCAGCCCCGGAGGTAAACAGGCCCCCCCCATCAAGCTCCAGGGCCCCCCCCCTTGAGCGGCGTCCTGTAAAGGAATATCATACTTGCCAGTCTCCTGTCGCGCCGTCCGCAGCTGCCGACACACGCGATCCCGGGCTTCATTCAGCGTCTTCCGCATTCCTTTAGTCGCGGGCAATGACGTCATTGCCCGCGACTACAGGAAGTCGGAATCCGGAAGACGCTGAATGAAGCCCGGGATCGCGTGTGTCGGCAGCTGCGGACGGCGCGACAGGAGACTGGCAAGTATGATATTCCTTTACAGGACGCCGCTCAAGGGGGGGGCCCTGGAGCTTGATGGGGGGCCTGTATGCCTCCGGGGCTGCGGCTGTATACAGCCCTGGGGCTGCGGCTGTATACAGCCCTGGGGCTGCTGCTGTATACAGCCCTGGGGCTGCTGCTGTATACAGCCCTGGGGCTGCTGCTGTATACAGCCCTGGGGCTGCTGCTGTATACAGCCCTGGGGCTGCTGCTGTATACAGCCCTGGGGCTGCTGCTGTATACAGCACTGGGGCTGCTGTATACTACCTAAGGGCTGCTGTATACTACCACTGGGGCTGCTGTATACACCACTAGGGCTGCTGTATATACCTCTGGGGCTGCATATACCTCTGGGGCTGCATATACCTCTGGGGCTGCATATGGGGCTGCATATACCTCTGGGGCTGCATATACCCCTGGGGCTGCATATGGGGCTGCATATACATATGGGGCTGCATATACCTCTGGGGCTGCATATGGGGCTGCATATATCTCTGGGGCTGCATATACCTCTGGGGCTGCATATGGGGCTGCATATACCTCTGGGGCTGCATATACCTATGGGGCTGCATATACCTATGGGGCTGCATTTACCTATGGGGCTGCATTTACCTCTGGGGCTGCATATGGGGCTGCATATACCTCTGGGGCTGCATATACCTCTGGGGCTGCATATGGGGCTGCATATACCTCTGGGGCTGCATATACCTATGGGGCTGCATATACCTATGGGGCTGCATATACCTCTGGGGCTGCATATACCTCTGGGGCTGCATATGGGGCTGCATATACCTCTGGGGCTGCATATGGGGCTGCATATACCTCTGGGCTGCATATGGGGCTGCATATACCTCTGGGGCTGCATATACCTATGGGGCTGCATATACCTATGGGGCTGCATATACCTATGGGGCTGCATATACCTCTGGGGCTGAATATACCTCTGGGGCTGCATATGGGGCTGCATATACCTCTGGGGCTGCTGTATACTACCACTGGGGCTGCTGCTGTATACTACCACTGGGGAGGCTGCTGTATACCTCACTGCTGGGGGTTGTATACCTGTGCTGGAGTCCACCCTCGGCTTATACGCGAGTCAATAAGTTTTCCCAGTTTTTGGGGGCAAAAGTAGGGGGGTCGGCTTATACACGGGTCGGCTTATACACGAGTATATACGGTATATGTTTATTTCCTTTGTGTGTACTTTATCAACACAAAAAAAAAAAAGAAAAAAAAAGGAAAATTGGACATAAGTTTACATACAACCCCAAAAATGGGCCAGACACAATTGTTGGCACCCTCAACTTTGGTTGCACATCATTTGAAATAAATAACTGCAATCAATCGCTTCCTATAACCATCATGAAGCTTCTTACACCTCTCAACTGGCATTTTGGACTCTTCTTTTGCAAACTGCTCCAGGTCTCTCATATGTGAAGGTGCCTTCTCCCAACAGCAATTTTAAGATCTCTCCACAGGTGTTCAATGGGATTTAGATCCGGACTCATTGCTGCCACATCACAACTCTCCAGTGCTTTGTTTCCATGCATTTCTGTGGGCTTCTTGAAGTATATTTGGGGTTACTGACCTGCTGGAAGACCTATGATCTAGGACACAAACCCAGCTTTCTGACATTGGGCACTACATTGTAACTCCAAATCCTTTGGTAACCTTCAGATTTCATGATGCCTTGCACACAGTCAAGGCACCCAGTGCCAGAGGCAGCAAAACATCCCCAAAACATCTTTGAACCTCCACCATATTTTACTGTAGGTACTATGTTCTTTTCTTTGAATACCTCATTCCATTTTCGGTAAACAGTAGAATGATGTGCTTTACAAAAAAGCTCTATCTTGTCCTCAAAATATAAAAGGGAGGGGGCAAGAGGCGCAATAGTGCCCTATCACTAGTGACACTAGTATGTAAACGGTGGTGCTGTGTGGCCGCTCACCTGATCCAGTTGTGGTCCCCACAACTGGTTTGACTGCGTTTAGGAATCAATGTTCCAAGCTGCTGCAGGACCTCCACCTACCACTGGATCGTGGTATGTTCCAAGAAAGATGATGGGAGTGATGGTGTGTCACGGTCCGCGCTGCTTCTGGATTAAAAACTCACCAAAGAGCCCAGCAAAATTTCATCCTCTTTATTCCTTATTCCAACGCGTTTCAACGCCACAACCCGGCGTCTTCCTCAGGATATCCCTGATATCGTTTAAGCGACCTGCTTTTTGATCGCTTAAACGATATCGTTTCTGCGTCGCTGCGTGTAACCAAGCAATATTTCTTTGAAAAATCGCTTGATTGTTTGATTGCAGATTTGTGAACCTGTTACAAATCTATCGTTGGTCGGCCGGTGGACACGCAGCATCACTGTGTGTGACACCGGGAGACCATCGATCAGCGAGCTCCCAGCGCCTCACAGCCTATGCCGGGAGCTTGTATCCATGGTAAACATCGGGTTACTAAGTGCAGCGCGGCACCTAATAACCTAATGTTTACCCTGGTTACCAGCATTCTCGCTAGTCCACATTGCTGGTGAGTCTGCCTGTGTGACAGCTCACCAGCGATATGAACGATATTGTTAGTGATCGTGCGTGCATGTGATCGCTAACAATATCGTTCATCAAATTGATACGTGTGATGTGGCCCTTAGACAATTCTCTTCCCCTCTTTCTGTTCTCCATGCTTAGTGTGGCGCACACACAGACATACAATGCAAAGAGTGATTGAGCTTCTCCCCCTTTTTATCTGGTTTCAGGTGTGATTTTCATATTGCCCACAGCTGTTATTTACCACAGATGAGTTTGAACAAGAATCATACGCTTGAAACAAAGTTGCTTACCCACAAATTGGAAAGTGCCAACAATTTTGTCCAGGCAGTCTTAGGGGTTTTGTGTGAAATTATGTCCAATTTGCTTTTTCTGTCTTTTTTGTGTTGTTCCAATACAAACAAAGGAAATGAACGTGTATGATAAGAAAATACGTATGTATGAAAATAATTTTATGGGAGAAATTCTTCATTTTCTGAAACAATTTCAGGTATGCCAACACTTTTAGCCATGAAAAAAAAGTTATATATATTACACACACACACACACACACACACACACAATAGTGCATCGGAATGACTTAGAATAACATCAAAATGTTAATTGATTTCAGTAATTCAATACAAAAAGTGAAATACTGTATATATCATATAGGGTCATTACAAACCGAGTGATCTGTTTCTAGTGTTTATGTTGATTATGGCTTACAGCCAATGAAAACCCAAAGGTCATTATTTCTGAAAATGAATGTAGGAAGCTTGAAGCGTTAAAAATCATGCTGCCGTATTCCATGAGACATCAAAGGGTGAACATTGATTAGTCAACGCGTTTCATGCCTCCCTGAAACACCCTGAAACATGGCAATATTACACAGATTTTTATTCTAATTCATTTATATGCACTAATATATATTATATACATGTAACAAATGCCAGACTACAATGCCTGCAACACGACAACCAGAGTACCAAAACATAAAGAGTGCCCACATAGAAGTCGAGGATTAAATGACATCTGTCCTTACCAACCTCCACTAAATGACAGCTAGAATCCAATGATGGAATAGGAAACGGCTCCACAACTTTCCCAATAAGTCACCCCTGCCCGTAATGCCATGGGCACACAGACGTCATAGCTGCCTCCAAACCACTAAAATCCCGCTTTGAGCCGATAACCCCAAATATTTTCCAGTTTGCTGGGTTCGGCTCTGCCCCTTATGACTTGGTCAATCAATTTAAAATGCGTCATCTGATTGATGAGGTTGTCAGAGCCCAGTTACATGATGAAAAAACCTTTTTGAGCCACATGAACATAGCCGACACAAAAAAAAAACACAGCACTCAGAAAACGTCAGGCACCAGTTCTTTTTAAGTATGTACACCCCAGCGTAATTTCGGATGAGGCAGAGTGGTATCATCATTTGAGGGGGCACTGTGTGACTCACTGATGATAATAACAGACCACAGATGCATTCCATCATCACAAATATATCGAAGTGCCGCAGATCATGACTCAATGATGGAGCTTGCACTTTCCCGTTATGGGATATCCTGGGGTTGTCTCCCGTCATGTGAAAATGTCATCGTCCCACAAGATGAAAAGAGCTTTGTGCTACAAGCAGAAAGACTCTGGTTAACCTCTTCCTGGACAAGCTATCACTGGCTTGTCGAAAATGACAATACTCGAGTGTTACAGAGGACAATGCGCACATCGGAGGCTGCAGGCTTCTGCTCAGTAAAACCGCTGGCGCCCGATCTGGGTCAGGGCAGATTTCAGCGACAGATGTTACTGTCATGCCAAGCTTTATCTGAAGCCATGGCGGTGATGAAGAAGCCGATCATCTCTGCCTGTGCTCCACGCTGATCTCCATCCTTCATTTAGAAAATAAACACAAGGCTTTCCAAGCCTACACACATGCCAATTATAGCCTGGCACAATGAAAATAAAATAGTGTGCTAAATGTAGCTCAGAGGTGTGGAGGACGTGGTTAAATAAAGCTGTGAGATGTGCCAGATTTATTAACGGCAGGCACCATTAATTTGGTGCAAAATATTGTATCGAAGCCAAGAAGTATAGTAGGGAAGAGCGTCCAATATGTCTGGCAAGATGCACCACATCAATCACCCAGCAGGCGCCATCGTGATCAATGTGGCACAGCTTGTGCCTGCCTGGTCAAGCTTATACCATCAGCACTGATGGGGACCACGGAGGACAGAGTTCTTACCCGTGTATCAAAATGACAACATGAAGCGAGAGCTGAGGGGTACAACGTGCCCTACCGGCCTCTTTGTGCCTGTCTGCACCCGGCAAAGGCTTGATCTGTGACCAGTGTACAAACTACGTGCCAAAAAAAGATCACTAGCATGACTCTTCCCGTCCAGTCTTTAAGTTCCCCTGTGTGACTTATTTGCCTTTCTTTTAGATTTTCAATATTTTTTTTAAGTGAAGACTGCCATGTACAACCTGCACGATAACGCCAATGCGTCGTATTTGACAACAGGCAGGTGCCACGCTCTGATAAATGACATACGAGAATTACACTGGAAAGGTGTTCGCACAATCATTTTTCTTTTTTGGCAAAAAATATGTAATTTTTACCACTTATTGAAGAAAATAAGCATTGCCTCCAGATGCTGGCTGTAAATCACTGAGAGAATATCAAACAAGCTACAAACAGTGCTGATATCTGTACAACTGGAAAAACACATGAAAAATTATATATTGTATGAAAATAAAAAGGAATATTACACACACAAAATGAAAATAGTAAGAAAAAACAACAACTTTTTTTTTCTTTTTTTTACAAGCTACAAAAAAAAAAAAAAAAAGCAAAAGAGGTAGCAAGGGAAACCTAAGAAAACACAAAGAGTATTTGATCCAAAGCAGAGGTAGATACAGGGAGGAGTGGCGCTTTGATTCATAGCCTTCTGGCTTTTTGGATCCATTAATGGCTTTGGCATAAAAATACTGCACGTGTGATTCCAGCAGGGCGTGGAGCTCCATAAGTAATACAAGGAGATATGGAGGACGCTTCCTAGGATCACTGCCATTACCGTACATTCTACGAAGCACAAGAGTCAGCAATGCAGGAGCTTCCCCTCTTGTCATGGGGCCCTTACTGTATACTGTGTATATCAGCCCTTGTTGTATGAGGCCCAGCATCCATATATAAAAGTTCCAACATCCCCAGTCCCAGCACAGCCCGATCCTCCACATTACTGAGATCCCAAATACTGCCAGGCATACCACAAATACCAAGCATACTGACAGCAATTATAACATGGCCATACACCTACTGTACAGATCACCCATTGGGAATGACAGGCATGAGGCTGGGGCACTCATCAAGCTAAGGGGATGGATAGTATCTGGGATGTGTGGACAGGATCTGACCACTATATATAGGTGACAGGAGTCTTGTGTGTTGTGGCAAATACACTGCAAAGCACATGAGGGACTGTACAGTGGGGTGTATAAAAGGGGAAAGTACAGTGGGGGGTATGATGGGGACTGTACAGTGGGATGTGATAGGGACTGTAAGTGGGTGTATGATAGGGGACTGTACAGTGGGTGTATGATAGGGGACTGTACAGTGGGTGTACGATGGGGGACTGTACAGTGGGTGATGGGTAATGGAGTATGGACTGTACAGTGGGGTGTAGATGGATCTGGGGAACTGTACAGGGTGTAATGGAATGGTGGGACTGTAAGAGTTTGGGCTATATATGGGTAGTATACAGTGGGGTGTATGATGGGGACTGTACAGTGGCGGTGCATGATGGGGGACTGTACAGTGGGCTATGATGGGGACTGTACAGTGGCATGTATGATGGGGGACTGTACAGTGGCATGTATGATGGGGACTGTACAGTGGCATGTACGATGGGGACTGCACAGTGAGGGGTATGATGGGGACTGTACAGTATGGTGTATGAAGGGGACTGTACAGGAGGGTGTATGGTGCGAGACTGTATAATGGGGACTATACAGTGGGTGTATGATGGGGACTGTACAGTGGCGGGCATGATGGGGGACTGTACACGGGCAGTGATGGGGGACTGTACAGTGGCATGTATGATGGGGGACTGTACAGTGGCATGTATGATGGGGGACTGTACAGTGGCATGTACGATGGGGACTGCACAGTGAGGGGTATGATGGGGACTGTACAGTATGGTGTATGAAGGGGGACTGTACAGGAGGGTGTATGGTGCGAGACTGTATAATGGGGACTATACAGTGGGGTGTATGATGGGAGACATGGTGTGCGACGGGGGACTGTACGGCGTGGTGTGCGACGGGGACTGTACGGCGTGTGTGCGACGGGGGACGGTACGGCGCGGTGTGCGGGGACGGTACGGCGCGGTGTGGACGGGGGGACGGTACGGCGCGGTATGAGACGGGGGACTGTACAGTAGGGTGTATGATGGAGGACTGTACATTATGGTGTATGATGGGAAACTGTACAGTGGTGTGTACAATTGGAGACTGTACAGTGGGGTGTACGAAGGGGGACAGTACAGTGGGTGCATGATGGGAACTATACAGTGGAGTGTATGATGTTGGACTGTACTTTAGGGTGTATGATGGGGATTGTACAGTGGGGGCATGATGGGGACTGTACAGTAGGGTGTGTGATGGGGGATGTACAGTGGGGTGTATATGGGGGACTGTACAGTGGGACGTATGATGGGGACTGTACAGTGGTGTATGATGGGGACTGTACAGTGGGGTGTATGATGGAGGGACTGTACAGTGGGGTGTATGATGGAGGACTGTACATGGGGTGTATGATGGAGGACTGTACAGTGGGGTGTATGATGGAGGACTGTACAGTGGGGTGTATGATGGGGACTGTACAGTGGGGGGGTATAGGGACTGTACATGGGGATGGGACTGTACAGTGGGTGGTATGATGGGGGACTGTACAGTGGGGTTGTAGGGTGGATGGGGACTGTACAGATGGGGTGTATGATGGGGGACGTACAGTGGGTGTATGATGGGACTGTACAGTGGGGTGTATAGATGGGGGACTGTACAGATGGGGGTGTATGATGGGGGACTGTACAGTGGGTGTATGATGGGGGACTGTACAGTGGGGTGTATGATGGGGGACTGTACAGTGGGGTGTATGATGGGGGACTGTACAGTGGGGTGTATGATGGGAGGACTGTACAGTGGGGTGTATGATGGGGGACTGTACAGTGGGGGGCATGTACAGTGGGGTGTATGATGGGGACTGTACAGTGGGTGTATGATGGGGGACTGTACAGTGGGGTGTATGATGGGGGACTGTACAGTGGGGTGTATGATGGGGGACTGTACAGTGGGGGTCATATGACTGTACAAGGGAGAGACTCAGTATTACCGCTTGTTCTCTGTCCCCGAAGATCTCAGGGCCTCCTGACAGTCACGAAGAGACATCCACAGAAGCTAGGAGACGGCCGGCCAGCACAATCCAGCGAGACGTCATTAGAGACAGTCGCTCATATATCCAGAGAGAGACAGCCGCACAGATCCGAGCAGAGTGTTAGCTCCTCGGGCATCCAGGCTACCAGAGCCACAGACAGCTCGCCAGGGCCTCACACATCTCAAGGGCCTGGGAATACAGACAGCCCGCAGTGGCTGGGACTCGGGAGACAGCTCGGCTCGGCTGGGTGGATGGGTGGGGGCCCTTCAGGGACAACACACAGATGTCTCTCCCAATCCCAGCAGGAAGAGACCCCGGAGACAGCAGCAGTAGAGAGACAGAGACTGCAGGATGTGAGTGCAGGGCGGAGGGAGAGGAGAGGGGAGGGCGCAGCGCAGACAGGCGTGTCAGAGAGAGGCACAGATTTACTACAGAGGAGAAAACTGCCGGCACCGGATGTAGGCTGCTATGTGCGGAACATGACCCGGTACCGGGCAGCCCAGTGAGGGAACTTCACCCGGTACTTAGTGCAGCCCAGTGAGGGAACTTGACCAGGCACTGGGCAGCCCTGTGCAGGAAGCGGCACCAGGCTGCCCTGTGTGGTAACCGGACCGGCACAGGGCAGCTAGTGCGGTAACCAGACCCGGCACCAGGCAGCCATGTAAGGGAACCGGGCCCGGGCAGCCCTGTGAGGGAACTTGACACAGATCCGTGCAGCCCTGTGAGGGAACTTGACCTGACATCCGGCAGCCCAGTAAGGGAACTTGACCGGGCAGCCCTGTGTGGTAACCGGGACCGGGCAGCCCTGTGAGGGAACTTGACCCAGCACCGAGCAGCACTGTGAGGGAACTTAACCTGACATCAGGCAGCCCAGTAAGGGAAACTTGAACAGGGCAGCGCCCTGTGAAGCAAGCGGCACCAGGCAGCCCTGTGTGGTAACCGGACCCGGCACCACACAGCCATGTGAGGGAACCAGCACCGCACAGCCCTGTGAGGGAACTTGACCAGGCACCAGGCATCCCTGTGAGGGAACTTGACCCGGCACTAGGCAACCTTGTGCAGGAAGTGGCACCAGGCAGCCCTATGTGGTAACCGGACACGGCACAGCAGCCATGTGAGGTAACCGGACTCGGCACCAGGCAGCCATGTGAGGGAACCCGCATCGGGCAGCCCTGCAAGGTAACTGGACCCGGGCAACCCTGTGAGGGAACTAGACCCAGAACTGTGCAGCCCAGTGAGGGAACTTGACCCAGCACCGTGCAGCCCAGTGAGGGAACTTGACCCAGCATCGGGCAGCCCTGTGAGGTGACTTGGCTCGTCACCGGACAGCCCAGTGAGGTGACTTGTCCTGTCACCGGGCAGCCCAGCGAGGTGACTTGACCCGACATCGGGCAGCCCAGCGAGGTGACTTGACCCGACACCGGGCAGCCCAGCGAGGTGACTTGACCCGACACCGGGCAGCCCAGCGAGGTGACTTGACCCGACACCGGGCAGCCCAGTGATGGAACTTGACATGGCACTGGGCAGCCCAGTGAGGTGACTTAGCCTGGCACCATGGCAGCCCAGTGAGGTGACTTGACCCGACACCGGACAGCCCAGTGAGGTGACTTGACCCAACCCCGGGCAGCCCAGTGAGTGAACGTGACCCAGCACCAGACGGCCTAGTAAGGGAACTTGACCCAGTACTGTGCAGCCCAGTGAGGGAACTTGACCTGGCACCGTGCAGCCCAGGGAGGGAACTTGACCTGGAACCGGGCAGCCCTGTGAGGGAACTTAAAAAAAAAATTGTATAGATTGGGCACACCAGGAAAGATTAATGTACGTCCACAAGTAGATTAAGGTGTCAAAAAAATGTATTGTTTCTTTATTAGGTCACACAGTACATAGATCAGACCAACGTTTCGGCCAGCAGGCCTTCATCAGGGTACTAATAAAACAAAGATAACAGTACAGAAAAAATACAGCGTGTTAGTTACACAACAGGATGCGATAAACGATTAAAGTGTTTTAGTGTTCCCGTGCGGTTTTGTGTAATATGTGGTGATTCAAATAAAGAAACTAAATGTGAATAAAATTAGTGGGCCGTGGATCGGAACAAGTGTGGGTTACCAAAACTAATCTCGTGGAGCCAGTAGTGTAATAGAGGGGCAGTGAAGTCTATCTTTAGGATCCTATTTGATAAGTGGCCTCCATGGGGAAAAGGAAAAAAGGGAGAAGAGTAGCAGAGTAAAAAGAATTAAGATAAGGCAAAAATGGAATAATATAGTTACCCATAGTACTGGTGATGGGTCAAAAGGCAGAACAAAATAGATCTGTCTGGAATCAATCAATGTTCCAATGCTAGAAATGAGAAGTAAGTTAAACAAAAGCAGCAAGACAAAGCAAAAGCTGAAATGTGTGTTCAAGCCCAAAGGGTGAATCATGTTAGGGTTATGTGATGCCATTTAAAGTTTTCTCAAAGAGTAATGGTCCTAGAAGGTGGTGATTATCCCATAACGGATAAAGAGGACACAGGAAAAAAGAAAAAAGAGGTACAGACCCCTGAGTTCTGTGTGAGAGGTTATGCTGCGTAATGTGAGCAACCACCAAGTATAAGAGTAGAGGAAACTCCATGATGTGCAATTTACACAGTAAAAAAGGGGGGTAGATCTCAAAGAATCAATCATGATGAGAAAGTACCTTAGGGTAGTAAGATCTGGAGACAATCAAAAGTGGTCACCAGACCAATCAATAATGTTTAACAGGTACTGTTACTAACAAGGGTAAAACAAAGTAAAGAAATAGTAAAACTTGTGAAAATAAATATATAGAGAGGAATCATAGAGTAAAAATGGATGCCACAGTGTAGATTACCTTGAAATTGCCAAACCAGGGCTTGGGCACATCTATAAAGAGATAGAGATTAGCCAAGATGAGTGGAGCATTATAGAAAAAACAGGCCTCTGAGTATGTGGCAGAAATACAGACCTATGAAAGCTGAGTCAAGGCTCAGAGGTATACGGAACCTGTATTAGGAGAGAGGGTGACAGTCTTAAGAGGGAATAATAGATAAGAGCGGAGGTTATGGAGTAAGGATCGGTAGCTCAATTACCTTGTGTGCGTCCCTGCTGGGTGCGAGGGGATGTGCGGCGAGTGATACAGTGTGGCCGCGCTATAAAGAGCGAGGGGCGGGACGATGTGATGTCATATCCCTAGTTGGGCAAGTTTGAACATGACTGTATATTCAACCATCCCATTGTAACGGAACACGTCCTGATGTGGCGCCGTTACATTGACGATATATTTTTAATTTGGAATGGTACCATCACTATGCTTAATACCTTTTTTCATGAGCTCAACACCTTAATCCCCAATTTGACATTCACTATGCACCACGACGAACGGAGCATTAATTTTCTTGACACAATGGTTACGATTGATCCCACTGGAACTCTAACCACTGACTTATATATAAAACCCACTGACAGGAATAGTTTGTTGCATTATAGCAGCAGCCATCCACGCCATGTAAAGATCTCCTTACCAAGATCGCAACACATGCGAATTGACCGCATTGTGTCTGACCCAGTAGTGAAATCCGTCAGACACAATGAAATGACAACCAAGTTCAGGAATAGAGGGTACCCGATACAGATCGCCGAGGGCCACTTAAATCCCTCAATTCATCAAAGACAGCCTGGTCCAAGGATTCCTTTTATATCCACATACCATCCCTTTAACAAACTTATACAAGGATCAATCCATGAACATTGGCATCTCTTACACAAAAGTTACCCCGAGATTCCCGAATTTGCAAATGCCCCACTCTTTTGTCATAAAAAAGCCCCAAACATTAGGCAAACAGTGGTAAGAGCAGACATTGGCCCTGGAAAAAAGACAACCCAAATGACCCTTCAAACCCAAAGAAAAGGAACTTTTCCCTGTCTGGGCTGTAATCAATGTAATAACGTCATTAAAGGTGAATACTTCACACACCCCCGCACAGGCAAACGCTACCCCATCAAGGGTTTTTATACCTGCGCATCCTCTTATGTGGTGTACCTGATTAAATGTCCTTGCGGTCACGTGTATGTTGGTGAGACCACTCAACATATACGTGACCGCATAAGTAAACACAAGTCTACTATTCGTTGTAGTAATACACTCCTGCCTATTCCCTTTCATTTTTTGAATCATGGCCACAATGTATCCCAATTACGGTTCCAAATCATTGAAGATATTCCCCCACAAAGAAGGGGTGGGGATCGTATACGGAGGCTTAAATTGCGGGAAGCCTTCTGGATCCACACACTGCAGACCCTAGAACCCTTGGGGCTCAACCGTGAATACGAACAATTTTGACATAACATTGTGATGTATTATTCCCATGAGTACCTAGGGATTTTAGTCATTGGTTCTATTTGGCAATGATAACCCACAGAGAATAAGCATTAACAATTTTTTCTAATTTATGTATGCAATCAGTTATTACATGTCAACAAATTGGGATATACCTCCTTACTTAATCTTTTTTTTCATGAATTCTTCCCTTATTCCCATTATCATTGACCATAAAGGACTATATGAACTTTACTCCTAAGGTTCCCAATGTTCATGTTATTGCACAGATATATGTTGCTTTTCTATCTACTAAATATACACTAATTTCATCCTGAGCCATTTAGGACATTCCCTCTAAGAAAATTGAAATCTGTAATAGTACATAATAACATGTATTTTACATTTTAAGTCTGATATTCTATGCCAATTGCTGCTTATTAACACTATAATTGCTCTACTAACGTTATTTTTCTTATACCTTAGATGCACTATTGAATCGCATCCTACAATATGGCACAAGCTGCACCAACGGTGGAAACATGCACTTTAGCAGTAGAAAATCGTCTAAATCGTCACAAGCACCATGACCACCGATGCCTCTCTTCTAACTAGTGCGCATGCGCAACTCGCTGGTTCACAACACAGACGCGGCTTGCGTTCCGCCGCTCTGTCTCCCCGCACTTCCGTGCGGGTCAAACTAGGGATATGACATCACATCGTCCCGCCCCTCGCTCTTTATAGCGCGGCCACACTGTATCACTCGCCGCACATCCCCTCGCACCCAGCAGGGACGCACACAAGGTAATTGAGCTACCGATCCTTACTCCATAACCTCCGCTCTTATCTATTATTCCCTCTTAAGACTGTCACCCTCTCTCCTAATACAGGTTCCGTATACCTCTGAGCCTTGACTCAGCTTTCATAGGTCTGTATTTCTGCCACATACTCAGAGGCCTGTTTTTTCTATAATGCTCCACTCATCTTGGCTAATCTCTATCTCTTTATAGATGTGCCCAAGCCCCTGGTTTGGCAATTTCAAGGTAATCTACACTGTGGCATCCATTTTTACTCTATGATTCCTCTCTATATATTTATTTTCACAAGTTTTACTATTTCTTTACTTTGTTTTACCCTTGTTAGTAACAGTACCTGTTAAACATTATTGATTGGTCTGGTGACCACTTTTGATTGTCTCCAGATCTTACTTCCCTAAGGTACTTTCTCATCATGATTGATTCTTTGAGATCTACCCCCCTTTTTTACTGTGTAAATTGCACATCATGGAGTTTCCTCTACTCTTATACTTGGTGGTTGCTCACATTACGCAGCATAACCTCTCACACAGAACTCAGGGTCTGTACCTCTTTTTTCTTTTTTCCTGTGTCCTCTTTATCCGTTATGGGATAATCACCACCTTCTAGGACCATTACTCTTTGAGAAAACTTTAAATGGCATCACATAACCCTAACATGATTCACCCTTTGGGCTTGAACACACATTTCAGCTTTGCTTTGTCTTGCTGCTTTTGTTTAACTTACTTCTCATTTCTAGCATTGGAACATTGATTGATTCCAGACAGATCTATTTTGTTCTGCCTTTTGACCCATCACCAGTACTATGGGTAACTATATTATTCCATTTTTGCCTTATCTTAATTCTTTTTACTCTGCTACTCTTCTCCCTTTTTTCCTTTTCCCCATGGAGGCCACTTATCAAATAGGATCCTAAAGATAGACTTCACTGCCCCTCTATTACACTACTGGCTCCACGAGATTAGTTTTGTAACCCACACTTGTTCCGATCCACGGCCCACTAATTTTATTCACATTTAGTTTCTTTATTTGAATCACCACATATTACACAAAACCGCACGGGAACACCTAAAACACTTTAATCGTTATCGCATCCTGTTGTGTAACTAACACGCTGTATTTTTTCTGTACTGTTATCTTTGTTTTATTAGTACCCTGATGAAGGCCTGCTGGCCGAAACGTTGGTCTGATCTATGTACTGTGTGACCTAATAAAGAAACAATACATTTTTTTGACACCTTAATCTACTTGTGGACGTACATTAATCTTTCCTGGTGTGCCCAATCTATACAATTTTTTGCTCTCTCTTTTTATTGGTGCACCCAATCCTACATACGTAGAGCCCTCCATACTCTCTATTACTGTGAGGGAACTTGACCCGGCACCAGGCAGCCCTGTGAGTGAACTTGACCGGGCAGCCTTGAAAGGGAACTTGACCCAGCACTGTGCAGCCCAGTGAGGGAACTTGACCTGGAACCGGGCAGCCCTGTGTGGGAACTTTACCTGCCACCCTGCAGCCCCATCAGGGAACTTGACTTGGCACCGGGCAGCCCTGTGCAGTAACCAGACCCGACACCGGGCAGCAATATGCGGGAAATGGACCCAACACCAGGCAACCATGTGTGGGAACTGGACCCGACACTGGCGCTCTGGACTCAGGGCAGCCATGTGCGGAAGCGACTGGCACTGGACAGCCATGTGAGGGAACCTGACCTGGCATCGAGCAGCCATATACGGGAACGTGACCTGGCATTGGCGCTCTGGACACCAGGCAGCTATGTGCAGGATCGGCACTGGGCACCCGAGCAGCCATGTGTGGGAAACAGCACTGGGCACCCATGCAGCCATGTGTGGGAAACAGACCTGGCATTGGGCAGCTATGTGAGGGGACTAGGCCCGGCACCAGGAAGCCATGTGCGGAACCGAACTGGCACTGGGCAGCCATGTCAGGGAACCTGACCCGGTACCGGGCAGCCATGTGCAGGAACCTGACCCAGCACTGGCACTCTGGACACCAGGCAGCCATGTGTGGGAACTGGACTGGCACTGGGCAGCCATGTGAGGGAACCTGACCCGGCACTTGGCAGCCATGTATGGGGACCTGACCTGGCACTCTGGGCACCAGGCAGCCATGTGTAGGAACCAGCACTGGGCACCCATGCAGCCATGTGTGGCAACCAGACCCGGCATTCGGCAACAATGTGAGGGGACTAGACCCGGCACCGGGCACCCATGTTTGGGCACCGGACCCGGCACTGGGCAGTCATGTGCAGGAACTGGACCTGGCACTGGGCATGAACTGGACTGCATCGGCAGCCATGTGTGGGGACTGGCCTTGACACAGGCACTCTGGGCATTGGTCAGCCATGTGCGAAAACCATCTAGAAAATTGGGTAGACAAAGGCGCAATGGGTCTTATCTGTTTTGTGTAAATGAATATATGCAGTGTATTGCCTGCTCACCTGGATTGGTTGTGCAACCCACAGCCAGTTACTCTCGTATGGGACAGCTTTAGCTGGATCCACCACCTCAAGAATGGTCGTGTAATACCCAAAGGACAAAGATTTGATCCCCGCTGCTGTATGAAATGACAGATGTCCATGATATTGTGAACTGTACTCTTTATTCCAACGCGTTTCAAGGTCGCCCCAACCTCTTCATCGGGGATAGAACAGCATAATCAATTATGCTGTTCTATTCCTGATGAAGAGGTCGGGACGACCTTGAAATACATTGGAATAAAGAGTACAATTCACAATTTCATAGACGTATGTCATTTCATACAGCAGCGCGGATCAAATCTTTGTCCTTTGGTATGTGCGGGAACCAGACCCTGCCCTGGGCTTTCCCCATGTTGTGTTGTGTAAAAATAGGCCAGTCTCACCAATCTCCAGCTCTTCTAAAACTATGGGCAAGAACAGGAAACTGGCCTCTGTGCAAGAAAATGCAAGCTAGATTTCCATGTTATCAACCATATCCGCCTAGGAACAGGTCCTGCACTGGTTGTAGGGAGAGCTGCATGTTCAGTTCATTCACATGATCATGGAATTAGCATGTTTTTCTTATATGTCTCACATTTTGATGTTGTTTTGAGTCAGATTTTGCCCTGTTTATTGAAAGGGTTAAATCTTCCCCGAAGGTTTGGTATCTGCGGTGACTGGGACTCTGCATGTCAATTAACACACTGAGGATTTTCTTCTCAATAATCCAGACGCAAAATTCTAGTGTGAACATGCCCTAAACCTTCTAAGGCTGGAAACACACTGGCATGTAAAAAAATGGTCCGATTGACGTATCCGAGAGTCGTAGAGTGTCGTCTGATTTTACATCACTGTGGCTTCCGTTTACTGTCCGTGCCCGCTAGATGGCACGGGACACACGCTGGAGAGGTGAGGGTGTGAAATTACAGGGAAACAGGGCAGTTTTAGTGCACTGAGCATGCTCAGTACACTAAAATCAGGTCTGGGAAACAATCCGATGTTTTCCTGGACCCGTGCTCCATAGGCCCCGATGTTATTTGTCCCGGATCGTGTCAGATCCGATTCTGTCCGATTTGGTCCACTGTGCCCAAAATCGGAGCAGTCTCTGATTTTGGGTACAGCAAAAAATCAGAATCGGATTCTGCACAAATCGGATGCCATTAAGGCCAAATCCGATCAGATCTGTTGGCTAGGGATACATGGGGGCGAAATCTGATCCGTGGCTGTCCCTTTTTACAACGGACAGCCACGGATTGCAAAAAAATCGCAGTGTGAAAGCAGCCTTACAGAAACCGTTTTTACAGTTGTCTGAGCTGCAGAATGATAATGTATCAGTGACAAAATCGGGATGCCTCTCGGATGGTCCGTGTGCGGTCCGACTGTGGTCCATGATTTTTGTCGGACCCATAGACTTGCATTGGTGAATCTCACGCGTGAGTCGCATACTGTCGCAGCATGTTGCAACTGCTTTCTGTCCGTCTCTCAGACAAGAAAAATACCGCCCGACACTCTCAAATATGCTCTCGGACATTGATTAACATTGGTCCGACTGCAATGCGAGAAAAACTCGCATTGCAGTCGGCCGAGTTTCCGCCAGTGTGTCCGTACCCTAACATATGGACTCATCCTCTCACATCAGGACTTCTCGCCTGTTGCAAGGAGCCATCAAGACAGCCTCCATAGTCTAGTGAAAAAAAAACAAACCCTCACATGAAAAATTATAGGTCTCAAAATATGGTAATGCAAAAACTAGTTTGTAAAAAAAAAATATATATATAGCACTTTTAGGTGTGTGATAATCGAACATAAGGACCCAATATAAACATGGTTAACACTGAAATTGCACCAACTCGAAGAAAAAAAGCCATCTAATCACTTATACTGTATGGCAAATGCCATAGCAAATTATTAGATCAACTAGATGGGAGCTTGATGATGCTATCGCATCGGGTGGGTGGTGACATCACAATGGGGCGGGCTCTGGCTATTGGGGCAGCGGCCGTCTCTCCCCACTGGGCTATCTCTCCTGTCTGCTGTTTTTTCCCCCCTAACTGTCCCCCCCCTTCCCCCCTGTGGTTACTCTCTGCCCCCCCTTACTCCCTCGCTGTGGTCCCCCTCTGCCCTCCTTGGTTGCTCTCGGCCTCTCCGTGGTCGCTCTCTGCCCCCATTTGCTGGCTCTCATGCAGCGGCGGCATGAGGAACTGGCGGAGTTCCTCAGTCGGAGGGCTGTGGGGTGAATGGACTGCAGGCAGAGCGGGCTGAGGTAAGTGTGGTCTGAGGTGAGTGCAGCCTCAGCGGGGGTAAGTGGGGACTTAGAGCGGGGGTGAGTGCGGGCTGAAGAGTGTGATTAGGTGCTGAGCAAGGGTAAATGCAGCCTGAGGGTTGTGAGTGGGCCTGAGAGCGAGGGTGAGTAAGGCCTGAGCGGGGGTAAGTGGTTGCTGAGCAGGGGTGAATGCAGGCTGAGGGGAGAGTGTTGCCGAGTGCGGGGTGAGAGTGTGCTGAGAGGGGTGAGTGTGTGCTGTGCGCCAGTGAGTGCTAGCTGAGGGGGGTGAGAGTGGTGAGTGCAGCCTGAGGGGGGTGAGTGTGTGCACAAGGGAGTGAGTGTGGGCTGAGGGAGGAGAGTACCTGGCTGCTCTGTGCTGCTTATAGGACCTTTAGTGATGTCACAGTCATGTGATCAGTCACATGACTGTGACATAACTACAGGCCCTGTTAGGTTAGTGTGAGTGACGGGGGCGTCTGGGGAGAGTGCGGAGGGGAGATCGTTAGGATGTGTGCGGCATGTGGATGCGTTTGTATCCTTAATCGGCCGCTGGCAGTGGTGAGTGGCTTGGAGCACTACCGGACGCCATATTGTTACTCCAATGTCTTGGGTGTACAAATTTGGCATGGCCAGAAGTAAAATAGGCGGACAACCTGACGGAAGTAGATGAGCCACTTCAGAATTATTCTTTACATGCTGTTGATTTGTTCATTCTTCCTCCCAAAGATCGCACTAATGCTTGGCTCATAATTATCCGATGCTCTACGCTGAGAGCTTACGCCAAGATTTCCATGTAAATCTCTGAAATACGTGATTCAGGGAAAATTAATTGGAATAGGGCAGATAGTCACCTTGAACTCCCATCTAGCCTACAATCCAGAGGTTAAGGAAAAAATTCCCAAATAAAACAGGGTATCCATTAGAAATGGATCCCCTGCTAGAACTGGAACTAGTGGCATCATAGGGAATTTTACTTTACATGTGATGGCTTGATAGGTACTCTGTATACTGGGGTTAGGTTGCAATTCAGGGGTTCTTTGTAATCACTTATGGTATTCTTGATATCCATCTATACTAATTAAGCTGACGAGCTTTTATTAATGTACTTATACAAAGAACCTATGTAAATGTATACCTGTCATTCCCTTTTGTATTACTGTGAATACTTATGCCTCTGTAATCACTTGAATTCAACTATGTATGTGCCAATCTGATTAACATGGACCTGCTACCTGTGGTCACATGAATAGTGTTATATGCCAACAGCTGTATATTGGGGGCTCTCTGCCCTCCTCATCTGCCCTCCAAATCAGCTTTACAATCTTAATAAATACACAGCTTTTTGATGCAAGCATTATTCTCTGTTTCTTCTTCTTAAAGTTATAGTACAATCCAGGTGTCCAGCTTTTTAAGTGTGCACAAAAGTTTGGTTGGCCACAGTTTTGTGCACTTCTTAAAAGGATGCCACTGAACAGAGTCCAGAGTGCTTTTTTTTTTGAAAATTTTATGCAAAGTGTGCCTAATAGCCTAATAAAAGCTTCAACTGAATCTGCAAAAAATACAAGTCGTCACTCATGTCCATTATCTGTCAATGTAAATGTAGGAGCTTCTGTATTACTGGCAGCACAAAGGCTCTGGAAAAGCACTATGGCTCATCCTGCAAAAAAAAAATCTGACAAAATCTGTGCTCTCAAATCCAAATGCTCCCCTGCCTTCTGATCTCCACAATGTGCCTAAACCACACTTATCATCCACATGTTTGGTGTTTCTGTAGCAATCAGAGCCAGCTTGATTTACGGGGTGCAGGTCTCAGACGCTCAAGCTGAGCACAATGTTTGGGCACTACAATGACAGGCTTGCAATTTATACTCAGCATCATCCATTACTATACTTACGTTCAAAAGTTTGGGGTCATTTAGAAGTTTTCTTATTTTTGAAAGAAAAGCACATTTTTGTTTTCAATGAAGCTAACATTAAATGGATGAAACAAGACACTCTATACATTGATAATGTGGTAAATGACTATTCTAGCTGCAAACATCTGGTTTTTAATGCAATATCTACAGTACATAGGTGTATAGAGGCCCATTTCCAACAACCACCACTTTAGTGTTTTAATAGTACATTATGTTTGCTAACTGTGTAAGAAGGCTAATGGATGTTTAGAAAACCCTTGCACAAGTATGTTAACACAGCTGAAAACAGTTTGGCTGATTAGAGAAGCTATAAAATTGACCTTCCTTTGAACTACAGTAGTTGAGAATCTGGAGCATTACATTTGTTTGTTCTATAAAACTCTCAAAATGGCCAGAAAAATAATGATTTTTGTTTGAAATAATAATTTTCTCCTTCAAACTATGCTTTAGTCAAAAAATGCTCCCTTTGCAGCATTGCAGCACTTTGGTGGGTACTATTTAATAAAGCTGCCAGATGAGGAGCTGTGAGGCGTCAATTTCTCAAACTAGAGACTCTAATGTACTTGTCTTGTTGCTCAGTTGTGCAGCGGGGCCTCCCACTTCTCTTTCTACTCTGGTTAGAGCCTGTTTGTGCTCTCCTCTGAAGGGAGTAGTACACACCGTTGTAAAAATCTTCAGTTTCTTGGCAATTTCTCACATGGAATAACCTTCATTTCTAAGAACAAGAATAGACTGTCCAGTTTCACATGAAAGTTCTCTTTCTAACCATGTCAATGTCTAGTCTATATTTTCTATTCATTTTGCAACTCATTTGATAAATAAAAGTATGAGTTTTCATGGAAAACACAAAATTGTCTGGGTGACCCCAAACATTTGAACAGTAGTGTACCTTTTTCTGGAAAACAATTATAAATTCAAAATCATCACTACACTTGTAGATAAATACCCATAGGAGTTTAATTTCCAAAATAGTGTCACTTGAGGGGGTTTATCACTTCTTCTGGCACTAAAGGGCTCTGTATATGGAGTCTGCAAACTATTCTACGAAAATGTGTCTTTCAAGAGTTAAAAAGCACTCCTTCCCTCATGAGGCTTGCCATGTGGCTAAGCAGTACTGTACAGCCACATATGGGTATTGCCATGTTCAGCAGAAAATGTGTCCCAAATTTTTACCCATTTACCTCTATAAAAATGTAGTATCTAGAGCTGAAACATACTTTTTGGTGATAAAAATGACTTTTTTTGCTTCACCTAATGGTATAACATTCTGTGATAGATCTGTGGTGTCAATATGATCACTGCACCTCTAGATGAATTCATTGAGAGGTGTAGTTTGTAAAAAGTGGTCACCTATGGGGGATCTGCAGTTCTGGCACCTCAGGGGTTCTGCCAATGTGACATGGTACCATAACGGCAATATTTGCAGTATAATATGGTGCTCCTCTTCTGGGATTTCCTCTGTGCCTGAAAGGTATTTCCTGATTACATATGAGGTATCTGTATACTTAGGAGAATTTGCACAACAAACTGTGTTGTCCATTTTCTCCTGTTAGTCTTGTGAAAGTTAAAAATTGTGGGAAAAAAAATCTATATTTTCATTTTCACTGCTCAATGGAAAATTTGATTTATATTCTTGGCTCAGCGTTATAAAATTCTGTGAAGCACCTGAGGGTTCAAGGTGTGTATTACACCTTTAGATAAGTTTTGTGAGGGGTGTAGTTTCCAAATTTAGGTCACTTGTGGGAGGGATTTCCATTGTTTATGCGCATCAAGGGATCGGCGAAGGAGACATGTCCGCTACCTGTTTCAGCCAATTTTCACTCCAGAAGTCAAATAGTGCTCCTTCCCTTCTGAGCCGTACCGGGCACCCAAGCTGTATTTGACTGTATTGTATCCCTGTACTCAGGAGAAATTGCACAACAAATTATATGTATATATTCTCCTTTTACATTTGTGAAAATGCATCATTTGGGGCCAAAGTAATATTTTTGTTGGAATTTTCTGTTCTTCCCACATTGCTTTAGTTCCTATGAAGCACCTTAAGGGTTAATATTCTACTTGAATGTGGTTTTCAGCAGTCTGAGGGGTGTCGTTTAGAGAATGATGTCACTTTTGGTATTTTCTTTCATGTAGGCTCCTCAAAGTCACTTCAAACGTGATGTGGTCTCTAAAAACAATTGGTTTTGTAAATTTTGTTGGCAAAATGAGAAATTGCTGATACACTTTGGACCCTTCTAACTTCCTAACCAAAAAAATAGTTGTTGCTGATGTAAAGTACAGTAAACATATGGGAAATGTTATTTATTTTGCGTGGTATTACTATTTGGTTTAGAGGTATAAAATTCGAAGTTAAAAAACTACTAAAGTTTCAAATTGTTTGTGAACTTTTTGATATTTTCATAAATTTAACACAAATCATTTTGATCAAAATGTACTAATAAGATGAAGTACAATGTGTCACAAATAATCTCAGAATCATGAGAATATTTTGAAGTGTTCCTGAATTATTACTTTTTTAAATGACACTGGTCAGAATTTAAAATATTGGCCTGATCAGGAAGGTGAATACAGGCTTGAGGGTGAAGGTGTAGAAAGTAGTATAGGGGGTAACAAGTGGATATAGGAGTTGACTTTGGCAATATTTAAGGTCAGTTAAGGATCTCCCATTAAATAAGAACTGTGGACACCTCCGGCACGGCATTGGTCAAGTGATGACTGAAGTGGTGTGACATTGTTACGTACCGACTGCTGCCAATGAGCGGCCACTATTTAGCTGCATTTTTAATCTGTTAGAGCCAACATCTGCTCTAATGAAATAATAAATTCTGCATCTGACGATTGGCCACTTATTGGCTAGCACAATACAACAAGTCGCGTCAGTCTCCTGGCAACAGTGCCGCCAATATTGCTCGATTGGCGCAGTTACATGAGGTGATGAGCATCCACTGTTCTTATTTCATATGAGGCCTGAATTTATTCAAACTTGGCAGGGCCATTAGTGGATAATTCCATTAATGGGGACATTCTACTACTGGAGTGAAGGGGCATATCAACATAGAAGATTATGCAAGAACTAAACTAATATAAGAGCAATAAAGTAAAGCTGCCGCTTCAGACTTTCTTTTTTGCCTCTGGACAGCCAAAATCTTTTCCTGAAATGGGGCCACAGTACAGTTCTATGTAAAGCATCTGGTCAGGAGTCATGGAGGAAATGCCAAAGGGGCTACGTTCCCTCATTCTAAGGATGGAACAGGATCTGAGTGGTTGGAACCCCACCAGACCTAGCTGTTTGCCATATTTTACCCTTTTAAATAAAAAACATTTCTGTCTGCAGACATCACTGGGGAAGCTTACTGAAGATGGATTTATTGTGTTTCTATTGAATTCAGTGAGAGATGGTCCCATCTGGATGCCATGAGTGCTCACTAGTTGCAGCTGCAGGCAGCCAGAGTTCATTAATTTCAATTCATTTTTCCATCTGATAAGCTGATCACTAGGATGTGCCATCACTATGATCTGTAAGAGGCAGACATCTGGGACTCCAACCAGTCTTAAGATGAAGGAGATGTAATGTTGGTGTAGGACTGTGTTCCTCTAATTTTTCATTTGAATTCGACACAAATTGCATTTTCCTGCAGTCACGTGACAAGAGGCTGACGGGTAAAAAAAAAAGTGAATGAGATACATTGCAAAGGATTGGTGAGGATCTCTGAGGTTGGACTCCCACTAAACATGAGTTTATGGCATATCCTAACAGAATGCAATCACTTTATGAGATGGTAAAGCCTTTCAATATATTTAATTTAATAAAATGTAGGAACAACTTAATGTGATGGAGATTCTGTAGCTGTTGTATATATAGAATGTCTGCCCTGATTATTAGCAACGGTAATACAATAGTATGTAAAGGTAGGATCATAGCTTATACTCAATAATGTTTGCTAGCCTATAAACTAGCTATACAGAGTGAGTGGCTCTTGATGTAAAATCTCTTAGAAATATACTGATTCAAATGCTTGTCTGTGATTAATAGTTACATCCTCAGTATATGGTATCAAAATACAGTGGCATAACTAGAGTCCGGTGAGCCCCGGGCAAAATTTACACATGGGCCCAGCCTCCCCCCCTCTTCCCTGCATGTTGATCAAATGTATGGGCCCTAGTAGTGATCTAAATTTTTATGACATGTGAAAAATATTTTAATCTGAGAGTCCTCAGTGGTTGATACCTTTTAATGGCTAACTGAAAAGATGGTGAATATTCACAAGCTTTCGAGACTCTATGGCTTCTTCATCAGGCTAATAATGACAAATTCTGAAGACACACATATATATACAAATACAGGGTGGGATAATACAGTAAATACGATAGGTGTCGTGAATCAGAGAATAGTGGCCAGTCTTGGGAGGGGGGAGAGAGCAGCTGGGGAAGTAAAATCAGAGTTCCAAGAGGCACAGATAGTTTTATTGTCCTTTGATTAGTGCTTGGTCCGAGAACTGAAAATTCCTCAATGAATGTAGAAAGACATAAATCCATCTGAGACATTCCTGCATTCATGTGTGGCACCTTCACTGAAGACATTTCTGAATGGCTAGAGGGTGCTCTCAAACCCTTGGTAAAAGTACACCCAGCTACATTCAGGACACAAATGCCCTATTGAATAAACTATCAGCAATAGGTTCTCTACCAGAAGGAACCATTCTCACCACCATGGATGTGGAATCTCTGTACAGCAATATCCCACACCAGGATGGATTAAATGCCTGCAAAGTCTTCCTGGAAAACACAAGAATGGATGCTGATCCTTGGTGAAACTCATAAAATTCATCCTCACCCACAATTACTTTACATTTGGCGACAACATATATTTATAGGAGACTGCACGGCAATGGGAAACAAAATGGCACCACAATATGCAAATCTTTTCATGGCTAAGCTTGAAAGTGACTTTTTTTCCTCTCGTATATTAGGCCTATTACTGGTATATTGATAACATTTTAATCATCTGGACGGAGTCTGAGCAACAGCTCAAGACGTTCCATGAAGACTAATTTCATCCCACAATCAACTTAACACTCTTGCACTGAACTCAGCTTTCTGGACACCATCATAAAGCTACGGAACAATGAAGTAGAGGCATCCCTGTACTGGAAGCCAATTGATCGTTCAACATATCTTCAATGGGACAGTTTTCATCAAAAACACATAAAAAACTCTATTGTGCACAGTCAAGTCATCAGATACAATCAGATATGTTCTAACCCTATGGATAGAGATAATCACCTTGAGGGCCTCAGAATGACCATTTTGAATCACTACAATCCAAATCTGGAGGTGTTAAGAGGAGTGTACGGAAGACTACAACCACTACTACAGAAAGATGCCCAACTAAAATCTATATTTCCAGACCCCCTACTTCTGAGTTTTAGGCAGCCCCCGAATCTAAAAAGCATCGCTCCCTGTCCTCTCCAACAGCAGAGCCTTTCCCTGCAACCAGAACAGGTGCAAAACCTGTCCATTTATAATGACAACGGACAAGATAAAGATTTCCAACTCCACTCAGGTACTACAAGATCCCAGGTAACTTCAGCTGCACCACAAGCAATGTGGTGTACTTAATATATGTACTAAATGTATGAGCGGGAATCTATATGTAGGGGAGACGGGGCAACAGCTCAGAACTTGGATGAACTCTCATCGCCATACAATAAAGGAAAGAAGGGGCAGATTTACCTGTGCCTAAACACTTGTAGGCCTGATCACACAATATTGGATATGAAAATACTAGTTCTGAAAGGTACCTTCAGATCACAGAGAATCAGGATTGTGTGGGAATATAAACTGCTGATGAACTTTAACACATTTAAAGCAGGAATGAATGTCTCGCATGGATTTATGTCTTTCTACATTCACTGAGGAATTTTCAGGTCTTGGACCAACCACTAATCAAAGGACAAGAAAACTATCTGTGCCTCTTATCTTGGAACTCTGATTTTACTTCCCCAGCTGCTCTCTTCCCTCTCCCAAGACTGGCCACTATTATCTGCTTCACGTCACCTGTCGTATTTACTGCATTATCCAACCCTGTATTTGTGTATATATGTGTGTCTTCAGAATTTGTATCGTTATAGCCTGGTGAAGAGGCCATAGAGTCTTGAAAGCTTGCGAATATTCACATCTTGTTAGTTAGCCATTAAAAGGTATTAACCACTGAGTACTCTCAGATTCTAATATTTTTCTATCTATTGGCTAACATGGTACAAACATTTTTACCTTATCGTAATGACATGTGGTAAGTGTTGCCTTCCCCCATGATTTGTAGTAATATCCCCCATCTTAGTCCCTTTCCTGTCTGGTAAATATGCCCCCCAAACTGGTATACATGTTCTCATTCTGTGTTGCATCTTGATAATATGTCCCCCATCATGGTATATATGCTCCTCATTATGGGTCCCTTCCTGTCATATATGTCCCCCATCCTGGAATATATGTTGTTATCCTGAGTCACTTCTTAGTATATATATAGTATTCTGCATATGATGCCTAAAAAAACATTCTGCCCATCTTTCCTGGCTCCCACATTGCGCGACATCCTCATGTGCTGCCAGCGCAGTGGCCAAGAGCTGACATTGGCATGCTCACTATGGCAACACTTTATGTCACTGTCTTGGGCATCCAGTCACAGGCATGTTATCATCAGCTGCCTTCGTTTTTATTACCTGGCTGTGTGTATTGCAGTGCAGGGATCCAATGGGTCTCCTTGCAGCAATGCATTTCAGCTGGATGTGCGTCCTAGGATGCATATGCAGCTGAACTTGGAGCTAGGGTCAGTGGGCCCCTTCCTCCTCGGGCCCGGTCATCGATCTTTGCAATCATGATCGATAAAGCCCTGTTAATACATATAAAATATCTAAATGTTTTTTGCTCCAAGTTGAAAAAATAAGATGATACAATGTCTAGTATACATTTGATACATTTTTTAGTATACATTAAATTGTAGGTGGATATTATTACTATTCACCAACATAATTTTTGTTTTCGTATAAACTGCTTAAAGTATTTTATCGCTATATTTTACAGCACATTGGGACATTTTGATCAAGCCCTACATCACTTGCCAGTATTAAAGGGTTTATCCAGCAACAGAAATATGTTTTATAATTGATGAAATGTTAAATACATGAACTAATTTCTATACTTCATTATTTGTTGTCAGCATTGCTCTCCTGGTTCCACTTCCATGTTTGTTAGGCCGACTTCACACCACGGTTTTTCAGGTCCGTGGCTCCGGACAGCCCCGGATCCGGTTTTGCCCCCATGAATTCCTATGTCGCTGGATTGTGCCTATTTGGCATCCGATTTGCTAGTTTTCTGTGAGGATCCGGTTTTGTCCGATTTTTGTATCGGACACAAAACCGGAGTCTGCATCATTTTTTGTGTCCGATGCAAAAATCAGACAAAACCGGATCCTCCCAGATCCGGCGTCCATAGCATGGGAGTGTATGGGCACCGAATCACGCTGGATCCGGCAGAAAATCGTACCGCTTCCCGGACACCAGGTGCTGAAAGAGCGGTGGCTTTTAAAAATGCACCCGACACTGAATTTCAGCACCTGGAGAGCTCCACGGCTGAAATATCAGCACCCCGGCCAGCTCCCCTGCAAGCCGCTGTGCTGATATTTCAGCACTTTACAGCGGCACAGATGATTCCGGCACAAGGTTCTGTTTGTCCAGGGCTGTCGGTTATGTCTGGTGCTTCCTGCAAAACACCGGACATAACCTGACAACCGAAAACCGTGAAGTGAAGCTAGCCTTACAACACTCGCTATCAGAACGTGACTAGTGATATGCTTGAAGGGGTTGTCTGGTTCAGTTCACTAATTAAGCAAACCTCTAAATCACCTGTGAAGTAGAAGGGGACTGGATTAGCTACTAAAATTAATCAGACTGCTAGACCTCTTCATCACATTAGAGGTCAAGTACCTACACAGGAAGAAAGAAGCTCTCTACTTGTCAAAAACAGTTTGAAGTGTGGAAGGGTACCAAGACAAGGCACTAAAATATGACAACCCAAGCAGATTTGAGCAATAAAGAATGTTATAAATCATTATTTAATACTTTATAAACAATAACACTTTTTTCTGAAGCTGGATACATCACTAATAAAAAATTACCCCTTTGTCTAATTTTAGAGATTGAAAAAAAAGTTAACTGAAGTTAGATTAAACCTAAGTCAACAAATCAAATTGTTATGTTGGAAAATGATGGAGAAAGTGACCCATACACTGAACCCACAAATACTGTAAGAAAAAAAAATACGGTACCAAAGGAGCTTATGGAATTTTTTTCAAATTGCTATGTGGTTAATTGCCTTCAACGACAGCATTGGAGAAATACAAACTAGTTTTTTTAGGGGGACAATAGCTTGGAGTACTTTCCTTCTGAGGCTAGATCCCTAATAGATGATAAATCTAATCTACAGTGTAATAATTTGAGAACGTGTGCAATGATGACCATCTTGCAGCTCTGCATATCTGCTTGTAGGAGGCACCCACTTTCTCAGCCCATGAGACTGATGTGGATCTATAAGAATGTACTGTCAGTGCCATGGGAGATGTCATATTCTGGTTGGTAAATGCGCCACTATTTTTCTTCTTTAGCTAGTTTGCAATAGTGCTCTTGGCGACCTTCCATTCTTTATTACAGCCTGAGGGTTGAACGAAGAGGTTCTGATCTCTCCTCCAGGACTTTGTTTGCTGAGAATAGTATAGAACTATTCTTCGAATGTCCAAAGAATGGAATTTCTCTTCCCTAGTATTTGATGGGTTTTGGCAAAAGGAAGGAGGTATAATTTCCTGGGATCAGTGAAAATCCGACACTACTTTAGGAAAAAAGGATAGGTCTAGGTGAAATGTAATTCTATCTTCCAAAACCCTGAGGTAGGTTTTCTAATTGAGAGGGCCTGTAGCTCTCCTACTCTTCTTGCTGCAGTAAGGACTACTAGGAAAGCTGTTTTGTATGAAAGAGACTGTAGACTTAGGGAAGATAAAAGGCTCGAAAGGAGGTTGAGTCAGGCCTTTGAGAACCACACTCGGTGAATCTGTCATCTAGCATGGAGCCTGAGCGCTGAGACCATAAACCTTTTGATCCAACGATGGGAAGCAAAGTCCTGACCAAAAGTTGACCTGAGCACGGAGACCTGTACTTTCAGGCTATTTAGTTCAAAATCCAGCTCTAGCCCACACTGAAGGAAATCTATGATCTGAGTAATATTTGGATGAAGGGGGTCCAGGGTGTCAGGAGCACACTAGGATAAGAATCTTTTCTATATCTCTCCATAAATGGCATTACTTTTTGGCTTCCTACACTCTATAAGAGTCTGTGTTATTCTATTTGAGCGCCCTCTGGCCTTTAAGATCTTGGCCTCAGTAACTATGCTGATAGGTTTAGCCACTGCAGATATGGATGAAGTAGAAGACCCTGGTATAAAAGGTCGTTGACCTGTGGTAAAAGTATTGGACCCTCTTGTTGAAGTCCATATATTGCTCTGAACCAAGCTCTCTTGGGCCACATTGGTCCAACTTGGATCTTATTTACTTTGTCAGATCTTCTGGATAGTTCTTGTTAGGAGTGGGATTAGTGAGAATGCTATGCCAGCCTGGACATCCATGGATGTGTGAACACATCCACTGCCAGGGCATTGTCCCTGGGGTTCAGGGAGAAGAAAGACTCCACTTTTGCGTTTAGCCAACTGGCAAAGAGGTCTGCTTCTGAGGGACCCCATTTTGATATGAACTGGAACACTTCCTGACTTAGGCTCCAGTGGAACCTTTCAGGTGAACTGCTGACAAGGATAGTAGATCTTTTTCTGCCCAGCAGAATATTCTGTTGGCGATGATTTTCAGACTATTGAACCTTGTACCTCCCTGATGGCGAAGGAAGGCTGTGTGGTCATGTCTGATATACCTTGAGATGCGATCCATAAACCAAGCTGATTGCAGATTTAATGTTTCGTCTACTGTCTTCAGTTATCTGAAGTTGGAGGAACTGATGCCGAGTTCGGGGCTCCCTAGTACCTGAAAGGGCGTTTGCGTTACTATAGCTTCCCAGCGTCTCATGCTGTGTACAGTAATCACTGTAATCAGAGGTGACTGGTTCCAAACTATTCCTCTCTGGAGGTTTTTGGAGTTCAGCCACCAGAAAATGTAAGCGCTCAACCTACCCGGGATCTTGATCATTTTGTTGAATAAGTATTGACTTCTATTTCATTTTGTCAGGATGTGTTCTTTTGAATGGGCCTGGATCCAGGACACTAACTGGATACATGACGTCATTGATCCTAGCATGGACATACTGTAGCTACTTTCAAAGTCGGGGCCAACTGGTCTCTGAGGGCAGAAACCTTGTCCCCAACTACTAGCTGATGTTCCTTTGATAAGAAGTCTTGTTTTCTGGAGTCCAGAAGAACCCCCAAAAAATCAGCTTTTTGAGGAAGGAAGCAATTTGGACTTTTTGATGTTCAGGATCCAATCCAGGGAGTGGAGAATCACGAGACCTGGATACCTGGAGATTGAGCATTGGTGCTGAAGGTGATAATGCCTTACAAGATGGCCCTGAAAAATTGAAAATCTGAGAAGTTTTCTTTGGGCCCGGTGGATAAGTATGTGGTAGTAGGCATCTATTAAATCTATCTTCACCATCACATAACCATGTCCTATAAATGAATCACAGTCATGATGAACTTCATCTTGAACCTTCTGTATGTTCTGTGTTGGTTCAGATCCCAATGTTTATTTTCACCAGAAATAGGCAACAGTAGTGTCCCATGCCCTCTTCTCCACTAGTAACAGCTGATTTCTCCTTCACCTCATTGGGGGACACAGGACTGTGGGTGTTATGCGGCTGTCCACTAGGAGGCGACACTAAGCAGAATCTGCAAAAGAGTTAAGTGGTCCTCCTCTGCAGTATGAACCCCTGGGGCAGGCACTGCCTCACCAGTTTTTTGCTTAGTGTCTTAGGAGGCACACACAATTTTTTCCTCTCTTACGATCATCACAATGTTTTGAAATTTTTTTTCTCCAAGAAGAAAAGTGGGTCCGGCGTGACCCCCGGCATGCTCCTTCCTTAGACCCCCACTGTTGGGGGTGCTGGGTCGAGGTTGAGATATCCATACATATGCTGTCCTCCTTCCTCAGTACCCCACTGTTGGGATACTGGGTTGAAGTCGAAATATTCCCTGTTCAACAACTCAGGGGACCTCCATCTATGATGTTTAGAACATGAATCCTCACTAATTGCTATCCAGGACCTCCATCTATGATGTTGAGCACAGGAATCCTCCCTAATTACTATTAGGTAGAGGCACCATCAGGTACAGGCTACAACCCTTGGGCTACTGCATACCAGCAGCATCCAGCAGGACAGCACTATGGCCTCGGCCGCTCCGGCTCTCAGCTGCTGCCCACAGAAGCCGGTCTCTCTGGGCCTTACCGGGGCTATTGGGGTACAGTACGGGTATCTTCCCCCCGCAATCCGGCGCCCAGCGGCAGCTCCGCCAGACTACCGCGCCGGCCCGCCACTATTCCCAGATTCGGCGGCTAATCGAGACCCAGGCTTGGGCCTAGCAGTTAACCGCTGTCTACTCCACACCCACAGCCCACCCCCCAGATGACAAGATTTACATCACCAGCGTCATCACAAAGGGCGGACCGCCCGCCTTGCAGCCTCTCCTCCCTTTCCTGCTTCTTCATCAACATTCTCCACATGGTGCCGGTCATTACAGCATGTGCACCGGTACTACAGCACTGCAACTCCGGCCACACACTCCAGTGGACTACCGGCCTCCGGGGGGCACAGGACCAGAGCAGGGCTGTTCGCTAGGCACTACAAGGTGGTAAGCTCCCAGCAGTGATTACCCATCATCTGCTGTGGACCCCTCTCACACTGTGTTATACCCTCTGTGCAGGCACTTTCTTCCAGCAGGAGCAGCATCATGTCGGCATACGTAATAAAACCGCAAAGGTCACTACCTCTTACTATGCTACCTGCACTGTGTGCAAAGCCCCTTTACCTGGGTATCCACATCCCCACACTGCCAGAACTGCACAGAATGCTACACCAGAGCCCCCCATATCCATGCCACCTACCATTACGCCTACTGCTGCGCCAGTATGGGCTATCATTATGTCACAATCTATAGAAAAGTTGTCCTCAACACTGCTCCAGGCTTTGCCTCAAACCCTTTACTATTAATTCTACAGTCTTAAAGGACCATTCAAAGAACAATCTGACGTGACGAAGACCTGTTTGGGTCGAAACGTTGATTGGTTGTTTGTCCTCACACATATGAACTAATAAAACCACGCAAAGCAAAGCTCAACTACTCAAGTCCTTTTTTGTGGTGTAAGGGATAGATATTGATTATCTTACTGAATTTTTTTCCCTTTAGCACACTGTACAGTGGCAGAGCTAGATTTTATAAATTGTAGATCCAATCGACCCCCTGCACTGCCGCCCAGCCCTTACAGTCCCCCAGGCAGCTGCCTCGGACGGGGTGATAAAATGCTAAATCGACCGGCACAGGATGAAAAAGGGCACAAAGATCGCCCTCCCCGTTCTCATCCCACAGCTCTAGGGTGTCTCCTAGCAGACATAGCTGCTTTGAGTCTCATGAATCAGATGGCCAGTTTGACCACAGTTCAGACTAGGAGCTCGATACGTCCTTAGATCTAGAGCCGCCAGACTCTGACGCTCTAGTCAAAGATCTAGTGATGTCCATTAATCAGGTTTTAGATGTCTCTGACCCACCGATTGAGAATTTCAGGAGATCCTCCAAAAACAACGCTCTTACCCTGAAAAATGGTTTAGAAACCGTAAAATGATTGAGGCACGTTATCCTTTCCTCTCGGCAGTTACCCACAACTGGGCTGAATCACCTCAAGTGGACCCCCCCAGTATCCAGACTAGCAGCACGTACCTTCCTGTCCTTACCAGACAGCTCCTCAATTAAGGATGCAACTGACCGCCAGGTAGAACAACTGGCGAGATCAGTTTTTGAAGCTTCAGGGTCTTCATTAGCCCCTAATATCGCTTCAGTCTGGGCAGCAAAAGCCATCACAGCATGGGCAGGTCAAATCTATACTATCTTAAAGTCCACAGACTCCCATCCTACTCTGGCGGACCAGGCAGCTCAGGTCGCAACCACAGCTGACTACCTGATACATGCAGCCCTTGATTCTGCCAATTGCTGAGCATTAGTAGCTTCCAATGCTATTGCCATTAGACATGCCCTCTATTTACGTGAATGGAAGGCGGACGCGGCCTTCAAGAAGTCCCTCAGAGGCCTCCCATACCTGAGTGGACATCTGTTCGGAAAACAACTGGACAAATTAATTTCAGATGCCACGGGAGGTAAAAGCACTTCCCTCCCTCAGCGCAGAGCCAAACGGCCCTTCAATCGCCATCAGCAAACCAGATTCCAATCCTCTCGGAATTCATTTGGCTGGTCAACGTCTAGACCGAGGTAATCGGTCACCATGCAGGGAGCAGTCATAGACTACCCAGAAAAGTAGCTCATCCTGGCAGAGCCAGTCTCGCCAATATAAGCCCAAGGGATCACGATCCCACAGGTTTTCTTCCTCCTGACTCCCTCAACCTGGAAGACACCGCCACCCCACTTGTAGGCGGTCAGCTGCTTCATTTCCAGCACCTCTGGCTACCCATCATACAAGACAAGTGGGTACAAGAGCTATTGTCCTCCGGCTACAAAATAGAGCTCACGTCTCTACCGCCAACCGTTTTTTTCTTTCTGTCCCCCCAAGATCACCATTAAAGGCCCAAGCATTCTTCCAAGCAGTCAAGTCTCTCCTCAACTCAGGAGTCATTGTACCCGTGAGAGCGTTTTCAAGGATTCTTTTTCAACCTCTATGTGGTCCCCAAAAAGGAAGGTACAGTACGACCTGTACTAGACCTAAAACAACTGAACAGACATATCTGGGTAAGACATTTCCACATGGAATCTCTCCACTCCATAATTGCTTCCATGGAACAAGGAGAATACCTTGCATCCATAGATATACAGCACGCCTACCTGCATATTCCACTCGCAGCTACTCACCAAACGTTTCTCAGATTTGCAATCACCAAGAACACTACCAATTTGTTGCACTCCCATTCGGCTTAGCTACAGCTCCCAGAGTGTTCAGATAAGTCATGGCAGCCGTCATGACTATCCTTCATTTCAGGGGTGTCATCATCCTTTCATACCTGGACGATCTGCTCATCAAAGCACCGACCTTCCAGGGACTGCGAACACAGCGTCTTCATCATGGTAGACACTTTTGTGGCGCCCCGCAACGAGTGCGTCACAGGAGGGTATTGCAGCCAAGACAGCAGCAGCAATATTCTCTGACTCAGCAGTCACACAGTTAACTCAGAGATCTGTACCCTACATGCATCATCAGCATAGAGGGCCAATAAGGTCCTGGTGGGCGGAGTGTAGTGGTAGTGTGTAGTGGAGAACTGATTGCACAAAGTCAGTCTGAAAAGAGGAGAACTCTCTGAACAACGTAGGAGAAGGAGCTAAACCAACAAGCTCTGCAATCTAGGAGAGGGGGCCTGCACAGTTCCGTGCAGCCCCCTGGCCATCACCCCGGTTGAGCGCCATTATTCCCGGTGCCTTAACAACCGATCAACGGGCATCTACATGCGGGTCCCAAAACATCCCGTGCCCATCTACAGCCGGTTTGCTGGTACCGAAGCTAGTAGTAGTTCAGCACTGCTATGCGAACCAGAGGAGTGGAGGATCGCTTTACAAGAGCACCCCCCAGCGCCACACACCGTCGTCTAGCCAGCGGTGTACCCACCAAAAGGACCCAAGGCTCCCAAAACGTATACCCTGGGTAGGGCATTGAAGCAGCCTCCTTGTACCCGATCTGGCATTCCTGGGGACAACGGCAACACAAGTAGTTAGAATGGAGGAACACCGCGGATCTCTGAGGAACACTGGTCATTACTGAGTCCACCCAGTCCACTACCCGTAACTGTATGCCATGTACTGCCTGCTGGTTAAAGTAAAGAACCCCGTTACAGAGACTTCCAGTGTCCGTGCTTTCTTATGAACTGTCTGTCTCCGCGCACTAAGGTAACCGCAGCTGCCTCAGAACATCTTGTGCAGCTCCAGGCCCGGGGATCATTGCTCAGCCTGTGGGGAGCGTTCCATCTTGCTGCATTCCATCCCCCGGAGGCCCCGCAGCGCCAGTACAGTTACTGGAACTCTCATAGGTGGCGTCACAAACAACTTAACCCCTAAACTGTTCCACTAACGACGTCTTTATTTTGATCTGGACCGCCGGGCCCCACTGCCGGCAGGCACGGTCCATCCGTGACAAGGAGGAGGAAGAAAACGCCTGTTCCCCGGAGTCCCGGCCACGGTGAGTCAGAATTTGGCGTCACGAACAGGATACGAGCAGGCCCGTTCCCTAACGGGTATAATGTGCTTAAAAGACTTTACTTCAACAAAAAGGACTTTTTCGTTCCAAAAAGAACTTTTCCTGCCTTTTCACCGTTGGGCCAAGATGGCGATGCCCACCATGAGGATCACCACGTGCAAGCCCAGGGGTGAGCCACCGCCCCTCTTCGTGGGAGGGCCAAGGCAAAGGCGCCAAAATCATTGTCCGCCCTGATTGCTCGAAACAACCATGGAGGCGGACCAAAGACTTTTTCCCACAATTGGACTACAAAAACCCCTAAGGAAGTAGGAGTGTCAGAGACTCTTCTTCACCAGCTCTCGAACAGAACGGTTACCGGTTTGGACGGGTGTGGTTCTCCAAGAAGATGACCAGCATGAGACTCCATGACCTTATGCAACAGGTGGAAGCCGAGGCCAGAGCAGCCATAGGCCATCCGGGTCCGGGTCCCGTCCTCACCATTGACGGCAGCCCTGACTTCTGGCAGGAGGAATTGCAAGACCTCAGGGTGCGGCTTCTGGAAACAGTCGAGTGGACGATCCGCAGCTGGAGCGCGAGCCTGGGCAGCAGACTACATCGAGCGATGCAGCAGAGCCGTGCGGGTACAACCACTCCAGGACCGGACGACATCTCCAGTTTCACTACCGCCTCACCAACGCCTTCCACCTGCCCTGCTTCCTCACCGGAGCCGATAGACTGCGTCATCCCAATGGGGACTTCCATCCACCTCGTTCAAGTACTTGAGACCACTGCCGAATCGGTTCCAGAGCCAGAGCTTACAACCAGCTCCCCTGAAGAAGCCGATACTTACCTAGTTCCCATAGAGGAACCCACCAACAGTCTCCAGACCCCTTTAAAGACTGTTGCCAGTTTCTCCCCAGAACCGGAGGCCTCCTCTACAATTACAGAGGCCTACCTGGTGACCGGGATAGAGACACCACTACCAGAGGTAACAGATGAAGAGGCAGGCAGCCTGGAAGCCCTGCAGACGACCCTGTGGAAGGATCCGCAGCACCATCGCCCCGTTGTCCGGATGACCCCGTTCCAGCATCTCCATCCGCCGAGCAGCCCGATGTGATCATCGAGGGAGAGGAGGATGATGACGACGACGAGACCCACAGCATTGCTGAGGACCTCTACACCGGTTTCGCTTGGGGAGATATCGAGGAACCTCCGGCCGAGCAACCAGCTCGGATACACTGGTCTGGTGCAGTCGCAGCGCCTTCCCCTGTGCCGTTCCACCGGGTGCCCATCCAGACTTCCCGCCATGCTCAAGCTTCTCAACAGCCCACACGTCACAGCAGCTACATCCATACACCATGCCATACCGACGAAGATATACGTCACTTCGCAGAGAGGACTGGCGAGCCCGTGAACGCGCCAACATGGAGGCCGTGCCGCGGCTCGTCGCCAACCCCCGCTACCTGCTGAGTTCCGCAAGGAAGGTAGAGTTACCACCTTCGACTTATCTACCGGGTGGGGTTTTGCGAGGGAGAGGTGTATGTGGAAGTGTTGTGGGCGCTGAGACGTGGAGTCACATTTGCCTAGAGGACATCCCGATCGTGACTTTTATAGGGGAGATGTAATCACCTATGAGCGACATGCTTGCCATGATTGGTGGTTTGCCATACGATGGTGGTTTGCCCCCTGGCCATCACCCCGGTTGAGCGCCATTATTCCTGGTGCCTTAACAACCATCAACGGGCATCTACATGCGGGTCCAAAAACATCCCGTGCCCATCTTTAGCCGGTTTGCTGGTACCGAAGCTAGTAGTAGTTCAGCACTGCTATGCGAACCAGAGGAGTGGAGGGATCACTTTACAGGAGCACCCCACCACCGCCACACACCGTCGTCTAGCCAGCGATGTACCCACCAAAAGGACCCAAGGCTCCCCAAAACACCCAGAACGTATACCCTGGGTAGGGCATTGAAGCAGACTCCTTGTACCCGATCTGGCATTCCTGGCGACAACGGCAACACAAGTAGTTAGAATGGAGGAACACCGCGGATCTCTGAGGAACACTGGTCATTGCTGAGTCCACCCAGTCCACTACCCGTAACTGTATGCCATGTACTGCCTGCTGGTTACAGTAAAGAACCCGTTACAGAGACTTCCAGTGTCCGTGCTTTCTTATGAACTGTCTGTCTCCGCGCACTAAGGTAACCTCAGCTGCCTCAGAACATCTTGTGCAGCTCCAGGCTCCGGGGATCACCGCTCAGCCAGTGGGAGCGTTCCATCTTGCTGCATTCCATCCCCCGGAGGCCCCGCAGCGCCGGTACAGTTACCGGAACTCTCATAGGTGGCGTCATGAAACAATTTAACCCCTAAACTGTTCCACTAACGACGTCTTTATTTTGATCTGGGCCACCGGGCCCCACTGCCGGCAAGCCCGGTCCATCCGTGACAAGGAGGAGGAAGAAAACGCCTGTCCCCCGGAGTCCCGGCCACGGTGAGTCACTTTAAGAAGACTCGGCTGGCTGGTCAACCTCCACAAGTCTACTCCAGTTCCAACACAGTCTCTAGTATTTCTGGGAATGCAGTTCTATACATCCACAGCACTAGTCAAACTCCCCAGTACAAGGCATGGGCCCTTCAGCTAGGAGTCTGCACTCTCCTTCATCGCTCTCCTCAGTCCTTCAGAACTGCCATGAAAGTCCTAGGCAGAATGGTGGCAGCAATAGAAGCAGTTCCCTTTGCTCAGCTGCACCTCAGACTTCTTCAACTATCCATACTCAAGTCATGGGACAAGAACCCCCGGTCACTTGACAGGAGATTTCACCTGCCATCATCAGCCAGCAGTCTCTCCACTGGTGGCTCCGGCCACTCTATCTCACGCAGGGAAGGTCTTTCCTTCCACCATGTTGGAAAGTTCTAACCACCGACGCGAGTCTCACAGGATGCGGTGCGGTGTACCTCCATCACAGAGCACAAGGCAAATGGTCCCGGTTGGAATCAAAGATGCCCATCAATCTACTGGAGATTCGGGCAATATTCCTAGCACTAAAGTCCTTCAGCCACCTTCTGGCAGGCTGCCATGTCAGAATACAGTCAGACAATGCCACGGCGGTGGCATATGTCAATCACCAGGGCGGAACCCGCAGTCTCCAGGCGGTAAAAGAAGTTCACTACATATTTCACTGGGCGGAATCCACGAACTCAGTACTATCAGCCGTTCACATATCGGGTGTAGACAATTGGGAAGCGGATTTCCTCAGCTGCCAAGGGATGGACTCAGGAGAGTGGTCCCTACATCCAGACATCTTCCAACAAATCTGCCGGTGCTGGGGAACCCCGGATGTGGACCTAATGGCGTCACGCCTCAATGCCAAGGTTCCCACCTTCATGGCCAGGTCCCACGACCCATAGTCGTTAGGAGCAGACACGCTAGTCCAGGACTGGACCCGAATCCGACTCCCCTACATTTTTCCCCACTACCACTAATCCCCAAGGTAGAGAAGAAGATCAAACAAGAATGTCATCAGATCATCCTCGTGGCCCCAGACTGGCCCAGATGTGCTTGGTATGCCGATCTCGTCCAACTCACAGCAGACGTGCCATAACACCTACCAAACCGTGCAGACCTATTCTCTCAAGGCCCGTTTTTACCATCAGAATTCATCAACTCTGAATTTGACGGCATGGCCCTTAAGACCTGGGTCTTAACCCAACCAGGGTTCTCCAAGGATGTTGTGGCAACAATGATCAGAGTGCCTAAACCAGCCTCAGCAAAGATATACCATCGAACATGGAAGGTCTTTTTGCTTGGTGCACCTCTCGAGGTCATTCACCTTAGCCCTATTCCATACCAAGAATTCTCAGTTTCCTCCAGTCAGGCCTAGACTCAGGCCAGTCCATAGGTTCCCTCAAAGGACAGGTTTCAGCCCTTTCCATCCTATTCCAGAAACGCCTCGCTACCAGACCTCAAGTGAAAACCTTCCTTCAAGGTGTGTGCCATCTAATTCCTCCCTACAAAAGGCCACTAGACCCTTGGGACCTGAAACTCGTCCTCATGGCTCTACAAGAACCACCTTTTGAGCCTCTAAGGGAAATTCCCCTTTGCATTCTCACACAGAAAGTGGTATTGTTGGTGGCAATTACGTCTCTCCGCAGAGTCTCAGAACTTGTAGCGCTTTCATGAAAGCCACCTTTTCTGGTCTTCCACCAAGACAAGGTTGTCCTACGTCCGGTCCCATCTTTTCTCCCAAAGGTGGTGTCCTCTTTTTACCTAAATGAAGACATTTATCTGCCATCGCTATGCCCGGCTCCAGTTCATCGGGTCGAGAAAATCTACATATGCTGGACCTTGTCAGAGCCCTACGCATCTATGTGTCCAGGACAGCACTCTTTAGGAAGTCGGACTCCTCTTCCTTTTTCAAGAGGGAAAACACAAAGGCATGCCAGCCTCTAAGGTTACTCTAGCCAGATGGATAAGATCAACCATCCAAGATGCTTATACCATCAAAAACTTGTCCCTTCTGGTCAGTATTAAGGCACATTCTACTAGGGCTGTGGGGGGCCTCCTGGGCCATTAGGCACCAGGCGTCAGTACAAGTGTGTAAGGCAGCCAGTGGTCCAGCCTGCACACATTTACAAAGTGTTCACATTCAGTCCTCGGGAGATGCAGGTCTGGGTAGACGCAAGGGTGTAACTACAATAGGTGCAGGGGTTGCGATCGCACCCGGGCCCTGCAGCCTAGGGGGGCCCCAAAAGTCCCTTTGGCCCATAGAAAAAGACTAATATTATTAAACATTTGCAATAATTGGGGGCCCCGTTGGAGCTTTCGCATCGGGGCCCATGCGCCTGAAGTTACACCACTGGGTAGACGTGTCCTCCAGGCGGCAGTAGCCCACCTGTAGGTGCATAGTTCTTCACTGACTTTGCTCAGTATTAATAGTTCCATTGGTCTTCCCACCCAGGGACTGCTTTGGGACGTCCCACGGCCCTGTGTCCCCCAATGAGGTGAAGGAGAAAAGGAGATTTTGTGTACTCACCGTAAAATCCTTTTCTGTTAGCCTCTAATTGGGGGACACAGCTCCCACCCTGTTGCTCATTCGGGACTTTACTACGGTTCTCATGTTACTTCTAAGCTGTTATATGGTTAACTGTTTACATATGCTTGCCTGTTTAGTCTACAGGCCTTGTTATAATATTATTACTATGTTAACTCTCCTACTGCTTTAACACAAAACTGGTGAGGCAGTGCTTGCCCCAGGGGTGTATACTGCAGAGTAGGAGCCACTTAACTCTTTTGCAGATTCTGCTTAGTGTCGCCTCCTAGTGGACAGCAGCATAACACCCACGGTCTTGTATCCCCCAATTAGAGGCTAACAGAAAAGGATTTTATGGTGAGTACACAAAAATCTCCTTTTTACTCACTATATCATGTATAAGGACTTGTAGACCTGATAAAAGAAGATCTTGAGCTCCAGGATAAGAGGGAGGTGATTGTTTGACCTCGGGTGGGGGAAGGTAGGACTCAAATTCGATACGAAGACCCTCCTTGATGGTACAGAAGACCCAATAACTGGCAGATATTGTCTGCCTCTGAGAGAGAAAGTTTGAGATTCAATCCCCTACAAAGTCGGAGACATTGATTTTCTGACTGCTGCAGTTGGGGCACCAAGATGTTACTGCCTTTACCTTCCTTGGGGTAATTCCAATGCCCCGAATGTCTATTCTGCTTATATTGGGAGGGTTGAGATTGGGAGTACTGCTTCTTGATTGGTTTTTGTTCAGGAAGCGATTTCTTCTTGTCAGACGCTTTGTCTAATATTTCATCTAAGGGCCCTTTCACATCAGCGTTTTTTGAAATTAGCGGCAGATGCGGTGAAAAAACCGCATCTGCCGCGTTTGCCGCATAACCGTCACACTTGCGGCGCGGTTGTGGTAATCCCCATAGAAAGTATAGGGGGACTTGCGGCAGGTGCGGCAAGTGCGGTTTTGCATTTGCGGCAGGTGCGGCCGCGAAAAAAACCGCGGCTGACTGCGTTTTTTTTCGCGGCCGCACCTGCCGCAAGTGCAAAACCGCACTTGCCGCACCTGCCGCAAGTCCCCCTATACTTTCTATGGGGATTACCGCAACCGCGCCGCAAGTGTAACGGTTATGCGGCAAACGCGGCAGATGCGTTTTTTTCACCGCATCTGCCGCGAATTTCAAAAAACGCTGATGTGAAAGGGCCCTAAGGCCGGCCCGAACACATACTTTCCTTGAAAAGGAATGGAACAAAGCTTAATTTTTGAGATGATGTCCCCACTCTACATCTTGAGACACAGTGCTCTTTTTGCGGAGTTTGACAATTTGGTCGAACTGTTGACAGAGGCATCAGCCAGGAACCCAGTCTCCTTTTATAGTCTGGGAAGGGAGTCCAGTAAATCTTCCCTTGATGTGTCTTGGGATATGTGTTGCTCTAACTGTCCCAGCCACTTGAACAGGGACCTAGCCACACAGGTGGAGGCAAGGTTTGCCCTGAGGAAAGATGTTTCCCATGATATTTTTTAGGAAACTCTCTCCATTTCACGATCCATAGGATCTTTTAATTGAGAGGAGTCCTTAAAGGAGAATGTCCCATTTTTAAACCTCTCCTTCAAGTGGCAACTGGTGTTTCAGCTCAGGTGGGGTGATTCCCAGTCTTGTAGGATGAGTTTCTGAATGGTTTCATGAACCAGGAAACAGTACTATTTCTTTGCCCTTGAACATTTCATCCTGTATGGAATGAGCAGCCTTCTCCTTCTCCAACCCAGGGTGTTCCTTACAACACCTAGTCACTCCTCAATATCTTCCAAGGAGGAAGGAGAAATAATATTTCTGTTTTCTGATCTTTTTATGGAAGAAGTTGACTCCCTCTGCTAAAAAGCCTCTGAGGCAGAGCTGGGACCCTGATCAGAAAATACATTCAATTCTTCTACCTGGATCCTCCTTTTTTTGAGGGGGTAGAAGAGGCTTGGCTCATGCCTGACTAAGGATCAGATTTTTTCTAATGGGACAAGAGCATTTTCTTACCACAGCACATTTGCAGGATAGGTTTTTCTCTCTTGGTTATGGGGGCCTTGTCTCCTAGGAAAAATGGGAAGAGAAGGTGTCACCAAGAAAAAACCCAAAGAGAAAGGATATAAAGCCTACCAGCCAGAGGTGTAAAGCTTTAAACCTAAGTGACCTAAACCCCCTACAAATGTGCTCTACCTGGGATCTTGCTGGGCTTTGCAGATGCAGGATATGAAGACTTGTCACCCACCATGGTAGTATGTCTTGTGAATCCAGCCTACCTGGAGATGTCTTCTGGATGGGTATTTGTAGGAAAATGCCGGGCCCCCAACAAGGAATATGATCATTTATTTATATGAATGGGTGTCTTAACATTGCAACATAAAAGCCTTTGAAGAACCATCAAGCTATGATGTATGCCCATGTTGTGTATGGTTTAGGACAAAATTAGAATAGATTTGATATGGAAACAGATTAGCTCTTTTTATCTAATTAAACAAATATTTCTTCCAGGAGCATCTGTCTCTGAAAAAATATATTGTGGATATCTTGGTTGAGACACCAGTTCCTGTAGAACCTGTAAAGGATGTCGAAGAGAAGCAAAAAAATAAAAAGAAAATTAAAAAGCTGAAGACTCGAATTAACTCAAAGTATGTCTGTACTCTCACCTTCACACTCTGTCTACACATCCTGTCACTGTTCTTTCTGATTGTACATTTTTCACTACAACCCTCTTTCTTTTAGCTGTACAAGTTGGGTTTTTCACACATATTTCTCTGGTTCTTTTAAAGAGGACCTGTCATCCCCTCCTCATGGATGTAAATCTAAGTGCAGCACTGAATGCAGCATGTATGCTGCATTCAGGCAAGGGGTCCCCTATGTCTCTGTGCGGCTGGTATCCCGAGATATAGGCTTAGAAAAACTTAGTTAGAAGCCATGGAGGAATATGTTTCCTCCCCCTTCCGTGTCGCCAAGTGGGTCCAGTGTAAGCGCACTCATTCCTGTAGCCTGGGCTCCATTTCGCAGAAATAGGACTGTATGTTTTCCACTGTGGAATGCAAATCCCAGAAGTGATTTGCATATACCAGTAACATAATTTCGAGGACGCACGTGCAGCAGGAGCTGGTAGAGCATGAAGGGGGAGACACCGGAGAGCTGCAATAGGCCTCCGGTGTGAGTTCTGCAAATTCTTCCCGCCTCACTTAGTGATAATTTAGGTATATACATAAAATATTTGTACTGTGTTAGCCAGTAGATAGAAAAATATATATTAGAATCTGAGCTAGCCATTAAAAGGTATCAACCACTGAGGACTCTCAGGTGCTAATATATATTTTGGTTTATACTCTAAAATCATTTCCCATTATTCTTCCTCAAACCTCCCTAATTATTCCTCCCATTTCTGTTTGGCCCTGATAGTTGATCTACTGAAAAAGGTGTGCATTAGATCCCTATACACCCCCCGATACCACCCCTTTTGTTCCCCCCATCCAACAAACCTACTCCAATATATCCTTCTGAATTGCCATATTGACCATTCTGCTCTGTTTTGCATACGCATGCATGTTCTGCCTATATTGGAATCTACATACTTTGGGCACTGCATACTCTTCCTGCATCTTCTCACAGGATTTGTAATGCCGGTGTGTTTGTACCTTGTTTCCCCAGCGTTACTGTATATGTCTGTGCTCTTACTCAATGCTCCTTCCCGCCTAACAGCTGAGATACTGTTGTCTGTTACCTGTATGGATGCTGCTCAGTTCCCTGCTCTGCTATGTAGCCATACCTGTGTTGTAGGGTCTTTGCTCCGCTGCACAACTATCCGTGTGTGCGGTCCCTGGCTGCCGCTGTGGAAGCTATCTGTGGGTTGTGAGGTCTTCTGCATCTGAGGTATAACTTTCCACTTGTATCCAGGCTCGCAGCCACTGCCAGGTGTCCTAGCCCTCAGTTCCTGTGCTGGCTATGCTGTACTGGTTCCTGTCTGTTCCTCTGGTGTGCACAGCCACACCTTCCCTGATTTTATTAGTTGGAGTGTGTGCGCTTGAATTGCTGTCCCAAGCCTATAGCTGAGGTTCATCTCCTATTTAAAGTTCCCTTTCCTTGTTGGGCATCGCCAGAGCTTCTCATTGAGTAGCAGAACCTAGCCATGTGTGTTTGGTCCAGTATGCTGTTCTTGGTCTGCCTTGTCTTCGGTTCCTGTTCTACCTGAAACTAGTTCTGGGAAAGCTGATGTTTTTGTCCCTGAACCCGTCCTGTCTGTGTTGGTACCAAAGTCCTTGCCCTTGAATATGGATTCTTGCTGTGTGATTTTCCTGAAGTCCTTATGTGTCTTGAACCATGTACCCACTGACTGTGAGTTTCCTGTTACTTGTGATTCGTGAATAAACCTCTGTTCGTCTTTTGAAGATGGAGTCTGGTGTTCCTGCTGAGCGACTACTACGCTGTGCTCATGCTACTATGCTGTGCTAGCTCCGTCCAGCTCTGGTCCAATCCTGCAGTTCATGTGTTTCTCAGCTCCGGACCATGCTGGGTGTTCTTGTGCAACGGCCACAAGAACCTGGAGTACTCGGTAGCCGGGCTGACAGTCTTTCTGGGAGCTCACTGTGGCGGTGGCCCAGCTCCATGGCCCTGGCTGTGCAGGAATAGGGGTTATTATCAGGGGATAATGAGTCTTTACATGCCGCTACCTGTAGTACCTGGTACCTGGTCAGGGGTGACCAGCGCTGCTTGGATGAGCCCCCAGGGCTGTAGTGGCAGCCGGAATGGTGACACTCTCCACACCAGAGCGGGTCCCTGGGGAGTAATGCAGGAATCTTTGGGGAAAATGGCGGTAGTAGTTAGGGTGCAGGAGGCGGCAAAGAGGGCGCTTAAAATAGCAGGAGGACACAAAGGGTGCAGTTCTTTTACCTTTACTTGAAGAAACACGGTGAAGTCCGAGGGCACTGGATACCAGGCCCAGGAGGTTCAGTCAGCCTGAAAGTGGTCGGAGTCCACCTCGGCAGGTGGGTTTGGATACCTTAAATCACTGACAAAATTCTAGAGTCCATCATACTGTATATATCACCAGCTGCATAGTCTCACTACAGGTCATATTTACCAGATATAGACAAACGGCAATCTTTACACCATATTTTGTATATAAAGCATTAATTTTATTTGTTATAGGAAAGCATCACACATCATAAAACCATCCCCTAAAAACACCTCAGACAGTATGTATGCAGGTATATGTATACAAAGTACAGGCATAATACCATTATAGATAACCTCAACACTAAGTCTGCACAAGAGGGGTTAATTCAATTCTCCATTACACCCACTGACACCCCTGGTTGGCCATGGGACAGGGATACAGCTAAGTATATAGTAGCCATTATGACCTCACAAGTGCAAATTTGTATAGTTATTAATTATCCATACCGCACCACACTGCCTGTTGCGCTTCTTCGTTTGGGTCCCAGCTTCCTGTGAACTATTCTGCAGTCCTTTCCCTTATGGCAGACAGCAAGAACCTGTAACGGTCACTGCCGTGTTGATTGCAGCTCCGAGCTCTCACTGCTGTGCTGCTGGGTCTCTACGTGCGGCCAGGAAACTTGCAGTCTCCTGTCCTTCAGAATTGATCAGCGGGACTCTGGCGTCCTCTGTAGCGCCTCTCTGTGGTGAGCTCATCAACAGCTGCGCTCCCCAGAGCGTCTTCTCCTCTCCCTTCTTACTTACAGACTAACCAAACTCCTCCTCCTTGCCAGAAATAGGGCATCCCCCCTGAACTTGGGTGTAGAGCTCCCCCTTCTGGCCTGGAGTCAGGACTTGTGTATGCATGTGCGTGGTTAAGTCGCGTGGGGATCTCCTCCTGCTTCCAGGCATGACATCACCCCCAGTGAAGGAGACAATGCCACTGTGGCGACCAGACCCTAGGGTCGCCACACTTGCACTGTTCTACAGTGCTTGCACTGCTTGGCACCGGTCCGCTCCTGTGGTTCCCTTGTCATGCAGCTCTGGTCCGCTCCTGCGGTGCTTGCCCCATCTTGCTCAGATTCCTTTCCAGGTTATGTCTCATGTCCGGTGTCTGATGACCGATGCCTGGTGCTTGGAGCCTGACGACCGCTGCCTGGTGTCTGGAGCCTGATGACCGCTGGCTGGTGTCCGGAGCCTGATGACCGCTGCCTGGTGCCTGGAGCTCATGTCCGACGTCCAGAACTTGATGATCACTGCCTGGTACCTGGAGTCCAATGTCCCTTATGTCCTGCCGGTGTCCCTGATGACCCCTACCTGGAGCCGTGTCCATGTTCCGAGTCCAGATGTCTTGCCTTTGCCCTAGATGTCCAGCCTGTGTCCATATGTCCAGTCCGTGGTCCTGGTGGTCCAGCCCCTGTTTCAGAGTCGGTCCTACTCGTGTTCCTGGACAGGCTCCTCTTCGTGTTCCTGGGGAGTCTCCAGCCTTGTTTCCCGGTGATGGCTCTGCCTGTGTATCCTGGATCTGACTAGCTGATGTCCTAAGCTGCCATGTCGGTGTTCGTGGACCTGTGCTATCTATGTCCTGCCTTTGTCCCAATGTCCAGCCTGTTCCCAAATTGTCCATCCTGTGATGACGCCTGTCCGAGGTCAGTTTCTGATGCTCTCCTGCTGTGCCAGTGCTATGCCTGACAATAGTAGAAAAAGCGGCACTCTGCTGTGACAATTATGATATAGGAATATTTCATAAGCAAAAAAATTGATACACTTAGCTTTATAAATCTGGCCATATCGATAAACCATCCAGTCGCCGCGTTGAGGCGTGTCTGAAATAAATTTAAAATAAATTCTTCTTAGGTTTATTGCCGTTGACTTATTCGGCATGAACCCCCGACTGATCCGGGTGTATCACCTCCTGAACAATACTAGTCAGCTGGTTCGCTAGAATTTTAGCCAATATTTTGATATCTGCCATCAACAAGAAAATGGGCTTATAGGACTTTGCCACCCTCACATCCCTACCCTCTTTGGGGATAACCACCACTACAGCTTCCCTCATGGACAACGGCAACACACCACTCTCCAATGCTCCATCAAACACTGCTTTCAATTTAGGTACCATTATCTCAACAAGATGCTTATACACTTCTCCTGGGATTGCATCCGCCCCGGGAGCCTTATTATTTGCTATGGACATTATAGCTTTTTCTATCTCTTCCAGTGTTATGGGCTCTTCTAATCTCTGCCTAGCATTCTCATTTATACTGGGTAAGTCTGCTTCTTTCAAAAACCCATCTATGCCATCTGGTTAGCCTGTGAGGTAGAGGTGTACAACTGCATATAGAATTGTCTAAACTCCTCTAGTATCCCTTCTGTGTTCACTATCTAAGTCCATGAATCTGTTACTAGTTTGTAAACAAAAGCCGCCTCTCTCTGTGCCGCTGTCATCACAGATAACAAATGCCCTACTCTCTCCCCCTCCTCTTAAACCTAGTTCTCTGGAAGGCTTTCTATCTTTGTGCTCTTTTTATATGTAGCTTGTTGACTTCTTCTTGTGCCTCTCTGAGCCTTCTCTGACCCTCCAGAGAAGGGTTCACTATTAGCTCGATTTCAACCTTCTCCAGTGCTGCTACCACTTCACGATCTATCGACCTGCTCTTGGACTTACATCTGAAGATCTCTTGAAACAGGAGGCCCTTCAAGCACCCCTTCATGGCATCCCATACCACGTGGTTCTCAGGACTACTTTCGTTGATTTGTCAGAACTCTACCATTTCCATTTTGATCTCTTCCATATTACTATGCTCAAGCCACGCTGTACCTTCCACCCCTCCCCCTGTCCATTCCTCCTTTCTTTCCATTGTATATACATTTCCAGTGGTTTATGATCTGAAATTATTCTTAACTCCAATAGCAAAACACTCCATCTGCCAACTCTCCCATTTTACTTCTCCTTTCTAGTCTAGACAGTGGGTAATAATACCCCTAGTTAAATTATAACCATACACACTAAACTGATATTAATATATAACGCCTCCACTCATCACTCCGCTTATAGACACTGTTGGTCATTCACATATTTTCAATACAAAACTAAGAGAAAATAATCATATTGTCTCTGCATTACAGTACCACCTCCTCTTTTTGCTTCGCTGAAGACTGGACCCCCACGTATCCCACCAAGTCCATTCACTTTCCTCTGTCTTTTTCAGCTCTAATCCTCTTGCCAAAAAAGTCTAGCCATTTAGTGGCCTCCTCCGGTGTTGGAAAAATATATCCTCTTCCCAAGGCTACAACCCTGAGCTTCGCAGGGTAGAACGTAGAGTAGATCAGACCCAAGTCTCTCAATCTCCTCTTCACTTCTACATATCTCATCCTCTGCCTCTGGACTTTGGCTGAATAATCAGGGTAGATGGAGATTTTCTGTCCATTGATGCTCAACTCTTTGGCTATTCTTGCTCTCTTAAAGGGAACCAACCACCCCAAATGACCCCCCCGGACTGTTAATATGTGTCCCTACACCCAGCACACACATTTGGGGCAATCGTTTTTGCTAAAAAAACTGTTTAGTAGAAGCTAAGATATAGCTTTATGAAGTTTAATAAATTGAGACGGATGGGTGTTACCTAGCTTTGTCCACGTGCAGTGTTCGTGCCTGTGAGCCTCCTCTCCCCCCTCCCCTCTCACTTTCTAAGAGCCTGGCCGCGTCATGAAAGGGGCGGGGCTAAATTGCGTCATGAAAGGGGGCGGGGTTCGTCGCGATTTAGTCCCGCCCCTTTCATGACGTGGCCAGGCTCTTAGAAAGTGAGAGGGGAGGGGGGAGAGGAGGCTCACAGGCACGAACACTGCACGTGGACAAAGCTAGGTAACACCCATCCGTCTCAATTTATTAAACTTCATAAAGCTATATCTTAGCTTCTACTAAACAGTTTTTTTAGCAAAAACGATTGCCCCAAATGTGTGTGCTGGGTGTAGGGACACATATTAACAGTCCGGGGGGGTCATTTGGGGTGGTTGGATCCCTTTAAGTATAATGTCTCTGTCTCTATAATTCAAAATCCTGACCAGGATAGTAAGGGGAGGCCCCCCCAGTGGGAGGGATCTCATGGGAACATGATGTACTCTTTCTACCACGAATAACTTTGTCAGGTTATCATCTCCAATTTTACTGTGCAGCCAGTCCTTAATGAAAGCCATAGGGTTGTTCACTTCTGCATTTTCAGGGATGCCAACTAGTCTCACATTATTCTATCTACAACGGTTTTCCAAGTCATCATTCTTATCTGCTAGAGTTGTACACCGCTGCAGGTACTGAGTATGGGATTTATGTTACTTTGTGAGTTGATCTTCCAGTGTGCTCACTTTTTCCTCTACAGTCCCTGTTCTTGCATCAGTCTTATGCATGGATGCTTTCATGCTACCAATTTCTTCCTTTAGACCATCAACCCTCTGTTCATGTTGATGTTGGGTGGTTAAAGCATTTTTGGAGAATTTTACCACATTTTAGATATCCCTCATTGAGGGCTTCCCTACTTCTGGCTCCTCCAGGACCTCCTGCTCCACTCATCCCTTATTCCTCAGTGCTTCCTCTCTCTCCAGCCCTTCTTTCTCTATATTATCCTCCAGATCTTCTCCCTCATCCTCTTCAACAGCCTCTCCTTCTCCCCCTCTAGCCATCTCCTTAATTCCACCATTCACCAATGCAAATTTTTTTAGTTTGCCGGCAATCTCCAACCTATTGGCATATGCAGCGTTCATCTTCTCAATGGCCTCCACGCTCTCAGCGCCATCATGAGTCTGACTCTCTGCTCCGGCTCCCATGTCCATCTGGCGTTTTCTCACCATCTCTGCGGACCACGGTGTCACCGTTCATCAGGGCTGCTTCCCGCTGGTATATGCCGCCGGCTCAGGTGCTCACCAACTCTCTGCTAGGACTCTGTACTGGGTAAATTCAGGATTTGTAGTGGAGGAGCACTGGATACCATCTGCTCACATCGAATGCTAGGCCACCAACAAGAAAGAGTTTTTAATCTCTTTGTGCTCCTATCCCACATTGCGGCGTGGACGACATCCTCCAATGCTGTCATGGAAGAAGATTAGAGAAAATTGGTCTGTGCTTGGACCTCAGCGCATCTCCTGACCAATATCCTCATATATGCTATTGTGGCACCCCAGGGGTCCAGTCACCACAGAGGTACAGCACCTCCGCCAGAGCCGTAGTGCCCCATTCTTGGGTAAGGAGGGGACACTGACCGGTATTCAGACACCCATAGCCAACACTACACCACTCCAGGTCAGGGTTAGGGTGAGATTGCTCCTAAGGGAGAGCACAGTCCCTGATCCTGTCTGGAGGGGAGGAACCAAGATAGAAAGGATGGATGGAGAACCAAGTTTAGGGGAGCACCCAGGAAGTAGTGAAGTCAGGGAAGACGTACGTTAGTGACGTAGGACACGTGGTAGACAGTGTAAAAGGACCAGTAGAAACATCTTGAAGGCAATTGGTAGGTGGCTGGCAAGAGCTACAGGAGTCTGTGAGGTTCAGAGAGTCTGTCAGAGAAGGACAAGAGCGAGTACGAGACGTCCTAGGGACTGGAGCCAGTGGGAGCTCATCCCAAGACCTGGGAGAGACTGAGAGGGAAGTTGCCCAATAAGACCTGAGGCCACTGGCTCGGGGCTCTGTGTGTGAGGCGCAGGGCAGAAGGGTGAAGCCAGCACAGAAAGAGATGACCGTGAGAGGACATCAGAAAAGGAGGGGTACCGGTTGAGTGCCACCAAGCTACCCATGAGTCAGCTGGATCCCCTCCTTCAAGAACCTAGTGCTCAGTGGGCTGTCACAACGGTGACGATTGCTGTAACCTGGAACAACGGAACTGTGAGACTGCACCCCGCTGTGTTTGTAAACTTTATTGCTGCGCCATCAGCCCTGCGCTGTAACATCAGTACCAACTCACCATAGTAACATCTGCTGCTCTGGGGTTAGCCCTACCCGTGGAGAGCTTTCCAACTTAGCTGCATTGCCATCAACCCCAGAGGAACTGTATTGCAGTGGCTGCCATCAATAGCCACAACCCGCGGGTGGCGTCACGAGGACTATTATTCCTGAATCCCAAGTCCAGTAATCCCCTAAAACAGCAACAAAAACATTCTCCTTTGTATTCACCGCTCAGGGTGGCCACAGACCGGGTCACGCCACCATGACATCCGCAATAACATCGACAGACCCGACACCGAGTACCCTTGGCCCCCACCGGGTGCGTCACTAAGAGGCTTCTGAGTTCAGGACAGCAGACCCGTGGTCAGTCCAAGGAACTGCAGTCTGAGTGCACACCGATTTTCACAGATGGCTGAATGAGCCTTAAAGGGATTGTCCAGTCTAACTCCACAAGTCTATAGTACCTCTATGTGTTACTCTATGTGACTGCAGACTTTTGAACCATCCCAGTGGGCGCACTGTGCTCTGTAGGGATTAATTTGTGTCAGAGCCAGAAATGGCGGTCATGTGGCTTTAGACAGAATCCGACTAGAGGAGCGCTGCCTCAATCCATGCAAATGTATGGAGTGAGGCTGTGCACATTTTAAAGATTTAGACAGGACAACCCCTTTAAGTCCCCTGCCCCTGACTTATACTCACCTCCACCATTTTTCAGTACCGTTGAGATCCCGCAGCGCCATCTTCTGAGCATTAACCTTCATTAATACATTTGCATTGTCAAATATTATTTTAGTGAACGAAAGAATGCGCAATAGGGTCTTATCTCAATGATACACTTTCGCTTATCGATGTGGAATTGCTCACCTTTGTCAGTTGTGAAACCCACAACTGGTAGAATAGCGTACAGGCAGCTGCTGCAGGGACCGCACTCTCAACGGTGACCGTGGTTGTAATACAGAATCCTGGACAAAGTGCCTCAGTGCTCCGAGACCAAAGACACACAGACACAGGGATGTCTGGATCAGCGATAGCCTTTATTTTCCGACGCGTTTCGGAGCCTCCTCCCGAGCTCCTTCCTCAGGGATGTGTGTCTTTGGTCTCGGAGCAGCAGCGCGGACACTGAGGCACTTTGTCCAGGATTCTGTGTTAAATATTATTTTAGATCACTTATAATTCAATAAAATCATACCTGCTCTTTTGCTCTCTCCCCTGTAGAATTTGCTCTCTCCCAATGTAGAATTTCAACCTGACAGCCTCATGCTGCTGGTGAGAACAGGAGGTGTGTCAGGGGCGTGGCTATCAGCCCCCGGTTCATACTTCAATCCAGCCTCTGATATAACATCCTATGTAATGTTACAAGGGTGTTCTCGAAGAACTGCATGAATAAATTGCCACAAACTGAATCTTGTGAACAAGCATATTTGTAGTGCATTTTGCAATTCTTTACACATGGACCTGAGGTGTGCACATAACCTAAAACTGCCTGGGTACAAGACCATAACATGAACAGAAAGTACCTTCACATGGATTAATAAACAGAATAAACCATAATACTGTATAGTATATATATATTCCTAGATTTAGATTGATATCACAATATAAGACAATATCTGTACTTGTGTAAAGGTAATATTCCATAATAATATTAATAACAAGTTGCTGCTCCTGACCAAATCAATATAGACCAAGCGCCGGCATAGAAAAGTATGACACCAGACACAGTGAGTCAGATGTACACCCTTCCTTGGTCAGACCCAAGCTCCAAGTGCCTGTTTATTACAAAACATTAGGTTTTTATTCAAAAAGAGGCTCGGTCAGCCCTACTCAGATGTATTCATTGGTCCATGGGCAATAAGGGGCTCGGTCAGCCCTACTCAGATGTATTCATTGGTCCATGAGCAATAAGGGGCTCGGTCAGTGTGGTTAGTCCATGGGCGGATCCATGAGGTCATCAAGGGGTGTGGTCTTGATTGAGTATGTTATTCTGTGATTGGTTCGTCTTCCCTGACCTCCAGCTTCGGTGATTGGTCAGTCTTCTTTGGACTCCATCTTGCTCTCAGCACATGGTGTGATGTGGCAGGAAATGGCAGCCATGTTTAAATCACAACTTATACAATGTAAAATAATACACTCTATATATCATTTCTCCCATGTCCTTATGTCTTAAGCTTAATGAAGTATTTTGATCTTAAGGCTCTCCTTAACAGTCCCCCCTAAATACTTTATTAACCAATTCCTACCAGAGCCTGTCACATCTGCCCAATGTGCCTTCAACTCTGCCCGCTAGCTGAGAATTGATAACCATTAAAACCCCCCTTGGTACAGACTTCGCATATATGAACTATTTGATGTGTCTACCCCAGCTATCATAACTTAGAGGAATAGGGGACCATCTAGTTGGAGACTATAAAAGACTGTAGAGGGCCTAGCTGTTCTAGGTCTACAGAATAACTAACCTCTTGAGCTAGGAAAAGTGAGAACTGATGTTTCCCAATCATCTTCCTTACACAGGGAAAGACACAACAAACAATAATAGCTGCAATAATTTAAGATGACAAGAATAACAAAGCCTATCTAATCCAGCCACATCTGCCATCAATTCATTTACAGAAAGTATTGGTCCCGGGGATCTTCTACACCTGAATTCCTTTATAATTCTTATTGTAGAGAGTTCAGTTTCTGTATGGCTGCTGTAACCTCCCGGTGGGACCTGTATAATCTGGAATACGTACAATTTTACAAACACCTCCTTATTTTGCTAATAACATGTCCAGGTCCATTCTATTTTGAAGCACCATGATTGATGTAGGGCCTAGTTGGTCTGCTAAACCTTGAAGGTCTTCTGTAGTATAATTGACAAATCCCGGTTAATCATAGATGTAATTTATCTGGACTATATTCTTACTTATGGCCACTAGGGGTGAGATAAATTATCCAAAACCCGCTTTAACTTGATCTCTGGATTCAAATACATGCGATATGAACCATTCCTATGAACAATTCTTATGAACAGTTGTTATGAACAATTCTTATGAACAGTTGTTATGAACAATTCTTGGTATATCAGGAGGTATATAGGATCGCGCTATCCGCGTCCTCGGGACTTTCCTACCTGCTTCACCTCAGTTCCCTACCTGGATACCCAGAATTGTATCACAACACTCATGGATGGACATTTCCGTCTCAGGGCCATATTCTACCACCAGAGATTATTTGGTAACATTTTCCCTTTACACATTAACCCGATTACCTTAAAAATAACATAAAATAGCGCTTTTACGGCTATATATACAAGTTATTAGAGTAATGTCAGTTATACTCAGTGTTATCTACCCTTGAACTAATGGTTTGCTCAGGAACGTGAATGTTTCTCCCTCACTGAGTCCTCATTTATATCATGTTCCTGTAACCATTTTGCCTTAGTTTGGATATTCCATATGTATATCAGACATAACGTGGAGTTATAAGGTCATATATTTGACAGTGTATCACTATGTGGTGTATGTCAGTGACTATCATTATCGGAGTTCATCATCTGCTGCTGGGGAGTCTCCAACAGTTGCCGCGTCCTTTTCCCTCAGTCTCCACTGAAGTTGCTGTAATTCAGAGACGCTGGATCAGCCATCTAATCTCGGCTCACGGCTCTTTCTCGCATCTTTTCAGGATCACCCGGTCTCCTGACATGAGACCATGCGCTCCTGAATCTGATTTAGGATCTGGAATTGAAGAACACGTCTCTTTATCACACTATTTAAACAATTATTTAAGGCTTGGGCATCGCTGGTGATTTCATCTGTGGGAAATAAAACACAAATTCTGAAGAACATTGCCTGTAATTCTCCTTACTTGAAGATGGCAACGCAGTGTTTAACCCTTTCTTAACTGGACACTCATCTCACTGATGCTGTTACTGCAGCAGCTATCTATTGACCTGTAGTTCTTACCCCCCCTAGGTGAGAGGCTCATCGGGTCCCATTCATTTAATATCAGACTAAACTTTACTACACACTTACTTTATAGAAATTACAACCCTGTTCAAGGTGTTGGATCGAGAATTATCTTATTTTAACTTATTTACTGAGGAGGAAAATTAAACAAAAACAAACATTTCATCTATTACTTGCCCGTCTCCTCTACCTTGCACCTTTAATGTCAATCTCCCATTCATATTGTCCACTGTCTTATGCATGCATGATACGTATTGTAGAAAGCTGCCGACTCCCAGATACTGTGAAATACCCTTAATGACCTCCACTATAACACATGCAGCTTTACCTCATCAGGAGCCTAATTTCTACATACCACCTTCATCGTGAGCTTCTCAGAAGTAACGTAGTTTCTGCACCGGATCCTGAAAAGAGATTACCGCAACAGGCACACCCGCATACACCTAATGTGCAGCTGTCTTTATCATCTATCTGCAATCACTGTAATGGTAGAGTGGACGAGGGGTGCATTCGTGGTTCTGCGGGGTCACTACAGATTCTCTTCCATTATATCAGTCACACATCAAACAAGACTGGGTGTAGTCGGCCACCTGGGTACTGACCCCTGGTGCCACCCAAACCTTGTCCACTAAAACACATGTAGCAGTTAATGACAAATGAGTCAGTTCTTGGGTTACCTGAGCCATCATTGAGAAGAGAGTCGTGGCAGAGAAAGCTTACCGCCTGGTGTCTACAGACCTTCCTCAGCTGGCTCCCTGCGTGTTGCACTCCTTTCCATTCGATCACCTGTTTCTGTGGGAATAAGAACATCAGGAGTGACAGGGGCCCCTGGTGCCCGGGTCTGCCCTGGTGTCAGGGTCTGCCCTGGTGTCAGGGTCTGAGACTCTCGACTCTAGGCCTCTTCACAGCTTCTGGCAGCTGCACCTGTGCGTGCATTACCTCTGGCTCAATGAGTGCCAGCTCAGGTGTGAGTACCTGCACTCTACCAGACTGATCTGATCACAGGAGAGCCTCCATACAGGCTCATACACTCTGTGCGGTCTCTGTGGGTCTTTATGTGACTCTAGGAAAGATCTGCAGTCTATATACACATTCTGCCATCTTACCCTTTGCAAGCTACCCACTCCAGTGATTGCAGATCCCCATCTACCTCTCATGGCGATATGTGAAGAGGGAGTGGTTTTGCTTTATTACCTCCTGTTGTATAATCACAGCACATCCAGTGGTAGAATCCACGAACATCTGTAAAATAACTCAAGATCTGCATTAGTAATGAGCTCATCTGGGGCATGTTCACACATGTTTGCTCTGTCCTCTATTTAAGACAAAAATATAAAGAAGAGACTTAAATATAAAGACATTAATAAATTATTAAAACTTTAAAAAAAACATTGGAAACAGGCACTAACTTTACATCTCACATCTCCCCCTTTTGGAATCCAATATCCAAAGCATATCTGGATTCAAAAATTATGTTGTTATCTGAATTTCATATTTGGAGCCTGAAAGGATCATGTAAAGGTCCCACTCCCTAGATTATACATAACTATGAATACAATAAGGCGATGTGCACATGATGAACATTTGGGGTATAACATTTTTCTACATCAAATCTGAATTTCCCGGCAAAAAGAAAACACACGAAATCTGAAAGAACAATAAAAAAAATTAGATAACGTGCAGAACACTTCTGAACTTTAGTCCTGTGGGCTCGTCAACCCCCCTCCAGGTACAGGTCTCTGGCTGCTGGATTGAAAATATATCAGTGCAGGGACATGGAATAGAAATGCAAATCACCTGGAATTGATTTGCTAATTAGGTAAACCCAGCACACTGTTTGTTCCAGTATCTACAGTATCATGAATACAAATCTACATTCATGTGAAAAAGGTGTCCATTATGAAAATATTTGGGGTTGAAGCAGTAAAAATTAAATACTATAGATAATTACTTTTACCAATACCCTAAAGTGAGACTATAAAAATAAAATAAAACATGATCTGGGAAGAATTAGATGTTAAAATGTAGAGTAAAAGATACAATGAAGCATGTGGCCTAGGCATTTTAGGGGGTGGGGTGGTGCCTCTCTTTGGGACTGGCCTGGTTTGCAATCAAGTCTCCTCCCCCCCATTCAGACAGTATCTACAGGTCATTTGTACTTCCTGCTGGATAGAGAGAGGTCATGGAAATTTCTCTCCGTGGAGCCATAATGATGAATCTCCACATTTTTGTGGACCGTTGGCATTTTTTATTATTATTTTTTTTTTTTTTTTTTTATCATCTCATCTTTTCTCTGAGGTATGTCAGTTTGTTTCCCTTGCCAATTATATCTATATTTATTTATTTATTCCCAATTAATACTTCATTAATATATGCATTCACATCTTTTACCTTTTCCATTTAACAATTTCTTATAGCTTTCAGCACATGGTTATATCTGACCAGCACGCTGAATTTATCTGGACAAGGGAACTTATATGTGTCTTATTTTTATTCTATTTTTATTATTTATTTTTAATTACCGGTATATTAATCATTCAATCTCTCTGCATTAGCCCATCACATGTCTCTATGTGGGAAGGGGGTGGGGTGGCTACCTTTAATTTTGTGTCTGAAACTAGCAGTGTGTATGCTCAAAACTGCTCAGACAACTTTTAGTCCTTACACATCACTTCCTGTCTAAGCCTATTGTCCAAACATTCCTTCATTTCTTTGTCTCTAACCATGCATGATGTATTCATTGGTCCATGGGCAATAAGGGGCTCGGTCAGCCCTACTCAGATGTATTCATTGGTCCATGGGCAATAAGGGGCTCGGTCAGTGTGGATAGTCCATGGGCGGATCCATGAGGTCATCAAGGGGTGTGGTCTTGATCGATTATTTTATTCTGTGATTGGTTCGTCTTCCCTGACCTCCAGCTTCGGTGATTGGTCAGTATTCTTTGGACTCCATCTTGCTCTCAGCACATGGTGTGATGTGGCAGGAAATGGCAGCCATGTTTAAATCACAACTTATACAATGTAAAATAATACACTCTATATATCATTTCTCCCATGTCCTTATGTCTTAAGCTTAATGAAGTATTTTGATCTTAAGGCTCTCCTTAACACTTGGGTACATTAAAATAGCATTTTTCTACCTTTAATAGATATTACTTGATAATGTAGGTGTGTACTATAACTTGTGTGTACTTATACTATGTGTAACAGATGCTGCAGACTCTGGATACTTTGCTGTGACTGATGAGACAGTGCAGATCCTTAGTGGGAATTTAACAAGTAGCTATGGGGGAGGGGAGACCATGGCAGAGTTGATCAATGCAGTGCTTTGCCTGTTCTCCCAGCCTCATACATGTTAGTACACATTATACACCATCATTGTACAGCAGAGGATCACAGCATGTATTTCTATCTGTTTGGTGACATGATTGCTATTTGAAGCGAGAACATCCCTGTCACATAACGTAGGATGGCATATCAGAGACAGGATTGTAGTGTGACTATGGGACCACTGCCATGCCCCCTGCCACGCCCCCTCTCCATAAAGGGGTGTGAGGGGGCTGGAATTTAGGATGATCTTGCAGCTCCCTACATCCACGCCCCTGACACATTTCCAGGTTTCACCAGCAGCATGAGGCTGTCAGGCTGACATTCTATGTCCCACGAGGGAGGGGGAAAACAAAAGAGCAGGTATGATTTTATTGAATTATAAGCGATCTATAGATCCTAGAACTGTAGTATACAGCTCTGCTTCATCATGTTGGAGGGCAGGGACTGTATTTTCTCTACCCTGAGTTCCCCTTTAAATAAACATTCTACATATATCACTTTTGTAGTGGCAGAAAATACCCAAAAGTGACACTAAAAACTGCACACCTAAAACTGCTGAAAACATTTAAGAAGCTTATTAACCTTTTAGGTCAGAGGTGGGCAACTCCAGGTCTCAAGGGCCGTACACATTGCAGGTTTTCGGTATATCCTTAGCATTTGACAGTTGGTAATTTAATCTCCTGCACAGTTGATGGTTCCAACTGTCAAATGCTAAGGATATACAGAAAACCTGGACTGTGTGTGGCCCTCGAGGTCTGGAACTGCCCAACCCTGCTTTAGGTGTTTCCCAGGAATGAAGGGGTTTTCCCATGAACAAATGTAATTTTAAAGTTCATTTTGGAATAATAATAAGTTCCACAATTGGATGTGATTAAAAAAATGTTCCTGTGCTGAAATAATCTAATATATGTGCACTGATATGTACTGTAAAATGGCCAAGTCTGACGGTGTACGGAGCATGGTTTGATGCTGGGCATGGGAGAATGCAGTATACAGTATACACACATTACAGCACGGCATCACAGCTGATTCTTTTTTTGAGTCTGTCTGTTTTTTAATTTCCCCAAAGAGAATTATTTGCTATTTCATGCTTTAATGTCTGTGTACTCTTTTGCGTCATCGCCTGCCCAGGATCAATAAATGCTCTGTGCACTGTCAGCCATAGAACAATTGTTTTAAACGCATGCAATTGTGAAAATTATTATTGTTCCAAGATCTAAAATCAACTTTAAACTTAACTTTGTTCATGGCAACAATAAAGCAACGTGGAAGGAAAAAAAATTAAATTTTTCTTCTTCCCCACAAAAAATGCAAATTTTGCATTTTTACAAGGGTACCAGAAAAAAATGGGTCATACAATTTGCTGTGTAATTTCTCTTGAGTACGCTGATACCCCATATGTGGTGGAAAACGTCTCTATGGGACTCGGCAGGGCACAGACGAGAAACAGCGCCATTTGATTTTTGAAATATAAAATTGGAATGGTTAGCGGATACCATGTCACATTTGGAGAACGCCTGATGTGCCTGATGTGCCTAAACAGTAGAAACACCACAAATGACCCCATTTTGGAAATTACCCCTTTTCACATAAAAAAAAAAATTTAACCCCAAATTTTGTATTTTCACAAGGGTAACAGGAGAAATTGCACAACAATTTGTATGGTGCATTTTCTTCTAAGTACACCGATACTTCATATGTGGTGGAAAACTATGATTTGGGTGCATGGCAGGAAAGGAAGGAGCGCTATTTTGGCTGGAATTGATTGTGAACTCCATTTCACATTTGAAGAGCCCTGACATGCCAAAACAGCAGAAACCCCCAACAAGTAACCCTATTTTGGAAGATACACTTCTCAAGGAATTAATTAGGGATGTAGAGAGCAGTTTTCATTTCTGGTGGTCTACGGGATTGATAACCATGGGCTGTGAAAATAAAAATTACCTTTTTTTTCCATTAAAATGTTGCTTTGACTCAAAGTTTAAATGTTCAAAAAGTGTAATAGTATAAAATGGGCCAAAGAATTTTTTACACAGTGTATCCCGAGTTTGCCAATATGCAATATATGGTGGAAAACTAACTTTGAAGTACATTGTAAATCTCAGAAGGGAAGGAGCTCCATAATGGAGTTCAGATTTAGTTGGTGTGGTTTGGGGGTACCAGGTTGAATTGACTGAGCCCCTGACAAACCAGAAAAGCAGACACCATTTTACAAACTACACCTGTAAATAAAATCATCTAAGGGTGCCGTGAACATATTGACGCCAAGGGTGGGTCAAAATGTTATACTATTGGTCGAAAATAATTACATTTTTACCACTAAAATGTTTTAACCCCATATTTCCAATTTTCACAAGGGAAAATATGTAAAAGAAAAAAAAAAGGACCCATGATGTGTTAGACAATTTCTTTAGCATGTGACTGTACACCTCTGTTTGGCCGTAGCACAGGGCTTGGGAGGGAAGGAGCACCATTTGATTGTTGGAGCATAGATTTTCCTAGAATGGTTTGTCGACTTCATTTGCAGAGGCCCTAAGTCAGTGATGGTCAATCTTTTGAGCTCGGTGTGTCAAAATTTGATAAAAAAACAGCATAACTCGGCTGTTGTGTCACATCGAGAAAAACCCATAATTTTCTGATATTTGTAGCTGTCATAACAAAAGGTTATTCTGGATATGGCCCCCATTCTGGTATATAGCCACTTATGCTGGATATAGCCCCCCATCCTGGTACATTACACCCCATCCTGGATATGACACCTATTCTGGTATATACCCCCTTGTCCTGGATATAGCCCCCACCCATCCTGGTACATTACCCCCCATTCTGGTATATAGCCCCTTATGCTGGATATAGCCCCCATACTATTTTATACTGGGGATATAGCACCCCCCTTATCCTGGTACGTTACCCCCTTCATCCTGGATATGGCTCCCATTTTCTTTTATATAGCCCCTTATCCTGGATATAGCCCCCATGCTGGGATAAAGGACCCCCCATCTAGGATTTGGCCCCCATTCTGGTATATGGCCCCTTATGCTGGATATAGCTTCCATGCTGGGATATAGCACCCCCATCCTGGATATGGCCCCCATCCTGGTATATAGCCCATTATCCTGGATATAGCCCTCCATACTGGGATATAGCATCCCCCCCATCATGGTACATTACTCTCATCCTGGATATGGCCCCCATCCTTATGCACACACAAAAATAATAAGCAATGTAACTCACCTATCCCCCTTTCCTCTTCATCACTCAATGTGTCAGCAGCCCGCCGCTGATAATATAATTAGCTTTGCTGCATCACGCCTTTGTGCCGCCTTCAGATGCTGAGCTGAACTTGTGATTGCATGTAGTCCGTGTCAATCAAAGTGTTATCATCCGGAGGCGGGAGGCTGACACTTTGATTGTCAGCTTCATCAAGTTGCCGCCTTGTCTTGCCTCTGAATGCTGATCCTTTGATTGACATGGACTGCATGCAATCACAATGTCAGCTCAACATCCGAAGGTGGGACAAAGGCGGCACGAGCTAATTATGTTATCAGCGGAGGGGGAAACTGCGCCATGACACACGTGTCAGCAAAAATGCCTTGGCGTGTCACTGCTGACACACGTGTCATAGGCTAGCCATTACTTCCCTAAGTGCTAGTCATGTAGATGAAAAATGGTTTATGTATAAAATCATGCAGTCTAAAACAACGTGATAAGCACAGGGTGTACTGAAGGGAGCATGCTTCTTTTAAATAAGGACCAAACAAGTTGACAACAATGATATTTTATTTGTTTTTTACCTGAAAAAGGCTTCTCAGCCAAAACGAGTTGTTTTAGACTACATGATTTTATACATCATTTTTAATCTACCGTACGGATTCATCTATGGCGCTGTAGAGCGCTTAGCAGTATAATCACTTTCCTCATGCATGTCCCTCTGTGGAGTCACTTCTCTTCCCCCTCGCCTTTAATTTAAATTAATTTAATTTATGTTTAATGGGGTAGTCATTATAGTGTTAGGAGTCTTGCCCAAGGACTCCTACTGGTATTATATCCAACAGGCGGTATTATTTCCAACGGGCTAGGGCCAGGATTCGAACACTACACTATACCACTACACTATACACATACAGCAGCGTTTTATCTGCTTCTGGACCAAATTGTGGTTGATGGCAACACATTCTTCCCTAAATATTACTTAGTTTAACACAATTTCTGTATTTCTGTTTGTCCATCTACTTTTTGAGCATTAACCCAGGCTCTTAATAGAATTGAGGTATTTTAAATTAGGGGTGTGCTGGGCTGTCTGGATTGTTACTGACACCTCAGTTTCCCAATCAGTGGCAGGTTCATTTGGACTGCCAGTGTTATGAGTGATAACCCAGTTGCCCAATCTGGACAGGTTTGCTGGATTTCCTCTGGGTGTCGCTTGCTTAGAATAATTACACTGGGGAACAATTTGAAAAAAAAATTTCTGTTGAGTTAGGTTTTTGAGCTGATTTATACTAAAATTGGCATGCTGATTCCAAAAATGTAGTCAGTTTTTTTCTAGCACGTCAAGTTTTTCCTCCACAACTTACCTGCCAGAGAAGCACAATTGCACTGATATCTGTAATAAGACTTGTTATCTGATTATAATTCGACTCATATAGAGCTACGTGGCAACTTGTAAGAGTAGTCACAACTGAGACAGTGTGGTGAGAGGTGTGTGCAGCTCCCAATACGTCATAATTATCAATATCTTGAAAAAAAACACTTTTAAGGCTGGCTTCACATTAGCGTATGGAACGCTGCGTACCAAACGCAGCCAAACGCTTGCGCACATGCTTTCCTATGTTTAACATGGGAACGCATGTGCCTGCGTATGGCTGCGTTTGGCAGCATTTGCGTTCGGATGCGCATAATTTATGCTCCCTCCGACCGCACTCCAAACGCAGCTTGCAGCATTTTTTTGTGCGTTCGCGGCGCTTGCTCTATCCGCAAGCGCCTGCAAGCGCACAAAAAATGCATTGATCTCAATGGGTCCGCAGTGTCCTCTGCATGACACCGCAGGAGAACGCTGCGGATCACATTGAGATCTCTCCCGGTGGCCGCCAGTGATGTCACAGGAGTTCACCGACGGCCACCGGGAGATCAGCTGGAGCCTCTGATGTTCTCCTCCTCCCCGCTGCCGGTAATCTGCTAGCGATGTCGGCGGGGAGAAACAGCTGATTTGACAGCTGTTTGAATCTTCCCACGCCGACATCTCCTGTCGGTGTCGGCGCGGGAGATTCAAACAGCTGTCAAATCAGCTGTTCTCCCCGCCGACACGTCCCGGAGCTTACCGGCGGCCGGGGAGCGGAGATCTCCGGCGCTGAACTCCTCCTCCGGCCCGCCCCCGGACAGCCCCGATTGGCTGGCTGGGCTCCCTAGTGATGTGTCCGCAGGCGGACATTATCCGCTGCGGACACATCATTTACACCCTGCTTTTGACAGCGTTTGTGTCTGCATGCCATCAGCATGCAGACACAAACGCTAATGTGAAGCCAGCCTTAGGTACAGTAGTTTACATATTTTTGAGAAGACAAAAATCCTATAGTTCAAAAACTTGACGTGATAGAAAAAAACTGAGATCATTTCTGGATTCAGCATCAAAAAATTAATTAAGAACAGTTGTCTGACCTAACTCCTAAAAAATTGTGTTCCCCAGTGTTATCTGTCTATTTAGCTGGCTGACAATGGTCAGTCAGCCCATTGTCTGCTGTTCTGATTCTTTGCTGACCTGACCTATGAATTGCCTATCTACTCTCTTAAATTGCCCTTTTTGTCTTTTACAAACTCTGACCTGTTATCTGACCCTGTACTTGACCTCTGACTATCTGTTTAGTCTTATCCCTTTGTCTTTTATGTACCCTCCTGGCTTGACCTTGGACTCTTTGACTTCCCTCATCACAGCTTGTCCATGAGAAGTGATTCAGCATCAAAGATCTGGGGAGTTTCCAAGTCATGACCCAAAATTTCAGTGTTTTGTTCAATGAGCCACATAGCGCTCATGTTTGCCCATGGGACATGGGACTTCATTATCTTGTAAAATGCATTCTTCATCACCAAATTGCTACTGGATTGTTGGGAAAAGTTGCTCTTGCAGGATGTTCAGATACCATTCTTTATTCTTAGTAAAATTCTTGGTCTAGGCAGAAATTGTGAGTAAGGCCAACTAACTTTTTTATATTAATTTTGGACATACACTACACTCCTAAGCTGTGCTTTTAAGCCCAATGCAAGCCGATCAAACATTGCATGCGGCATGGACTGGACCAATCACCAACTTTACTTGAACACAGCTCAGTGCTTTTGTCGAGCCCCAGGCCCTGGGGTACTCGGGTATCAGGCTCGGTGGGTGTTTCACGGGGATGTCACAGGTGGCAGTGCCTGAGCCTGTGGCCTGGGTGACACTTCAATAAGGGGTTATTCAGTCAAATAGAGAAGAAATGGAGCCGCACTCAAGGCTTCTGGCAGTGGATATTTATTCAATCTTCATTCAACAGGTTGTGCACAGCGGGTGGGAGGACGGGGGGGGGGTACTACGTCATTTCGCGCCCTGTCTTGGCGCTTCAGCGGGTACAATCCTCCTGCTGAAGCGCCAAGACAGGGCGCGAAACGACGTAGTACCCCCCTTCCTCCCACCCGCTGTGCACAACCTGTTGTATGAAGATTGAATAAATATCCACTGCCAGAAGCCTTGAGTGCGGCTCCATTTCTTCTCTATTTGACTGAATACGCTGTGACGCACCTGCTGGCAGCAAGCACCGAGACGAGGCAAGTGTTACAACAGGAAGCTCATCCTCCACCCCTCCAGGTCGTGAATTCATGATCAGCTAACGCTGCAGTGAGATCCCCAAAGGAAAAGGGGAACGCTGGAAAGGTTGGTGCTGGCCCAGACCTCTCTTCAAAACGTGAGTCAATAAGGGGTTATGTACAGGGGAGAAGAGTTTGTTGTTGACACGTAACGCCACCTATAGTACCTGGTGATGGGTCACCAGCGCCGCCACAGTCCTCCCGAGGGCGATAGTATTGCGGCAAGGGTAGTAAAGCTACCTACAGGTGGAGCTGGACCTACGGGGCAGCGTAGAGTAAAGGGGCAGCTTGGAGTGAGACTTGTGGCCAGGGTAAGAAGTAGTAAGGCAGTCTATAGGGAGGCTGGGGAAGGAGAGGAATAACGCACACACTGAAGCAAGTCTCTTTCACCTTTTACTGATGGTATCCACAGGTAAAGATGTCCAGAGCACTGTCGGGTGACCAGGTGCACAGTGAGTCTCCACAGCAAGTGGATATAAGGCCTCCTCAGGTTTCCTGCTGTCTCTGAAGCCCTGTCTGTATGCAACACGACTGGCCTCCTCACTTCCTCTGGTCTTTACTATCTCCTCCTGCGCGGTCCACGGGTTACCCTCTCTGATCACTGCAGTGCTACTCCACACTACGGTGCCTGGCTCCCTCTTTCTGGGTATGCAGGGGGACCAGGTGACTGAAGTCTCCACAGTATGACAGGGTTTTCTGCAGTCTTGGAGTAATCCTGTAGGTGCGGACCCCCGAAGTCCGGTATGTCTTGGGAGAACCTCCACTGGTTCCTCACTCCCTTGGCTTTGCTCCTTGCCTTCTGTCCCCACTCCTAGGCTTAGCTCAGCGTAGAAGGGCCACTCCGGGTCACTGGTTCGGGCCTAACCGTGGCACCGATCACCAGTACGTCTTCGCAGCTCTCCTAGCGTCTGCACACTCTAACTAACTCCTCCCCCAGCAGCAGTATTTATAGGGGAACTCACCTAAAGTCAGTGAGTGTAGCTCTCCCTACTGTGCCAGTGTAGAAGGTGTTGCATGTAGTAGGTACCTGCTGTGGAAACCCAGCTGTGCAGTAGGGAAGGCTGTGGCTACCTGCATGAGCAGGGCACCATACTTTCCAAATGTAAAGCTCCCAAACTCCAAAACCAAACAGGTTTGATCAACACCGGAAAGTTTGGCGCATCGAACCAAACCTTGAAAGGTTTGCTTATCTCTACCAAACACCAAAATGTTTTGAACACTCTATACTTTACAATATAAGTCAATGGCAAGGCTCAAGAGCAGCATGGGCATCTTCATTATTTATTGGAAAAAAAAACACACTGGGAAAACGCTCTAAGAAATGCTGGCTGTCACGAACATCGCAAAACACTTAGGAAATTACCAAAAACCAATAAAAGACACTTCTATGTAACAAAACGTCAAGGAAAAGCAACCTTTACTGAGGTGTCTTCCCCTTAAAAAATCTAATAGGTTTATGCTCCTGAAAAAATGTTGTGTGCACATGCCCGTAAAGTGGATCTGTTTTCACAAAACAAACGACATATATCATTAGATCTCTTAAACCTGAGGGGGCTGGTGTGTTTACTTGGAAATTTCATGACAGTATGACTGCATAGGCCTTTTTAAAAGTTTTCATGCACAATCTTGGCCTCTGACTATCTGTTTTTTTTATCCCTTTGTTTTAGCCCAGTTCTAAAGGCCCAGTCACACATAAAGACGCACCAGCGATCCCGATAACTATAACGATGTGCAGAGATCGCTGGTGCGTCGTTTTTCATATCGCTGGTAAGATGTCAAATAGGTATCTTACCAGCGATGTGAAAAACTATGCACTAGTGATCCAGACTTATATTAAGGTCATTGGGAATTGTCACTCCATAACGTAGCATTGAGATCGTTGGTCATTGTCCCTGTTAAACATAATGCTGCAGCGCTCCCAGCGGGAGCGCAGCGACGTACAAATGATCCAGAGCAGTGTGTAACGATCACTGATCTCACAGCAGGGACCTGATCGTTGGTGCGTGTCACACAGAACGACATCGCTGTTGCGTCACAAAATCTGTGATGCAACAGCGTTCTCGTAAGCGATCTGGTTATGTGTGACAGTGCCTTAACTGAGCCATATCTGGTGAAGTTTGGTGATAAATCACCTGTGACCCCTAAAGTGAAAGTTTTCATGCCCAATCTTGGCCTCTGACTATCTCTTTTGTCTTATCCCTTTGTTTTAGCCCAGTTCTAAATGAGCCATATCTGGTGAAGTCTGGTGATAAATCCCCTGTGACCCCTAAAGTGACTGTATGTTTTGTTTTACTAATGTCACCTCTGTAAAGGATTGAAACCATAATGATAATGGATGGTAAAGGATGCATTCTATTTCAGTCTATATCAATCTGCTGTCAACAAAATAATCAAAGATAAAAACAGCATGAAAATAATCCAATTTATAAAGCTAAGGTATATCAATGCAAATTATAGGAGTCTAGAAGACGACGGGTTAGATTTTTATAGTGTATAAATAAGTCATAGTGTTTTATGAATTATTAAACCTTTTATTGCTGGAATTGTCTTTTATCTTCTGGAGATATATTTGGCACTTGAATTAAAAACCTAGCCATTATGATGTTTGGACAATTAGTGAATCATAGGTATGAAAAACATACAGTACATCGCTATAGGTTAATGGGTGGTATTAAGTTTTACTGAATCAGCTTGTGCCGTATGCAGTGCTCCAGTAAACCTCACCGATTCGCTAATAGCCATTTGCATCTATTATTCAGCTACTAGCAAGAGATTGGTATGTGTGTCTGTCTCAGTGATGTTTGACTCATCATTATTCCTCTACTATTTTTTTCCATGGAGATTTACTCACAATATTTCTTAAGCTAGATACATAAGCCCATGTGTTACTATCTGTGAGAAACAGACTGACCAGAGTGGACAGGTTAATAGTCCTAACTCAAAGGGAGGGGAAAGGGTAGAGTCCAAAAGAAATGTGTTATCCCAGAAGGGGGAAAGAAACTCAATTATACTGTTGTCTTCAGTACATAGGGAAAGGTCCAAAGGAACCTGTGGGCAGCAATTGCAGAAGGACAGCGTGTGAGATAGCTCATTACTTTTGGACCCTATCTCACCCATGGAGACCTGAACATATTGAATATGGTTTTCCTCTCCCATTGATTTAAGACTATTACCTCGTCCACTTTAGACTGGACGCCCCACTGTCCCATTTCACCTCCTCTTTGGGATAGATACAATTTTGGAGAGGTCCTTTATAGACTTCAATCCCAAGTCCTCCTACAGGCCTGTCTGTTAAGGACAACTGACCATTTTTCCATTTAGTATCTACATCCCACCTATTTCCTTGATTAGCTTTTCTTCCAGCTAGATGCGTTAACACTACACCACTTCTTTTTCCTTTATTAGAGAAGTCACCTTTTCCCCAGGAGATTACTCAGTGGTTGTGTCTAAGGCTGGCTTCACACTACGTTTTGTTCCTTTTAGTGGGGATCCTGTTTTTTGCAGGACCCCACGAACAGGAACGCTCAGCACCGAATTGGCAACTCTGGATGCCATTTCTGTGTCCAGGTCCGGGATCCGGACACAGAAAGAGCAGAGGGGAGCCCTAGCCAGAAACGTGCTATAAGCACTGTTCACTTTCACTTTAGCAGTGTATTTATATACATTGCTAAAGTGAAATTAAGTCAAGAGATGGTTAAAAATGAAAAAAATATAAATTCTCCCTTAACTGCCGAGCGTCCCGCAATGAATTCATCTCCGAAAGCTAAAGGAAGGGGCAGGGCGGGGCAACTCGAGCAGCTGATGGGTCACATGACCGCATCAGTGCGGGTTAAAGATTTAAATTGCACTGATGAAGTCATGTGACCTACAGTTAGGGACAGAAATATTTGGACAGTGACACAATTTTCGCGAGTTGGGCTCTGCATGCCACCACATTGGATTTGAAATGAAACCTCTACAACAGAATTCAAGTGCAGATTGTAACGTTTAATTTGAAGGGTTGAACAAAAATATCTGATAGAAAATGTAGGAATTGTACACATTTCTTTACAAACACTCCACATTTTAGGAGGTCAAAAGTAATTGGACAAATAAACATAACCCAAACAAAATATTTTTATTTTCAATATTTTGTTGCGAATCCTTTGGAGGCAATCACTGCCTTAAGTCTGGAACCCATGGACATCACCAAACGCTGGGTTTCCTCCTTCTTAATGCTTTGCCAGGCCTTTACAGCCGCAGCCTTCAGGTCTTGCTTGTTTGTGGGTCTTTCCGTCTTAAGTCTGGATTTCAGCAAGTGAAATGCATGCTCAATTGGGTTAAGATCTGGTGATTGACTTGGCCATTGCAGAATGTTCCACTTTTTTGCACTCATGAACTCCTGGGTAGCTTTGGCTGTATGCTTGGGGTCATTGTCCATCTGTACTATGAAGCGCTGTCCAATCAACTTTGCAGCATTTGGCTGAATCTGGGCTGAAAGTATATCCCGGTACACTTCAGAATTCATCCGGCTACTCTTGTCTGCTGTTATGTCATCAATAAACACAAGTGACCCAGTGCCATTGAAAGCCATGCATGCCCATGCCATCACGTTGCCTCCACCATGTTTTACAGAGGATGTGGTGTGCCTTGGATCATGTGCCGTTCCCTTTCTTCTCCAAACTTTTTTCTTCCCATCATTGTGGTACAGGTTGATCTTTGTCTCATCTGTCCATAGAATACTTTTCCAGAACTGGTTTGCATCTAGATGTGAACCCTTTGTATTTACTGTCATGGAGTCTTCTCTTTACTGTTGACTTAGAGACAGATACACCTATTTCACTGAGAGTGTTCTGGACTTCAGTTGATGTTGTGAACGGGTTCTTCTTCACCAAATAAAGTATGCGGCGATCATCCACCACTGTTGTCATCTGTGGACGCCCAGGCCTTTTAGAGTTCCCAAGCTCACCAGTCAATTCCTTTTTTCTCAGAATGTACCCAACTGTTGATTTTGCTACTCCAAGCATGTCTGCTATCTCTCTGATGGATTTTTTCTTTTTTTTCAGCCTCAGGATGTTCTGCTTCACCTCAATTGAGAGTTCCTTTGACCGCATGTTGTCTGGTCACAGCAACAGCTTCCAAATGCAAAACCACACACCTGGAATCCACCCCTGACCTTTTAACTACTTCATTGATTACAGGTTAACGAGGGAGACGCCTTCAGAGTTAATTGCAGCCCTTAGAGTCCATTGTCCAATTACTTTTGGTCTCTTGAAAAAGAGGAGGCTATGCATTACAGAGATATGATTCCTAAACCCTTTCTCCGATTTGGATGTGGAAACTCTCATATTGCAGCTGGGAGTGTGCACTTTCAGCCCATATTATATATATAATTGTATTTCTGAACATGTTTTTGTAAACAGCTAAAATAACAAAACTTGTGTCACTGTCCAAATATTTCTGGCCCTAACTGTATTAGCTGATCGGGTTGCCCTGTCTTTTCCCGGTCAGCTGATGCACAGGTCCTTTAGCCTTCGGAGATGAATTCATCACGGGACACTCGGCGGATAGGTGAGAATTTGTTATTTTTTTATTTTTAACCATCCCTTGACTTAATTTCACTTTAGCAGTGTATATAGCTACACTGCTAAAGTGAAATTACACACATTTACCTCGGTACAGAACAGTGCTCTTGGTATTTCCATGCTCTGTACCCTGGAACCGGATCCAGGAAACAATTCTGTTTTTATCTGGATCTGGCTCCATAGGTCCTCATGCTAAGTGTCCTGGACCGGATTCATTTCTGTCCGGTTTTGTCACTGGAGTCCAAAAATGCTGCAGACTTCGTTTTTGGATCGGTGAAAAACAGGACAGAAATGAATCCGGGACTAAATACACAAAACCGGAAGGCCAAATATGACCAATCCAGCATGATAGGGATACATGGGAGGCAAAAACAATCCTGTTCTGTTCTTTTCAAAAACGAACAGAACAGGATCACAAAAAACGTAGTGTGAAGCCAGCCTAAGAGAATTCTAGCTCTCATATACATCTGATATACACTGTACTAGACACAGTCCTTTTGAGAAAAACTCCAGCATTAGCACTTTTCCTTGAATAAATATGCTACATTCTTCACTTTTGACTTTTTATTCTTTGAGTGCTGAAGTACATATATTTTTAAATTACTTATTTTTACTTCAGCGTTGATCTGAGCATCACATACTTATGTAATGGAGGGGTATCTGATAGATGCATCTCCATTACAAATGCTTGGGCTTGATGCCAGCTGACATTATACAGCTGGCATCAACCCCACAAATCATTACCCCTATTGCCACCACACCAAGGCAACGGTAACAGCTAGGGCAAAATGCCAGGATTGGTGCATATAATGGATGCGTCAAATCTAGAGCCTCTGCAAGCTGCTATTATTAGGCTAGGAAGGGACCCTATATAATTTTTTTTTAGCAATAAGTAATTTAAAAAAGAAGTGGGGTCCCCTATATTTTTGGAAACTAGCCAAGGTAAAGCAGACAGGTCATTGTTATTTTGGCTGGCTAACAAAAAGATGGGGGACCCCACATAATTATTTTTTTACACATATGTATTTGGCTAATACCGTAACTGTTAAATCATTTTTTTCTATTTATCATCATTTATCTATGTTTACACATCTTTTACACATAAAAGAATTATAATTTGAGTGACAGCGGGTTTTTCCAGTATGTGTGACAAAGATGTCACACGGATGTCATGCACGTCCAAATGGATTGAATACAAATTACACACTTGGATACATGGATGGCCATATGGATGTCCATATGGATGTCCAAAACAGACCATGCATCATGTGCATTTTTTAAACGGATGTTTGAAGGTGTCACAGGTGTATCAAGAGGCAAGGATGAGGCTGTTGGGGCCACTCACAGAAGGTCGACACTTCTGGTCAAACAGCCAAAATCCTGAATTGTAGTTCTGTCTCTTTAAGAGGTATTTCCCTGCTTGTTGATAGCTGGAGGTCACTAGGACCCAGTTGATCTCCTACCTTCATCTGTCTATATAAACCCCTTGGCTCCTTGGTGATAGCTTGTTTGGAGTTGGTGGTGCTTCCTGGCTCAGCAATGCACTGTGGACTTCCTGTGTTTGATGTCTGGATCTCCTTTCAGCTAAGTGTTTCCCCCTCTACCCTTTGTTTGTTTTCCTGGAGTTTTTCCTTTAGTTGGATCCATTTTGTTGTACTGAGCATGCCCGGGAGCAATGTACAGCTCCTCCCACCCATATCTGTGGTAACTGATGACAAATCCGTTAAACAAAATGGGCTGTGAACATCATTTGGCATCTGGTGGCTCAGATCAGTGCCTGTCCATGTGGTCCTTGAAATTCAAGGAACCACATAGATGTGAAAATGATTCAGTGTGATGGCAGCCTAACTAATCATATACTAAATAGTTGCATGTCAAATTGATATATGAGATAGCCTCATCTACAGTATTTTTAACAAAACGTGAATTTTTCTATTATATTTAATGTGTGTTCAACTATAGGTTTTGACTTACAAATACTGATGCTAAATGTTGACCAAAATATGAAATTGTGACTGAGGCCTAACTGCATTAGTTTTGTGTCCTGTTCTGTATTATAAGTTTCTATGACAGTATAGGAGCCAGTGCTGTACAATTACATCTTATTCTACAGTGTTGGGTTCTCTACTGGAAATGTAGTTATATGGTAAAGCAGCATGGACTCTGGTGGTCTGTGCATATATTTGCAGGTCCTGCAATATAATAGTTTATGTAAATGACATTAAACTTTAATAAGCTTTGCACATTAAGGCTACCTTCAGACGTAGCGTAATTAGGGCGTATTCCTGCTTCTACGCGGCGCTTTTGAGCACTTGCATAAAGCAGTGCCAAAGAAAGCTGGATATGCCTTCCTGCAAAAGCTATGGCTTTTGCTGAAAGGCGTGCAGACGCTGCGTTAAGCTGCATATTTTTGCACACGCGCTTTCGCTGCAAAAGTGTGCGCACAAAAAGAATTGACATGGCAATTCTTTCCGCTATTTTCGGTGCACTTTTCCCATAGGCTACATGTTAAAATGGCCTCGGGAAATGCACACCAGGAAAAGCGCGGCGTCGGCATGCAGTCACTCTTTTTTGCGCGTAAAAGCGAGCAAAAAAGCGACACTGCACACAATACGTGCGCAAATACGCCACGTCTGAACGCAACCTAAAGCATCTCATAATTATGGCAAAGGCAATACTTACAAAAATCAGTTCCCTTAAAGTATCACTCTGGGGTATTTTTTATTTCACCACCAGATTGGTATCGGTAATCTAAGTTCCCTGTAAGTAATTAAATACGTAGCAGTCGCCATCTTCTACTGCTGTGTTATTGCTTTGGTCCCCTTTATTGCTGGAAGCAATACAGCCACCAGTAAGTATTTTACTACACACACAGAATCTGGATTAGAGATACCACTCAGGTGGGTAAATAAAAAAATAACCATGCAGGGGTATTTTAAACACAATGATATGTCAGCACTTCTGTATACTATATAGTGGGTGTGTCCTATGAGTAGTACCGTATATAGAGCAGGGGTCTTAAACTCAGCTGGGTTGATGGGCCGCACATAGAAAAAAATTGATATCGGGGGCTGCATTTTCCCCATCACTGTCCCCTTTTGCAGTAATATCCTACATGCTGATCCCCTTTTGTAGTGATGTCCCTATCCTGGTCCCTTTTGTAGTGATGTCCTCCATCCTGGTCCCCTTTTGTAGTGATGTCCCCAATCATGGACCCCTTTTGTAGTGATGTCCCCCATCATGGACCCCTTTTGTAGTGATGTCCCCCATCCTGGACCTCTTTTGTAGAAATGTCCACATCCTGGCCCCCATAGTGGAGTAATATCCCCCATGCTGGTCCCCTTTTGTAGTGATGTCCCCTACCTGGTCTACCTGCTTGTGACTCGCCCCAGTGGGGGACCATGGGGGAACTCAGATCATGGCTACCTGGATGGCCGGTCTATAAAAAGGGGGTTAAGAGTTAGGGATTATGGAGTAGTTTGTTGTGATGCAACCCATGGTAGGCAGCTGTTGTGGCCGCTGCTGCAGGCCGGGACCTCTGGGGGTGATGGAACGGCAGCTGAGATTTTGAGATATTGCTCCCCACAGGTGGAGCAGATTCCCAGGGCATCCGGAGTAAGGGGGGTATTTCTGTGCTGGAGAGCCAGCAGGCCTGAGTTGGCTGTAGGGAAGGATCAGTACTTCTTCCCGGCAGGCTCCTGCTGCCAGCGCAGCGTTTCAGTCTACCGCTCCTCAGGTGGGAAATAAACAGTCTCACACAGTTCTGAGTTCCAAACCCGGTTTACTTCAGTTCTCTCTCTGCACGTACTACAGGTCACAGTTCAAGCACATTTGCAGTCCGGGTAGTCCTTAGCAACCAAGATGGCTTGTCCAGAACTCCCCTTTTATGTTCCTTTCCTCTCGGGCCTTCCTGCCTCAGCACTGCCTGCTCTTCCTCTTCCTGCACGTGCCTCCGCTCACAGAGCCCCAATGCAGCAGCCACGGGCCTTGTCAGGCGACTGGCTTTGTTCCCTGACCCTAGTACGGCTGCCTTCTCGGTGGATGTGTCGGGAGTGGGCCACAGCTCCTCTGGACCTCGTGGCCACTGGTTTTGTGGTTGGAGCTTGGCGTCTCCTTGCCACCTTTCAGGGCCAGGTCCCTGGTTCTCTCCCTGCCCCTCTGCTTCACTGCAGACTCGGATGCACGGGTGGATCGCTCACTGCTTGTGCCCCTAGGGCTCCCTCTGTCTCATAGTAACATAGTAACATAGTTTTTAAGGTTGAAGGAAGACTTCAAGTCCATCTAGTTCAACCTATAGCCTAACATGTTGATCCAGAGGAAGGCAAAAAAAACCCCATTGGGGAAAAAAAATCCTTCCTGACTCCAGATACGGCAATCAGACTAATTCCCTAGATCAACGCAGTCTCTGGCCTCGGGACGAGCCTCATCTCTGCACAAGACCTTTGGGTCCATCTTCTCTCGCTGCTGACCCCTCCCAACTAACCTCCCACATTCCCGTGGTGTTTTCCCTTTGTCCTCTTCCTTTCCCTGACCACTTCCTGCTCATTTCCCACCCACCACTTTTCTTCCCCCACCATCCCACAGGCTGCCTGAGCTGTCCCACTATCTGGTTTCATTCGATATCCCTGGGATCGGGTGTGTTAGGTTTGTTGGTGGGTGACTGGACTTACCAACCCTGGTTACCACAGATGGGAATATCAAACTTGTTAGGTGGGTGTAGTACCCCTTCGTGGTGACCAGACCACAGGGGCAGCACATTCCCCCTTAGCAAAGATTAGCACATCCTCGTGCTAAGACACAGGTTAGCAGTGGTGGATTATAATGAGGTCAATTTGGGCGGTAACCCTGGGCCCAGTGCTGTGGGGGGGCCCAGCAGCCCTGGGTAAATTGTCCCATTATAATCCGCCACTGTAGTGACAGACTGTCCCCACCGCTGCCGTCTGCCACACTCTGACAGCGGCGCTACCGCCGGCACTACTGCTCCCCTCTTCCTCCCGCACGTCATGACATAGACATGCGGAGGACGTTTGAAAAACCCCGTGGGTGCTGGAGGAGAGCACTCACGCGGCCTGCCTTCTCACACTTCCAAAGAGGAGCAGTCTGAGCAGAGCAGCTCATTCTGCCGCCGGCCTGCTCAGTGTGTGGCAGCTGCACCAGCTCTCCAGACTCCAGTCCTCCTGACTGCATCTGTCACCGGACGCCATCCACCACCTCCAGGCTGGGCTGCTTAAAGAGAGACCAGCGTTCACCACCTCGTCCAACAGTCACAGCACAGAGAAGGGAAAGTGCATGGGCTGTCTGTGTCAGTGAGTATGAGTGATATGTTGTTCATTTGTCCTGCTGCTGTGCTGTGCTGTGTCTGTGCCAGTCAGACAGATTTGCCCTATATAAACTGTGCCCCACAATCTTGATTAACATGATAATTAACATGATCCATCCTATGTATTCATCGACCCACCCATCCATCCATATCCTATGTATTCATCCATCCATCCATCCATCCATGTATCCTATGTCTCCATCCATCTATCCATCCATCTTATGTATTCATCCATCCCTCTCTCCATCCATCCATCTATCCTATGTATCCATCCATCCATCCAACATATTAATCCATCTATCTATCCATCCATCCATCCATCCATCCATCCATTCTATGTATTCAACCATCCATCTATCCTATGTATCCATCCATCCATCCATCCATCCATCTATCCATCTATTCTATGTCTCCATCCATCTATCCATCCATCTTATGTATTCATCCATCCCTCCATCCATCATCTATCTTATGTATCCATCCATCTATCCTACATATTAATCCATCTATCCATCCATTCTATGTATTCATCCATCTATTTATCCATTCTATGTATTCTTCCATCCATCCATCCATCTTATGTATTCATCCATCCCTCTCTCCATCCATCCATCTATCCTATGTATCCATCCATCCATCCAACATATTAATCCATCTATCCATCCATCCATCCATCCATCCATCCATCCATCCATCCATTCTATGTATTCATCCATCCATCTATCCTATGTATCCATCCATCCATCTATCCATCTATTCTATGTCTCCATCCATCTATCCATCCATCTTATGTATTCATCCATCCCTCCATCCATCATCTATCTTATGTATCCATCCATCTATCCTACATATTAATCCATCTATCCATCCATTCTATGTATTCATCCATCTATTTATCCATTCTATGTATTCTTCCATCCATCCATCCATCTTATGTATTCATCCATCCCTCTCTCCATCCATCCATCTATCCTATGTATCCATCCATCCATCCATCCAACATATTAATCCATCTATCCATCCATCCATCCATCCATTCTATGTATTCATCCATCCATCTATCCTATGTATCCATCCATCCATCCATCTTACATATTCATCCATCTATCCATCCATTCTATGTATTCATCCATCGTTCCATCTATCCTATGTATTCATCCATCCATCCATCTATCCATCCATCTATCCTATGTATCCATCCATCCATCCATCCATCAATCCATCCTATGTATTCATCCATCCATCCCTCCCTCCATCCATCTATTCTATATATCCATCCATCCATCTATCCTATGTATTCATCCATCTACCCATCCATCCATCCATCCATCTATCCATTCTATGTATTTATCCATCTATCCATCTATTCTATGTATTCATCCATCCATACATCTATCCTACGTATTCATCCATCCATCCTATGTATTCATCCATCCATTCATCTGTCCTATGTATTCATCCATCCATACATATCCTATGTATTCATCCATCCATCCATCCATCCATCTATCCAATGTCTCCATCCATCTATCCATCCATCTTATGTATTCATCCATCTCTTCCTCCATCCATCATCTATCCTATGTATCCATCCATCCATCCTACATATTAATCCATCTATCCATCCATTCTATGTATTCATCCATCTATCCATCCATTCTATGTATTCATCCATCCATCCATCTATCCTATGTATTCATCCATCCTATGTATTAATCCACCCATCCATCTATCCATCCATCCATCCATCCATCTATCCTATGTATCCATCCATCAATCCATCCTATGTATTCATCCATCTATCCCTCCCTCCATCCATCTATTCTATATATCCATCCATCCATCCATCCATCTATCCTATGTATTCATCAATCTACCCATCCATCCATCCATCCTATGTATTCATCCATCTATCCATCCATTCTATGTATTCATCCATCCATCCATCCATCCATCCATTCTATGTATTCATCCATCTATCCATCCATTCTATGTATTCATCCATCCATCCATCCATCTATCCTATGTATTCATCCACCCATCCATCCATCCATCCATCTATCCATCTATCCTATGTATCCATCCATCAATCCATCCTATGTATTCATCCATCTATCCCTCCCTCCATCCATCTATTCTATATATCCATCCATCCATCTATCCTATGTATTCATCAATCTACCCATCCATCCATCCATCCATCCTATGTATTCATCCATCTATCCATCCATTCTATGTATTCATCCATCCATCCATCCATCCATTCTATGTATTCATCCATCTATCCATCCATTCTATGTATTCATCCATCCATCCATCTATCCTACGTATTCATCCTTCCATCCTATGTATTCATCCATCCATTCATCTGTCCTATGTATCCATCCATCCACCCATACATCTATCTTATGTATTCATCCATCCATCCATCCTATGTATTCATCCACCCATCCATCCATATCCTATGTATTAATCCATCCATCCATCCATCCATCCATCCATCTATTCTATGTCTCCATCCATCTATCCATCCATCTTATGTATTCATCCATCCCTCCATCCATCATCTATCTTATGTATCCATCCATCTATCCTACATATTAATCTATCTATCCATCCATTCTATGTATTCATCCATCTATTTATCCATTCTATGTATTCATCCATCCATCCATCTATCCTATGTATTCATCCATCCATCCTATGTATTCATCCACCCACCCATCCATCCATCCATCCATCCATCCATATCCTATGTATTCATCTATCCATCCATCTATCCTATGTGTCCATCCATCTATCCATCCATCTTATGTATTCATCCATCCATCTATCCTATGTATCCATCCATCCATCTTACATATTAATTCATCTATCCATCCATCCATCCATCCATTCTATGTATTCATCCATCCATATATCCTATGTACTCATCCATCCATCCATCCTATGTATTCATCCATCCTATGTATTCATTCATCCATACATCCATACATCCTATGTATTCGTCCATCAATCCATTTATCCTATGGATTCATCCATCATCTATCTATATGTATCTCTCTATGGGGTTTGTTTGAATCCCATATTAGACAAACTAAGGTGGAATGCTAAATTTAACACAGAAATGCTGTATGACTAATGTTATTGTATGACTCAGAGCTGATCAGTGTTTTTCCTCAGCTCTTTTGGGCCTGAACAAAAAAATCACAACACAAGTATATAGTGTGACCATGGGGCCGGTGTCCACACACCCTTTCTATACAGAAGTGTGAGGGGGCTGGAATGTAGGAGGATCCTGGAGCCCCAGGGTTCAGGCCCGACACACCTCCTATTCTCACCTGCAGCATGAAGCTGATTTTCTCGGATCCCTGAGGGAGGGGTGAGAACTGAAGAGCAGGTATGATTTTATAGATTTATAAGTGATCTACAGATCCTAGAACTATAGTGTACAGCTTCATCATGTTGGAAGGCAGGGACAGTACTGAAAAGCTTTCTATCCAACAGAGTTCCACTTTAACCCTTCTAACTTCCGTACAAAAAAATTATGTTTCAAAAATTGTGTTGATGCAAAGTAGACATGTGGGAAATGTTATTTATTAACTATTTTGTGTGAAATAATTCTCTGGTTTAATGGATTAAAATTAAAAGTTTGAAAATTGCTAAATTTTCTATTTTTTTTTCACGAATGCAAAAAATGTGGCCCTAAATTTACCACTAACATGAACATGAACTCTAACATGTGTCATGAAAAAACAGTCTCAGAATAACTGGGATCTGTTGAAGCGTTCCAGAGTTATAACCTCATAAACTGACAGAATTCTAAAATTTGGTCTGGTTGTTAAGGTCAAAATTGGTTCCGTCACTAATAGTACCTTTACACGCCGCTACAGAAGGTTAGAAACAACCGGGTGTCGGAGACAAATGTATCTTGCATCGTCAAAACAACCTGAGGTAGCGGCGTGTAAATCAGGTTTTTGCCACCCGTCACTGTCGACACCTGTTTTTGAGCAGTGCTCTAAAACAGGTTGGTTTCAACCCGATGGTAATGGCGTCTAAATACAGTAGGGTAAGGTTTTTTCGACACCTAGTTAACTCCCTGGGGCGTGACACAGCCTCCGGGAAACCGCCCCCCTTCAGCGATCATTGATGGAAGCTCCTGCGTTACGATTGGTTGTCCCTGCATAGGGCGGCATATTTAAGGAGCTGACCAGTCACACTACACAATTGCAATAGCATCATGTATTAGCCAGCCTTCCTGCGCTGCCTGGCCAATCATGATGCTATTGCATTGTCCAATCACTGTACGAGCGTCTCGTAATCCACAACTGTGGCACGCCTATGTGTTGTCCCTGCTGCCCCAGGTCCTCCCATATTACCTCCTGTAGCGACGTGTAAAATGTGGGAAGGTGCTCTACAGAAGGTAACCTGCCGCACCCGGCGGTGCCTCCAGAGATAGATTAAACCTTCTGTAGAGCACTTTGTAGCGGCATGTAAAGGCGGTATCGGGTACCGTTAGGAACCGTTGGAACGTGCTCATGCACGTAAGACACCCGGTTGTTTCTAACCTTCTGTAGCGGCGTGTAAAGGTACCATTAGGGTTTATTAATAGTTGGACCATGTCGTTATTTATTTTTGTTTTTTTGGGGCACTGGCTTCAGATGCAAAGGGACTGCAGGAGAGACTCATCCATTTCCTGTAAAGGTAACATTACACACAGAGATATATTGCTTGCAACTCACTGGCTGCAGTGAAATCATGGACACATAGTTCCATTTGTACATGGCAACAGAATGGAACAATGTGTCCATGGTTTCACTGCAACCAGTGAGTTGCAAGTAATATATCTCTGTGTGTAACGGTACCTTTAAACGGCTACATTTCTTCTATCAGGCAGCAAAAGATTTCAAGGTGTTGTCAGTGCCTCTGACCATGGTGTTGACAGTGTTGCATAGGACTGCAGATAATATCTACAGCATTATCTGTACTCAGTTATCACTGTGTTATCTGTGGTGTTACATAGGACTACTGGTAACATCTATTACCGTATCAGCAAGTTACACTGGGAGCAAAAACATGCAATTAATGTGTAAAGCCCCCATCACACATAGCGATATCGTTAGCGAGATTGTTGTAACGTCACAGGTTTTGTGACGTAACAGCGATCTCGCTAACGATCTCGCTAAGTATGACACTTAGCAGCAATCAGGCCCCTGCTGTGCTGCCTAGATACCCGCTGTTTATCATAGTTATCAGTGTCCTCCCGCTTCCAGCGATGTGGAGGTGGCTCCCTGGTCCCTGGTCGCTGAGGAGATCTGCCTGTTTGACAGCTCCCCAGCGACCAGGTAACAACGCACCAACGATCCATTCAGCAGTGGTCCCCAACCTTTTTTGCATCAGGGACCGGCTTCATGCAAGACCATTTTTCCGAGGCCCGGCAGGGTGGTGGGAACATGGCGTATGGGCGGGGCTTTGGTCACATGGAATTTAGTAACCTGTTTCCCCGAAAGATGCATTACGTCCTATTTTCAGGGGATATCTTATTTTTCCATCCCCTTGCAGCCCCCAATATGGTATCCCCATCATCCCCTTGCAGTCCCCATCATCCCCTTGCAGAGCACAATATCCACATCATCCCCTTGCAGCCCCCAATACCATATACCCCATCATAATCCCCTTGCAGCCACCACCATCCTCCTCCTCTTGCAGCCCCCATCATCCTCCTCCTCTTGCAGCCCCCATCGTCCTCCTCCTCTTGCAGCCTCCACCGTCCTCCTCCTCTTGCAGCCACCACCCTCCTCCTCTTCTTGCAGCCACCACCGTCCTCCTCCTCTTGCAGCCACCACCGTCCTCCTCTTCTTGCAGCCTCCACCGTCCTCCTCCTCTTGCAGCCTCCACCATCCTCCTCCTCTTGCAGCCTCCACCATCCTCCTCCTCTTACAGCCACCACCGTCCTCCTCCTCTTGCAGCCTCCACCGTCCTCCTCCTCTTGCAGCCACCACCATCCTTCTCCTCTTGCAGCCTCCATCGTCCTCCTCCTCTTGCAGCCTCCACCATCCTCCTCCTCTTGCAGCCTCCACCATCCTCCTTCTCTTTCAGCTTCCACCATCCTCCTCCTCTTGCAGCCTCCTCTGTCCTCCTCCGATTGCAGCCCCCACTATCTCCATGCAGCCCCCAATACTGTGCCCCCCATCATCATCCCCATGTAACACACACACACTTACACTCACACACTGCTCACCGCTCGGCCCCCCACATGCAACATTTCGGCGCCTCTGCTCTCTTCCTCATCTGTGGGCGTAGATCTACGAGTGAAGCAGATGGGCCAATCACAGCTCAGCAACCATGAGCCAATCAGGGCCCGGCTGCTGCACCGTGATTGGCCGACTGCTCCACTGGTATATCTACGCCCACAGCTGAGGAATAGAGCAGAGGCGCTGTAATGCTGCATGTGGGCGCTGACATCTCATTCAGGGAGGCGGGCAGCAGCATCCACCATTCCGAGCCACAACAGAGCACACTGTGTGTAAGTGCTCTGCGGCGCTGCGGCCCGGCACAGAGACCCCCACCGCCCAGTCCCGGTCCACGGCCCGGTGGTTGGGGACCCCTGCACTACAGGATTGTTATCGTTTTCGGGATCGCTGTTGTGTCGTTGTGTGTGACCGGAGCTTAACTCTAACTAATTATCACTGTGTTATCTGTAGTGTAACTGCAAGTAACATCCACTACATTATACATGTACTCAAAAAGTGTTACATAGAATTTTAGGCATAATTTTATTACATTATCTGTACTGAGAATTATCACTGTGTTATCATGTTACATCAGACTGCAAGTAAAATCTACTAGATTATATATATTCAGTTAGCACTGTGCTGTTTGTTATGTTAAATAGGACTGTACATAACATCTACTACTTTATCTGTACTCAATAATCACTGTCTTATCTATGCAGTCATATAGGACTGCAGATAAAATTCACTAAATTATTTGTGCTCAGAGTTATCACTGTGTTATCTGTGGTGTTATATTGGATTGCAGGTAACATCTACTATATTATCTGTAAACACAGACCTCAATTCAAGGGATTGTTGACTACTAGGACAACCCTTCCTTGACTTGTTTTACCGTGTTAAAATAATAACTCTGTACTCATCTTCTGTGCTGCCACCGTTCCAACACTGTCTGAAACCATTGCTCAGGGCTAACGTGACATTGATTGATCACGTAAGCCCCGGGTCCAATCACCGCCAGCTTCTTTCTTCCTGCCTTTGGACCAAATCTAGGAAGTAAGTGCTCTTCGAACCCAATTCATTATTCTATTTTCGCCTCTTTTAAATCTATTTTATATGTGATTGGCTGTTTTATTTTTTTTTCCAATATGTGGGTAGAGTTTAAGGATTCCAGATATTGCCAGCTGATTCATCATTGTGAATTCTTGACATGTGTCAAAATTTGGTGCTTACTTTACTTTAGTCACCACCTGCTGTAGTTTTATGCATGCTCCTGAAAAGTTACCCTTTCTTGCAACCTTTTGAAAACATTGACCTTTTCTTAAAAGTTGCAGAAATTGCTAATAAAAGGAACCATTTGTGCGCCAAATTCATGAACTGTGTGGGTGCCGTAAACATCAGAAAATACCTAAAGACAAATAAAGAAAATTAACTTAACTTAAACTGTAAATTATGAATTGGGGCCTCAGAGTTATCTATGTTGTTAAGAGTTTCTTACTTGTTTTTATTGGACCATAGCAATGCCTTTGGTTGGTGCTATAGAAAAAGAGATAATGACCTACAAAGGGATAAAATTTGGTTTTCATAAGATAAGGCGAGATGTGATGTTACACTACGATGTCACTGCAGTTAGTTGCATTTCAGAGGACCCATCTTCTCAACACTTATTTTTTGTGACATTTAGAGCATTGTTGAATACATCATTATAGCTATAGAAACCCTCTTGTTATTCATGTCTCCAAGCTTATATAGTTAGGTCCAGGAATTGATGTAACATAGTAACATAGTAACATAGTTTTTAAGGTTGAAGGAAGACTTTAAGTCCATCTAGTTCAACCCATAGCCTAACATGTTGATCCAGAGGAAGGCAAAAAAAAACCCATGTGGCAACACTAAGCTCCACATTGGGGGAAAAAATTCCTTCCTGACTCTAGATACTGCAATCAGACTAATTCCCTGGATCAACGCCCTATCAAAGAATCTAGTATGTATAACTGGTAATATTATAGTTTTCAAGAAAGGCATCCAGGCCCTTCTTAAATGTTAGTAGTGACTCACTCATTACAACAGCATGTGGCAGAGAGTTCCATAGTCTCACTGCTCTTACAGTAAAGAATCCGCGTCTGTGATTATGATTAAACCTTCTTTCCTCCAGACGTAGAGGATGCCCCTTGTCCCAGTCTCAGGCCTAAGAGTAAAGAGATCATTAGAAAGGTCTCTGTACTGTCCCCTCATATATTTATACATTATTATAAGATCACCCCTAAGCCTTCGTTTTTCCAAGCTAAATAACCCCAAGTTTAATAACCTGTCTTGGTATTGCAGACCCCTTAGTCCTCTAATGACTTTTGTCGCTCTTCTCTGGACCCGCTCTAGTTCAGCTATGTCTTTCTTATACACCGGAGACCAGAATTGTACACAATATTCTAAGTGTGGTCGCACTAGTGACTTGTATAGAGGTAAAATTATGTTCTCCTCATGAGCATCTATGCCTCTTTTAATGCATCCCATTATTTTATTTGCCTTTGCAGCAGCTGCCTGACACTGGCCACTAAATGTGAGTTTGTCATCTACCCATACACCCAGGTCTTTTTCAGTGACAGTTTTGCCCAGTGTTTTACAATTAAGCACATAATTATACCTTTTGTTTCCTCTGCCCAAGTGCATGACTTTACATTTATCCCCATTAAAGCGCATTTGCCATTTAGCAGCCCAAGCTTCTAGTTTACATAAATCCTCCTGTAATATAAAATTGTCCTCCTCTGTATTGATTACCCTGCAGAGTTTACTGTCATCTGCAAAAATTGAGATTCTACTCTGTATGCCCCCTAAAAGGTCATTAATAAATATATTAAATAGAAGCGGGCCCAACACTGACCCCTGTGGTACCCCACTGTTAACTGTGACCCATTCTGAGTGTGTTCCATTAATAACCACCCTTTGTTTCCTATCACTAAGCCAGTTCTTAACCCACTTACACATATTTTCCCCTATCCCCATTGCCCTCAATTTATGTATCAACCTTTTGTGTGGTACCGTATCAAAAGCTTTTGAAAAGTCCATATACACCACATCCACTGCATTTCTTTGGTCCAGTCCAGAACTTACTTCTTCATAGAAGCTTATCAGATTAGTTTGACAGGAACGGTCCCTCGTAAAACCATGTGCTCCAAGAGACAGCTGACTGGACTATGCTGGGTAAGTACCCAGGGGGCAATAGCACCCGGGGAGCTGTGACTATGCATGTAGCTATCGGTGCAATGCACCTTGCGCCATATACAATGAGACTAACATCTGATGTTCCATTTATAGGAACACATACCATCATAAAGGGGGACCTATGAGTAGGACCCCACAGAGAACCGAGCCACATATCCCCTGATGAGGACATTAGATCCGAAACGCGTCGGGAGTGGAGCATGGTGGTAACATAAGAAAGTCACTGTGAGTCCAGTACCAGGCAGTCACTAGCAGAAGGACCTCCTGGAGAATAGAGACTCAGAAAACTCCCTGACTGAAGGGAAGAAAGCCGGTGAGATCCTTCCTTTATAAAGGGGGGGGGCTTTTCTTACTTCCCATACACAGGGGTACATATGCCAGCTTAGTTAAGGGGATATATGTGAAACAACCCTGGAACATCTATAGGCTGACATATACTAGGTTGGGGTGGATTAGAACTAGAGGAGACATAACCCTCTGTTGTTTGAACACCACAACCTATCTACAAACTCCTGGAATAAATAGAGGGGTTTTTTAATTTTGTGATATGACACTTGAGCACGTGTGTATTTGTGTAGACAATCTAGTCTTTTTAAATACGTTATGATTAAATGTTGAGTTTTAACCTCTTAACTCTTTGGCTATAGAATACATTACCATTAGATTCACCTATATTATCACGCAGGATGGGTTTTAAGGATGATTTTACGTATAAACATACACCTCCTCCACGCCTATTTGTGCGGTCATTTCTGAACCGACAATAGCCCTGTAAATTAACAGCCCAGTCATGGCTCTCGTCCAGCCAAGTCTCCGAAATCCCCACCATGTCATAATTATTTTCCAACAAAATCAATTCTAATTCCTCCATTTTGTTGGTGAGACTTCTGGCATTAGTGTACATGCACTTTATGCATCTCTCTTTACCTCTATTCCTTCCTACTAGATTGACTGTTCTAACCCCACCCCCCATGCCACCCCCAATTTTATTACTTGTGCCCAGGTTACTATTTACACTATCTTCCCCTCCTATACAATGAATACCCTCCCCCCCAATCCCTAGTTTAAACACTCCTCCAACCTTCTAGCCATTTTCTCCCCTGCACAGCTGCACCCTCCCCATTGAGGTGCAGCCCGTCCCTAGCATTGAACCTGTAGCCAACAGAGAAGTCGGCCCAGTTCTCCAGGAACCCAAACCCCTCCTTCCTTCACCAATTCCTGAGCCACTTATTTATCTCCCTAATCTCCCTTTGCCTCTCTGGTGTGGCACATGGTACAGGCAGTATTTCAGAGAATACTACCTTGGAGGTCCTTGCCTTAAGCTTGCAGCCTAATTCCCTGAAATCATCTTTAAGGACCTTCCACCTACCTCTAACTTTGTCATTTGGTAAAGTGACCAAATCTTCCAGATTTAGACTCTTTTATTTTTATTTACAATTAAAAAACTGAGATGGAATCGAATAGTAGACTTTCAGGTTTAATTAAAGGAAACCTGTCAAAAGGTTTTTCCCATATAAAGTGCAGCCACCACCAGTAAGTCCTTATATAGAGCATTCTAGAACTCAGTCTCCCTCTTCACGCTCCTGTGCAGATGTAGTTCTCTGCCTTGCCAAGGTTACAGCAAAGTATTGTAATGTGCATGCATGGAGAAAGAACAATGAGAGCCAGCTCATGGGCACTGCAATACTTTGTTCTGTTGTTGTAGGGCAGAGTAAAGTATTATAGTGTATATGTGTGAAGAAACACCAAATAGCACCCACACATGTGTACTAGAACACTTTGCTTTGCCCTTGACAGCACAAAGAAAAGTGTGCCTACACAGAAGTGCTGTGAAGGAGACTTTGTGGATGACATAGGACGCATCATTCACACAAAGCAAGGAAAGAGGAGGTGCCGGATCAAGACCAGCAATGCTCATCAGACTGAATCGCTCCATAGGTGAGTATAATAAACGCTATTTTTTATATTATGCAGAGTGGATTGGGGACATATACACAGCATTCTAGAATGCTGCATATAAGGGCTTACTGTTGGTGGCTGCACTTTATATGGGAAAAGTGGCTAACAGGATCCCTTTAAAGTGGTTGAACAAAATATAACCTGTGAAAAGGTTGGGTTTCCTCCTATGTGGTGCTTTGCTGGCCTTTACTGCAGTTGACTTCAGTTGTTGCTTGTTTGTGTGTCTTTCTACCTTAAGTTTTGTCTTAACCATGTGAAATGCATGCTCGATGATAAAGTAAGTGTACCAGTAATTTTTTAGAGTAATTCATCAGAGTAAGTTATGAGTGTGAAGGGGTTAATAACAAGTGCTTTAGATTACAGTGCATGAATTAGCGTAGCAAAAGAAGAGGAGGCCTAAAGGTTCTAGCAGAAATTATTATTTTCTGCAAATTGGAAGTAAGAGCAGTTGTGGAGCCCACTGGGACGGGGTACTTGGTACCGGACCAAGGTACTGCTGGGGATATCACGGCGGTCTTGGTCCGGACCATGTCCTGGGTTCCGCAAGTAAATGGGGGAATATTTACAGGGACGTTTGTCATGATGCCACCCACGGGTTGTGGTCAGGGTGACCACCGCTGCTGCAGAACCTCCGGGGATGATGTTTGGCAGCTGGGGATGTAATGGCTCTCCGCACGTAGAGCTTGATTCCCAGGGGCAGAGATGGTAACAGTCTATAGATGGTACTATGGATATTGCAGGATAGGGGTAGTAGTAGAGATGATAGCTGCTTGTGAGGGAACGCAGGATTTGAGCACAAGGATCACACAAACTCACAGTTTTGAAGTTTTCCAAGTGTTTACTGCAGATGATGTTGTTAGCAGAGTACTGTCCACGGAGTCTGTACCGGGGCCGGGTTGCTCCCACCCTATCCAGGTGCTCAGCTTCCCTCTCCTGCACTGTGTGTGTGGCCCTGCTGCCACTTCAGCTATGCTGCTGGCCTGTCTCTCCTCACAGGTACCCCCTTTGCTAGGCAACTTGAGTCTTTCCTCTGTATTTCTGACCCCCCTGTGTTGCTTCGCTGAGGTACAGTGTAGGTATATAACCTCCACTATTCCGGTGTTTACTGTGCTGCGTGCGTCAGTCACAGTTTCGGATCCGGTCTGTGCGCTCCTCCGGGGCGAGTTATGAGGTAACTCAGTCTCCCAGATGTGTTTTCCTGTTTCTCTTACTCCCTCCCTCAGACCCTGGCTAGGCCTGGAAGTGGGTAGCAGGCTGTAGAGAGGCCTAAGGCAGCCCCTTTATACCACTAGTCTTTCTTCCTCAGTCCTCCCAGGAACTGAACTAACTCCAACTGACTAACTGTCACTGCCACTCTGAGGTAAACAACATTAGCTCCTCCCACTACTCTGCTCTTCCGCACTTCCTCTCCACACCAGAACATATAGGGAAGCAGCTTTAGCTCCCCCTTCTGGCCTGGAGGCGCTAGTGTAGTGTTGTGGGTTGTGTGGGGAGTTAACCCTTTGTGGTGTTACTGTGGCACATTAACCCCTGGGGTGCCACATTTATTCATTATGAAAATTAGTGTATATCTTCCCAATTAAATCAGCAAGTGAAGGAATGGAAGGGGATCTCCACTTAGTTGCCCCTTATAATCTCACCGAAGTAAGAAGATGAGCCACTACTACCCTCATTAGAACTGCTAGAGCAGGGTCTAACATACATTGGACTCTGATAAAAGAAAAAATTAACCCAAACACCAACTCCTAAGAGGATTACATTTTTGGGCAGAACCATCAGGCGTGACTAAGGGTGCTCTTCTGAGACCAACCCTTCCATCACAAAGGAGAGTAGTTAGGAATACAGTAGTCTAGTTTAGAAGGAGAGAGGTACCAACAAATGTGATTTTTTTTTTTACATTTTGCTAGGTTGTTTATGCAAAAAATGGTTATTTGTGAGCACTTTGAAGCCTTCTGCCATTGCTGAAGTGACAAAGAAATAGATAAATCACCTTCCCACATTGCCACAAATGGCAACTTACTATCATCTGATGAAGAAAGTAAGACTTTGTATATTAACAAGAGACCCTTAGTATTAGTAGTGTCTATAAGAAAAAAAATGTTGGAAAGGGGATAGTGGGGTTGAGAATTTAGGAAGTGATTTATTTGACAGTATTGATAAAAACCATTCAAGGTTAATAATAATTTTTTTAATAAATTCATCAAAAGAGATGAAAACAGAGTTTTGAGAGACATCAGCAAAGGATCTATTACCATTAACTTCCCAGCTAGAAAGGTTAAGCTATGGAATATGATATTCTACAGCTTTTATGGAGAACTCTGAAAGGGGAAAGGTCAGATTTTTTCTGGCCCAAGGATTCCAATAAAAAAGGATTGCCAACATGGTAGGCAGACAGGGTTTAAAGGACGCGGGCTTAATAAATTCTATTTCAAGGGTTCTCCTTGTGGACCCCCGGTTAGCAAAAAATGACTCAATCTGCATGCATCTATTACAGATATTATTAACCCACCACTCCTTAGCTGCTTCTAGAATGGCCACTTTGTGATAAACTAAGAGATTAGGCAACCCAAACCCACCTTAGTAAAGGAATAAAACAGATTTATATGCTACTCTGGTTTTTTTACCTGCCCAGATAAATTTTGTAGCCAAGGATTGAAGTTTAATCTCATATAGCATTTTTAATGGAATGCATCTAAGTAGATACTGAGTTTTGGGGAGAAGGATCATTCTGAAGGAGTGAATCTTTGCTATCTAAGTCAGGGAGAGACTTGAGAATCTCTCTAGGTCCACACTTAGGGAAAATAACAAATTATCTATATTTTGTAGTAAGATATACAGGGAAGATGTAAAAATTATGCCGATATAGGGAATACTGCTGTGGTGCCCCTGCGGACATGCGGCCACAGAAGGTGATGCAGCTGGGACAGGTAAGCTAGACACCCCACACCAACACCCAACACATCCCTTCATCCCTAGACCTAGTAATGCATGTCAGGCAAGGGATAGAGGTGGGAGCTAGATGGAGAGTGGAGCGCAGAGAGGATAACTCGGGAAAGGGGTGGAGGAACTAGACTAGACCCTAGGAATACTAAGAAGAACCCAGTTCCCAGTAGCCAAGTCTACCCTGAGTGAGGGACACAGGAGGTTCAGGTTCGAGTTCCTGGCATGTGTAGAGGGAGAGGAACTGAGCTCCTAAGCCGAGACACCCCGAGAGCCAAAGTGTAACACCGTAAAGGAAGAACGAGGACCCAGGAGCCTGTGTCACTGTAAGGTCTGTCCAGGTCTCTGGCCGAGTCCCGAGGGATAGAAGAAGGGGTCCACGGTGGGTCCAGATAAGTCAAGACACCGGGAGGACCGGGCCAACACCAGGGTACCGGCCCTGTAGATGTGGTTGGCAGCTGCATGCCCCAGCCACAAATTAATCGGCAAGGTGAAGGGACTTTATGCCCAGAACTCAATCCCTGGCACACGAAGGAAAGGCCATCATATAGGACTAGGATTCCCGGTCAGGAATGTCCGCAGAAAATCTGCGATAGCTGGCCCAGAGTAGATGCGCGGGAAGGAACGAGAGGCCCGAAAGGACTAGAAAGGGGGTCCACCTAGTGAACTGTCTCAGCTGCTGAACTGGTGACTGGAGCCGGTCGTGTACTGCTTGTTCTCAGAACTGTACAGACATGACTAAAATACGCAGACAGACTTAAAGCTGTGTGATAGACACTCATTTAGGCAATGGCAGCCAGCGCCCGCCTGCAAAAAGAGCACACTGACTTCTACGCGCCGGCAGAAGAGACAGCCAATGGAGGATAAGCGCGTAGCCTGACGATTGCATCCCTACACCTGCCCTGGGGAAACAAGCCCTGCCCGTAGAGGGCTCAACATCCCGGCTGCCAACCCTCATCATCTCCAGGGGCCCGGACGGCAGCGGTGGCCCACACTGGCCACAAAACTACGGGTGGCATCACGAATTACTTTTACAAACTTTATTCCCCTTTTCCTTTAACTCCCTTTTATTGCCGTACCTGGGACCACGATACTGGGCCATGTCACCGTGATGACCCTAGAAGCTGACAAGGCCCGGTCCTGAGTACCCCCGGGGCGCGACACTGTCATCTGCCCATTTAAAGGGAATGTAAATTCAAGCTTGTGTTTAGTTTGAGAAGTATTGTTAAAAGTTAAGATGAGACATTTTAAAGCATTAAGTTTTAGTATTAAGTATTACTATAGATATTTAAAGAAGATATGACATTCTCTGTAAAAGCTATAATGGCATCATCTTTTATCCAATAAATATTTGTATTAGAATGAATAGAGTCTGTTAGAGGTCAATTATGACTTTTAGGATTGCTATCTTTACTAGGTGACATTAGAGTTTATCCACTTCCTCGCTAAAGTGACAATTTGCATATGCAATTTCCCAGAGGAGCATTGCGGCTTCAAGTCTCCTCACTGCCAGCTGGCAGAATACTCTCCACAAGGAGAATAGTTGTTCCCCCAGACCTTGTCTTAGCCTCTCATACAGCCAGATCAGAATTCCCACACACTGCACTGATCAGGGGCAATCACCCTGAAAAGCAGCATCTGCAGTTTGGGGTTCTGATCTGACACAAAAGATGTAGTGTATCTCCAGTGCCCAAAGAGCCGCAGTTTTCAACAGAAGGTTACCCGATGGGAGCAAGGGAAGGAAAGAAAGTCAGCAGGAGGTCAGATCTACTACATGAAATCAGATTTCACACAGCTACTGGGAAGCAAGGGAAGAAAAGGAACAAGAAAGGCACACACTGGGGGTTCGGTCCCTCTACCAGAGATGTGCTTGCAGTCACCCGTAGCCACTTGTCATTTAACATCTTACTGCACTGAGGACTGTACTAACTCTGCTAAAGTTCCAGTAAAGTACCCGGTGAAGTGACTTCGACTCTGCTACATTTTTCTTTGCATGAACTCATTCTTTTCACAGAATCGCTGCCCTGGAGATCTCAGTCCTGCCTGCGGAGGACTATACCATCTCTGCCACAATACCACCGACCTCTGGAGGACTGGAGCGGCGCTGGTGACATCTCACCAGGTACTGCAGGTGGCATCACGACAAACTATAAACTTGTACATAATCCCCTGTATATAAATCCCCCTTTTATAGATAGGCCCAGGACACGGGATAAGGCGCGGCCGCCATTCCCTGTGACACAGCAGTTAACCCTTCTGCCGCCTGATACCCGAGTACCCCGGAGCCTGGGTGCTACATTTGCATATGCAATTTCTTAGAGGAGCATTGCATCTTTAAGTCTCCTAACTGCCAGCTGGCAGAATACTCTCCACAAGGAGAATAGCTGTTCCCCCAAACTTAGAGAGTAAAACTTATTTTTTTATTTAAACAGTAGAGTGGGCTATATATACAGTGTTGGACAAAAGTATTGACACCCCTGCAATTCTGTCAGATAAAACTCAGTTTCTTCCTGAAAATGATTGCAATCACAAATTATTTGGTATTATTATCTTAATTTACGGTAATTTGTCTTCAATGAAAAAACACAAAAGAGAATGAAGCAAAAAGCAAAACATTGATCATTTCACACAAAACTCCAAAAATGGGCCAGACAAAAGTATTGGCACCCTCAGCCTAATACTTGGTTGCACAACCTTTAGCCAAAATAACTGCGATCAACCGCTTACGGTAACCAACAGTGAGTTTCTTACAATGCTCTGCTGGGATTTTAGACCATTCTTCTTTGGCAAACTGCTCCAGATCCCTGATATTTGAAGGGTGTCTTCTCCAAACTGCCATTTTTAGATCTCTCCACAGGTGTTCTATGGAATTCAGGTGTGGACTCATTGCTGGCCACCTTAGAGGTCTCCAGTGCTTTCTCTCAAACCATTTTCTAGTGCTTTTTGAAGTGTGTTTTGGGTCATCGTCCTGCTGGAAGACCCATGACCTCTGAGGGAGACCCAGCTTTCGCACACTGGGCCCTACATTATGCTGCTAAATTTGTTCGTAGTCTTCAGACTTCATAATGCCATGCACACGGTCAAGCAGTTCAGTGCCAGAGGCAGCAAAGCAACCCCAAAACATCAGGGAACCTCCGCCATGTTTGACTGTAGGGACCTTGTTCTTTTCTTTGAATGCCTCTTTTTTTCTCCTGTAAACTCTATGTTGATGCCTTTGCCCAAAAAGAGAGAACATTCTTCCAAAACGTTTTAGGCTTTCTCAGGTAAGTTTTTGCAAACTCCAGCCAGGTTTTTTTATGTCTCGGGGTAAGAAGTGGGGTCTTCCTGGGTCTCCTACCATACAGTCTCTCTTCATTCAGATGCTGACGGATAGTACGGGTTGACACTGTTGTACCCTCGGACTGCAGGGCAGCTTGAACTTGTTTGGATGTTAGTCAAGGTTCTTCATCCACCATCCGCACAATCTTGTGTTGAAATCTCTTGTCAATTTTTCTTTTCCGTCCACATCTAGGGAGATTAGCCACAGTGCCATGGGCTTTAAACTTCTTGATGACACTGCGCACGGTAGACACAGGAACATTCAGGTCTTTGGAGATGGACTTGTAGCCTTGAGATTGCTCATGCTTCCTCACAATTTGGTTTCTCAAGTCCTCAGACAGTTCTTTGGTCTTCTTTCTTTTCTCCATGCTCAATGTGGTACACACAAGGACACAGGACAGAGGTTGAGTCAACTTTAATCCATGTCAACTGGCTGCAAGTGTGATTTAGTTATTGCCAACACCTGTTAGGTGCCACAGGTAAGTTACAGGTGCTGTTAATTACACAAATTAGAAAAGCATCACATGATGTTTCTAACAGTTACAATACTTTTGTCCACCTTCTTTTTTATGTTTGGTGTGGAACTATATCCAATTTGGCTTTAGAACAATTCTTTATGTGTTTTTTTCATTGAAGACAAATTAAATGAAGATAATAATACCAAAGAATTTGTGATAGCAATCATTTTCAGGAAGAAACTGAATATTATCTGACAGAATCTCAGGGGTGTCAATACTTTTGGCCAACACTGTAAAGAAGAGGGATAGAGGGGGGGGGGAGAGATGAGGGGGGAAAACAACAACAACCAAATAAATTGTTGCATCTCTTAATCATTCTCTCTTCAATTAGTAGTAGGATTAAGCTGTAGGGTTAATGCAATTCCTGTATTCATCTGTCTTCTGAAACTCCAACCTGTTGAACCAGGTGGACTGGAAATTTGCATAGGTGTTCTGGATTGAAATTGTCAAATTCTCCATGTGCATGAATTCATCTATGATATCCACAAGGATACAAAGGGGAAGGTGGAGCTCTTCCAGAATAGAGGGATGGAAGCACATGCGCCCATCATTTGAAATCTTAGTAGGGAGCGTTTTTAAGAGATAGCTGTGATCTCGAGTGGTGAAGCAGGAATAGGACTGGGCCCAATTACCCCAAAAATCATGTGACTTTGGATATAATGGCACTTACTCCTAACCAAAATGGTTGGGGCAAGCTACAATCCCAAAAAAATGTACAGGAAGGAACCCTCTGCCTCACTGCATCTCCATCACATAGGGTAGAAAGAGGAAAAGATTGCATGTAGACAGAAAGCGACTCTGTACAGTGGGAGAGCAAGATGTAGCTTGCTTCCTGAAATTTTGAGCTAATTGATGACTTATGTGAAAGAGTAAAGATTTGAAGTCTTTGTTCACAAGTAAGAGTAATCTCTAGTTCCCTTTTCCATTGTAATATAAAAGAGCGTGGAGGTTGGTCTGGTGGGGGGATCAGTAAGGAGTAGGCCTTAAGCTCCCGTCACACACAATGACGCAACAACGATCCCGACAACGATAACGATCTTTAGGGATCGCTGTTGCGTCACTTGGGATCGCTGGTGAGATGTCAAACAGTCAGATCTCACCAGCGGCTCAGCAATGATCCAGAATGATAGGAGGTCATTGGGAATTGTCACTCTCGGGCGTAGTATTGAGATCGTTGGTCGTTGTCCCTTTCAAACACAGCAATGGAGCATTCCCAGCAGGAGACCAACGATCTAAAAATGACCCAGAGCACTTTGTAATGATCAGCGATCTCACAGCAGGGGCCTGATCGCTGCTAAGTGTCACACATAACGAGATCGTCAACGAGATCATTGTTACATCACAAAATCTGGGACTTAACAACAATCTCGCTAACAATCTTGTTATGTGTGACGGGGGCTTTAGAGAGAGCATGTCTGACTGGTCCGGAGTCAAGGCAGGCAAGTTCAAGTATGCTTTTTAGAAAAGTAATTTTAGGAGGCAGTGTATTAAAGAAGTGTATTAGTTGCAGACTTCTCCACTGACTGAGCAGAGCTGGGACACTTGAGGCAGAGAGACATTCTAGTGAAGGCCAGTAAGGCCTTTTCACCCAGCTATTCAATTTATCAATGCCCACATTGATCCAGGTCTTACAGAAAGGACCTGAGAGACTAGGTTCAAACTCATAGTGACTGAGTATTGAGGTCATGACTGAATTAGAGGGGATTGCTGAGGAGCAAATCTCTTTGTTACGGCAGTAATATAAGGTTGGACCTATTGTAGAGTGAGATTTTAGGTACCGTAGTTACAATAGGAGTGAAGGATGCTGCGCAAGGGAGGATATGTAGAGATAATGGAGAGAAACTGTTGTATCTGTTATGTTCATTTTTGCACCAGTCAGTCACACGGGAGAGATGGCTTGCCATATGGTAATGTTTAATATCCAGAAGGCCTATACCTTCTCTATTTCTGGGTCTACATAGAACTGAGCATTTAAGCTTGGCTCCCTTTTTAGAACAAATAAGGATGTCTTGATTTGAGCTAACGGTTTTAAAGGAGGAAAATGGGATTTTGATGATAATAGTCTGTAGCAAATATAAGATTCGGAAAGGATATTCATTTTAAAAATCTAACACCTACCAAACCATGTAAAGGTAGCTTTTGCCTATCTGTCACAGTTAGTGCATATAGAATCAATAAGGGTAACTTCACACGGCGCAATCTTGCCTGGCGATATAAGGCGATCTAACGTGCGCGTTTTTCATGGTCTCCTCATATCGCCGATGGCGGCATCACACGCCGCAATTTCACCCTGAAAGTAAGGCGATGTGTTGCTCCGGAAATCGCCTCATCTACAGTGGAACCAATCCTGCCTCATTCCATCGCCGCTTCACACGGCACAATTCCAAAGGCAATGCGGGCGTACATGTTCAGCGCGGAGAAGAGATAGGCATGCCACAGTGGTTTACACCGCGCCCCATATGCGCTCATTGGACAACGCAACAGCGTTACGATTGGGCAGCCTGCTCCCGAAAGCTGGCTAATACATGACGCCATTGCCATTGTGCAGTGGTGAACGGACAGCTCTTTAAATATGGTGCAGTGTCAAGTGACAGCCAATGGGAACACAGTAGCCCACACCAATCATTTCAGACAGGGCACGGACTCCAGCATGCTGAGGCACGCCTACGGGAAATCATAGGCAATGCTATTCCCATCACTATCGCCCTATAACACGCCACAACCCGGAAATATCGCCTTCATGATTGCGGCTGATTTCAAAGCAGTGCTCAGGAATCAGGCGACGGCCGAGAGGCAATTTATCGCCGCAAAATTCCCCAATCACACACCGCAACTGTGAGGCAATTTCACAGCGATTGCTCCGGGGCGACATATCGCCTTTAGGATTGCCAGGCGAGATTGCGGCGTGTGAAGGTACCCTAAAGGGGGTGTCACACGCGTCAATGTCGTCAGCGATCTGATCGCTGACGACATTGACGGCTGATCGCTGGTGAGCTGTCACACAGACAGATTCACCAGCGATCAATTGACCAGTTACATCATGGAAACGATTTAAATATCGTTTCCACGATGTCCTGCTCCCGCTGCCAGCCTGCTGGAAGCGGGAGCAGCCTGGTCTCCAAGGTACACTGCGGGTAACTAGGCAGCGCGCGCTGCCTAGATACCCGACGTGTACCTTAGTTACCAGCCTCCTCCGCTCACACCCGGTGAGCGGAGGAGGCTGGTAACTAAGGTACACAGTCGGGTATCTAGGCAGCGCGCGCTGCCTAGTTACCCGCAGTGTACCTTGGAGACCAGCTCCCAGCGCTTGTGACAGGCGCTGGGAGCTGGAATATCGCTAGTCCCGGTGTCACACGCAGCGATGCTGCGTGTCCACCGGGCGACAATCGCCAGGTTTCAGAGCTGGTTCTGAAACCTGGCGATCATCAACCAGCGATTTATCGCTGGTTGATGCAGTATGTCACACGCGTCAATATCGCTGCAACGTCACGTGCAGCCGATATCGTGCAGGCGATATTGACGCGTGTGACACCCCCTTAAGAGTCGGAAAATTGCATTTATATAATGAATGGAGATTAGTTGAGATACGTATACCCAAGTAGATTAAGGCTTAGGAAGACCACCTATAGCTAAAAGTGCTACTGGTGGAGCTGACCTAATGGGAGATGATAGGAGCGGCAGTGGGGGCTCAGTGACCGAGGTCACAGAGGGCTATGGAGGGAACTGTACATCAGGACATTCACAGATGAAAAATCCATGTGTGGCTTATGACCCTTCTATGGACTCTTATTCAGGCAGCCAGTTACCTAGATAGGGAAGTGCATTCCCTTGCCCGACCACTACAAGAGGGGGCGCTGCACCAGAGTCAGATACTTCTTTCTAATGCCTATTCTGAGACCCTAGGTACAGGATCTGAGTTCCCAACCCCTAAGTCAAAACCCTCTATGACCAAAAGGGACGTCACATCCTCTAATCTCTCAGTACCCCTTGCTGACCCGACGAAGGCTGATGGAGATTCTCCGACCTCTGAGGGCGATATGTGGGAATCCTTTAAGGCACGAATAATGAACATTCCCACGAGGGAAGAATTGTCCGATTTTATCACTAAAGTGGAGTCCTCCCTTAAGTCTACGACAGCATCACTCAGGGGCGAGGTCCAGGTGATCTCTGACAAGGTATCCCGGACTGATACCACTGATGAGGACTTAACTAAACGAGTCCAAGCACTAGAGGAAGAGGTGTCGCTTCAGAGGTCCCAACAGGAAGCCTTCCTGGACTCTTTGGAAGACCTGGAAAAAAGGGAGTGGAGGCAGAACATCTGAGTTGTGGTCCACCTTAAGAGACTTATTTAACTCTATCCGCAACACCCCAGCTGAGACTGTCATTGAATTTGACAGAACTCAGCGATCCCTTGGCCCGGTCCCTCTGGAAGGAACGCTGCCACACGACGTTATTTGCAGGTTTCACAGATACCAGGTCAGGGAGGAAGTCCTTGTCAAAGCAAGACAGTGTGAGGATATATTCTTCCTGGGATCCCAGCTGCAACTCCTAGCCGACTTGTCCAGACGGACCCTTCAGAAAAGGCGTGCATTGAGGCCTCTTTTGGATCTCCTGCGTCAGAACCAGATGCTGTATTCTTGGGGTTACCCTTTCCGCCTACAGGTTCGCCGTGGTAACCAACTGGTCTCCTTTCTCACCCTTTGGAGATACGTGGTTTTCTCCAGGCCCTGGAAATACCTGACCCAGGCCTTTTATTTCCGGATTGGCCGTCTTCTTCATTTAACGGTATGCTCCAGTCAAGATCTCGTCTGCCAAGGAATAACCGTAGAAGAAGGAACGGGAGAGGCAGGAACCGTAGACGCCGCAGACTCAGCGAGGAGAGCCGACTTCAAGATGGGTGACTTTTCAGTTGCCTTTGGGTTACTGAATGCTAACATATCCTTTTTTGTTGCCATAATAGTAGCGACGGGATTCTCAATGTACCGTTATATGATGCTGTGATGTTTCATTCTGATAATTATCCTTCTATTCTAGGGTTGTGTCTTACCCATTCCTTTCCGTACCTTTCCTCCCCCTTTCCCTCCCTTTCTTTTCCCCTCTTTTCCCCTTCGCCTCTTTCTGATATAACTTTATGACCGATGACTGCCTATATTCATGTATAGAGGTCTATATGTGGCCTTTACATCCTTTCCCTTTCTTTTTTCCCGCCTCCACTCATTTTCACTCTGACTCACCGTGACCGGGGTTCTGCATGTCGCAGGCGTTTCTTCTCCTCCTTGTCAAGGAACCGCGCCTGCGGCTGTGGGGCCCGGCGGTCCAGATCAAAAGTGTTGGCTGAACAGTTTAGGGGTTAATTCTGTCGTGACGCCACCTGTGAGAGTTCCGGTGATGTCCACTGGCGCTGCTTGGGCCTCCGGGGGATGGGATGCAGCAAGATGGGACGCTCCCCACAGGATGAGCGGGAGTCCCCGGAGCCAGGAGGTGCACAAGATGTTGTGAGGCAGCTACGGTACTTCTAGCATGCGGAGATGGACAGTTCTGAAAAAGGCACGGACACTGATAGTCTCTGTAACAGGTCTTTTACTGTATCCAACAGGTGAGACATGGTATACAGTTAACGGGTAACGGACCGGGTGGACTTAGCGATGACCAGTGTTTCTCAGAGCTCCGCGGTGTTCCTCCATTCTAAGCTTGTTCTAAGTAAGTTGCCGATGTCGCCTTTGAGTGCCAAGGTCGGGTACAAGGGACTACTTAAATGACCCTGCCGGTGTGTACGTTCCGGTGCGAGAGGTAGTCTGGGTCCTTTTGGTGGTTACTCCGCTAGCAAGACGGCTCTGTTTGCGGCGGCGGTGGGGTACTCCTGTAGAGCGGTCCCTCCACTCCTGGTTTGCATGGCAGTGATAAACAACTCCCAGCTTCGGAACCAGTAATCCGGTTGTAGATGGGCACGGGTGTGTTTTGGACCCGCATATGGTTGCCCAGAGACCGGTTGTTGAGGCACCGGGTAATGGCGCCCAACCGGTGGTGGTGGCCTGGGGGCCGCATGGAACTGTGCAGGGCCCCCTCTCCTACGTTCCTCCCGGCCACGTTCTGCTCCTTCCTCCTTCTCCTACATTCTTGCAGACTCCAACTTTCTTTCTGCACTAACTTCTCCACTAACACCCTACCTCTACACTCCGCCCACCAGGACCTTATTGGCCCTCTATGCTGATGTGCATGTAGGGTATGGAGCTCTGAGTTTTAACCCCTTAGTGACGAAGAAATTTGTCATTTTTCATTTTCGTTTTTTCGCTCCTCGGCTTCCAAGAGCCATAACTTTTTTATTTGTCCGTCAATATAGACATACCGTGTTTCCCCGAAAGTAAGGCCCCCCCGATTGTAAGGCTGCCTGGGGGTAAAGGGGGGGCCTGCCAATGTAAGGCCTCCCCCGATTATAAGGCCTTACAACCGGGGGGGGCAATGTAAGGCCGCTAGCGGAGGGGGGGGGGGAGCAGGAGCGGGTCGCACGTCACGTGCGCCCGCTCATTACATATGCACTGCATCCCCCTGTCAATCAGCGACAGGGGGAGCAGTGCATTATACTGTATATATGGGCCCCCTATTGCTGGCACACTCCCCCCTGTTATGAGGCCCCCACCGCTGCTGCTGCTGAAGACATCTTACCCTCCAGGGTCTTCTTGCAGCAGCCAGCGCGTCCGTCCGTCCTCTCGGCGGTCTCCCGGATCATGTGACCGGCCCGTCGCAGTCGCGATGACGTCATGCGCTGCGACGGGTCACATGATCCGGGAGACCGCCGAGTACAGAGGACGGACGGACGCGCTGGCTGCTGCAAGAAGACCCTGGAGGGTAAGATGTCTTCAGCAGCAGCAGCGGTGGGGGCCTCATAACAGGGGGGAGTGTGCCAGCAATAGGGGGCCCATATATACAGTATAATGCACTGCTCCCCCTGTCGCTGATTGACAGGGGGATGCAGTGCATATGTAATGAGCGGGCGCACGTGACGTGCGACCCGCTCCCGCAGTGTCCCAGCAGGAGGGGGCCTGTAGGCCACACTGCTGGGGCACCCAATGTAAGGCCCCCCCCGAAAGTAAGGCCGGGGGCCACTTTTGGCCCCCAAAAGAATGTAAGACAGGGCCTTACTTTCGGGGAAACACGGTATGACGGCTTGTTTTTTGTGGGACGAGTTGTACTTTCAGATGCAATAATTTGTTTTACCATATAATGTACAGGGAAATTGCAAAAAAATTCCAAGTGCAGTGAAATTGCAAAAAAAGTGCAATTACACGTTTGTTTTTTGGATTTTTTAGTCGCCGTGTTCACTATATGGTAAAACCGATGTGACGGTGCGATGCCTCGGGTCAGTACGAGTTTGTAGATTCCAAACATGTATACCTTTATTGGTATCTAGGTGGTGGAAAAAAATTCAAAAGCATGAAAAAAAAAACATTGCACTTTTTGCGCCATGTTCTGCGACCCGTAGCGTCCTCATTTTTCGGGATCTGGGGCTGGGTAATGGCTTATTTTTTGCGGCTCGAGCTGACGTTTTTAATGATACCATACTTGGGTGGATGCGCTGTTTTGATCGCCCGTTATTGCATTTTTTAGCATTGTTGCAGCGACCAAAAAAACGTAATTTTGGCTTTTGAACCATTTTTTGCGCTACGCATTTTACGGCTCTCATTATTTGATTATTTATATTGATATATCTGGCGATTCTGAATGCGGCGATACCAAATATGTGTATTTTATTTAATTTTTTTATACTTTTATTGTGGATGGGAGAAAAGGGGGGTGATTTGAACTTTTATGTTTTTCGTTTTTTTTTCAACTTGCCCGCTCCGGCTCCCTTAGATCCCGCTCTCAGAGATTGAGGGCAGGATCTAAGGGGTTAACAGCACCGATCGGATGGCGGGACCGATCGGTGCTGTTAGACCGACATCTCAGCTAGTGAGATCAGCTGAGATGTCGGAGGTTTGAAGTGAGCTCCACGCCGGAGCTCACTTCAAACACGGGGGTAATGACAGCCGACGTCTAGAGACGTACGGCTGTCGTTAACAGGTTAACCATGTCATCGCTTAGTCAGAGAATATTGCAGCTGCAGTCTGGGCTGCAATACACTCCTGTGACGCACTCGTTGCGGGGCGCCACACCTGCCTCCCCTAAGCCTCTCACCTCTAATATAACTTTTCCGCCCCCCCTACTTCCCTTCCTTCCCTATGATCCTTCATAATCCCATGAATGGGTAAATGACTCCTAATATCAACATAAATCTACGATATACAAGGTAGAGAGTATTTTGTCCTATCACAGAGTGGGATGGGGGCCTCTCTCCTTCCTTTTGCTATATGCCACTTTTATTTGAATAATTGAGTTGCCTAATAGCCGGAATGTTGATGCTATATTAGAGTTATGTTATTTTGTATTTTCATGCTTTTAGATGCAGGCAGGGGAGATGGTTATTCTCGGTCGCTTGCAGTTATCGTATTTACTTACAGTTAAGAAACACTTGCATTCTTTAGGTGTTGTACCTGGAGTTTGCACTTGTTTAAAACTCCTTTCCATTGGAAAGGCAACCTCCCACGGGAACGTCACATCTTTCTTTGAGTGTGACGCTTCTGTAAAGAACATTCCCCACGTGACGGTATTCTCTATTTCTCGTCAGTCCAAGAGGTTATCTTTTCACAAAAACTCCTTCTAATATCTACCCCCCTCTTTTTTCCCCCCTTTTCTTCTTTTTTCTTTTCTGCTCTGGGTGTTGTTTAGGTTAACTCCTTTAGGTCTTTAAGTCATCATTGGGTGGGTTCGGTATGGCGGGCGGAACCTTGAAGATAGGGTACCTAAATGTCAGGGGTTTTAATACCCCCCAAAAGCGAAGTCACATTATATCAGACATGCAGAGGAGAGGGGTGCAGGTGTTGTTCCTCCAGGAAAAACACTTCAAAGAGGGCCATGTTCCGTCCTTTGGAGGGGGACAGTTCTCTGAGTGGATACATTGCGTGAACCCTGAATCCAGAACCAAAGGGGTTTCTAAGCCCTTCATAAGAATCTGCCATATAAAATTCTGCATTCGGTGATTGACAATGGAGGTCTCTTCATCTTTCTCAAGTTGGTGGTTTCTGGAACTCCATTGACCTTCGTCAATTGGTACCTTCCTAACAGGGAGCAGACGAGGGTATGTAAATCCCTCCTGATGAGGTTGGCAGATTTTGCGGAGGGGCCTGTCATTATCGGAGGTGACTTCAACTTTTTCCTTGACCCTTCCATTAACACCACCTCTGGTAGGGGGGCGACTCATCGTAGACGTGTAATGGCACTCCGCAGACTTTTGTGTAGACTCCAGTTGGTTGATGTTTGGAGGATCCTTAACCCTGCTGTTAGGGACTATACTTTTTACTCAGGTGTACACGGCTCTTATAGTCGTATTGACCTGTTCCTGGTCAGCCATGGGATCCTTTCTTGGACACCCAAAGCCTCTATCAGCAATATTGTCCATTCGGACCATAGCCCCATCTTCTTGTCTATTGAGGTTCCCGGACTGGCTACGAAAGAGTGGTCCTGGAGACTAAAAAGCCACCTCCTATTCGATGCAGTCTGTCTGTAGGAATTAAAATCTGACATCAGGACATTCTCTCAGACATATGCATCAGATGCGTCCTCTCCAACCATTAAGTGGGAAGCCCTTAAATGCATTCTCAAAGTAACGCTAATTAAACACGGGACAAGGATAAAGAGACAACAATCTGAACGGATGAGCGAATTGCTCTCCCGGATTGGCCGACTGGAGGTGGCGCACAAGGCCTCTAGAGATCATGGGGTGTTGGTCGAATTAACATCTAAGAGACTGGAGTTAAAAAATCTATTAGACAGTAAATACGACAGACACAAAGAGAGATCTAGGGCGTATTTTTACAAAAAAGCCAACAGTTGTGGACGACCCCTAGCTAGACTTTAACATCATCGGGGGGGGGGGCCCTGCGTATATCCCATCTATAAAGACACCTAATGGTAAGATGGTTCATCACACAGAGGACATAGCAGAGGTATTCCAAAATTTTTACACTGATCTATATGCCCTGAGGGGAATATTTGCTGACATGCATCCTGACGACATGCGAGCTAAAATTCAGACATACATTTCTGAAGTGAATGTCCCGTCTTTGCCTGACGATGATATTCTGTCTCTGGAAAGTGACATCACAGAAGAAGAGGTGACGAATGTGGTCAAGTCATCCCCGACATCTAGGTGCTCTGGCCCAGACGGTTACACCCCCATCTTTTACAAAACCCTAATTGACAACTTATTACCTCACATGCTTTCGGTGTTTAAAGCACTCATGGAAGGAGGCACCCTAACGCCGCAAGCCTTACAGGCACACATCTGTGTGCTTCCCAAGGCAAACAAAGACCATTCTGAGGCGGCAAGTTACCGTCTAATATCTCTGCTGAACATTGATGTCAAGATATTCGCCAAGATATTGGTTGATAGATTGTCTTTGAGGCTCCCCTCGATTGTCCACCTTGATCAAGTGGGCTTTGTTAAAGGCCGAGAGGCGCGGGACAACATCATTAGATCTTTTCTCCTGATTGAGAAGGCTAAGATGTGGAAGTCCCCTCTATGTCTGCTCTCTATAGACGCAGAAAAGGCCTTTGATATGGTCCATTGGGGCTTTCTGTGGGAGGCTTTGAAGCACATTGGCCTAGGTAGTAAGTTTATGAGTGGGGTTTCCTCACTGTACTCCTGTCCCTCCGCCAAGGTACGCATCAATGGTAGCCTATCGGGTTCCTTCCCTGTAAGGAATGGGACAAGACAAGGCTGCCCACTATCTCCCTTGCTTTATGTTATCGTCATGGAGCACTTGGCGAAAGCCATCAGGGACAATGGAGGTATACACGGGATTTCAGTGGGGGACATCCATCATAAGACGGCTTGGTTTGCTGATGACGTCCTTTTGTACGTCACTCGCCCTTCGGAGACCTTCCCCGCCTTGTTACATGAGTTCAACAGGTTTGGAGACCTTAGCAATTTTAAGGTGAATTATTCCAAATCCGAGGCGTTGAACGTCTCTCTGTCTGCGTCTGAAGTGGTCTCCCTTCCTGGGGGATTCTCCTTTCGGTGGAGACCGGGACACATATCATACCTAGGTATTAATTTGCCTGCTGATGTGCACGAGGCCTTTCACTTAAATCACAAGGTTCTCTTGGACCGGGTGGGTGCCTTATTGGAATCTTACAGACCCTTGAAGATATCTTGGCTGGGAAGAATTCATGTCGTTACGATGGACATTCTCCCAAGATTTTTATGTCTTTCAGGAGGTGCCTGTTTGGCCTTGCGGGGCATACTTTCGCACCGTTCGCAGATTAATCTCTAGATTCGTATGGAACGGTATGAAACCGCGAGTGAGCTACAGGGTTCTGTCTTCCTTGAGGGAGTCTGGAGGTGTTGGACTGCCGGATCTGCGACGATATTGCTTAGCCGCCATTCTTGTGCGTCTGCTTGATTGGCATTTTAAGGCAGACGTGAAACAGTGGATTCAGATTGAACAGTCCGGTAGTTCTGTTCCTCTGAACCACTTACAGTGGATCCCGATGGAGGCCCTAACTCCTTCTTGCCAACTAGCCTACTTGACTGCTGAACTGCTGAGAGCATGGCGAGTGACATGGGGTGAATTGAATGGGAAAACACTGGTTAGCTCCCTGACCCCAATCTTCCACCATCCGGTTTTTCCCCCGGGCATGACCCATCACGTTCTCCTCCTGTGGCGAGCGGATGATGATACCTGGGTAGGCCAGATTCTTTGTCGATGTGAACTCCCTTCGTTTACCGAATTACAGGCGTCTTCCCCAGCCGCGAGACTGAAGTGGTTGGAATACCTCCAACTTCGCTCCTTTGTGCGTTCTTTACCCCTCCGAAGGGACCCGGATGATACATTATCTTCCCTAGAGACGATATTTGCCTCCAAGCAGGAGCCTACTAGAGGTATCTCGGTCATATATTCCATCATATCTAGAGCAGCTGTGACAGGAGCCCATAGTTATTACCGGGCATGGGAGGCTGACTTGGGAAGGACGATAGATGCTCAAGACTGGGAGAGGTGTTTTCTGATGTCTCGTAAAACCTCAGGATCTTGTGAGGCACTGGAAAAGTGTTACAAGATACGCCTTAGATGGTATCTCACTCCGGACAGGCTGCATCGGTTCTCCCCGGCCAACTCCCCACTCTGCTGGAGATGTGGTCTTGAAGTTGGCACAATGATCCATGTTTGGTGGAGTTGCCCCCTTATCAGTGACTTTTGGAAGAAAGTATTCCGCAACTATAACCTTGTTACAGGCAGGCATGTGGGCGGTACCCCCGAGGTGGCCCTGCTCTCTCTGCTCCCTGGTTCATGGAAAAGACAGAGGAAAGACATCCTCCGGTTCTGCCTTTGTGCAGCACGCAATGTGATCCCCCGATATTGGAGGGAGCAGTTACCTCCTTCTATTTTGGAGTGGTTCAGCGAGATGGAATCCCTCAGACGATTTGAGGAGATTTCAGCCGATTTTTCTCAAACTCAAGCAGAATATGTAAACACCTGGACAGAACGGATCCTTTTCAAGGATGCATCTAACTTTAGTGACCTCTTTACCTGAGTGGTGGAACATCTGTTTCGTTCCCGATCTTGAGCCACCCTTTATTTTACATGCAATACCACCTTTTACATTTTAGTCTTTTCCTCGTCTACCCTTCCCATTCTTTGAACCTCTATTTCATTCCCGCCTCCCCCTCTATACTATTTCTTTTATCCTCCCGTTCTTGTTCCCTTCCCCAGGTTTCTTATAATATTACTTTGATATTTGCCCTTTCTCCCCCCTGTTGGACTGACTCTAGATATACATTAGTTGTATATGATTCAATACATACGTTCTCTTCATTCTATGTCTCTTTTGTTGTTTTATTTTGCTGAGAGATGGAACCTAACCTTTTGTAAGCAATTTTAATATTGACATATAAATACTGATATGAGAATTATATGACACTTATTTGATTTCTTACCCTTGATATACATGCATTGACTGGCAGGGTGGGGCTACCCGATCAGCTGATCAGTCACATGACAGCATCAGCTAAGCGGTTTAAATCTCCCGCCAATCTGTTTTGGCAGGCGTGGGATTTAAACCGCTCAGCTGATGCGGTCATGTGACCGATCAGCTGATCGGGTTGCCCCGCCAGGTCCTTAAGCTCAGATAGATGGTGTGGGACACACGCCAGAGAGCTGAGGATATTTTTTTTTATTTTTAACATTTGCTTTAGTTAATTTTACTTCCGCAATGTATGTATATACATTGTGGAAGTGAAATTAAACAGGAACAGAGCAGTTTTAGTGTACGGAGCATGCTCCGTACACTAAAATCAGGTCCTGGAAACGATCCAATGTTTTCCCGAACCAGTGCTCTATGTTAATTGCCGAGGACCGGGTCAGATCCGATTCTGTCCGATTTGGTCCTCTGTGCCCAAAATCGGAGCAGTCTGCGATTTTGGGTACAGCAAAAAAATCAGACAAAATCGGATCCTAAACAAATCGGACGGCAATAGAGCACCAATCCGTGTACATAGGGATACATGGGGGCCAAATTGCATCCGTGGCTGTCTGTTTTACAACGGACAGCCACGAATCCTCAAAAAATGCTATGTGAAACCAGCCTAAGACCCTGTCCACATTGCGTTTTTGCAGTGCATCCTAAAAACGAGATTCAGACGAACTGCAGATAGCGCTATAAAATACGAACTGAGTTGAAATGAACGTTTCTGTGTATTCAGACGAGCCCAGAAACGTACGGTAGTTTGCCATGTTTCTGAAAATAAAGACATGTTAAGAGGAGAAACACAGATAGAGTTCCTTTGAAGCTTCCTTGCCTTCTTCCTTGAAACGTGCAGATTCTAACCAAGTCTAAAGGAACGTTTGCCATTGTCTGGTCTGCAGTAAATATACAGTACTTTTATGCCGGTGTTTATGATGGAACTGTAATAATAATTTAAAGGGAAACTGTCCCCTGGTATTAGCTGCCTATTCTGAGAGAAGAAGTATATTGAGACAGAGACTCTGATTCCTGCAATATATCACTTACTAGTCTGCTTAGTGTAATTATAAATGGCTGCCAAACAGCGTTGTGGGTGGGGTTGTACAGAGCTCAGGATTCAGAGAACTGCTAGATCTGCAGCAGAGAAAATAGTTTTTATTTAAATATTCAGCAACCAGATAAGAAAATGATGCATTACTGGAGTCAGGGTTTCTTTCATCATGCTGCTTTCAGATAACGTAGCAAAATTCAAGTTACAAATGCCCTTTAAATCTAGCTTGTTATCATGATATCATTAGTATCATGTATCATTATTAATTGTAACAATTATGGTACTTTACACTTATATACATTCTGTAACCAAATAATGTTTCCTTCACTCTCTGTCAAAGAAAAATTGTAAGTATTTTAATTACCTAATATCTAATATAAGCTGTGGAAAATGATCTAATCTATCATATATTTAAATGACAGTAAAGGAGTCAGTCTGTGAAGATATTTATGCATTTCTGACAGTTATCTGTTTATGCAACACATTTTAACCAGGCTTCATTTTTCCAATTTTTTCTGCCAAGATTGTAAAAAAGTCAAAAGCTGTACACGAAGATATTTACAGAATAATCTGGAGAGTTTTAGGGACTTAATCAGGATACACAAGTTTCTAAAATTAGATGAAACATTCTCAGAATAATGGTATTTGTGGCCCTCATCTGAACAAAATGCCAAGCTACGGATAAATATTTTTTTCAGACGTTTTTATTTATATAGTTTTTATTTTGTAAAATTTTCAAACAAATTGTGCAATGTTTTAGGCCACGCTGAGTATTTGATTTTACCTCAGTATTTGTAGCCAAAACCAGGAGTGGGCATAAAATACAGAAGTGGTGACGTGTTTCTATTATACTTTTCCTCTCACTGTTCCACTCCTGATTTTGGCTTAGGCCCATTTACATCCCGATTTTTGGGGGATCCGTGGCTATCCGTTGTAAAATGGATAGCCACGGATCCGATATGGACCCCATGTATCCCTATGGGAACGGATTGGTGCTTAATAGCCATCCGTGTCTGCAGGGATTCGATTGTGTCCACTTTTTTTACGTCACCAAAATCGGAGACTGCTCCAAGTTTGGGTACAGCGGACACAATTAGACATAATCGGACAGCAACGGATCTGACGTGGTCCAATTCAAATAACATGGGGGTCTATGGAGCTCGGGTCCGGGAAAAAACAGGATCGTTTCCCGGATCCGATTTTAGTGTACTAAGCATGCTCAGTCTTGCTCCCTGCAGATGGAGCAGCATCCCAGGGCAGAGTTGCTGCGGTGCTGATTGTCATGGTAGCTGCTCTGTAATTTAACCGTAAAAAGACAAGAGAGGCTTTCTTTGCTCTGCACTGGTATTTACTGGTCTCTTGGTAAATGCAGTTCAACAACAGGTTAATAATCACACAGTAACGGGTAGCTGGCCTGGGTAGTGACCAATGAATGTGGTGTCTTTATGTGCTTACGAACGTGTCCCTCTCAGCTGTCCTTTCTCTGTCCTGTTGTGGTGAAGCCTGGCTGGCTTGAAACCTGGCCTGGCCTCCTTGTTCCTGTCCTGCTTTGCTTAATGTGGGTAAGAACCCTCTCTGGATTGCCGCTACCTCTGTGGCTTTACGCGGGTCCTGGCTCTTAGCGTTAGTGATTTTTGCAGGTGGCCCAGAGGCTAAACTCTCCTGGGTCCGACAGGTGTTGGTGGCTTGAAGTTGAACTTGCCCGTATTACTACAGGAGCTGGTTCTCCGCTGTGGACTAATATTCCCCCAGACCGTACCGTCTGGCGCTGGGTCTCCTCCATCTGTCTGGATCACCACTCTTTTTGGGTGCCCTTTCTGTGCATGCCCCTGAAGGGTCCTCCTCAACTCGCTCCTCAGACTTTCTCATACTCTGTTCTGTTCTCTGTTCTCTGCTCTCTGTTCTAGCTTCCTGCCTTCCACTACCAGTCTTATAACCTCCCCCTGGGACCGGTTACCTAGGTAACAGGTTGAACCAATTGGTCCCCTGTAACTAAGTGTGTGTGGATGCAGGGTGAAAGCCACATATCAACCTCCCCTTTCACTGGTCACAGGGATACCACACATGCTGGTCTGGGTGCAGTACCCCCTAGTGGCGCACCGACCATTGGGGCGCCATATGAACACTTAAGGGGAGTTTAGCAAGACTACTATTTTGGCATTTCATACTTGAGTCTTAACCTAAAATCTGTATAAACCTATAATGAATTGAGTTCAAATCTACTTAAATTAGAAAATACATGTTTTATTAATCAACACATGATTAATATTAAAAATACAGAATTTTCTACCTACAAACCAACAAACTCCCAACCATCCCACAAGAAATACTAAATAACTTGGAATCTCACTTCTCCCTGGAGGAAATAACAGATGTAATAAAGGGAATGCCAACTGGGAAGGGCCCAGGCCCGGACAGCTTTACAGCAGGCTTTTTTAAATTACTAACAGATATATTAGGTCCCATGTTACTTAGAGTGTGTAATTTTGTATCAAAGGGAGGCATGTTTCCTCTTCAATCACTTATGAGACACATCACAGTTTTTCCGAAGCCTGGTAAGGATCTGTTACTATGTAGCAGTTACCGTCCCATATCATTGATCAACCTAGACATTAGAATTTATGCTAAACTGATATTAAATAGGCTGAGATCCATCCTGCCCTTAATAATAACTAGAGATCTGGTGGGATTTGCCCCGCACGTGAAGCCAGGAACAACACCATGTAGACAATCTCGCTGGTGGACGAGGCTAGAGGAGGGGGGTTCCCATGTGTATACTATAGATAGATGCTGAAAAAGCCTTTGACAGGGTGTACTGGGATTTTATATTCCAAAGTCTTGAGTAGATAGGTCAATGGGAGGTTATGACACAGAGAATAGCAGCATTATACACGTCCCCATATGCCCAGGTTAGGGTAAATGGAGAAATATCCCAGCCTTTCCCAATCCATAACGGTACCAGGCAGGGGTGCCCATTATCACCCGTAGGCTACGTTCACACATAGCTTATTTTTTGCGTATTTATGCAGTGGCGCTTTTTTGCTACTGTCATACGCCACGTTTTTTTCAGTGCGCTTTTCCCGAGCCCATTTTATAATGTGGCCTATGGGAAAAAGGGAAAGTCCATTCACTTTGCTGGGAACCCTGACGTCAATGCGCTTTTGGGAGGAAAGCGTGGTGTTATAATACATGGCAAAAGCGCAACGCCGAAAAAAGCGCAAAGAATTGACATGTGAATTCTTTTAGCATGCGCGCCTTCGCACTGGAAGCGTGTGCGCAAAATATGCGCAGAAGTGCAACGTGTGAATGCATTTTAGCAAAAGCCATAGCTGCATTTACGCGAGCTCAAAAAAGCGCTGCGTAAACGCAGTAAGATGTAGTGAATATGCTACATGTGAACGTAGCAGTGGCATTAAGAGGCAATAGGCTTATAAAAGAGTCCCATCTGGATGCAGAGAGGATAAATTGCTCTGTTTGCAGACAATCCCCTCCTGTACATCACGCTGGGGACTGTTCGTCACGAGGCTGCCTAACATCATGTCAGAATTGCACAAATTTGGTCACGTAAGTAATCTACTATATAATTGTCTAAGGGTTTCTTGAGTCTGTCTGTAACCAAAATCGCTCGCCACACAGAGGCAGGTCATTGACCGCCGCCGAAGGCGGTTTCCAATGAGCTCAGAGTATGCAAATAGCGTGTGCTGAACATTCGAATTTCGCGCCAATTTGCAGCCCGGCGGAAGCGGCGTGTGAGCGCCGCTTCTGCAGGTATGCACGGTCCGGCAAACGGTGGACCCAGTGCGCGCGAGCCAGCAGGGAGACGACCGGCATTAGCCGGTCGTCTCCCGGCTGGCGAGCCGCTAACCGGAGCTCAGCTGCGGCTACCTGCGGCATGGAGGTCCGCGGCAAGCCAGCCGGGAGATGACCGGCGTCCCGGCTGGCGAGCCGCTGATCTCTGTGCCACGGCTGAGCTCCGGTCAGGCTGCTCGCAGCGGTGGTGCACTTTGCGGCATTCAAACCGCGCGCCAAGCTGAACGCGGTTACCAATCAGAATAGCGACGCGCTCTATGGTGCCATACTTCAAATACACTGAGATTAGTGTATTGGAAATATGGCGCCATGGCGCGCGCCGCTATTCTGATTGGTCGCCGCGTTCAGCGTGGCGACCAATCAGAATAGCGGAGCGCTCTATGGCGCCATATTTCAAATACACTGAGTACAGTGTATTTGAAATATGGCGCCATGGCGGGCGCCGCTATTCTGATTGGTCGGTGCTGAATGCGACGACCAATGAGAGAAGCTGCATTCAAACCGCGCGCCAAGCCGCAGTACTCTTCTGATTGGTCGCCGTGGCAGGTTGGCGCGCGATTTGAATGCCGCGTCTCTGATTGGTCACCGCGGTCGACCAATCAGAGGAGCGGAATTCAAACTGCGCACCAAGCCGTGCTACTTCTCTGATTGGTAACTGTGGCCGCAGCGACCAATCAGAAGAGTACCGCGGCTTGGCGAGCGGTTTGAATGCAAACCCCATCCTTGCAGCCTCCTCTGTCCTCACAGCCTCCTCCATCCCCTCAGCCTCCCCATCCTCACAGCCTCCTCCATCCTCACAGCTACCTCCATCCCCTCAGCCTCCCCATCCTCACAGCCTCCTCCATCCCCTCAGCCTCCTCCATCCTCACAGCCTCCTCCATCCTCACAGCCTCCTCCATCCCCTCAGCCTCCTCCATCCACACAGCCTCCTCCATCCTCACTGCCTCCTCCATCCTCACTGCCTCCTCAATCCCCTCAGCCTCCCCATCCTCACAGCCTCTCCAACCTCACAGCCTCCTCCATCCTTACAGCCTCCCCATCCTCACAGCCTCCTCCATTCTCACAGCCTCCCCATCCTCACATCCTCCCCATCCTCACAGCCTCCTCCATCCCCTCAGCCTCCTCAATCCTCTCAGCCTCCCCGTCCTCACAGCCTCCTCCATCCCCTCAGCCTCCTCCATCCTCACAGCCTCCTCCAACCCCTCAGCCTCCCCATCCTCACAGCCTCCTCCATCCCCTCAGCCTCCTCCATCCTCACAGCCTCCTCCATCCTCACAGCCTCCTCCATCCCCTCAGCCTCCTCCATCCACACAGCCTCCTCCATCCTCACTGCCTCCTCCATCCTCACTGCCTCCTCAATCCCCTCAGCCTCCCCATCCTCACAGCCTCTCCAACCTCACAGCCTCCTCCATCCTTACAGCCTCCCCTCCTCACAGCCTCCTCCATTCTCACAGCCTCCACCCATCCTCCCATCCTCACCCCCATCACTCTCACCTCAGCCTCTCCTCCTACAGCTCTCACCCTCACCCTCCATCTCAGCTCCTCTCCTCAATCTCCTCTCAGCCTCCCCATCCTCACAGCCTCCTCCATCCCCACTCTCCTCCTCACAGCCTCCTCCACCTCTCAGCCTCCTTCCATCCCTCACCACCTCCTCCAACACCTCTCCATCCACTCCTCCCATCCTCACAGCCTCCTCCATCCCTCAGCCTCCTCCATCCTCACAGCCTCCTCCATCCTCACAGCCTCCTCCATCCCCTCAGCCTCCTCATCCACACAGCCTCCTCCATCCTCACAGCCTCCTCCAACCTCACCTGCCTCCTCAATCCCCTCAGCCTCCCCATCCTCACAGCCTCTCCAACCTCACAGCCTCCTCCATCCTTCTCAGCCTCCCCATCCTCACAGCCTCCTCCATTCTCACAGCCTCCCCATCCTCACATCCTCCCCATCCTCACAGCCTCCTCCATCCCCTCAGCCTCCTCAATCCTCTCAGCCTCCCCGTCCTCACAGCCTCCTCCATCCCCTCAGCCTCCTCCATCCCCTCAGCCTCCTCCATCCTCACAGCCTCCTCCAACCCCTCAGCCTCCCCATCCTCACAGCCTCCTCCATCCCCTCAGCCTTCTCCATCCTCAGAGCCTCCTCCAACCCCTCAGCCTCCCCATCCTCACAGCCTCCCCATCCTCACAGCCTCCTCCACCCTCACAGCCTCCCCATCCTCACAGCCTCCCCATCCTCACAGCCTCCTCCATCCTCACAGCCTCCCCATTCTCACTCCTTACTCCTGTCTATTAGGTCTGTCATTCAGTGTGACACAGTTTACTCCTGTCTACAAGGTCTGTCAGTCAGTGTCACGAACTTCACTCCTGTCTACAAGGCTGTCAGTCAGTATGACATACTTCACTCCTGTATACAAAGCTGTCAGTCAGTGTGACACAGTTCACTCCTGTCTTCAAGGCTGTCAATCAGTGTCACGAACTTCACTCCTGTCTACAAGGCTGTCAGTTAGTGTGACACAGTTCACTCCTGTCTTCAAGGCTGTCAGTCAGTGTCACAAACTTCACTCCTGTTTACAAGGCTGTCAGTCAGTGTCACAAACTTTACCCCTGTCTACAAGGCTGTCATTCAGTGTGATGAACTTTACTACTGTCTATAAGGCTGTCAGTCAGTGTGACACACTTCACTCCTGTATATAAGGCTGTCAGTCAGTGTGACGCACTTCACTCCTGTCTACAAGGCTGTCAGTCAGTGTGACGCACTTCACTCCTGTCTACAAGGCTGTCAGTCAGTGTGACGCCGTTAACTCTTGTCTATAAGGCTGTCAGTCAGTGTCATGATCTTTACTCCTGTCTACAAGGCTGTCAGTCAGTGTGACGAAGTTCACTCCTGTCTACAAGACTGTCAGTCAGTGTGACGAAAATCACTCCTGTCTACAAGGCTGTTAGTCAGTGTGACAAACTTCACTCCTGTCTACAACGCTGTCAGTCAGTGTGACGCACTTCACTCCTGTTTACAAAGTATTCTAGAATACCCGATGCGTTAGAATTTTAAAATAAACCCCCAGAAATCTGAAATTTTAAATGTATCACTACCGCCAAAAATAAAAAATCAGTTGTGCGTGTCTCTTCCATTTAAGTGGAAAAGAGACACCATCACATACTTGGGCATCAAATTAACCTCTCATCCCTCAACACGTTTGAAAGCCAATTTCTTCACAGTCCTCCAAAAATCAGAACAAGATCTAGAAACTGGAATGAACTCCAGCTATCGTGGTTTGCCAGGATAAATGCGGTAAAAACGGACCTCCTGCTGAGATTGCTGTATCTCTTTCAAACAATTTCCCTTTATCTACAGGCTCCCTTTTTATCAAGGTTAAAATTGGCAATAACCATGTTTATATGGTCCCAAAGCCACCCCCATATTACATATAACCTACTGAGTAAGCACAAGAAAGATGGTGGTTCAGGTTTACCCGACGTCCGTCTATATAGCATGGCATCCTTGGGGACGTGTCTGTTGGACTTGTTCCATTACCCACGAACAAAGAGGTGGGTGGAGATGGAGACACAACGGCCTAAACACACTCCTTTGGCGACTGTCTGGACCCTACCCACCGTTCACCCCAATATTAAATCACTTTTATTCTTAATCAAAAACCTAATAATGTTTTTCATGAAAACAAATTCATCCTTATATCTTTCCACAGCTCCGGGGCCATTGACAACCTTATATGATAATTTCTTATTCCCGGCAGGCCTAAATGGGTCTAATTTAATCATGAAAACAAGAGATAATCACTGGATAATCAATGATTTCACCTCTCTAGGTGGTGTAATTGCACTTAGCTCCCTGTACCCCTGGGAACCCGGCACCCACTGAGAATTGGTTCTTTTACAAACAAATGAAAAGCTTCGTACAATTATTGTCCTCTCAAACAGAGATATACCGACACTTAACTGCCTTTGAGGAACTGTGCCTGGTAAAAGATCCTCCAACTCATTCAGTTTCTTTGCTATATAGAATTAGTGATGGGCAAACCCAATTTGGAAAGGTCAGAGTCTGTACCGAACACCTTGTGTTTGTGCACATATCCCGAACATGGGATACCATGGAAAAACCCATGTTACAGCTTGGGTTCAGGGGCTGTAAAAGAAAGCAAAGAGTTAAACATAATCATTATACTATCTGGGCACTGCATCTTCTGGTCCTGCTATCCTGCAGTGCCGCATCACTTCCGGGCCGCTCATGATCTCCCAGGGATATACACTTCCCTGTCTTCATCAGCCAATCACAGACACCCTGGGATGAATGCGCGATTTTCAGGGGTAGCTGCCCAGAATGCTTGGGCCTTACCACGCTGAGAATCGCAACCACCAGCTGCCTAGTTTTACCTAGCTGGCAATCAAAATATGGCGAGAACCCACCCATTTTTTTTTTATTAGTTATTTAAATATTTTAAAAAACAAACAAAAACAAAAAACAATGGGCTTCCCTGTATTTTGATTGCCAGCCAAGGTAAAGCCAGGCATCTGGGGGTGGCAGCCGGTGGCTATCCGCTTTACCAGCGCTGAGAATCAAAAATACCGTAGAGCACTATGTCATTTTTTTTTAAATTATTTATTTATGTTTACACTACTATGAGTGACGACCCAAGAGCCCTATCACAAACGCTGTCACACAGAGAATAGGTGACTGTGATTGGCTGCTGGAGTAAGCTGAATGCATCCCATACATTATACCATAATAGAATGTATGGGCTAATTGCAGATTATTTGAAAAGCCAATCACAGATGCCCATTCTGTGTGACAGCATCTGTTGGGTCCCTCACACATATTGTAGTTTAAAAATAAATAAATAATAAAAAAGTGACATAGCATTCTGCTGTATTTTTGATTCTCAGCGCAGATAAAGCAGGCAGCTAGAGGCTGCCACCCCCAGCTGCCCGGCTTTACCTTGGCTGACAATTAAAATACAGGGTAGCATATTTATTTTCAAATTATTTAAATAAATAATTTTAAAAAATATGTGGGCTCCCACCATATTTTTATTGCCAGCCAGGTAAAAACAGGCAGCTAGGGGCTGGGATTCTCAGCATGGTAAGGACCAAGCGTTCTGGGCTCCCCACACTGAAAACCTCAGCCGCCCCTGAAAATGGCACATTCATTGTAGCATCATTTCCAGGTGCTTTAACCCATCTTTTCCAGTGGCCCTGGTGGGTGGTGGCACTCTGGGTATTAAGGGGTTAACACCAGCTTTCTATTGCCAGCTGGTATTAAGCCCTGAGATTCTTAATGGCAGGTCAAGTTAGACCCGCCAATTAAGAATCTCAAATAAATGGTTTAAAATAAAAACATAGAGACAAAGTTTTTTTAATAGAAATAAAACACAAAACACATTTAGGGACTCCATCTTTATTAGAAAAAAAAACTCCCACCGACATGGTCCAGGTCTTCTTATTGCATCTCTACTACATCTTTGTTAGCAGACACCGGCACAAAATGAGCTCTGAAACACATGTAGTGTTTTCCCCTTCGGGGGTATCTGTAACATTTAATATAAAATAAAGGATTTAAACCGCCATGGTGGCACCGGTATCTTCTTCACCAGCACAAAATGACACAGCCGAGCACTTTGTGTAAAGTAAGGTGAAATCAGCTCATACAGTCTACCATACTGGAATGTATGAACTGATTGCAGATTACTCGAACAGTCAAGCACAGATGCCCAGGGCATCTGTGATTGACTGTTGAAGACAGTGAAGTGAATATCCTCGGGAGATAATGAGCGGCCCAGAAGTGAGGCGGCACCATGGGACAGCGGTACAGGAAAACATGGTAACCGGTAAGTATAATGATTTTGTGTAACTCTTTGCTTTCTTTTACAGCCCCCACCACCCCATTACTGTAAAGTACGGGAACGGGGTCCTGATGCAAGTTCGCGTTAAGTCCAACACCAATACTGGACTCTACAAAAAGTCGGGGCGAACTTGCCGGCATCGGTAGGATCGCCCATCACTGTATGGAATGTTTCAAAGTTGTAGAGCATCAGAAGGGCTGCCACCTCCTTTTTTCTCGAAATGAGAGAGATACCTAGGGAAAATCTTCCCACCAGAGAGGCGCTCAAAAATCTTACTTTTTACCCATAAAGCTTCCCCTAGTGCGATATCACAAGAAACATGCTAAAAAATTATCATGAGATGGTACAGGTGTTCCACAAGCATTCATTCCATGTTCCCACATGTATCAGACTCTTGTTGGAGGTGTTCTCAGGCTACTGGCTCATATACACATATTTGGTGGTCATGACCGCCGATACACAACTTTTGGAAAGCTTTGTTTATATTACTCAACAAAGTTACAGGGGAATAGGTCCAACCCATATTGGAGCTGACTCTCCTGTCCTTAGGGAATGTCTCTATTTAGGACTATATGAGAGGCCTCACCAGGTATTTCCTGGTAGCTGCCAGAAGACTTATACCTAGGTCCTGGAAGCAAACCAAAACCCTGATGCGAGCTGGAATTGTAGTGGAGCTGAATGACATATTGAGGATGGAGGAATTCATGAGCAGGCAAAAGACTCTTTCGAGAAGGTCTCCAGGAGATGGGCTCCCTGGATAATTTCAGAGAGACACAAGAACTTTTTGACTGGCTTCACCAAGATTCCCAAGCCGCATGATAAGGCAGGAGAGGTGGAGAAATGACTATAGCTATAACTAATTGACTTCGGCGGTCCAGATTGGAACCCCCTTTTTACCCGATCCCATTGGCTACCCTCTTAGTTTCTCCTTTTTTCTCCCTCTCTACTTTGCTATCCTAACTACTTTATTCCGTTTTTTTCTTGTTATATGTTATACAAATACATACTAGCTAAAACTGGAAACATGGGCATTGTTTTATGCCAGACGTTGGTATGCACACTTGCGTTGGCACAGGAAATGTGTGCATCTCGTGTATAGAGGGCAAAGACAATGAAGGTCAAAGCTGATTACCTTAAAATGAGGATAAGTTTTTAACCCTCCAATTGGAAGCATTTAATGTGACACAGATATACACATTTGTTTGTAATTGTTGTTTTCAGCTCTTTCCACGGTTTGCCAATAAACTTCATTTACACAATACTGGATTTTTGAAAGCAGAACCACAATGGACAAAGACATGACAAATTATTTGCACTGCATTTCACACACTGTATTATATTGCCTGTATTTATCATCTCTGTCATGTTGTCCCTTTGCCCATTGTGATTAACTTTTTAAAAATCCTGTAATTTTTTTTATTATGTATTATATACGTTAAAAAAAAAAAATTATATACGTTATATATTTTAATCATGTTGTTGATCTAATAAAAATGTATTTTCTCATTTGTGTTTCTGAATTAATTTTTTTACAGATTTATATTATTGTTTGGAGTTTGCACCTGTTATATAGATTCCATCGTTAATATTTCTCGTGTCAGTATTTCCTTACACACTAATATAGAGGCAAATGTATTAAAAAGTGCAAATAAATTTGTCTAATCTTTAGCAGCATGCGTAAATTGGTGCCATTTGTATGCCAATTTCCACTATTAACTATAGTAATCAGTAACTTCCCTCCTGACAATCTCCACCCACTTCTTTGATGACTTTTGAAAACTATCAAATGATGCGCCAAACCATTGAAAACTATTTTTATGTTATAAAACTTTGGTATATTGCACCATTATGTTTTATTAAGTTAGTTTCTGATAACTTTTATAGAGTAGCTAAACTTTCATTTTAGTTTTCTAATTTTGGTGTGAATAGAAAGTTATGACACTTTGCAAATCACTTTATTAGGGCCTTGAGATAGGAAACCGGGCACTGACCTTTCTGAGGCTTCACGGAGGGGCAGCCACAATGGCGTCCAGGAATCCGGGGTTGCTCGGCACAGTCAAAGGGAACAATTTTGATTCAGAAGATGCGGCACTCATGCAGGTCCGGGATGCTCTGCAGTTTTATTTATACAACCATGCGGATACAAGCAAGGGAGGGGGTGCAAGGGACTATGGTCACCGTTTCGCACACACTTGTGCTTCTACGGGTCCAAGTTACCCCTGCATTTCTCTGCAATCTATTTGTCTGCCTTTAACATTGATATCCGAACGTACATGGTAAAGATTATATACCATGCTTCACCGGTGCTACCTGTCCATGCTGTTTAAAGGGAACCTGTCACCTTGTTTTACCCCCCTCTCCTATCACTACCTGTCCCTGCACCTTGTGGCTGATCCCTAACCATCCCTCACTGACCTAAAGAGGCCCTATAATGGTTTAGAAAAATGACTTTTAACTTACATATGGTCTCCATCTAGAAAACTGGAAAGGCAGACTCTGGGCTTCATTCTCCCCTCCTCATAACTATTCTACATGCCCCGCTGGGCGTCCTTGCTTCTTGTCTTGTTCTGCCTTAGTCATTTTGTTAAACCATTATAGGGCCCCTTTAGGTCAGTGAGGGATGGTTAGGGATGAGCTCACAAGGACAGGTAGTGATAGGAGAGGGGGGGAAAATGAGGTGACAGGTTCCCTTTAAAACCTTATCATCCATACCAGAGGATTCATGGATCCAGCTCAGAAAGTGTTGACAGACCAGAATACTCAATACATGGATTCCAAAGGTGCAGTAGCATCTATTCTTTTGCCAATTAAGCTCAGTGTGTTGGCTGGACTCATATTCCATCTTAATATTAGTTAACGGGTGATAGAACAGACCGCAGGAATCTATTTCGTACATTTTAGACTAATTTAAAGTGATTACCGTATCTTTCGCTTTATAAGACGCACCTGATTATAAGACGCACCCCAAAATTTGGTGAAGGAAAAGATAAAAAAGTAATTATTAGTGTCAAATTGGGTCCGTCTTATAATGCCAGTGTCCGTCTAACAAATCATATAGGGTATATGTCCCTCATAGCACCCTCATCCTGGTACATTGTCCCTCATCCTGGGATATAGCCCCCATCTTAAAATTAGCCCCCTTAATCTGAATATGGCCCCTTATTTTGGATGTAGCCCTTTTGTGCTGGCACACATTCCCCAGTTATGCCACATGTCCCCTATTGCTGGCACACGTCTCCCTGTGCTGGCATACATCCCCTATTGATGGCACACATCCCCCTTGGCTGGCACACATCCCCGTGGCTGGCACACATCCCCCATGACTGGCACACATCCCCCATGGCTGGCACACATCCCCATGGCTGGCACACATCCCCTGTGGCTGGCACACATCCCCCATGGCTGGCACATGTTCCCCGTGGCTGCCACATTTCCCCTATGGCTGTCACACATCCTCTTTGGCTGGCACACATCTCCTATGGCTGGAACATGTACCCTATGGCTGGCACACGTCCTCTGTGGCTGGCACACGTCCCCAATGGCTGGCACATGTCCCCTATGGCTGGCACTTGTCCACTATGGCTGGTACACATCTCCCATGGCTGGCACACATCCCTTATGGCTGGCACATGTCCCCTGTGGCTGACACACTTCCCACTTGGCTGGCACATGTCCCCCGTGGCTGGCACACATCCCCTATGGCTGGCACACATCCCTTTGGCTGGCACACGTCCTCTATGGCTGACACACATCCCCTGTGGCTCGCACACATTCCCTGTGGCTGGCACACGTCCCCTATGGCTGGCACATGTTCCCTATGGCTGGCACATGTCCTCCATGGCTGGCACACATCCCCTGTGGCTCGCACACATTCCCTGTGGCTGGCACACGTTCCCTATGGCTGGCACATGTTCCCTATGGCTGGCACATGTCCTCTGTGCAGGAACATGTTCCCTATTGATGGCAAACATCCCCCATGGCTGGCACACGTCTCCTGTGGCTGGCACACATCCCCTATGGCTGGCACATGTCCCCCTGTGCTGGCTATGGACCCCATGCTGTTGCCCATAGTAAAATAAAAAACACTTTACTTATCTTCTCCAGCGCTGTCCTCCTGGTGCCTCCCTGCTTGCGGCAGAGCTCCTCCACTTCCTGGTTCTCAGTGCCGGTAATGTGATTGGCACAGCAGAGAGACATCATCTCTGCGTGCCCGATCACAGCAGCAAGTAGGGAGACCAGGGAGACACTGGGAGGACAGCGCTGGAGGAGGTAAGTAAAGTTTTTTAATTTTACTATGGACAGCAACATGGGGGCCATATCGAACACAGGGAGGCATGTGCCATCACTGGGGGGGGCGCATGCACATATAATATGTGCTGCTCCCCCAGTCCATCACCGCAGTGTTGTTTCAGCACCGCGGTGATGGATAGCGGCAGTGCATATTATATGAGCGGGGTCACATGAGCTCCCGCGGCCTTCTGCAGCCCGCACCAGCCCCTCCCAGGCTCCCCCAGCCCCCGGACAGGCTCCACAGCTACCCCCACCTCCCTGCAGTATAATTCGTATATATTCGGATCATAAGATGCACCCCCTACTTTCCCCCAAAATTTGGGGGAACAAAAGTGTGTGCTATAATGCAAAAAATATGTTAAATAGATGAATGCAGTCACCTGTAGTGATGAGCGAGTGTAATCGTTACTATTCACTACTCACACGGATAGTACGGTATTCGCAATATTCGTACTCAGCAAATATCGTTGGTGTTCGTAAGTGATGTGTCGATCGTGATTGATCTGACACAAATTGACAGCTCTCTTCATTGCACAAAGTTAGCTGGCACCTCAGAGAGACCAGACTGAATGTTAGGATCTCTGTGGGAGGCACAGCGTGGTGTTTTAGACATTATTATTATTTATTTATATAGCACCATTAATTCCACGGTGCTGTACATGTGAATGGGTTACATACAAAATTATTGATCTGGTTTACAGTAAACAAATTAACATTGACAGACTGATACAGAGCGGAGAGGACCCTGCCCTTGCGGGCTTACATTCTACAGGGCAATGGGGAGGAAACAGTAGGTAAGGGTTGCGGCAGATCTGGTGGTGGAGAGGTGGTAGCTCCGGTGGCGGTGGGACAGCAGCTCCGGAGGCAGTGGGGCTGCGGCTTGGTCATTTCAGGCTGTAAGCTTTCCTGAAGAGATAGGTTTTCAAGTTCTGTCTGAAGGATCCAAGTGTAGTGGATAATCTGACGTGTTGGGGCGCAGAATTCCAGGGGATGGGGGATATTTGGGAGAAATCTTGGAGGCGGTTGTGTGAGGAACAGATAAGTGTGGAGGAAAGGAGGAGGTCTTGGGAGGATCGAAGGTTACGTGAGGGAAGATAGTGGGAGATTAGTTCAGAGATATAGGGAGGAGACAATTTATGGATGGCTTTGTAGGTCAGTGTTAGTAGCTTGAACTGGATTCGTTGGGGAATTGGGAGCCAGTGGAGAGATTTACAGAGGGGAGAAGCAGGGGAGTAGTGAGGAGAGAGGTGGATTAGTCGGGCAACAGACAGACTTTAGAGGTGCAAGAGTGTTAGCAGGGAGACTGCAGAGGAGAATGTTGCAGTAGTCAAGGCGGGAGATGATGAGGGCATGTACAAGAATTTTAGTAGATTGAGGGCTGAGGAAAGGACGGATTCTGGAAATATTCTTGAACTGGAGGCGACAGGAGGTGGCGAGTGTTTCGATGTGTGGTTTGAAAGATAGGGCAGAGTCAAGAGCTACTCCAAGGTAGCGAATTTGAGGGGTGGGAGAGAGCATGATGCCATTTACCATGATAGATAGATCAGGGGGTGAAGATGAAAGATGGGATGGAGGAAAGATGTTGAGTTCAGTTTTGTCTACGTTGAGTTTTAGGTAGCGAGAGGAGAAGAAGGAGGATATGGCTGACAGACACTCTGAGATTCTGGACAGCAGAGAGTTGACATCTGGGCCAGAGAGGTAGATTTGAGTGTCATCAGCGTACAGGTGATACTGGAAGCCATGGGACCGTATGAGTTGTCCTAAGCCAAGGGTATAGATGGAGAAAAGTAGAGGCCCCAGGACAGAGCCTTGTGGGACTCCAACAGAGAGAGGGCGGAATGAGGAGGAAGTGTGGAAGTGGGAAATGCAAAATGTGCTGTTGGCAAGGTATGAGGCAACCCAGCACAGGGCAAGGTCTTTAATGCCAAGGGAAGAAAGAACCTGAAGTAGGAAGGAGTGGTCGACTGTGTCAAAGGCAGAGGACAGGTCGAGAAGGAGGAGGATGGAGAATTGTCTGTTAGCTTTGGCTGTGAGTAAGTCGTTGGTAATTTTGGTTATGGTAGTTTCGGTGGAGTGGTGGGGCCGGAAACCAGATTGTAGATTGTCAAGGAGAGAGTTAGATGAGAGGTGGGAGGAAAGTTGAGCATGGACGTGTTGCTCAAGGAGTTTGGAAGCAAACGGGAGCAGTGATATGAGGCGGTAGCTCGTCTTAGCAGTCTGGTCTAGATTTGGCTTTTTGAGGATGGACGTGATGGTGGCATGTTTGAAAGCCGAGGGGAAGGTCCCAGAAGATAGTGATAGATTGAAGAGGTGGGTTAGGGCTGGGATGAGCATGTTAGTGAGGCTGGGGAGGAGGTGGGAAGGGATGGGGTCAAGTGCACAGGTGGTGAGGTGTGATTTGGATAGGAGACGAGTAAGCTCTCCTTCAGTGTTGGAGAGGGAGGTTATGAGGGAAGGGCGAAGGTCTGGTATATGGAGTGGTTGGGGTGGTGGAATGATAAAGGTTTGCCTTGTTTGGTCAATCTTATTTTTGATTCAATAATTTTTATTGAAAATTATTCCAACAAGCAAGAATAAATCCAGCAAATAGACATACAGTCATGGCCAAAAGTTTTGAGAATGATACAAATATTAATTTTAACAAAGTCTACTGCTTCAGTTTTTCTAATGGCAATTTGCATACACTCCAGAATGTCATAAAGAGTGATCAGCTTAACAGCAATTACTTGCAAAGTCAATATTTGCCTAGAAAATGAACTTTAACCCCCAAAACACATTTCAACATCATTGCAGTCCTGCCTTAAAAGGAGCAGCTAACATCGTTTTAGTGATTGTTCCATTAACACAGGTGTGGGTGTTGATGAGGACAGGGCTGGCGATCAATCAGTCATGATTAAGTAAGAATGACACCACTGGACACTTTAAAAGGAGGCTGGTGCTTGGTATCATTGTTTCTCTTCAGTTAACCATGGTTATCTCTAAAGAAACACGTGCAGCCATCATTGCACTGCACAAAAATGGCCTAACAGGGAAGAGTATCGCAGCTAGAAAGATTGCACCTCAGTCAACAGTCTATAGCATCATCAAGAACTTCAAGGAGAGAGCTTCCATTGTTGTCAAAAAGGCTCCAGGGCGCCCAAGAAAGACCAGCAAGCGCCAGGACCGTATCTTAAAACTGATCCAGCTGCGGGATCGGACTACCAGCAGTGCCGAGCTTGCTCAGGAATGGCAGCAGGCTGGTGTGAGTGCTTCTGCATGCACTGTGAAGAGGAGAGTCTTTGAGCAAGGCCTGGTTTCATGGAGGGCTGCAAAGAAGCCACTTCTCTCCAGAAAAAACATCAGGGACCGACTGATATTCTGCAAAAGGTACAGGGAGTGGACTGCTGAGGACTGGGGTAAAGTCATTTTCTCTGATGAATCCCCTTTTCGATTGTTTGGGACATCTGGAACACAGCTTATTCGGAGAAGAAGAGGTGAGCGCTACCACCAGTCTTGTCTCATGCCAACTGTAAAGCATCCTGAAACCATTCATGTGTGGGGTTGCTTCTCAGCCAAGGGAATCGGCTCACTCACAGTCTTGCCTAAAAACACAGCCATAAATAAAGAATGGTTCCAGAATGTCCTCCAAGAACAACTTCTCCCAACCGTCCAAGAGCATTTTGGCGCCCAACAATGCCTTTTCCAGCATGATGGAGCACCTTGCCATAAAGCAAAGGTGATAACTAAATGGCTCAGGGAACAAAACATAGAGATTTTGGGTCCATGGCCTGGAAACTCCCCGGATCTTAATCCCATTGAGAACTTGTGGTCAATCATCAAGAGACGGGTGGACAAACAAAAACCAACAAATTCTGACAAAATGCAAACATTGATTATGCAAGAATGGACTGCTATCAGTCAGGATTTGGTCCAGAAGTTGATTGAGAGCATGCCAGGGAGAATTGCAGAAAGGTCAACACTGCAAATATTGACTTGCTGCATTAACTCATTCTAACTGTCAATATAACCTTTTGGTACTCATATTATGATTGCAATTATATTTCTGTATGTGATATAAACATCAGACAAACACAAATAAAAACCAGAGGGCAGCAGTTCATGTGAAAATATAATTTTGGTGACATTCTCAAAACTTTTGGCCATGACTGTACAAACAGAGATCAAGGACAAGGTACAGGGGGGAGGGGGATAAGGAGATAAGGGGGGCTCGTGCCCTCCGTCGTATCAAAAAAAAAAACAGTACCCCATATAAAAAAAAAATACATACAGTAAAGTACTACAATTTTCAATAAATCAAGGGAAACTTCCAGTTCACCACATCAAAAGATCGGACTCGCTAGTGCGTGGGCCGCCCAGCATGACCAAGCTTTAATCACTGTGTCTCTTGAAGATTTATCTAGAGAGAGGTATTCGCACTGAAAAGTAGAATTTAACCTTGACAATATGTCTCGCAGAGCGGGCTGTGTAGGCGACCTCCACTTAGCCGCGAGAGACATCCTAGATGCCATTAATATATTTGAGGTGATAGGGGCAAACTCCCGGGGAACTGAGTCTATACCCATATTGAGTACTGCCAGTTGAGGGGTTAGGGGGAAGTCAATACCAGTCACTGTCTTCAGTAAGCTGGAAACGACTATCCAAAAGGGGGCTATGAGAGGGCAACCCACCACATGTGAGCTAGGGTACCCCTATGTCCACATTGTCTCCAACATAGTGGAGAAAGGTCAGCAGTAAACCGGGCCACATGCACTGGAGGGTAGTACCAGCGCAGGTAGATCTTTTTCAAAGTCTCCAAGTGATTTATACACATCGAGGTTTTTTGGCTCAAAAGTACTGCCGCTGCCCATTCCTCATCCGAAGCACTAAAAGTGAAGTGCTCTTCCCATCTCTTCATATCTCCCGGACAGGCCGCGAAACTAAGCTTGTTTAAGTCTTTATAAATGTAGGATAAGGCTTTATATTCGAGGGGGTTAGATAGAACAAATCTTTGAAATCTGGAGGGGCAAATGGGGACTATAGAAAATGAAACCTTTTTAATTTTCCAGAGGAAATGCTGTAGTTGGATATATTGGTAGTATGTCCTCTCGATATTCTGAGTTTCAGAGCATAAATCGTGGAAAGGGAGAAGTGAACCTCCCCTCAAAAGATCTCCCAATGAGTGAACATCCACCTCCCCCCATTTTAGGATGTTCAGGGTCGGAATATGAAGTTTAAGAGCCTTCAGTCTAATCAAGGCCGGAGGGAGCACAATCCAGGTCCCCACCATTCCCTTCCACTCAGCCAAAGTGGCCTTCATGGGCAGCAAGGGAGGGGTATACCCTGTCGGATGCAGTGCCTCAACCTGCATCAGGTCACGGAGAGTATATCCCAAGAATACTCTCCTCTATTCTTACCCTATTCTTACACAACCTGGAGGTTCTAACGGAGGGCACCGCCATTTTTTAATCGCCTCTAGGAGTGTTGCTCTGTAATACCTGGTAATGTTAGGGACAGCCATTTCGCCCTCTCTATACGAGAGGTACATAATTTTTCCCGCAATTCGGGGATTTTTGTTTGCCCATATGTATCTGCTGGAAAGGGACTGCAGTTTAGCAAGAATTTTGGAAGGAATTTGAACTGGTAACGACCGGAATTGATATAGAATTTTTGGAAGGATAAACATTTTAAACGCGTTGATTCTAGCAATCCACGACAGGTGAGACAAGGGGTGTTTGGAAATTTTGGAGGTTAGTGTTGAGACGAGGTAGCCCATATTAGTAGATACCAATTTCTTTGAGTTTGTGAGTGTTATTCCCAAATATGGGATACCCTCTGGCCTCCACACAAAAGGGAATTGAAGCCTCAACCTATCAGAAGTCCTTTCCGGGATTGAAATAGGAAATAGCAAGGATTTACTCACATTTAGTTTGTAATAGGATATCTTCGAGAATGCAGCTAAAGTTGACATAATCTCTGGTAGGGAGGTATCTAGGTTAGTACACGCTAGAATTATATCGTCCGTGTATAACCCGACCAGATGAGAGTGGGGCCCAATTTGGTAACCTGTTATGTTCTTGTCAGTTCGTAACGCAATGGCTAGGGGCTCTATTACTAAGGTGAATATAATCGGGGATAAGGGGCAACCTTGTCTGGTTCCATTAGTAATTGAAAAGCTAGAGGATATGAAGCCCGAAGATAGCACCCTGGCTTTGGGGTTGGAATATAAAGACTGGATTGCTGAAAGAACAGGGTCGGCAAAACCAAATCTATGGAGAACGGAGCTGAGGTATCCCCAATGCACCCTATCAAACGCTTTTTCTGCGTCCAGTGACAGGAGCGCACCAGGGACCCCCAGCCCCTCCGCCACCCCTATAATATCAAGCATACGCCGGGTTCTGTCTCCCACTGTCTGCTCGCAACGAAACCAACCTGATCCAGGTGGATCAGAGTTGGGGTGACAAGGTGAAGCCTCAACGCCAGAAGTTTGGAATATATTTTTACGTCACAATTTAATAGTGATATAGGCCGATAGTTACCCGGGTCATCAGTAGATTTTCCTGGCTTAGGGATCGTGGTCAATCTTATTTTTGAAGTATGTAGTGAAGTCCTCAGTACAGATGAGGGAGGTTGGAGGGGGAAGTGGTGGGCGGAGGAGAGAGTTAAAAGTGTTGAACAGTTGTTTGGGGTTGTAGGATAAGGAAGATATAAGGTTTGTGAAGTAGGTCTGTTTAGCAGAGGTGAGGGCTGATTTGAAGGCAAATGTAGCTTGTTTGAAAGTTGTGAAGTCATCTGGCAGGCATGTTTTCTTCCAACGCTGCTCTGCAGCCCTGGACACTTGTCGGAGTTTTTTGGTAAGATTGTTGTGCCAGGGTTGCTTATTAAGTCGTCGCCTCTTGCGATGAACGAGAAGGGCGACTGAGTCTATGGCTGATGTGAGGGTGGCATTGTAGAAAGCAGTGGTACTGTCTGTGTCATGGAGTGAAGATATAGAGGACAGGGGCAGAAGAGAGTCGGAGAGTCTGTGAATGTCTAGGTGTGCGAGATTTCTGCGAGGATGAGCTAGTAGCTGGATATGGGGAACTGGTGAGGAGGACAAGGATGAGAAGGTGAGTAGATGGTGGTCAGATAGGAGGAAGGGGGAGGTTGTGAGATTAGATAGGGAACAGAGGCGGGTGAAGATGAGGTCTAGTGTATGTCCGTCTGTGTGGGTGGCTGTGAAGGACCACCGAGTATCTCCAACGGATGAGGTAAGAGAAAGAAGTTTGGAGGGCACTGGCTGGCGAGTGTCAGTAGCGATATTAAATTCACCCATTATGATGTTGGGAATGTCAGCAGAGAGAAAGTGAAGAAGCCAGATGGAGAATTGGTCAAAGAAGGTAGTGGCAGAGCCTGGATGTCGGTATATGACGGCCATTTGAAGATTGGAGGGAGAGTAGATACGGACAGAGTGAACTTCGAAAGAAGGAAGGATAAGGGAGGGTGGGGGTTGGATTGAGTTGAATGAGCAGTTTGGAGAGAGGAGGAAACCCACTCCTCCACCATGTCTGTTGCCGGGGCGAGGAGTGTGGGTAAAGTGAAGGCCGCCATAGCTCAGTGCAGCAGGGGAGGCCTTGTCAGAGGCTATCAGCCAGGTCTGAGTGAGGCCCAAGAAGGAAAGGTTCTGGTAAGTAAAAAGGTCATGGATCATGTCGAGCTTGTTGCAAACAGAGCGGGCATTCCAAAGAAGGGGGGTGGGGGTCAGAGGCACGGGTCTAACATGTGGATTGTGGTTGTTTATCTTACTTTGGTGGAGGTGAGGATACGTGTAACGTATGGGGTGGGGGGACCAGGATTTGGAAATATGTCGCCAGCAGTGAGCAGTAGTAGAGAAAGGGAAAGCAGGTGAGAGAAGGAGAGTGGCCGGCTTGTTTTATATTTCTGTAGGAGAGGTCTGAGGTTAAGGAGTAGGTCTGTGCATGAGGTGAGGTGGGGGGTTAAGAGAAAGGGGGAGATAGTTATCTGGTTAGAGGGTGCAGGGTTTTGGGGGTAGCGAAGGAGAGTGAGGATAAGTGGAGCAAAAACTGTACACTTTAAAAGATATCACTTAAAATGATATCACTTCAGACCAAGGTTCTTCAGACTTGTCTCTCTACATTTATATCATTGAAATTTTAAAAAAGCCCACCCTCTCGTCCTGTCCTGGAAAGACTCGTTTTATAGTTGGATGTGTATGGGCAGAGCCTATGCCTAATTGACTAACATTAGACTCGCTATTCGGACGAATATGCGAGTATTAAAAAGTACTTATTACGGATATAGGAAGTGCTATAGTCACCTGCCATCTTAAGCTGTCTCCTACATATAAGATTCCTAACAGCTTCCATTATTCTCTGCTTCATCATCTGGTTCTTAACCATTTTTTAGAGACAATAAGAGCTCCTCTTTCTATCCAAGAGTTCAGGATGTAATATGAAGTCAATCTAGAGATGTTGGATTCCAAAAGATTTTCAGCTTTAGCTTTGTTCCAGAAATTCCATGTCAAACACCCTGTCTCTCATCTATCAACACTTCTGGTGTTGGTTCTAAAATGGGGAATGCTGTTACTCACCTGACCCGGTTTTAGTGCCGAACTATAATTCACGCCTCACTCCCATTTGGCTCTACATCCACTGCTTCAGCAGCACTTTGCATTGCGGCAGTAGCATGGCTAATGCCAATGATGTCATACCACCTGGTCATTTAAACCTGGGTCTGGCGTCATAGCAGCGTCGCAGAATGGCACTACACATATTCATGAAATGGTGGATGGGGTTGGGAGGACGGTCACGGAAGTGGAAGACATACTAACCGTCTTTACAAGCTTCTATAGTGCACTCTATTCCTCAGAAGGGAGGGTGGTGGATGGGGAGATAGATAATTTTCTGGAAATGGGCGTGCTCCCTAAGTTGAATGAGGAAAGCAGAGAGAGACTGGAGGCCCCCATTACTGAGGAGGAGATGACATATGCTCTGCATGGCATGGCAAATGGAAAAGCCCCAGGCACTGATGGTTTACCGACAGAAGTGTATAAGCAGTTTTCAGACCTTTTACTCCCTAGACTGCTACGGGTATTTGAGGAGGCCAATAGGAAACGACTACTGCCGGATTCCATGAGGAAGGCAATGATAGTGGTAATCCTGAAGGAGGGGAAGGACCCCCAAGATACCCGAGTCATATAGACCAATTTCATTGTTAACTACCGACATTAAAATACTGGCAAAAGTATTGGCTACTCGACTGTCTGGGGTTGTCTCCTCCTTAATACATCCGGATCAGTCGGGGTTCATGCCCAGTAGATCTACAGTGACCAACATACGTAGATTGTACCTCAATCTCCAGCTGCAGGCCGATAACGTGGGAAGTAGAGTAATCGCTTCACTAGACGCCCATAAGGCGTTCGATAGTGTACAGTGGAATCATCTGTGGAGGGTTATGCAGCGGATGGGGTTTGGGCCGCGATTTATGGAATGGGTACAATTGCTATACTCTCAACCTACGGCCAAACTTAGAGTAAACGGGGCGGTGTCTTCATCTTTCCAACTTGCTAGGGGAACTCGACAGTGATGCCCCTTGTCGACCCTCCCTTTTGCCATAGCAATTGAGCCGCTGGCTGCGGTTGTCAGGAAGAAGCGAGAGATCAAGGGATTCCAATATGGGAGGTTGGAAGAGAAAATTGCTTTGTATGCTGATGATCTCCTGTTGTTTCTTGGAGATCCAGAGGGATCATTGAGCTGTGCCATGCAGATTATTGAAAGTTTCGGGACAATATCGGGATTGAAGATTAATTGGTCCAAATCTGTACTGTTCAAAGTAGATCAGGGAGTGGAGTGGTCAGAGAGAAATGTAGAGGCGAATAGGTTGCAGTGCACGGAGGTATTTAAATATTTGGGGGTACAGGTTTCTATGCCTATTTCAGATTACTTGAATGTCAATCTTGAGCCTTTGGTTAAAAAACTCAGAGAGAAGATAGAGGTTTGGGTTAAGTTGCATTTAACGGTGGTGGGGAGGATCAACCTTCTTAAAATGATTATAATGCCCAAATTAATTACTTTACATCCTACACAACGCACCTATCTGGATTTCCAAGAAATGGTTTAGGTCACTAAATAGTTTGTTTAGAACCCTGGTATGGGGCAAGAAACAGGCAAGAATTCAATTAGAGATACTTCAAAGGCCCAAAGACGAGGGGGGGTTAGCGCTCCCGAATCCTGAATTGTATTTCTTAGCGGCTCAAAGCCAACACTTTAGGGGATGGGCATGTCCGGGGGGGAAGGGGTCCATACGGTATCTCCTGGAGCACTGTATGAGTGGGAGACCAGTAATGGAAGGTCTGGAAGGGAGGTCTATGAAACGGCTGGGAGGCGCCAGTCCCACGCTGGACCTGATACAAAGGGTTTGGGATTCATTGAAGAAGGTGAGAGGGATACAGGGACTAACCAAGTATACGCCCATATGGAATAACAATGGTCTCCCTGAGTTACAAAAAATTGGGACTATAAGAGAATGGGATGCCAAAGGAATAACTCGGATGGATCAAAGTTTGGAAAATGGGAATATGAAGCCATTTCAACAGTTGCAGGGAGAATTTTTACTATCGGGCACAGAGTGGTATCATTATACACAAGTTAAACATGCCATTAAATCCCAGAGGAATACACAAAATATGAAGGTGGAAGTAGACCTGGTCCTTGATTATGTCTGACAGGAGGGGATTACCAGAGGGGTTATCTCGAGCACATACAGGGATCTCATGCACACATTTTTGCTTCAGTTTCCACTGAAGGCAAGGGAAAAATGGGAGGCAGAGCTTGGGCATATTGAGAACGATGTATGGGAGACCATCTTGGAATATATTCCAAAGCTCTCTTTAAGTGAACCTGCAAGATTGTCACATATCTATGTAGTCCACAGGGTTTATAGATCACCACTACGACTGTATAAAATGGGGCTGAGGGAAACCTCTGCATGTCCTAGGTGTGGGAGTGACGGTGCGGGTATACTCCACATGATGTGGGAATGCCCCAGGTTGGCCACATTCTGGTCTAGAGTATTGGATATGATTGGAGGGGCGTACGGATGTGTGGTTTCTGGAGATCCTGTTACATGCTTGTTGGGGTATGTGGAGGAGATTCCAGTTGTGTCTAATATGAAAATAGCCATTGCAAGGTTATTCTACTGTGCTAGGAAATTAATTGCGCAACATTGGACTGGGACTGACCCTCCTACTAACGAGGAGTTTTCCAAACGAGTGGAGTATATCATACAACTAGAAAGGGGCATCTATGAAAAGAGAGGGAAGCAATCCCTGCATGACATCATATGGGGACCATGGATTCAGTTTAAAGGATTGTGAGATCTGCTGTACGTTCTGAGAGGTGTGCGGGTGGGAGGATGAGCTGCTGACGTGGGAGGAAGCCAGATTAAGGGAAAACAACATATAGTTCCTTGCTGCATTGTTTGTGAAGGGAATGGAGGGAGGTACTGCTGCCGAGGGATGGGGAGGGTGGGGGTGGGGTTCATATTAAAATGATTGTATTTATGCCATGCTGAATTGAAATTACTGACATGTGTTTATCAAAAGTTCAATAAAAAAGTATTTGATTTAAAAAAAAAAAAAACCTGGGTCTGGCAGAAAGAGTACTCAGTTGGTGTTCCTGCTGCAACTCTATCTGGTACATTAGTGTTTACTGCTCCAAATCTGCTACATCAGTGTTCTCTTCTCCAATTTTGCTACACCAGTGTACTTGTCTAACTCTGTTGGTCAGCTCTGCTACATTCATACTTCATTAAGAATGCTCAGCTCTTATGTATATTCAAGTGTACATTACTCCAGTATTTTATGCTCACCTCTGCTACATGCAAGTGTCCACTACTCCAGTATCACAGCTCAGTTTTTCTACATACTAGCCTCCACTTCATCATGTCTGTTGCCCAGTTCAGCTATAATATTATCTAGAAGGAATAAAATGTGCAAATAGGGTCTTATCCACTTAATGATAAATAAAAACTATTTAGGTTTGGTTCACCTTATGTGGTTGTGTAAGACACACCCACTATAATTGCATAAATTGGCTGCTGCTGACTCACGTGTAAAATAAACTTCAGGAGAAGGAGACAGAGGTTGCTTCTTTGCATTGCCGACAATAAAAGAACTGCAAAATAGTCCAAATAATATTAATTAGATGGATTTATTAGTCAACGCATTTCGTGGCTAGCTTGCTACTTCTTTGGGACAAATGTCATTAAGATTTGTTCTGAAGAATTGACAAAGTAGCCACTAAACACATAGACTAATACATCATTTAATTAATATTATTTGGACTATCTTGAAGTTCTTTTATTGTTGGCAGCAGTCCTTTTCTTGAAGTTCACTTCGGCTGTCTTTGTCAAGCTTCACTACACTTGCTCAGCTACATTTCAAGCTGTATTGCCAACTTGTGTGTACTGCTGCACCAGCACCACCTACTTGTAATGCTAAAGACCTACTCATCAAAACAAGAAGCTTAGTAGATCCACCTCAACAAGTGAGACATAACAAGTATGGGATCTGTCTATATCACTATATCATTTTATTATTATGCTTTGCTCATATAACACCATCATATTCCACAGCACTTTACAGACATAATAATCACTGTCCCCATTGTGGGTCACAATATACAGTTGTGGCCAAATTATTGACACCCCTGCAATTCTGTCAGATAATACCCAGTTTCTTCCTGAAAATGATTGCAATCACAAATTCTTTGGTATTATTATCTTCATTTAATTTGTCTTCAATGAAAAAACACAAAAAGAATTGTCCTAAAGCCAAATTGGATATAATTCCACACCAAGCATAAAAAAGGGTGTGGACAAAAGTATTGGCACTGTTAGAAAAATCATGTGATGCTTCTCTAATTTGTGTAATTACCAGCACCTGTAACTTACCTGTGGCACCTAACAGGTGTTGGCAATAACTAAATCACACTTGCAGCCAGTTGACATGGATTAAAGTTGACTCAACCTCTGTCCTGTGTCCTTGTTTGTGCCACATTGAGCATGGAGAAAAGAAAGAAGACCAAAGAACTGTCTGAGGACTTGAGAAACCAAATTGTGAGGAAGCATGAGCAATCTCAAGGCTACAAGTGCATCTCCAAAGGCCTGAATGTTCCTGTGTCTACCGTGCGCAGTGTCATTAAGAAGTTTAAAGCCCATGGCACTGTGGCTAACCTCCCTAAATGTGGACGGAAAAGAAAAATTGACGAGAGATTTCAACGCAAGATTGTGCAGATGGTGGATAAAGAACCTTGACTAACATTCAAACAAGTTCAAGCTGCCCTGCAGTCCGAGGGTACATCAGTGTCAACCTGTACTATCCGTCGGCATCTGAATGAAAAGGGACTGTATGGTAGGATACCCAGGAAGACCCCACTTCTTACCCGAGACATAAAAAAGCTAGGCTGGAGTTTGCCAAAACTTACCTGAGAAAGCCTACAATGTTTTGGAAGAATGTTCTCTGGTCAGATGAGACAAAAGTAGAGCTTTTTAGGCAAAAGCATCTAAAAATGGCAGTTTGGAGAAGGCACCCTTCAAATATCAGGGACCTGGAGCAGTTTGCCAAAGAAGAATGGTCTAAAATTCCAGCAGAGCATTGTAAGAAACTCATTGATGGTTACCGGAAGCGGTTGATCGCAGTTATTTTGGCTAAAGGTTGTACAACCAAGTATTAGGCTGAGGGTGCCAATACTTTTGTCTGGCCCATTTTTGGAGTTTTGTGTGAAATGATCAATGTTTTGCTTTTTGCTTCATTCTTTTTTGTGTTTTTTTCATTGAAGACAAATTAAATGAAGATAATAATAACAAAGAATTTGTGATTGCAATCATTTTAAGGAAGAAACTGAGTATTATCTGACAGAATTGGAGGGGTGTCAATACTTTTGGCCACAACTGTAAGATTTCACTGCTACAGTCACTTTCACTTTTATCCCCTGGTGCATCATGCCTCCAGTTAATATTAGAAGCAGAAAAGACTGGGGGTTTGCACCCTAGAGAGAGGGCCAGCAAGAGATCTCACTGAGGGTACGGTGTCCCTCTAATGGCCGTGAATCACTCTCAGAGGCCTGAGAGGCGGCAGAAGGGGGGGCTGCCGATCTCCACACACCTCCAGCATGTCATCATCACCCAGAGAAGCGGCACCCTGAGTTGTGTGGGGAGACAGAGGGGGAGAGGGCTGTTTAGGCATCCCCGAGCTGATCGCTGTACTCGGTCCCAGAACTCCGGGGTCGGTAGAGGAGGGAGGCGGGGCCACCATCAGCGTCATCTTTTTCTCCACTTGGACAAGGGATCAGTCTCCCGCTCCCAGTCTATCGGGAAGTCACAAGCAGGCGGCTGACTCAGAGGGGTCGCCATCAGAGAGGGAGATGACTGACCCGGCAGGCGCTCCCGGTGAGTGAGGCAATTAGTCACTAACAAAATTCTAGGATCCATCATTTTATGTTTATCACTAGCCGCATAATCTCACTTTACTACTAAACCAAACAAAGATTTACGGCAATTTCAACTCCACACTTGGGTTTATAAATGCATATAAATTTTTATTATTAAATTGATCAAGTCACACAGACAAATAAAACCATCCCCTAAAACAACTCCAAGACAGTGTGGTTACAGTTCTATGTTTATATTTACAGACTTATATACCATAACAGTACAATCAAAATTATGCCAACATAAGATGGGTATAAAGTTTACATTAAATCATATACCTCCCTTTTCCCTTTTATGTCCTCACTTGAGGACAGGGATACAAAATGTACATTGTGAAAATATCCCATACCCATCCTATTGCACATCTGCCCATATCAAGATTGACTGCATACTGCACCACACTGCCCAGCACCTCAACGTTTCACTCACCGCTTTGTCAGGAGCTCCTGGTGAGTGAGGCAGCAGGCAACAGGGGAGCCGGTATCCCGATGTCTCTAATGCAGGGCTGCACGGGCATCGGGCTCTTATGTGGTCCCCTCACCAAAAAGCCATCCAAGGTGGGCGGCGCCGGGGTCCCGGGGTCCTTGTGGGCTCTTGGTTGTCTCTTCCTCCCCATTTCGTGGGTTTCAGGCTTATTTTGGGAGCTAATTTAGGTCCCAGGGCGAGGAGCTTGTCCCAAGCACATCCTCACAAGGAGAGTTCCAGACACACCCCTGGTTACACCTTTTAATGGCTAAGTGGAAAGATGGTAAAATATAGCAAGCTTTCGAGACAACTCAGGTCTCTTCTTAAGGCTTAATAATGGCACATTCTGAACAAACACATATATATATATATATATATACAGTGGCGGATTATAATGAGGTCAATCTGGGCTGTTGCCCCCGGGCCCAGCGCTGTGGAGGGGCCCAGCACCCCAGGGTAAGATTGCCCCATTATAATCCACCACTGATTGTTCTGTCCACATCTGCACCACTACCGCCGGGAGCTGGAGGAGGCAGGGGGAGGCTGTAGAAGAAGTGCAAGGTCACATGACCCCACTTATTAGTATAATGTAATATGCACAGCATCCCCCTGTCCATCACTGATGGGGAGAGCGGATTATATTACATTATACTGCCCCCCATCACAGTTTATGGCCCCCATGCTGGCGCTCATTATACAATAAGCATTTGAACTCACCCATCCGATGATTCTATACAAGAACCGAGCGCGCGCTCCCTCTAGTCTTCCTGCTTCGAAGGTCATGTGACCGGGCCAGCTCACAGCCATGACGTCACTGCGGCGCCGGTCACATGACCTTAGAGGCAGGAAGACTGGAGTGAGTGCGCTCGGTGCAGGTATACAATCGTCGGATGGGTGAGTTCAAATACTTTATTATTTTATACTGAGTGCCAGCATGGGGGAAATAAACTGTGATGGGGGCAGTATTAGATTAGGGGCTATATACCAGTGATGGATGGGCGGTGTATACAATTATGGGGGGCTAATACCAATGATGTGGGACTATATACCAGGGATGGGGGTCTCATTTAGAATCCCCCCCTTCTTCTAAATTTTAATATATTTGCGCTAAGGGCACTTCAACTAGGGGTCTCATCTCTGACGTGTATAACCTTCTACATACACCCGATAGCCAGGCTTCCAATAAACACCTTTACATGCAGAGGTGGGAGAAGTGGATAGGTCGGGAACTTTCCCAGCAAAAATGGCAGATAATATGGTCCAGAGCCTACAGATCTTCCATATGTACACTCAATAAAGAGAACCAAGTAAAACTGCTCATGACTTGGTATCATACACCCGAACTGCTACACAAATTTAACCATGCTATTCCAGACATATGCTGGAGATGTGGGGGCGAACGGGGCTTCTCTTTACCATATTTTCTGGACCTGCGCCAAAATACAGGCTTTTTGAAGGGAAGTGGAGGACCTGGTGGGGAAGGTCTTTTTCAGGAGTGTACCCCTGGATCCTCTGGTTTACCTGCTAAATTTGTTCCCTCAGGGGCTAGCTAAACTGGGAATACGATTATTAATGCATTTGTTGACTGCTGCTAAATGTCAGATCTCCCTCTTTTGGAAGAGAACTGCAACTCCTGCTATATCAGATTTATATGCTAGAATAAAAGAAGTATATCTTATGGAGCGGATGACTGCTATATTGCATAACAGTATGGACTTGTTTAACAAACTATGGACTCCTTGGATAGTGTTCACTGAAAATAAACAATTATAGGACTACGTGAGCATACTAAGCTGACCTGGAGCTACTTGCCCCTGTCTTTTCAGACACCTGATTCATTAGATTACCTTCCTTTGAAATTTTTGGGATTTCAGAAATGACTAAGGCGGCCGTCACACTCTGCAATATTGTGAGCGATATCGTTTAAGCGATCTGCTTTTTGATCGCTTAAGCGATATCGTTTGTGAATCGCTTCGTGCAATCAAGCGATTTTACACTGTAAAATCGCTTGATGGCTAGATCGCAGATTGCTGAGCAGGAGCTCATATCAAGCGATAATCGCTTGATCAATCTGCTTCATCGTGGTGTGTGACACCACGATGAACGATCTCCCAGCGGCAGAGCCTATGCTGGGAGATGGTATCTATGGTAAACGTCGGGTTACTAAGCGCCGCGCGGCGCCTAGTAACCCGATGTGTACCATAGTTACCAGCGATCTCGCTGCTCCACATCGCTGGTGAGTCTGTCTGTGTGACAGCTCACCAACGATGTGAGCGATATTGTTAGCGATCGCGCGTGCACGTGATCGCTTACAATATCGCTCACGATATTGTAGCGTGTGATGGCCGCCAAAGGGCCATGTCACACACACAGATATTTGTGCAGATATTGTTCGCAGATCTCTGGTTGCAGTGAAATCATGGACTCATTGTTCCATTTGTATACAGCCACAAAATGGGACAATCTGTCCATGATTTCACTGCAACCAGAGATCTGCGAACAATATCTGCACAGATATCTGTGTGTGTGACGTGGCTCTAAATGGGAACTCTACACTGACTTAGATAATAGAATTAATCAATACTTCTCAGGTTGATTAGCATTGAGATGTTTGGCAACACTTTTGTATTGTATTACAGACTTGTTAATGTATGTTTTGAAAAAAATATAAAGAAAAATAAAGTTGAGTAGAAAAAGGTATCAACCCCCCACTGAGGACTCTCAGATTCTAATATATATTTTTCTTTTTACTGGTACAAACATTTTTTACCTTTCCATAGAACATTTTCCCTAAAGGTACCGTCACACGCAGCAATATTGCTAGGCAATTTCACTGGCAATTTGCTGGTTGCAGTGAAATAATGGACACATTGTTCCATTTGTACACGGCAACAAAATAGAACAATGTGTCCATGATTTCACTGCAACCAGCAAATTGCCAGTGAAATTACAAGCAATATTGCCGCGTGTGACGGTACATTTAAGGTACCGTCACACAGGGACATATCGCCGGCGATGTTGCCGGGGATCGCGGGAGCGCGCATCCCTGACAACATCGCCGGGGAGATGTCAGACTGAGCAACTTACCGGCGATGTCGCCGGCTAGTTGCCGCGGCTATCGCTCGCTGGGTTGCCCAGCAACCCAGCAAGCGATCACTCGCAATGTTGCATATAGGCGGAATCGCCCGCAACATTGCAGGTTGCCGCTTTACACAGGGCGATCAGGCAGGATCGCCTGAGCAACATCGCCAGGTTTCCCAACATTGTTGGGAAACCTGGCGATGTGACTCAGGCGATTCATCGCCTGATTATCGCCCTGTCACACGAGGCAACTCGCCGGCGATGTCGCCGCAACCTGGCCACGCCCCTCAGTTGCCGGCAACATCGCCGGCGATATGTCCCTGTGTGACGGGCCCTTTAGGGATTGAGGTTTAGCAAAGTACTCTTTGGCCAAATATCAGTAGATCCTTTTTATGTCAATTCTTCAGCAATGGTTTCTTTCTTGGCCTTCACTCATAAAGCTCTGCCTGGTTTAGTGTGCGACATATGATATTTGTTGAAACCATGACCCCAGACTGTTGCAGGTTGGCCTTCAGGTTTTTGGATGTTAGACATGGTGTTTTTTCCACCACTCACACCATTCTTCAGTCATCTCTTGTCAATTTTCCTCTTTCCCCCATGTCCAGAGAGGTTCTTGACAGTTCCAAGCTTGACAAACTCCTTAATAACATTGTGCACTATTGTGTGCTATTGTGCACTGGGATACCAAGGTCTTTGGACATGGCCTTATACCCTTTGGAAGTCTTGTGGTTGCTAATAATAGCAGTTCTCACATCCTCAGACAGCTTCTTTGTCTCTACCTTTGTGACAAAGGAACAGGGCCTAACATTAACATGTTGCTTTTAGAACACTGAAGTCATCATTCATTTTCTAATTCATGTCACATGAACACCAACAATTTATCACAGGTGATTCTCATTTGTGTCTTACCGCAGGCAAGTTAAAATGTGTTTCCATACTAATTTAATGTAAAGGATGCCAATAGCAAAATCACAGCAAGCTTTAGGTTTTCTATTTTCCCTCCAATTGTTTTTTGTTTTAAATAGTTATTTATCATTTGTTCTTTTGTATTTAATGCAAGTGCTCTATACAATAAAGCTGTTTCACCAGATACATTTTTCCATGAAATATTTCACATTATGTACTTAAACTTCAATAACGATAAGTAGAACTGTAAGGCTACATTCAGACTGTGCGCTTTTTTTTTTTGTTCTGCTGCATTTTTCGCAGGAAAACAGGAGCAGTCAAAAAAACACACCCAAAAACGGATCGTTTCCGAACCGTTTTTGGGGCGCATTTTTGGGTGCTGTGTTTTTTTGACCGATAGACAATGGCTCTAGTGGTATAACTAGAGTCCGAAGGGCTCCGGTGCGAAATTTGGACCTGGGCCTACCCATGCTCACCCACATTGGTCAGATGTATGGGCCCCATGTAACATTCTATATCCTATAGAGTCACAAATTGACTCCTCTCCCCTTCATTATGTATTAATGTCCCTCATCCTGCTATATATGGTCTTCCTCTTGGAATATGCCCTTATCCTGGTATATATGGTCCTCCATTATAGTAAAATGCAGCCTCACAGCCCTGCATATAGTATAATGCAGCCTCACAGCCCTCCATATAGTATAATGCAGCTTCACAGCCCTTCATATAGTGTAATGCAGCCTCACAGCCCTTAATATAGTATAATGCAGCCTCACTGTCCTCCATATAGTATAATGCAGCCTCACAGCCCTCCATATAGTATAATACAGCCTCATAACCCTCCATATAGTAAAGTGCAGCCTCATAGCCCTCCATATAGTAAAATGCAGCCTCATATCCTTCCACATACAATAATGCAGCCTCATAGCCATCCATATAATATAATGCAGCCTCATAACCTGTCATATAATATAATGCAGACTGATGGCCCTTCAGATAATATAATGCCGCCTCATAACCCTCCATATAATATAATTCAGCCTCATAGCACTACAGATAATATAATGCAGCATCATAGCCCTCCAGATAATATGATGCAGTGTCACATCCATCCATATAATATAATGCAGCGTCACAGCTCTCCAAATAATATGATGCAGCATCACAGCCCTTCATATTGTCATGCAGGAGGGGCGGGGTACCAGAAGTAGGACAGAGCTGGGCATAGGGAGTCAGGGGAGCCTGCTCTGGTCTTTATACTGGGGTCCCTGACTCACCCTGTACTCGGAGGTACCTCTGAAGGTGAGGAGGTCTGAGCCGCCAGCCTAAGACTCTAAAACTCATGAGAAGCCCTAGGCATAAACCCCTGCCTCCACCCACGGACCACAGAACCCAGCAGCTTCCAAAGGAGAAAGAAACAGCAGCTTCAGATCTGCGTCTGCTCACAACAGGTCAAAGTCCAGAAATGAACTGAATCAGCAACATGGTGGATGTGATCTGACCCATTTATGGCTGATGGGTGGGGAGCAACCAGCCCAAGCACACCCCTCAGCTCACCTAAGCATGAGTCTTCTTCATCACACACACCTGCACTCTGAGCTCCGCTCATTAGGTTCCACTCTCCACACTGAGAGCAGGGAAAAAAAGGCTTCATTTAAATCACAGCAGCAGCACTTCCGTACAGCAAGGCAGTCAATACGTAACACATATGATATAATGCATCACAGCCCTCCAAATAATATAATGCAGCATCACAGCCCTTCATATAGTATACTGCAGCCTCAAAGCACTACAGATAATATCATGCAGCGTCATAGCCCTCCAGATAATATAATGCAGCATCACAGCTCTCCAGATAATATAATGGAGAGTCACTGCCCTCCAGATAATATAATGCAGAGTCACAGCCCTAGATATAATATAATGCAGTGTCACAGCCCTTCATATAATATAATGCAGCATCACAGTCCTCCAGATAATATAATGCAGTGTCACAGCCCTTCATATCATATAATGCAGTGTCACAGTCCTTCCTATAGTATAACACAATAATGCATCCTCATAGCCCTCCATATAGCATACATCCTCCCCACACAGACACACTGTACAACCTGCCCCACTCATCTAGTCACACTGCCCTCTGTACAGCCCTCCCACCCCCACACACAGACACACTGCCCACTGTACAGCACCCCACACACAAACTGCCCGCTGTACAGCCCCCACACACAGACACACTGCTCACTGTACAGCCCCCACACACACACAGACACACACACTGCCCACTGTACAGCCCCCCACCACACCCAGTCACACTGCCCCCTGCACAGCCCCCCACACACAGACACACACACCCAGTCACACTGCCCCCTGTACCATCCCCCCACACAGACACACACCCAGTTACACTGCCCCTGTACAGCTCCCCCCACACACAGACACACACCCAGTCACACTGCCCCCTGTACAGCCCTCCCCTCACACACAGACACACTGTCCCCTGTACAGCACCCCACACACAGACACACTGCCCCCTGTACAGCCCCCCACACATACACACACACCCAGTCACACTGCCCCCTGTACAGCCCCCCCCACACACAGACACACTGCCCCCTGTACAGACTCCACACATAGATACACACACCCAGTCACACTGCCCCATGTACAGCCCCCACACACACAGTCACACACTCAGTCACACTGCCCCCTATACAGACCCCCCACACAGACACACACCCAGTCACACTGCCCCCTGTACAGCCCTCCCCCGCACACAGACACACACACAGACACATTTCCCCCTGTACAGCCCCCCGCCACACGCAGACACACACACCCAGTCACACTGCCCCATGTACAGCTCCCCCACACACAGACACACACCCAGTCACACTGCCCCATGTACAGCCCTCCCCCACACACAGACACACACCAGACACACTTGTCCCCTGTACAGCCCCCCACACACAGACACATGACCCCGTACAGCCCCACACTACACACGGACACACACCCACACCAGCACACTGCCTTCTGTACAGCCCCCACACACACAGACACACACACACAAACACACTGCCCCTGTACAGCCCCCCGCACACAACACACGCCATAGTCACACTTCCCCTGTACAGCCCCCCACACACAGACAACACAGTCACACTGCCCCCTGTACAGCCTCCAAACAGACACAGACAAGACACATTGCCCCCTGTACAGCCCCCCACACACATACACACTGCCCACTGTACAGCACCCCACACACAGAGACCACACACACATCACACTGCCCCCTGTACAGCCCCCTCACACACACAGACACACACACTCCTCCCTACCCTCTCCCTCTCTGGAAGCTGTAAATGTTCTTTGGCTCCGGAATGGAGCTCTCACTCACCGCTCTCACCAGCAGCTGCATTTTGACTGTGAAGAGGTCACATGACCTCATCACAGTGCTGCACACAGTGGGCGCGGGAATTTTAAAATTACAGTTCCTGCCAGTCCTCCGGTGGTCGTGATCAGCTGCCTGGGGACCAGCTAGGCAGACTGCCACGCAGTGACATGGATGTGCATCCTCGGGGATGCACATCCATTTGAAAGCAGGCAAGGGGTAGCAGGAATTGGTGGGCGCGGGGCCTCTGTATCCCCGGGCCCAGTCCACTGGCAACCCATGCAACTGCGGTGGTGTTGTTATGCCACTGATTGGCTCTATGGGAAAAGCAGATAAGAAAATTGCCAGACAAATTGATATGCACTTTTCCAAAACAGAGCCCTCCAAAAGTGAAAAAATCATCACTTTCAAAGTGTCCTGTCTGAATGGTAAAAATGAAAACCAATAGCTTTGCTGGGACATCATTTGAGTGATCCGTATTCTGCTGTGCACTGCAAAAAAAGGATCAAAAATGCACAGTCTGAATGTAGCCTAACTAGTTTCTCCATAGAGGAGGCGTATTGAAGCTGTTATCACCAACAAAACTTTTGTATGACATATTAAATATTCATTGAGCTGTTCAATACTTTTTCCCCTGTGTCATTTCTCCATTTTACAATCACAAAATGTATGGACATCTGTGGTTTGATATCTTTGCCTGTGTGCATTGGATGGGATGTTACTGACATCTGGTGAGAAATTCAAATCCATAGCACATTTAGAAATATATTTAGAAAATTGGCGACGTGTTCAAGACTTTGCTTAGGAAATAAACAATTGTGTCTGGGTATCATATCAAGATATGTTATAAAGTGACACCACAATTTAGATAAGATACAATAAAAACACCTTTATTGTACAAATATTAAATCTTCACAGGACAAACGATTTGACAAACAAAGGTAGATACACCTAAATGCAACCAACAAAAAATTATTATACATGAACTATCCCTAAGATGACCACTACCTAGCAATTGGAGGATTTACACCATAGGTTAGGGTGCCCCCATATGACGTCGGCTGGTCCTATAAGTTATCCCTATGGTGCAATTAGTTCATGTAATGATTATGCCACTTCCAGTCTAGTTCACTTAACTTGGTTATAAGACCCAGGAGGTTGCTCGTTGTTGATTGTTCGGTGAACTCCAAATAATGGATAACATTTTTCTCTGTGCGCTTGACCCGTTTCTTCCCTACTGGTAGTGAGGGATTCATCAGAAGGAGGGAGAATTCCTGTTTGCCTACGAAAGAGGTCAGAAGGTATAAGTGTTTCAAGTTCACATAAAAAATGCAACAAACTTTCTATCTGTAACCACAAATAGAGAAACCCAAAGCATAGGTGGCCAAAGGCTACTACGTGTTCAAGACTCATTTTACCCACTGTGTGTGCGTATGCATGCACATATATAATATGATTGTCTGTTTCAGTCCAAATAGGGCTGATGTAAAGTTTTATGTAACATGCCTAATTCTTCATTCCGCGCGGGAGAACACTTAAGAGGTTGACATACATGTTTCTACACTATCGGTGGCATATTGGCCAACATTTTTGGCTCGGGCCATCTTGTAGTGTAATACAAGAGGTTATGTGTTCCTGCCTTCTTTTATTATTTTCCTTTTCTTGCATTCCATATACCCTTGTATTCCCCCCTCCTAACTCTAAAACACATATGTGCTGTCATCACTGGAAGCATCAACGTTTTTTTTTTATCTCTGGAAGCAAGATGTGTTGCATACCAGACTAATGTACTATAGTCTTTTCTATACTCCTCTCAATGCATCAGAGCCTTGTGAAGAGACTCCTCTTGAAACATCTGCTCCTATAGTTTTTTGCATTCTTATTGAGAATTTTTGTTTTGTACTAGGTTGCATTACATTATCTTTTAATGGATTCCATAATCTTATTGATATTGGTTTTGGATGCCACAATTTAGTGTATAATCAACTAAGAATTTTTTTATTTGTTTCATCTATCTTTTGTTTTATCCATCCATATTTAAAGATAAAGTTGCAACCCCTGCCCTGGTCAGTAAGCTCCACCACATGAACACTGTGGCTACTTCTGGGCATTGATAGTCTCTGTTAATTTAGCTTTAGATTGCTGAGACTAGTTGTCCCTTTAGGATGCACTCACATCTGTGTTTAAACTCAGTGAGTGCAATCAGATAAAACATCTGCTTGTACAATGTTAAACTATAGAAAAATGCCCATCTGCGAGTGTTTCCAAGTGAGAATCATGCTGAGGAAAAATTTGCAGTATGCTGCATATGGCCTCATATCTCACTGAGATTCCTCAATGCAAGTGAATGGGTGCAAGAAAAAAATTGGACAGCACAAGGATGGTGTTTTTAACATGGTCTTTTCTATGATATAAAAAATTAGAATAGATAGGATAGATAGATCTTACCAGTCTCCCACTGCTTGGTCATTAAGCTTCTAGAATATTCACTGCACTGAACTGCAATGACCAATCACAGACGCTCACTCTCTGTTAGAGCATCTATGATTGGCTGTTGCACTCTGAACGCGCCCCCACAATCTTTACCGGTCTCTATGCTTAGTTGCCATATGCAGTACATTAGTGTATGGCAATCAACCTGCTGTCATATGTGTAAAAATAAATAAATAATGGCAAAATAAAATGCATGTAGGTCCAGGTCCTGTACTGTTGATAAAATACCACTTCTGAGCATGCTCAATTAATCTATCTATTAATTTATCAATCTATCTATTTTATCTATCTATATCTATAAGCCTGCGGCAGTCTCCTTTATCTGTCACCCCGGACACCAGAACTCTCAGCAAGACCCTGGCAAATGCAGAAGAATTCTTCAGTACAATCCTCTACAAACAAGTAAGACAAGTTAAAGATGACGAGTAGCACAGAGCTAAAACTCACAGTAGCTAAGCTGAATAATGAGAACTATCAGTTATGGAAGTTCAAAGCAGAGATGTTATTGTCTAAAAATTATTTATGGGAAGTAATCACTACAGATAGACCTGATGAAGATAATCATACATGGGATAAGAAAAATAGACAAGCAAGAGCTACCATTAGCTTATTAGTGGATGATGCTCAACTAATCCACATAAGGAATGAAGATACAGCAAAGGCAATGTGGGAAGCACTAAAAAAGCTACATGAAAGACCTAGCTTAAATCACAAGTTATGTATGCTAAGAAAGCTTTATAGTATGAGACTAAGTGCAGACAATGACATGCAGAAGCATATATTCTCCATGATGGAAGTTATATCACAGCTGAGATCAATTGATGAAGATTTTAAGGAAAGCCATGTAGCAGCAATATTATTGTGCAGTTTACCGGATTCATATACTTCTTTGATAAATGCAGTAGAGACAAGACCTGAAACAGACATTACATTACAGTTTGTGAAGACCAGACTCATAGATGAATATCAAAGAAGGAAATATCAAACAAATGATTCTTCTGCAGAAAAACATAATGGAAATGCTCTTAAAGCTCCAGAATCAAAAAGATCCTATAATAAAGAGAAAAGAGAATGTTTCAAATGTAAGAAAAAAGGACATTCAAAGAAAGACTGTACAATATGGAAAGCAGAACAACAGAAATTACACCATAAAGAGAATACACAGGAGGTGAAAAAACACATTTTCTGATTCATGTGAAAATAATTGGAATGACACATTTAAAGAGATCATCATTGAGTTGGTTTATTGACTCAGGAGCAACAAGTCACATGACAAGTAATAAAAATGTCTTTATTGAACTTGATTTAAATAAGAAGGAAGCCATATATTTTGCAGATTGAAGCAAAATAACTGCAGAAGGTGTTGGACAAGGAATGCTAAACTGTTCTAACATATTTGGGCATGATTCAAAAATATTTGTACAGGATGTGTTATATGTTCCAGGATTAGAAGGTGGATTGTTATCTGTAAAATGTCTAACAGCTAAAGGACTTACTCTAAAATTCAAAGATGATGAATGTACAATCAGGAAATAAGGTCATGACCAATGCCAAGGCAGATGAACAATTATATCATCTAGACACATTAAAGGAATAGATGAAGTTGTGTAAACATGATCAAATGACTTGTATTCATACGTGGCATTGTTGTCTAGTACACAGACATCCTGAAAGTATAATGGAGCTACAAAGGAAAGAATTGTCAAAGGATCTATTGATATCTGATTGCTCATTTACAGTAAGATGTGAATGTTGTATAAAATCTAAAGCCACAAGGATATCTATTCCTAAAGAAAGTGAAACGAAAAGCACAAGACCACTTGATTTGGTGCATACTGACGTATGTGGACCCATGAAAGTGACAACATCAGGAGGCAATAGATATATGGTGACTTTTATAGATGACTACTCAAGAGACACAGTCACATACTTGATCAAGAACAAAAGCGAAGTTTTCAAAAACTAGTAGGCTATGTGACAAAGTCGAATAACAAGTTTCGGAGGAAGTCAATTGTCATTTGAAGTGATAATGGAGGTGAATTTACAGGACACAAAATAGAAAACTACTTAGGACAAAATGGTATAGAGCATCAAAAGACTGTTCCATACACACCTGAACAAAATAAAGTAGCATAAAGGAAAAACAAAACTCTGACCGAGATGATAAGGTGTATGCTGACAGATTCCAAACTGCCAGAGAAATATTGGGGTGAAGCAGCAATGACAGGTACTGTCTACAAAACCGACTTTTTCCAGAAAATTGAAAAACCCCATATGAACCTGTGGCAAGGTATGAAACCAAGTGTGAATCATTTAAGAGTTTTTGGTTGTAAAGTTTCTGTATTCATTCCAACAGACAAACGTTCCAAACTTAAAATTAGATCCATAGAAGGAATATTTGTTGGATATAGTGAAAATTGCAAAGGATATAGAATCCTAGATCCCAAAACAAAGTCACAGTGAGTAAAAGTGTGACATTCATTGAGGTTCTAAATGAAGACACTGATTACACTGGAAACAAAAAATGAGAAAAACAGCAGTGATATAGATGAAGGAATATTTGATGAAAAAGAAGTTGAAATTGATAAAGAACAGAATACTGAAAGTGAAGAAATACAACTACAAACGGACACAGAACCAAGACGTTCAATAAGAGAAAACATAGGTAAATAACCAATACGCCTCTCATACAAGGCAAGTACAAGTAAAATTTATGAGCCCACCTCTTGGGAAGACATATCTCAACTTCTTGAAGAAGAAGCTAATAAATGGATAGAGGCAACAGAAATAGAAATAAAATCCATGCATGACTCGTAAACATGGACACTAACAGAATTACCAGAAGGAAGAAAAAGCTATAGGATGTAAATGGGTTTTTCTAGTAAAGTACTAAACAGATGGCACAATATAGAGCAAGACTTATAGCTATAGGTTACTCTCAAAAATATGGAGAAGACAATGATGAAACATATGCACCAGTTGTTAAACATACTACAATAAGAACTTTCTTTGCAGTTGCAGCAATGAAACAAATGGAACTGAAACATCTGGATGTAATTACAGCATTTTTGAATGGTATTTTAACAGAAGATATTTACATGGATCAACCTCTAGGATTCAAAGATGGCAGTAACCCAAACATTGTTTGAAAATTACAGAAAAGTATATACGGCTTAAAACAAGCTGCTAAAGCGTGGATTGATAAAATCACGGAAGTGCTCACAAATGAAAAATTTAAAAGAAGCAAAGCTGATCCTTGCTTATACACTAAAAGACTAATGGAAATATGGATCTATGTACTCATATATGTTGATGACATTTTAGTTTGTTTTGAAAAAGAAAGGAATAAAGACGACATACTAAACATCCTGAATCAACATTTCGAGATCAAAGACTTGAGAAATGTGAAACAATAACTAGGAATACAGATAGAAAGAGAAGATGGAAGTTTCCTACTTAATCAAAATCACATGATTATCTTAAAGAGATGAATAGTGAGAAAAACATGTTACCAAATAATGAAGAATACAGAATGGCAATAGGAAAATTACTGTATCTAGCGACTGTTACAAGGCCAGACATCGCAGCAGCAGTAGGAATTCTGAGTAGAAAAGTGTTCAAGCCAAATAAAGCGGATTGGAATGCCATGAAGAGAGTAATATGTTATTTGAAAGGAGATAGAAATGTTAAATTCAAACTGCATACCAGTGATAAATGCATTTTAACTGGATATGTTGATGCAGATTGGGCTGGAGATCCAACTGACAGAAAATCTACCAGTGGCTGTCTTTTCTTTCTCTCAGGTGGACCAATTAGTTGGACTAGTAAAAAACAATCATTAGTAACGCTGTCATCAACAGAAGCAGAATATGTTGCAGCAGCACATGCGAGTCAAGAAGTTCTATGTTTAAGACAATTGCTTCAAAGTAAAAAAAATAGGGGGGGGAACAAGAGGCGCAATAGTGCCCTATCACTAGTGACACTAATGTATGCGGTGGGTATGAATTCACTCACCTAGCACAGTTGTGAGACCCACAACTGGTGTAAAAGCATTTGGCATTAAATGCAGCTGCTGCAGGACTTCCACCTTCCACATGCACGTGGGAATCATCCAGAAGTTACATCAGGGGAAATGGTGTATCAGTGTCCGCGCTGCTGAAATCCCAAGAAAACGATCCGGAAACCATATGTAGGTTGCATCAATCATACATTTATTCCTTTCCTACGCGTTTCAACACTGTCCTAGTGTCTTCCTCCATCTGAGCAAGAACAAGACATCCTTGATTGGCCTCATTTACTTTTGTTGGTTCCAACTGTGGTTGTCCTAGGTATGTTAGCAATTGTCTTAAGTTACCTCAGGGGAAATGGTGTATCAGTGTCCGCGCTGCTGAAATCCCAAGAAAACGATCCGGAAACCATATGTAGGTTGCATCAATCATACATTTATTCCTTTCCTACGCGTTTCAACACTGTCCTAGTGTCTTCCTCAGGGATATCCCTGAGGAAGACACTAGGACAGTGTTGAAACGCGTAGGAAAGGAATAAATGTATGATTGATGCAACCTACATATGGTTTCCGGATCGTTTTCTTGGGATTTCAGCAGCGCGGACACTGATACACCATTTCCCCTGAGGTAACTTAAGACAATTGCTAACATACCTAGGACAACCACAGTTGGAACCAACAAAAGTAAATGAGGCCAATCAAGGATGTCTTGTTCTTGCTCAGATGGAAAGAGTTAACCCAAGAACCAAGCACATTGATGTGATATATCATTTCTTGAGGTATCATCCGGAACAAGGAATCCTGAAATTAGAATGTTGTCCAACTTAAGATATGACAGCAGACATTTTCACAAAGGCATTGAATGCTGAAAAACATCAGAGACTAATAAAGAAATTGGGTTTTACTGAATAGGTTCTTACTGTTGAGAAAGGGTGTTGGCATATGCAACAGTTGTGGACTTCATTTGTGTGAAGGAGGACTTTATGCTGATCTGACAATAGATGGCGATGTTAAGTAAAGTTTTCCTTGCTTACTGTATGTAAAAGAAAAAGCCTCTCTTGTACTTTCAGTTTCTTACTTCTTCCTGGTGAAGTACTGAGTGACTGTGCATTTTTCCTTTACCTCATGTTCTGAGAAATAAATGCTTGTCATCCCATATAACCTGCTCTGTGAAGTGTCTACTGCAACGGTGTATATCCAGAAGCTGTACAACAAAGCATTCGTGTAAATAGTTTTCACTGCTAACCTGGTGTGAGTGCCTGTTTGTTTACTTTGTTTATTGTAATTATGTGTATTGAAAGGACTGAGTGGTTATGGACTATGTGTAGCCCGAACTTTGAATGTAAATAGTTAGCACTCGAGTGTGATTCCTGTTGGTTTCACAGCCGACATGTCTGTAAGACCGTAACGACCAAAAACCCACTGGCGTGGCCGAAGAATTGGTCCCTTTAACCCTGTTGCCATTCCCAGGGCATGTGGTAGGGGTTTTCTTGCGGTAGGTTCCCCCGAAGACAAAGGGAGACACCAAGTGTGGGACATTCGCCTACTTAACACCTAGGACAGTGTGATGCATACCCGCATAGGGGTTGCACTGGACTTGGCGGGACTGTTGTTATGGCAATAAATAGTTAATAACTTATATAACTCTTATAGAAGTCATTCAGAAATCTTCCAGTGTGCAGACTGCAGCATCCCTCATTCTCCCCCTCCCTTCAAATTCCATTGTCTCAGAATTAGCTGCACAGAAGTTCCTTATCAGCATGGACTGAATGTACAAATCAAGGCTGAACTGAAAGGCTAACTAACACACACTAAATGAATGTTTTTCAGAATAAAATGTAATTTCAGCATAATATGATGCAATCACCCCTAGTAACACCCCTTTTAATAACCCTTTAAGGAGTCGTATAAAACTGTTAACCAGACTTCCGGTTACGGCGCCACCATGTGCGGCCGCATCTAAGCCGCTCCGGACCCCGCTTCGGCAATCCGGCTTAATCCAGCCTTCATCTCTGCCCCGAGCTACATCTGCAATGGTGGTGGCCGCCATATCACCCGGGGCACCTATCCATACCACTGCCGAGATGGATCGCTATGTGACCCGAGGAGGGGAGAACGAACGGACCGGGACATCGCACGAGGCGGCCGGCAATGGCGCGCACAGCGTGCAGCCTGATGGAAGAACGGAGAGGGAGCCTGTACACGGAGGTACTGTAGCTCACGGCGGGAGTGCAGCGGGGATAACAGAGAGAGCTGCAGCGGTGGAATATGATGTTTTCCCTGAGCAGCCCAGTGCCTCCACTCATAGACAGCAGCGGCAGCAGCACCAGGCTCATGTACATGAAAACACAGCACACACTGAGGGAAGCAGAGGTCGGATGGCTTGGAAGAAGGCTCAGGGGGCAGCCAGGAAACACAGCAGATTGACTATAAAAAGTTAGCTAAGAAAATTGCCATACACTTGGCTGAGGACTTCAAAGTGGCTATGGCTGAGATGGTAGCAGCCACAACAAGAGAATTGAGTCTTAAAGTGGGGGCCCATGATCAGCAGCTTCTTGAGGCTGAGGTAAGGATTGGAGCAGCGGAGGATAGGATCCAGGAGCTTGAGGAACAAGTACTGTCTTTACAAAAGCACTCAGAATATGCGTATACTAAACTGGAGGACATTGAGAATAGAGCGAGAAGGAGCAATCTTAAAATAGTGGTCCTCCCAGAATCAATCCCAGTGAGCCAGCTGGAGGAAATCTTTGAAGTAGACGTACCAAAAGCTTTGGGGCTCAAACATAGGTGCAAGACGGAACGTGCCCATAGAATTGGCCCATCTAGAGACCCCAAGAGACTGCAGCTACGTCGAGATCCTCTAACTCTAAAGACTCCAATAAGCCCAGACACGCCATAGCTAAGTTCCTCAACCACAGGGATAAAGAGGAGATCCTCCATGCCTATAAGGCTAAAAAGCACCCTCTCATAATTCAAGGACACAGAGCGTTGGTGTTCGCGGACTACTCCATAGAAGTCACACGCCGCAGGAGGGCCTTTAGTGAGGCATGCTCATTACTTAACAGGAGGAATGTCCGCTTCCAATTAAATTTCCTGGGAACGCTACGGTTCAGATCCAGAGAGGCGGCGCTGCTAACCTTTACTGATCCGGCGGAAGGAAGCAATGGCGGTGATTTTGAACAATACCCATTCCCCTAGAGCGGCACCGTCTCCGACCCGCAATCTTGACGGGTCACCTACGTTGCCCAGTTCGGAACCAAGGATTGAGAATGAAAGAGACTCTGTGAGGTCCTATAGACTGTGTTCCGACTCCCTAATCGATGGCGGAGTGCCCAAGATTGTGACCCCTGGGACCCCTAGACAGCAGAGGCAGGCTGGAGCACGCTGGCATAAGAAGAAGTGATTTTGCAGGGTCTGATTAAATGCCTAATTATTAAGAGCTCAGTTTGCTGAATGGGGGGAGGAGGGGGAGGAGAAGAGAGATGTGCATATATGTGTTTGTTTTTTTTCTTTTTTCTTCCATCCTTTCTCTCTGCCTCCTCACCTCCTGTTTTCAGGCATCAGCAATCTGATATGCGGGACGATCAATGTAGATCTATACTTAAAGAACTGTTGATCTATGGTTCGGTGTGCGGTATCTACCCTATCCAACTCCAGGTTTTTGTGTTGCTTATATGATATATGATGCGCAGAGGAAAAGGTATGATGGCATCTACGGATGCACGTCGAGACTAGTTAAAGAACTGTTGCCACTAATGTTTCTATTAGCCTGTTGGACATTTATTCCTTTATCCACACGTTATTTTGAGTTCTATGTGGCTGACAAAATGGTCCACCTACCAATTTTATTTTGACAAATTGTTTGTGGGTTGGAGATTTTATATGTTATTGTCTCGGAATGTCCCACATGTTTGGCCGGTGGGTGGGGCTGAGGTGTATATGTCGGTGGTACTAGAGGGAAGAAGAGAAGTAGATTACCTGGAAGAATGAGCAGAGGTGGTGTGGGTGGGGTTAGAGGGGAGGGGAAGGGGGGGAGGGTCCTAGAGATATCCTTGGATATGAGAATCTGTTATTGCACATCCCATATACATTGACCACTCCACATTGGTTTAAACTAGGCCGAATTGAAAACATGTGGTTACTGACTAAGAGATGGCTCTCTACCCTGCTTGGGGATGTTTCGGATGGTTAGGTGGGTCACCTGGAATGTTAAGGGTTTGCACTCCCCGGCGAACCGCATGATGGTCTTGCACCATCTTAACAGACTACGTACAGATATTGCCTTGCTTCAGAAGACCCACCTAACCTCTGAAGATTTCTTTCAACTTAAGAAGCTGTGGGTGGGGGAGATCTATGGATCCAGTGCGGTGGAAAGGAAAGCGGGGGTCCTGATCTTAATCCACAAATCACTGGCCCACTCAAACTTATCCACATCAGTAGATGATGAGGGTAGATTGATCCAACTGACCATACAAATACAGAAGGACGTCTTTAATGTTTATAACATCTACGCACCTAATGTGAACCAGAAACCCTTCTTTCAGCAATTGCAGGCTAGGTTACTCACCGATCACGAAAGCAATAGAATAATGGGAGGTGACTTTAATATGGTGATGAGGGCATAAGAAGATAGGCGACACTCAACACCGCCACTGGTGACGAGACAGGAAGGGAGAGGCCCCCATACTGAGAGCATTCTGGAATCCCTCTCGGTTGCAGTGGACATGGCTGATGCATGGAGGATAACACACCCTCTAGACAGGGAATTTACTCATTTTTCCCACCCCCATGGGTCTTGGTCTAGGTTGGATATGTTTTTCATTTCACCTAAGGTACTCCAACAAATGATAGACATTAAAGTGGAGAACATGGTAATCTTACAGCATGGGGATGAGAAAAAAGGTCAAGGAACAATTTGTGAAGGACAGTTTGGAGGTGAGGACTTCCTATTCTCGCTATAAGACCACATTGGCGGATCCTGATAGAGAAATATGGTTACAGGCTAAGAGAGAGTTTGATCTATGGGCGGGAATGCGGGAGGAACTGTATAAAAGCAGATTGGAATTGGATCTACATAAATTTGGAGACAAGGCCGGTCGTTTGCTGGCACGGTTGGCAGGAGGCAGGCATCCCTCTTCCCCTATCCAGACTATAATAGATAAGAATGGCAACACCTGGACTAATCCGAAGGATATAGCCCGGGCATTGGGCAAATTTTATGCATCCCTTTACTCGGACACTGCCACTGACAACGCGGAGGGAGGATCTTGGCTGAACTCAATCAAACTAAAACTATCTCTGAAGAGGACAAGCAATTTTTAAATAGTCCAATCACGGTGGTAGAAATAGAGATGGCTATCAAAAATATAAGTCCAGGTAAAGCTCCTGGTCCGGATGGTTATAATGGAGCATTCTTTAAATCGTTGAGATAACAGATCTCCCTTGTCCTCCGAGATCTGTTCAATGCTGTGCTTATACAAAGCTTATCCCCAAACCGGGCAAGGTACCGACTGACCTGGCGAGTTTCAGACCGATTTCTTTGATAAATCAAGATCTGAAAATCCTTTCCAAAATTATGGCGGATAGATTGGCGATGATTTTACCCAAATTGATAACTACACACCAGGCAGGTTTTATCAAGGGAAGATCGACTGCTACTAATATTCGGAGAGCGATGCTCTTGTTGGATGTTATGGGAAAGAGGATAGGCCTGGAGGGGGCAAACCCAGCCATGATCACACTGGATGCGGAAAAAGCGTTCGACAATGTCAGGTGGTCATGGCTGGGTCGGGTCCTGGATTCTATTGGTCTTGTAGGCCCTTTCCGGCAATATATATGTTCCCTATATTGTAATCCCAGGGCCTGTGTAAGTATACCTGGATTCCTGTCGGACTCCTTCTTTCTTCAGAAGGGAACGAGACAGGGCTGCCCACTATCTCCCCTTCTCTTTAATCTGGCTATAGAGCTCTTGGCCTTATATCTTGAACACCATAGTGCCTATGTAGGTTTTAGAGTGGGGACTAGAGAGGTTAAACTCTCGCTCTTCGCCGATGATATCATCCTATATGTCCAGGACCCAGAGAGAGACCTTCCACATATTCTAGCAGACATTGAGACGCTTGGCAAACATTCTGGATTTTCCCTAAACAAAGATAAGTGTGAGATTCCTTTCATTAACTCTGGGGGCAGTTCTCAGAGAGGGGGACCCTTTTGTGGTTTGCCAATCGCCAAAGATAGTGTAAAATATTTGGGGGTCCAGCTGGCTAGATCTCATGGTCTGACGTACAGACTTAATTTTGCCCCGATCATCTCAAAGATAGAACAGGAGCTGGCGGGATGGGCTGGATTGCCGCTTTCTCTGATTGGACGCTGCCATCTACTTAAAATGGTCAGTTTTGCGAGATTACTCTATCCGCTTCAAACCATCCCCATGCTGTTAAAACACATAGGCTAAATAAAGCTTTCTAAAAATTTTTGTGGGGAGGCAAGAGGCCCCGATTAGCTTTTAGTGCCTTGATACAGTCAAAACAGGAGGGAGGTCTCCAGCTCCCAGATATTAGAGGGTACGCAATGTTCTTGACTGGATCAGGGGCACTAGCAGGTTTTCAGATATAGGTCTAGAGGGGGAGCTTGCCAAGCCCTGGGACTTGTCCACTCTGCTACACTCACCGTTGCCCTGCCTGCACGCCACCCTGAAACACACTGATTTACAGGGATACTATTGTAGCTTGGAAGGGGTCAGGAAAAAACTCAAATTAGCCTGGAGGGTTTCAAGACTGCTTAATCCTTGGTGTTGTCTGGCCTTTCCGCTAGGTCGTGAAAATTCACTATTCGGGGCCTGGAGGGACAGGGGCATTAACACCCTGGGAGATCTTATGAACAAAGGGAAAAAGAGATGGATGACAGAGACGGCAGTCCTGACCACATATGACCTCCCCCAGTTCCATGCTATGCAATACCGTCAATTGCATCATCATCTTCTCTCACACCTGCTGGATGTTTCTGGGGAGATTGAGGACAATCTATGGTCCGAGCTGATGGCCATAGGGGCCGGAGATGTATTTATCTCCTCTCTGTATGCCAAACTGCAACAAATTTTGAGACCGGTAGCGAAAGGAAGACTTTTTGCCAAATGGCGAAAACATGTGGCTGACCCCGACCTCACCCAGAAAATTCTTGATGGTTGGGGAATGGTTAGACGGTATATCACTAATGAAAGGTGGAGAGATTCTCAATTCAGACTCATGCACGGTACTGTCCAAGGTTTCAATATACCTCCGACTCAGACTAACCAGGGGAGATGGGTTCACTGTCCGAAATGTAAAGCTCATATGACAGACCTGGAGCATGGCCTCTGGGCTTGCCCAGACTCGCAAAGTTACTGGAGTAGTGTGGAAGCATGGGCGAGGGAGATTTGTGGAGATTTGGGAGGGCTGGATCCAATGCTCTGGCTATTTCATTACCATGGAAACTCTGATACTGGTAGACAGCCGCATATATTGTTGCATTCCATCGCACTGGTAACAAAGAGGCTTCTTCTTCAATAATGGCTCAGTGATAGGCCTCCGGGCTTAGCTCAGGTCAGAACAGCTTTACGACATATGAGTCTTTGGACACATTGCTTAATCCAATTAAATTGGCCAAAATTTTTTTTCTCAAATGGAGAGGTTTTATTGAAAAAGAGTTCAATGTTGTGGAAATTAAGGTCTTCATGTTGCCCTTTCGGTCTTCAACCTGGTACGCATTGGAAGACTTGGGAGGAACATTGGGCAGATTACGTTGTTCAGTCTAAGGGATGCACTTGGGTTTTGTTATTACTTGAAAGTGATAACTCTCTTTTCAGCTACTGTATATACTCGCGTATAAGCCGAGTTTTTCAGCCCAAAAATTGGGCTGAAAAGTCCCCCCCTCGGCTTATACGCGAGTCAATACGGTCCCCCTCAAAGTTTGGCGCCCCACCTAACTTGCTGGGCCCCCCCGCATGCAGCGCTGCACTCATACATTACCTGTCTAGCAGCTGTCACCCTCCGGTGGCGGATCGCGGCTCCGGCTTCCATCTTCCTCCCTGTCTTCCTGCTTGTCACGTGACCGGCTGGCATCGCAATGACGTCATCGCGATGAGCCCCGGCCACAAAGCAGGAAGACAGAGATGAAGATGGAAGCCGGAGCCGGGAGCCGCGATCCGCCACCGGAGGGTGACAGCTGCTAGACAGGTAATGTATATGCGCAGCGCTGCATGCAGAGGGGGGGGGGCAGCAAGTTAGGTGGGGGCGCCAAACTATGAGGGGGGCCCTGCTGGGGCCCTATATACTACCACTGGGGCTGTATGTATACTACCACTGGGGCTGTATATACTACTGGGGCTGCTGGATACTACCACTGGGGCTGTATATACTACTGGGGCTGCTGGGGATGCTATATACTACCACTGGGGCTGCTATATACTACCACTGGGGCTGTCTATACCACTGGGGCTGTATGTATACTACCACTGGGGCTGTATATACTACTGGGGCTGCTGGATACTACCACTGGGGCTGTATATACTACTGGGGCTGCTGGATACTATCACTGGGGCTGTATATACTACTGGGGCTGCTGGGGATGCTATATACTACCACTGGGGCTGCTATATACTACCACTGGGGCTGTATATACCACTGGGGCTGTATATACTACTGGGGCTGCTGGATACTACCATTGGGGCAGTATATACTACTGGGGCTGCTGGATACTACCACTGGGGCTGTATATACTACTGGGGCTGTATATACCTCTGGGGATGCTGTATACTGATGGGGGGGCTGTATACTACATCTGGGGCTGCTGGATACTACCACTGGGCTGTATATACCACTGGGGCTGCTGTATACTACCACTGGGGCTGTATATACCTCTGGGGCTGTATATACTACTGGGGCTGCGTGTATACTACCACTGGGGCTGTATATACCACTGGGGCTGCTGTATACTACCACTGGGGCTGTATATACCTCTGGGGATGCGTGTATATTACCACTGGGGCTGTATATACCACTGGAGCTGTATATACTACTGGGGCTGCGTGTATACTACCACTGGGGCTGTATATACTACTGGGGCTGCGTGTATACTACCACTGGGGCTGCTGCTGTATACTACCACTGGGGCTGCTGTATATACCTCTGGGGCTGCTGTATACTACCACTGGGGCTGCTGCTGTATATACCACTGGGGCTGCTGCTGTAACACTGCTGGGGCCTGTATATACCACTGGGGAGGCTGCTGTATACCACACTGCTGGGGGCTGTATACCTGTGCTGGGGTCCACCCTCGGCTTATACACGAGTCAATAGATTTTCACAAGTTTTGGGGGCAAAAGTAGGGGGGTCGGCTTATACACAGGTCGGCTTATACACGAGTATATACGGTATATTTGATAATTGCTGGGGATATTCTCTGGGGATGGTCAAGGGGGGAGTTGAAAGGGAATGATGTCTCACATAAATTCTCGGGTTATGTAGTGGATTTCGATTGTTCACGGATACTATATGCTGTATTATTGTTTGTTTTTTTATTCACTTTCTGTATTCTCTGATATTTGTGGATGTGTTCTCACTTTTGAAAATCAATAAAAATGATGGATCCAAAAAAAAAAAACTGTTAACCCCCTCCCTTAATAAAGGTCTTTGTCATTAAGCTCTACTTTGACATGGTTGTCAGCGTGGTTCTTTCGGTGGCGTTCACACACTCAGACAAAGCATCCAATTTGGCGGCAGACAATTAAGAGGACAGCCCACGCGAAAGGTGTGGAGGGCATCCATTACACTGTAAATAGTTACTTATGCATTTTATACTTTTAGATTTCAGCAACGTTAAAGTAATCGTACCTCACGTTAAAGAGATGAAAAGCTTTTCTATACCTATTATTATTGTTCTTGTTATCCTGCATTACAAAAATTTTGCATGTCTTGAAACCATTTGTTTTTCTGTTCTCTTGCAGCCCGAGGACGGGCTGGGTTTAAGGAGAGGATAGTGTGGCACCTCTGCAGATCCAGTCGCCACAGAGATGCTGCACCCTTAGTTGTAGTATGGTGGCTGTGACACTTCCAGTGTTCCCCGGGCAATGAGAGTCCTTAACAAAGCATGTGCAAAGTAGAATTAGGAGAATTACAGCACAGCGGGACATGGGTGAGCTGGTACACTAAAGTATATGCATTTGTGGTGCCCCTGCAGATCCAGTCACCACAGAGATGCGGCACCCCTGTTAGGGTGTAGAATCTTACTAAGTAAGTGGGGTACAGGGGTACAGACCGGGACACTGAGACCACGCACTAGGAACCATTGTAGGGGGGCTGGGTAGTGAAGGAAGTAGTTAGAGGGAGCACTTGGGAAGGAATGAGGCCAGGAAGAATACAGGTAGATGAAGTGGGACACGTGACAAGGGCTATAAATAGAGTGGGAAAGATCTAGAATGCAGGAGAGATAGTTGAACAGTAGAAGAGAGTTGACCAGCTGAGGAGAGGTGGTAGAACAGCTGAGGAGAGGCCATTGAACATCAAGGTCGAGTTGGAGGGAAGCTAGAGAAAGTACACCTGAGAAGTGTCCAGTGGACTGGAGCAAGTGGGAGCTTGTGCTAAGATATATACAAAAATGGATGGTGAGCTTGTGCTAAGGCCAGACCCAGGAGCAGAAATAAACACCTAGGTGGCTCCAGGAGGAAGAGAAGGTCCTAGAGAAAGGGTTACATCAAAACAAGTTAAAGGGAACCTGTCACCCCAAATAAGCTTTCTAAACTATTAATACCTGTCCCTGCAGCCTTAGAATACAGTCTAACACATCCCTGCCTCATCTTTTGTAGTAAACTACAAGTATGTACTTTGCAAAATTACAAAATGCTTGTTACAGGGGCATTCCTGAAGGCATTTTGACCGGTAGGTGGGTCCCCTTGTGCCGCGCTACCCCTGCCTCGTTGCTGTAATACGCCCTAAAGGGCGTCATTATAGAAAAGCAGAGCGCGGGCACGATTTCAATATCGTGCCCGCCACGTCACCGCTGCGACGTGGTCATGTGACGCCGGGTTCGCACATCACCTCCGGTCGTACACAGGCAGACTTCAGCATGCTATCTGCGCATGCGCAAAGTCTGCCTGTGAACCCTGCGACCGGAAGTGACGCATCCCGGCATCACATGACTGCGTTGCAGCGGTGACGTGGCGGGCGCGATATTGAAATCGTGCCTGAGCTCTGCTTTTCTATAGTACTTTTAGTTTACTACAAAAGATGAGGCAGGGATGTGACAGGCTGTATTCTAAGGCTGCAGGGACAGGTATTAATGGTATAGAAAGCTTATTTGGGGTGACAGGTTCCCTTTAAAAATACAATGAACAATCTAACAGTCCGTCAGACTGATACAAAGGGGAGAGAGGACTCTGCCCTTGCGGGCTTATATTCTACAGGGCAGTGGGGAGAGAGACAGTAGGTTGGGTCTGCTCTGATGGGGGTGGAGCGCCGGGTCCAATGGTGGTGGAGCGCCAGGTCCAGTGGTGTTGGAGCACTGGGTCCAGGGATGGTGAGGTGGCACCGTGGTCATTGCAGGCTGTAGGCTGTTCTGAAGAGCTCGGTTTTCAGGGTCTGCTTGAAGGTTCTGAGTGTGGGGGACTGTCGGACGTTTTGGGATGCAGAATTCCAGAGAATGAGGGATGCTCGGGCAAAGTCTTGCAGGTGTTTAGATGAGGAACGTACAAGTGTGCAGGAAAGGAGGAGGTCTTGGGTGGATCGAAGATTACGAGTTGGATGATGTCAGGAGATTAGTTCAGAGATATGTGGGGTTGACAGGTTGTGGAAAGCTTTGTAAGTCAGTGCTAGTAGTTTGAATTGGATTTGTTGGTGAATTGGGAGCCAGTGGAGGAATTTGCAGAGGGTAGAAGAGGAGAAATAGTGAAAAGAGAGGTGGATTAGTCGAGCATCAGAAGTAAGGATAGATTGGAGAGGTGCAAGAGTGTAAGCAGGGAGGCCTCAGAGGAGGAGGTTGCAGTAGTAGAGCGGGGAGATGATGAGGGCATACACTAGCAGTTTAGTAGATTGAGGGTTGAGAAAGGGACAGATTCTGGAAATATTTTTGAGATGGAGGCAGCAGGAGGTGGCAAGGGCTTAGATGTGTGATTTGAAGGACAGGGCAGAGTCAAGGGTTACTCCGAGGTAGCGGACTTCAGGAACAGGGCAAAGTGTGATGTAATTTATTGTGATAGATAGATCTGGTAAGGGAAGCGCGTGAGATGGAGGGAAGATGATAAGTTCGGTTTTGTCTACATTAAGTTTTAGGAAGCGAGAGGAGAATAAGGAAGATATGGCTGATAGACACTCCAGGATTTTGGACAGGAGAGAGGCGACAGAGATAGAGCTGAGTGTCATCAGCGTACAGGTGATACATAGTGATTGACATCTATGCTGTGCAAACGTTAGTGGGCCTTATGTGATTAAAGTTAAAAAATTGATTTATTTAGGATGGTTGATAAAAAAAAGGCCTTCTTCCTTTTTTGTCAGTCAAACACTGTAGACAGCTTCTGAATTGCAGAGAACTTTACCATCTTATATTTTATTTTTAGGATTATTTTTATTATTGATCAACAACTATGTTCTCAATCAACCCGAAAGACTCAAATATCAAAGCTTAATATTTTTGGAAGTTGGAGGTTTTTTTTTTTAGATTTGGCTATCTTAGGAGGATATATGTTTGTGCAGGTAACTATTACTGTGCAGAATTATTAGGTAACTTAATAAAAACCAAATATATTCCCATCTCACTTGTTTATTTTCACCAGGGAAACGAATATAACTGCACAAAATTTAGAAATAAACATTTGTGACATGCAAAAATAAAACACAAAAGATGAGTGACCAATATAGCCACCTTTCTTTTTGATGACACTCAACAGCCTTCCATCCATAGATTCTGGCAGTTGCTTGATCTGTTTACGATCAACATTACGTGCAGCAGCCACCACAGCCTCCCAGACACTGTTCTGAGAGGTGTACTGTTTTCCCTCCCTGTAGATCTCACATTTTATGAGGGACCACAGGTTCTCTATGGAGTTCAGATCAGGTGAACAAGGGTGCCATGTCATTATTTTTTCTTCTTTTAGACCTTTACTGGCTAGCCACGCTGTGGAGTAGTTGGATGCATGTGGTGGAGCATTGTCCTGCATGAAAATCATGTTTTTCTTGAACGATACCGACTTCTTACTGTACCACTACTTGAAGAAGTTGTCTTCCAGAAACTGGCAGTAGGTCCGGGAGTTGACCTTCACTCCATCCTCAACCCGAAAAAGTCCCACAAGTTCATTTTTGATGATACCAGCCCATACTAGTACCCCACCTCCACCTGTCTGAGTCAGAGTGGAGCTGTCTGCTCTTTACTGATCCAGCCTCTTGCCCATCCATCTGGCCCATCAAGAGTCATTCTCATTTCATCAGTCCATAAAACCTTTGAAAAATCAGTCTTAAGATATTTCTTGGCCCAGTCTTGATGTTTTATCTTATGTTTCTTGTTCAAAGGTGGTCGTTTTTCAGCCTTCTTTACCTTGGCCATGTCCCTGAGTAAAGCACACCTTGTGCTTTTTGATACTCCAGTAACGTTGCAGCTCTGAAATATGGCAAAACTAGTGGCAAATGTCATCTTGGCAGCATCACGCTTGATTTTCCTCAATTCATGGGCAGTCATTTTGGGCCTTTTTTGCCCAACACTCTTCTTGCGACCCTGTTGGCTATTTGCCATGAAACGCTTGATTGTTTGGTGATCCCGCTTCAAAAGTTTGGCAATTTCAAGACTGCTGCATCCCTCTGCAAGACATCTCACAATTTTGGACTTTTCAAAGCCCGTCAAATCTCTCTTCTGATCCATTTTTCCAAAGGAAAGGAAGTTGCCTAATAATTAAGCACACCTTATATAGGGTGTTGATGTCATTACACCACACCCCTCCTCATTACAGAGATGCACATCACCTGATTTACTTAATTGTTAGTTGGCTCTCAAGCCTATACAGCTTGAAGGACAACATGTATAAAAAGTATCATGTGATTAAAATACTCATTTGCCTAATAATTCTGCGCAGTGTATAGCTGTCTACAGTGGGTGGAACTTATTCATTTTGACAGATGCCGTACTAAACTTCTCAAAGCCTGAAACACAGTAACAAAAGCATGCAAGGAATGCGCTTTGTTTTAAATTAGTACAGATTGTTGTCTATTTTAGTTGAATTATTGAAGCAGCATTCAGTGAAAGAGCAAGGGCAGAAAAATATTATTTGTGGTATTTAATACTACAATGTATCTACTTATTGTTTTATAAATATTGTGTATGGACATTATATTAATAGTAATAAACTTTAATTATTTGGCATCAATATTAACTGAAATAATCACAACCCAAGGAAACTGTAAACCAAATGGCAAAAAGGCAAACAAAAAAATGACTGTCAATGGAAATAAGAGACATATGCCTGACCCTGCTTGTATGAATATGCAAAGACAGTCAGGAACATGACACAGGACAAAGTGTTGTCTTTCTCAACTGGACCAGCCACTTGTATGTACAATGGAAAGAATATGGATAAAGCTCCGTTCACACTGATGTCATTCTAAACTATCATTTTTGCATAGTTTACAAACTGAATATTAAAAATATAAATGAATAAACAATAAATAATTTAACAAGGCTCTTACTTAACCAGTTTAAGACTGGGCCAATTACCCTCATTCCTGACCAGGCACGTTTTCATTCTTTTTTTGTAAATGTGGTTTATTGAACAATAAAATAAAATTCTCTTTTATATTCAATTACTTTTTGTGTCTAATTTTCATGATACATGGGGCTCTTTTTCACATCACTGTCATATTCTCTATTTTTGCAGATATTGGGCAATATTGATTAAAAAAATCTGGAAAAGTGTTTGTCTTTTGCATTTTTGTGAGCACTAAAATATTTAAAAATTTTTTCCTAATTACGTAGCAAATATTGTATAATGGACACTTTTTAAAGAGGGCGGTGATAGCAATGGCGGCTTTGAAAGACAGTGACTTTTTTTTATTTTTTACACGGTGTGCCCCCCCTTAAGGTCATAAAAGACCTTGGGAAGCATTTATATACTGAAATATTTTCATTTTAATCTTAATTACTCTGTAACTTGGGTTGTTACATTGGCCTCAGTTACAGGGGAAATGTAGCCTTCTGGCTGCATAGCAAAGCTGTTTGGGTATCCTATGAGCCAGCAGCTTCTGCTTACTCCCTATCCACAGTGATGAGAGAAGCCTGTAAGCAACAACCTGTTAGTAAGACCATTAAGATTAGCACCAAATAAAAAAGCCCGTATCTCTGGAACCGTATAGCAGATTTTAAAAATACTAAATTCTCAAGAGATCAGTAGAAATAAAATAAGAGCAAAAACTGGTCATATTTCACCTGGGATAGTAACAGGGCTTCGTGGATAATCTGGTTATTTTTTCCTGATGAAGAAGTGAGGTTAGCTTCAAAATGTGTTGAATAAAGCCACATTGCCCCTTTGATGTTTCCTGGATCTTACTGAGACAAGCTCTCCATTGCAGCACAGCACTTTTTCTACTCTCCAGGGCCTACTGAAAGGTATATTTCCAGAATTAACACGTATTGAATAATCTATCCACAGGCTAAGTGATAAATGTGGGATTGTTGCAGGCCCTATTGCTGTAAACTCAGATTATGAGAATGTTAGCCCTGCTTGAAAATGCATGTACACTGCTACTCCATAAAAAGTACCATAGACTCTGAATGAAGCAACGGCTCACCAGTTTGACTTCCAGTAAATTTAAATCGGTTACACAGAAAACTGTTGTTAGTGGGGTCCCCAACAATCAGGCAAGTATAATGTGAATAGTTGATAGTAATAAATTCTGGGAAAACCCTTTAAGGCCTCATACTTTGGAGAATCTCCCTTCCATACATTGATCTTGTAGCTAGGGAAACATGTATTCTTGAATAGACATAAAAAATATATATTTTGTGTATTACATGTCCAGGGAAAACTACTACAAGCACAGAGCAAAGTATTGTAGAGCGCATGAGCTGACGCTCTTTGATCTTTCCCAATGCCTGCGCAGTACAGTACTTTGCTCTGCCCTTAGTAGGGCAGAGAGAAGTGCAGGAAGGCAATGGAGGAAACTGTGTGTGTGAATGACTTAGGATGTGTCATCCACATGAAGCAGAGAATGAGGATACAATCGCAAGCAGAGAAGAGGCACCGGATCAAGACCAGCGATGCGCATTAGACTGGACCACCCCAGTTGAGTATAATCAAAGGTATTTTTTTCTGTATACAAGTCTGGGGACTTGTATACAGTATTCTAGAATGCTGTATATTAGGGCTTACTGGGGGTGGTTCCAGTTCATGAGGAAAAACCTGGTGACAGGTTCCTTTTTAAGAGAAACAGTCATATCAGATAGGGAGATGCTGAATGTCCAGTCTGTTAGATATGAAGAGACCCAGGAGAGGGCCAAGTCTGTGATATCGAGAGATGGGAGAATCTGTAACAGGAGGGAATGGTCTACAGTGTCGAAGGTGGAGGACAGAGTAGTTTTGCTTGTGTTTGGCAGTTAGGAGGTCATTGGTAACTTTAGTAAGGGCAGTTTCAGTTGAGTAATGCAGTCAGACGCCAGATTGTAACCAGTCAAAGAGGGAGCAGGAGGAGAGGTGGGAAGACAGTTTAAGATGTATATGCTGTTCCAGTAGTTTTGAGAACAAGAGAAGTGATATGGGGCGATAGCTAGAAACAGAGGATGGGTCGAGCAAGGGCTTTTTGAGGAAGGGTGTGATCCAGGCATGTTTGAAGGAATAGGGTAAGGCACCAGTTGTTAGTGATAGGTTGAAGAGACGAGTTAGTGTTGGGATGTAACTGTGGTGAGGTTGGGGATGAAGTGGGACAAGAGTGGGTCAAGCATGCAGGTGGTGAGGCGTGATCTTGACAGAAGGGAGGAGAGCTTATCTTCTGTCCTGGTGGAGAACCTGGCTTTGGAAGAAGAGAGCTGATTATTTATGAGGAGGGGCTGTGGGGACTGTGGGCCAAAGCTTTCTCTGATGTTATCAATCTTCTGTTTGAAGAAAGTCTTCAGCTGAGATGAGAGGAGAGGCAGGAGGTGCTGGAGGACAGAGGAGAGAATTGAAAGTTTCATGATTCCATAAGTATTATATTTTTATGAATATAATAATGTTCTGAAAGTTTCAGGATTCCATGATTATTGTATTTTTACAAAGTTAGAGTTCTATATTTTAGATACAGGTAGCTAATCCCCTACATACCAGTAGTATTCTGAAATAGGGCTTGTACAGGCCTTTCAAGATACATAATTTTTATTGCTGTATGTTGCCCCGTTGTGTTACTCTAAGCCCCAGAAAATTTATGGTTGTGAACCCGCTGTTAATACAAAATTAATATTCACCCCTTCCAATGCCAACACCTCTCCACCAGCGTCAGTGATTGTTGCAGTCAGACTGCTGTACTTGCCCTATGTTAATGGAAAATTAATATTCACCTCTCCCACCCCTCTGTGCTGGCAGTTTTTTGCTTCACATATATTTAATATATAAAGATGAGTGTATTTATGTGTGTATGCATGTATGTCCACTAAAAGAATTCATACTGTGGCATCTACAATCATGAAATTTTGCACAGCCATCCTATCTGACTCCGGAAACATCATAGACTGTGTTTTGAGGGGAAATTTTAACCATGGGCTTAATTGTCATTCACTGAAAATAGGCCTAGTTACTGTTTGTTTCTGAGAGCTAATAGATACTGGATATTTATCAGGTGGCCTATAGCAACCAATCTCAGCTTAGCTTCTGATAAGTTGCTATAGGCAACAAAGGACATTCATAGTATAAGGCTGCTTTCACATCAGCGTTTTGCGCTGATCGCGGCAGTTGCGGTGAAAAAAACGCAACTGCCGCGATTACCGCATAACGGCCGCACTTGCGGTTCACTTGCAGCAAGCCCCATACAATGTCTATGGGGTTTGAGGCAAGTGCGGTTTTGGCACACTTACCGCAAGCCCCATGGACATTGTATGGGGCTTGCTGCAAGTGTGCCGCGATCGCGGCCGGTATGCGGTAATAGCGGGAGTTGCGTTTTTTTTCACTGCAACTGCCGCGATCAGCATAAAACGCTGATGTGAAAGCAGCCTAAGACAGTTTATGCATGTCTGTAATACAGTCAGGGAAGCTGCCGAAGACAATGACTTTTGGAAAATGGTGCACACTGGGACATGACTCTCTGTGAAGCAGCAGCCACACAAATCCCAAAGCAACTAAGACACCTCTTTGCTTTTCTTTTAATGGCCTGTAACATTTTAAATCCCCAGGAGATTTGGAAAAAGAACAAAACGTATCTCAGTGAGAACCAGGGGCGGAATAAGAGTAGCCAAGGCCCCTGGCTGTTTAAAAGACAAGGCCCCCCTGACTCCAAGTATTATGTGACATGTCACATGATCAACTTTGGAAAAATCATGTGTCAGGTCACAAGATTAGCACACAGAGGCAGATCTGTACAGGCAAAAGAAAAACACATAGTAGCGTGTGTATCCACCTAGCCCCCCTGTGTACAGCATGAGGCCGCACACAGCCCCCAGCATACAGCAGGAGACCGCACACAGCCCTCAGTATACAGCAGGAGGCAGCACACAGCCCCCAGTATACAGCACAAGGTCGGAAACAGCCCTCAGTATACATCAGGAGGCCACACACAGTCCCCAGTATACAATACAAGGTCACACACAGCCCCAAGAATACAGCAGGAGGCTGCATACAGCCCCCAGTATAGAGCAATAGGCCGCACACAGCCTTCAGTATTCAGCAGGATGCCTATTTACTTTGTGACTTTTATGTGCAAAATTAATTTTTCTTAAACCATTCTATTTTGTTATAGCTAAGAACAGTTGGTTACTATCCTGGGCAACGCTGGGTGCTACAGATATTTTATACATATAAATGAGATCTCCTCTCAGGCTTCTTTTTCTAAGCCAAACAAGCCCAACTTTTCCAACCTCTCATATGATAGACCTTCCATCCCCAGTAATAATGTACAGTAGTTGCCCATCTTTGAAATAATTCTAATTACCAAATATCCTTTCTAAAATCTGGGGCCCAAAACTGGATCCCTTATTCTAGATTTTGCTTTACAAGTGATTCATAGATGAGTAACAATATATTGGGATCACAGGATTTTATCTTACTTTTTATACACCCTAAAATCATGTTTGCTTTAGCAGCTTCTGCTTGCCATTGAGTCACGCTTCCTAAATTACTTGTAAGCAGAATACCAGCTCTTCTCCTAATGCAGGGGTGGGGAACCTCAGGCCCCAGGGCCAAATGTGTGGCCCTCAATGACTGTTTTGCAGCCCTGATTCCTGGGGACCTCAGTGCTCAGGCTAGCAGACGCATTTTGCTGACTTTCTGCCCTTTAAATCCAGCTCTCCAGTGATCTCTATGCCCTAGCCTCGGCCTCCCCAGTGAGGTATATGCTCCCAGCCAGCTCTCCTGTGATGTTTGGGGCTCTAGCAAACCTGGAAAAAGCATGACCAATATCACCCACGCCAAAGAGAAGCAGCTCCAGCCACCACAGTAAGGGTGAGTTGATTGTTTAACCAAATATAGCGGGCAATTTTCAAGTTGATAATTTTCTACGGCCCCCGAAGGATTGTAGAAATTTCCAAATGGCCCTCGGCAGAAAAATGGTTCCCCGCCCCTGTCCTAATGTATATGCAGAAATAGGATTGCTTCATCCTAGCTGCATTAAATTTATTAACATTAAACCTGATCTGTCATGTGTTTGCTCATGCAGACATGTTATCCAACAGAGGCACATGTAGGTTTTTTGGTACCCAGGGCAAGAATTTAGTTTGACACCCCCCACCCCACTTTTAGTTGTCATCATGTGACCACTCATTAATTTGTGGTTTGCACACTTCCATTCATGTGCCGACGAGCTGGTCTTCCTAATTCTGTTAATGTTCTGTGGAAAACTACTGCCTCTACTTCACTGAGAGATGCAGGAAGAACAAATGTCATGTGACTAGAAATATGAAAATCACATATAGGTGGAGTAATAATATGATGACCACTAGAACCAGCAAGGAGTGACTGCAGACTTTCATCACAAACTTGGACAACCTCTTTAATTCTCCTAACATAAATAAAAACAGTAAAATAGTTTGACATAGCCATGCATAACATAATCTTTCATTGTTAGATATGTACAGGATCAGAACTAAAACAGCACGATAATACATAATTAGAACCACCACCAGTATCAAAATACATCACCAGAACTGCCAGTAGTACAGAAATACATTACTAGAATCCCCATCAGTACAAAAACACATGGCCAGAATCACTAGAATTAAAGAAATACATCACTAGAACCACCAGCAGTAGAGAATCAAATCACAAGTAACAATATCAGTACATGGAACATCAATTGTAATATCAGGTCAGACCCATAAACATTTGTACTACATGAACCTAAAACTACCAGTATGTCCTTAAAAATGCTTAGGAGATACTGTGAGTTGTTATCATTATCATCAGACTGTGGATCATACATGAACCAGAGTACTGATGCAATATAGTCAGTATTGCAAAAACATAATTTACATCGAGGTACCTTATATATGATGTTGTCGTTGATCGGAGTAATTCTCTTTCTTTTCTTCATTTTGTCCGGACATCATGATGACTTTTCATATCCCCAGGTCATTTCTGCAGATTTCCCTCTTCTCCAGTCTTCTACAAGCACGTCCCAACATGTTAGCCTTAAAAATAGGAAAATTATCAAAATGCATAATAAAATAGAATAAAAAATTTCTGCCCTATGGCACCCCCCATAGCAAATTTTTAAAATTGCTAGAAATAAATCTGGTTCATACAGATTTATATCTACCGTATGCTGTAAAAATGAGTACAGTATGCATCCTGCACCAGAGGCGTACATAGAAATCAAGTCATGGGGTCCCATGGCAGAAGTTCTAATCACCACCCTACCAAAAAAAAATATTTTGCTGGATCACATAGGTGTATGTCTCACAACTTTGCATCCTTTACAAAATTATTTTCCTATTCAAGCCCCTAGATTCCTTTCATTGCCCCCATTAAGTGTGATCCCACAAACACAGTATGATCCCCCACAGTGACTCCTCCACAGGACCCTCCACACACACACAGTATTATGACCCTACTGTACACCCCCTCAACTTTCCCAGCACAGTATTATCCCCAACTGTGTCACTACACAGTACTCCATGCAGTATAATGGACCTACTTACAGTATAATGGCCCCTACATCTCTTCACTCTGTATAACAGAGCCCTCCAAATATTATAATAATTTCCATATAGTATAATTGGCTCCATATAGTCCTCCATATATTATAATGCACCCCTATAGTTCTTCATATACAGGATGGGCCATTTATATAGATCTAGATAGATATAGATAGGAAGAAGGTCATGTGAAACATCCAACTTATTGAGAATTTTATAAGAAAAACTATGGTGTGCTTGGTTTTAATGTAACTTTATTCTTTCATGAGTTATTTACAAGTTTATGACCACTTATAAAATGTGTTCAAAGTGCAGCCCATTGTGATGGATTGCCAATGCAACACTCTTCTCCCATTCTTGACACACTGATAACAACACAGCAGAAGAAATGCTAGCACAGGCTTCCAGTATCCGTTGTTTCAGATGCTGCACATCTCGTAACTTCACAGCATAGACAATTGCCTTCAGAAGACCCCAAAGATAGAGGGCCCTGAGGAAGGTGCTGGGACAGCACCGAAACGCGTTGGTGTGATGAAATAAAGAACTTTTGATGGTAATAACCTCTTGTGGATTCCTTGGATAAAGAGCAGCAGCGCGGACCGTGGATACCATTCCAGTTTTATCTTCTGATTTCCCGCGGTTTTGTGGCGTTGGTGGAGGTTCTGCAGCAGCTGCCTTATGCTTTTAAACTGGATGTGAGTCTCACAACCATAAAAGGTGAGTGGATACACTTATAATCCACATAAGAACTATAGTGTCTGTTTGTTAGGGCACAATCTGCGCCTCTTGTATCTCCCTTCTTTTCTAGTTAAAAAAGATAGTGGGGCCATTCTTCATCAATGGGAACCTCAATGCTACTGGATATCTGAAATTGCTACATGATGATGTGTTGCCCTCTTAATTCACTTTATGCACTGGATGGCACGTTCCCTGAGTTTTTCCAACAAGATGGTGCACCACCACATTATGAGTGTCAGGTCCGAGCATTCCTAAATGAACAGTTTCCTGGAAAATGGATTGGTCATTGTGGGCCAGTTGAATGGCTACCAAGGTCTCTCGATCTGACCCCCTTAGACTTTTATCTTTGGGGTTATCTGAGGGCTATTGTCGATGCTGTCAAGATATGAGATGTGCAACATATGAAACAACGGATACTGGAAGCCTGTGCTAGCATTTCTTCTGCGGTGTTGCTATCAGTGTGTCAAGAGTGGGAGAAGAGGGTTACATTGACAATCCAACACAATGGGCAGCACTTTGAACACATTTTATAAGTGATCATAAACTTGTAAATAACTCAAGAAAGAATAAAGTTACATTAAAACCAAGAACACCATTGTTTTTATTATGAAATTCTCAATAAGTTTGATGGGTCACATGATCCTCTTCCCATTGAAAAAAATAAAGTTGGATCCAAAATGGCCAACTTCAAAATGGCTGCCATGGTCACCATCCATTTGGAAATGTTTCCCCCCTCCCATATACTAATGTGCCACAAACAGGAAGTTGATATCACCAACCTCTCCCTTTTTATTTAGGTGTATGCATATAAATGGCCCACCCTGCAGTATAATGCACCCTTCATAGCCCTCCATATATTATAATGCTCACTGATAGTCCTCCTATATTATATTGAACATCACATAGTCCTCCATATAATATAATGCACCCTATAATCCTCCATATATTATAATGCACCCACCCATATTCCTTCATATAGTATAATGCTCCCTCATAGCCTCCATATATTATAATGCACTCCCATAGCCCTCCATATAGCATAATGCACCCCCAAAGTCCGCCATAGAGTATAATGCAACCCCATAGCCCCCTCATGTATTATAATGCACCCACATAGCCCTCCATATATTATAATGCACCCTATAGTCCATCATATAGTATAATGCACCCCATAGTACTCCATATTGTATAATGCACCCCCATAGCCCTTCATATAATATAATGCACCCCATAGTACTCAATATATTATAATGCACCCCATAGTCCATATAGTATAATGCTCCCCCATAGTCCTCTATACGGTATATTATATTGCACTCCCATGGTCCTCCATATAGCATAATGCACCGACATAGTCCTCCATATAATATAATGTACCCCCAGAGTCCTCCATATAGTATAATGCACTCCATAGTCCTCCATATAATATAATGCACCCCATATTACTCCAAATAGTATAATGCACCCCCATAGTCCACATATTATATTGCACTCCCATAGCCCTCCATATAGTATAGTGCACCCCTATAGTCCTTCATAGAGTATAATGCAACCCCATAGCCTCCTCATATATTATAATGCACCCCCGTAGCCCTCCATATATAATGCACCCCATAATCCTCCATATAGTGTAATGCACCTCATAGTCCTAAATATAGTATAATACATCCCCATTGCCCTCCATATATTATAATGCAACTCATAGTACTCCTTATAGTATAATGCACCCCCATAGTCCTCCATATATTATAGTGAACCCCCCATAGTCCTCCATATAGCATAATGCACCCCCATAGTCCTCCATATAGTATATTGTACTCATAAATCCTCCATAGAGTATAAAGCACCATTCATACTCCTCCATATAGTATAATTTACCCCACAGTCCTCCATATAGTATATTGCATCCCCATAGTCCTCCATATAATACAATGCACCCACATAGTCATCCATATAGTATAATGCAACCTCCATAGTCTTCCATATAATATAATGCAGCCCCCATAATCCTCCATATAGTATATTGCCCCCATAATCCTTCATATATTATAAATCACCCCCTCATAACCCTCCATATTGTATATTGAACCCAACATAGTTCTCCAAATATGATATTGCACCCTCATAGTCCTCTATCTAATATATAAAGCTGAGTGTATGTATGTGTGTATTTGGCATAATGCTACCCACTCCACATATAGTCACGCCCACTCTACATGCCTATGCCCACTTTGCAGCCTTCACCTCCACATAGCCCGGACCTGGCACTATGTGGAGGGTTTGGGCTATGAAGGGGTGGGGCTATATGTGGGTGATGTGATGAAAGGGGCGGGGTTATGATACATACACACATACATTCATTACCATATATGAGCGATTCTACCATATATGAGCATTACGACCATATATGAGTATTAGACCCAGGCAACGCTGGGCTCTACAGCTTGTATAGTATACCCATAGTCCTTCATATACAATAATGCACCTCATAGTCATTTATATAGTATAATGCTCTCCCATAGCCTTCTGTATATTATAATGCACCCCATAGCCCTCCAAATAGTATAATGCACCCCCACAGTCCTCCATATAGTGTAATACACCCCATAGCCCTCAATATAGTATAATGCATTCCCATTCCCCTCCATATATTATTATGCACCCCATAGTCATCCATATATTATAATTCAACCCCCATAGCCCTCCATATAGCATAATGCACATCCATAGTCCTCCTTATAGTATAATGCCCTCTCATAATCTTCCATATAGTATAATGCACCCCCATAGTCCTCCATATAATATAATGCACTCCCCATACACCTTCATATAGTGTATTGCAACCCATAATCCTCCATAAAGTATATTGCACCCCCAAAGTCCTCCATAGAGTATAATACACCATCCATGGTCCTCCATATAGTATAATGCACCCCCACAATCCTCCATATAGTATATTGCCCCTCCATAGTTCTCCATATAGTATAATACACCCCAATAGTCCTCCATATAATATAATGCACTCCCCATAGTCCTTTATATAGTATAATGCACTCACCATAGTCCTCCATATAGCATAATGAACCCCCAAAGTCATCCATATAATATAATGCACCCAAACTCCTCAATATGGTATAATGCACCCCCATAGTCCTCCATAAAGTATATTGCTCCTAACAGTCCTCTATATAGTATATTGCACCCCCATAGTCCTCCATATAGTACATTGTACCCTCAAATCCTCCGTAGAGTATAAAGCAACATTCATACTCCTCCATATAGTATAATTTATGCCACAGTCCTCCATATAGTATATTGCATCCCCATAGTCCTCCATTTAATATAATGCACCCACATAGTCATTCATATAGTATAATGCACCCCCATAGTCTTCAATATAATATAATGCACTCCCCGTAGTCCTCCATATAGTATATTGCCCCCATAATCCTTCATATATTATAATGCACCCCCTCATAACCCTCCATATAGTATAATGAACCCCACATAGTTCTCCATATAGTATATTGCACCCTCATAGTCCTCTATCTAATATATTAAGCTGAATGTATGTATGTGTGTATGTGACATAACCCTACCCACTCCACATATAGTCACGCCCACTCTACATGCCTACACCCACTTTGCAGCCTTCATCCCCACATAGCCCCGCACCTGGCACTATGAGGAGGGGTTGGGCTATGGAAGGGTGGGGCTATATGTGGGTGACATGATGAAAGGGGCAGGGTTATGATACATACACACATACATTCATTACCATATATGGGCGATACTACCATATATGAGCATTACGACCATATATGGGTATTAGGCCTGGGCAACGCTGGGCTCTACAGCTAGTATAGTATAGTACAGTATAGAAAACCCCCATAGTCCTCCATATATTATAATGCACCCCCATAGTAGTTTATATAGTATAATGCTCTCCCATAGCATTCTGTATATTATAATGCACCCCATAGACCTCCATCTACTATATAATTGTCTACTTCTGTCTGTTTGTCTGTAACGCAAATCCTGCGTTGCTGATTGGTCAGGCCAGCCGCCCACGACCAATTAGCAACAGGGACAGTCCGGCCGCAAATTGGCGCGCGATTTCAACCACGCTTCGCTGATTTGTTGCGCCCGATACTCCCCATACTGTGTGTGCATATATCCACCAATTCATACTTCATCATACATCTCCTCCTCACTCTTCATACTTTGTACTCTCTCACCAGGCAATCTGCATGTAGATCTTGCGCATTAATTCAGGGGTTATCCTTTGAACCATCTCACCTTGATGGGGTACTGCAACTGGCATCTGACATGTCTGGAGCCCAGAACTCTCTCCACCTTATACTCCCTATCCTCTTCCAAATCCACATCAATTACGCCCTGAAGGCCAGCCATCCCTTCAAATCTCTTAAGAAGAGAGGGATGGAAGGAGTTATTGATCTGTCACAGCACAGGGTGTTGGAGTTTATTAGTCACAGGATTCAGGATTTCAATAATCTTATATGGACCAACAAATTTGGGAGCAAATTTTTTAAATGCACTTTGAAATATCATTTTTTTAGGATAACCACACAAACTCTCCCACCCTAAAGACAGAAGTCCTCCTACGTGTGAGTTCGCAGCTTTCTTGGCCGGTCACTAGTTGCCAAAAGACCTTATTCGACCTCCCCCAGATTTTAATCAGTTGGGTAAGAAAATTTCTCATCCTCTGGCACGGAGGACTGCAATATTTTGCTGACTTTTCCATTTATTGCAGCATTTCATCCACTACCTGTTCAGCTATATTAGGAGGCCTATATCAAACTCCAATGAGCAGCTTACCTTTAGTGTCATTCTGTTGTATATTTACTCATACAGACTCTACTTTCTTGGAGCGTCCCCCCTTCCTCCCCTGAATGTTGACATTGAGCACAGGTCTTAATTTGGATTTAACACCTTCAGGATCTTGGACTTACATGTATGACAAGGTCATGTCCTGTCTTTGATGCGGGCTCACCCCACTTTTGCCCCATTGATTGAAATTAAAAGAATAAATGTTTTTTTTTGTTTTATTTTTAATACACATTTGGTATTGCTGCATTCAGAAATGCCCTATCTATCAAAATATAAAATAAAATTAATCCGATTGGTAAACTGCCTTACAGATTAAAAAAAACATCAGAATTACGTATTTTGGCCGCTGCAACACTGCAATAAAATGCAATAAGAGATGATCAAAACTTTGAATATACACCAAAATGGTATAACTGAAAACACCAGCTTAGGACGCAAAAATTAGCCCTGAGACAGCCCAAGATCCCGAAAAATTACAACGATATGTGTCTTGGAAAATAGTGCCAAAAGCGCTTACAAATATGTTGGGGCTAATATTTAAATACAGCTTCTCACTTGCCTACTTTGCTATACTCTCCTCTCTACGAAGCCAGAACTGTCAATCAAAGAAGAGGAAAAGGGTGGATATTGAAGGAAAACAAGCAGGTGGAAGGTGTATATAAATGATTAGCCATGTCTTAATGCATGAGCCCCTGTACTTGGTTTGAACAATCATTCATTGCTGACAGAGTCCTCTTAAAATAGTGGTCCAGCTGTAGATAGTCGCTTGGTGATCAGACCTGGTGGTAAGTTTCCTTGTGATTTACCTGTGTTTGACCCAGCTTTGTCTTGACTTCACTTGATCCAATTATCTGTGCAATGACCTCTGGCCTGAACCTGACCCACAAGCTAATTACTAAACCTGACACTGTCTCTTATTTTTCTCGACCTCTATGATCATGAATACTCACCATCTGCAACATGATTGTCTACTGGAGTCTATTCAAGGGACTTTCATTCCCTTTAAACTGAGAAGGAGGTAAGTCACCACCTAAATTCAAATAAAACCATTTATATATTCATATAGGGGGCATATAAAAAAAAAGTGCATTGTTCTGCTCCCTCAATTATAATAATAATATTTATTAATTTATATAGCGCTATTAATTCCATAGTTCTTTACATATGACACGTCCACGAGGACCATGGGGTACTCAGAACCAAGTCTGGAGTTCTTTGGGGAGGTCACAGGATCATGACCCGCATCCGTGGACTTGGTTGTGTAAATAAATGGGGATTATTGTATGGGAATTAACGTGACGCTACCCGTAGGTTTCGGCAATGGATATGGATGGCCGACGCTGCAGGGCAGATCCTCTGGGGCTGTTGGTATTGCAGCTGAGATGGTTCTGCTCTCCACGGGTAGAGCGGAGGACCCCAGGGCAGTTTACACAGTCTATGTGACAGAAAATAATCGGTGGGGTGCAGGACTGATGGCATGGTAAATAACTGCAGGCCACAATGATGGTACTTTCCTTTACCTTTACTTGGTGGTCGCAGGTGCAGTACGGGGCACTTCTTACAGATGGTAATGGAGGTCCGGGCAGCCGGGAAGCAATTGGGGATCCACCTAGCCAGGAGGTTGTAGAGGCCTTCCTTCTGTGCGGTGCTATTTGGGTCTTGCTGCCTAAAGCTGTGCTGCGGCCCTTTTCCTGCATGTTTAGTCCTTTACTCGGGCCGTATGGCAGGCAGCTCGAAACCTTTCCAGGTGTCGCTCCTCTCTGGCGGCTCTGAGCTCTGCTATGTTGCTGTGCCGTCAGGTGTTTAATAGGGCCAGGGGACTTGCAATCCTCTGCCCTCCGGATTTGGCTGCCGGGACTTCAGTATCTGAACAACCACGGACTCTGGCGTCTGGTCCATAGCATCTGCACTCTCACTGACAAGCACCCCAGGGCCGTGGGGTAATCGGAACCGGGCTAACAGTTCTGCTGGGGAGTAATGGGGGTTGAGACCTGGCTCCGTGACCCTGGCAGTGTAAATAAACGTTCAGGGAATAGGGGTGATTGCCTTGACGCCACCTGTGGTGTTCGGCTATTAGTGGCCGACGCTGTGGTACATGACCTCTGGGGACGATGGGATGGCAGCTGTGGTGGTTTCACTCCCCATGGGTGGAGCGTTTCCCCACGGGCAACCGGTGTAGTGTTCAGTGATGGAGGGCCAGCAAGGTTGTTTCTGACAGGAAATGGGGATTGAAGCGACTCACAGGCAGGCCTTCTGTGGCCTGAGTATCTTATCAGTTTTCCACTCCACAGGCGAGAAATGAACAGTCTCACACACAGTTCCGAGTTCTATACCCTGTTTACTTAGCTTTTACTTTGGTGGAACCACAGGGTATTGTCCTTGCACAATCTCAGTCCGGATAGTCTTCAGTGAACCGGGATAGCTCGTCCAACAGATCCCCTTTATGTTCCTTCCTTCACGGGTTACTCTTTCTCTCAACGCTGCCTGCCCGCCTCTCTCCTGCTTGTGCCTCCGCACACAGTGCCCCAATCCAGCAGCCAATGGTCTTCTTGGGCGATCGGTACCAATTCCCCTGACCTTAGTACAGCTAACTTCTCAGTGGATGTGTCAGGAGTTGGCCACAGCTCCTCTAGACCTCGTGGCCTCTGGTTCTGTGGTTGGAGCGTAGAGTCTCCTTGTCCCCTTCAGGGCCAGTCCCCTGGTTCTCAACCTACCCCTCTGCTTCACTCAGATTCGGGTAGTGCTTTTGTGGGTGTCTCAGACTTAGCATCCCGTTTCCCAAGAACATGAATACCACACCCGTGGGATGAGTGCAGTACCCCTTTGTGGTGACCAGACCGCATGGGCGCCACATCCTAAGATGTTCTCCCTAACCCCTCCCCCAGGCCAGAATTTATAGGGAAGTGTGGCGCCCAACTGGTCAGGCCTCACAATTGGGGTACTGCACCCACAGATGAGTGTGTGGTTATCCCTGTCACAGTGCGAATGCAAGGTTGTAAGAGGCTCCCACCCCGGCACTCGAGCATAGGCAAATCGTTGGAGCCCAGTCCCTGTGGGGTGAGTTAGGGGAGGAGGTAGGTAGAAAAAAGGGGAGTTTTAGTTTGCCCTGAGGAGAAGAAGGAAAGGGAGCCCTGAGAGAGAAAAGGGGTCTCTGAGGGAGGGGGCCTGAAAGAAGAAAAGGCAGCTCGGGAAGAAGAGAGAGGGGATCCCCATACCGGAGCGCCCATACTCGAGGGGAACCCTGGTCCACCACGGGGAGCTGGCTCCGAGGACGCGGTGCAGGGAGTCTAGCCCCTGAGCCACCATTACCGGCCGTCGCGGGTCAGTCTACCGGCCCCGACACCCTGTCCACACAGCACCGCCACACCAGGATCACCCACTAAAGGTCGAGCCCCCCTTCTTAAGGGCTGGGAAGCACTGGAACTCAGCAGAACTCCAACAGGCCTGGTAGTAAGGGGGTGGCGTGGGACGATGCATGGGTTCCGCGCCGACGTGAGCTCTGTTCCAGATGCCCCGGCAACCGGCTCACACCCCCGGCATACTCCCCCCAAGTCAGCGAGGCAGACCTGGCGGCCCGACAACGCCGCTGCGAGGTGTGGTGGTAACGCGAAATGGAGAGCCGCCATGCCCGCGACGATGCCAGCCGACAACCTCTGTTACCCCTTGAACTTTGCAAACAAAGTACTGTGGTGTCCTTTTACTATGCGGATGGGTGGCATTTGTGCGTGAACCTGAACTAAAGAAGGAGGTATTTGTTGGAACGACGAGACGTTGAACCTCACTTACGCCGCGGTCACCCGGACCAGGACCTTTACCAGGGAGACCAGGTCACCTATGAGCAGCATGCGGGACCAATGGGAAGGTTCGCCATTGAGTTTCTCGCCTCTAAGCAACAGAACATTGACTGTTACCCGGAACTGTACATAGTTTTATTTTTGCCTTCCCTTTTTAAATAATCTGTGCTGATCCCTTTTTGCCTTTTGAGCCTCATAGACTTTCATGAGAAATCTGATTCCAGTTACCCCGTTTTATAGTAGCAATAATGTGTTTGAGCCTGGACTGTCGCTGTTAAGCCAGAGACTCTTGTGTGATATCATGTGTTTATCCAAATTGGCCCAGCGGTGATAAAGTACACTGGACTGTGAAGAACAATAATTACCGCTGAGTCCACACAGTTATCGGTCCCAGTGTGGCCAATGAAATTAATAATTTTTTTGTTTTTTTTTGCAACACTCTAAGCTCAGTGCATCCCATAAAGGGAAGAAGAAGAATGCATAAACTTTGTATATATGTTACCAGTTAATGTTGTTTATTGAAAATGAAAATGTTACTTTACTGGTGTACAAGGTAAAAACACTCGCGGACGAGTGTATTCCACCAAGGGGGAGTGTGGTGCCCCACTGGTCAGGCATCACAGTTGGGGTACTGCACCCATAGAAGAGTGTGCGGTTATCCCTGTCACAGTAGGAATGCAAGGTTTGTAGGAGGCTCCCACCCTGGCACTCCCACACTCGAGCCTAGGCAAATGGTTGGAGCCCAGTCCCTGGTTGGAGAGTTACGGGAGCAGGGAGGTAGAAAAACGGGGAGTTTTAGTTTGCCCCAAGGAGAAGAAGGAAAGGGAGCCCTGAGAGAGAAAATGGGTCTCCGAGGGAGGGGGTCTGAGAGAAGAAAAGGCAGAAGACGCGGTGCAGGGAGTCTAGCCATTGAGCCGCCAATACCGGCCTTCACGGGTCAGTCTACCGACCCCGACAACCTGTCCACATAGCACTGCTACACCAGGATCGCCCATTAATAGTGAGCCCCCCTTCTTAAGGGCTGGGAAGCACGGGAACTCAGCAGCACCCAAACGGGCCTGGTAGTAAGGGTGTAGTGCAAGGACAGGAATCAGCAGCAGGACCTGGGATAGTCAAAAGAAGGCATACCACAGGAGTCTCCGAGAAATCTTGCAGCCCGCTGTAACTATCCGGCCGGTTACCTCACAAAAAAGACTGTTTTCTACTGTGAACTACATTGTCTTCAGAACTGTTGCAGTAAAGTACCCGGGTAGAGTGACAGAGTCTCTGTGTGTTTGTCCTAATACTGCATTGCTGATAATTTGCTCCTACAGACTGTATCCCCATCATCAGTGCACTACTGCCCCGGAGGCCCAGCTCCACCTGCAGGGAGCTGTTCCATCTAGGCTGCCATACCATCGCCCTCCGGAGGACTGAGGCGGCGTTGGTTTCTAGTCACTAGAATCTGCATGTGGTGTCACAAACTCTTTATTCCCATTATACAACCCCTTTTTAAAAGCATAGCCCCCAGGGCATGGGTCTGGGCAGGCCACCAGTGACATCCCAACCTCAGCAAGGGCCCAGATACCCGAGTACCTCATATACCCTGGGGTGGCACAGAAACTCCCCTGAATCTGGTGCAGATCTCCCCCTTCTGATCTGGAGTCAGGAAAAGTGTTGGATGCTGGTGTTACCTGATTAGGGGACCCCTTCTTGCTTCCAGGCATTAAATCACACCCTGTGAGGGAGGCAATGCTACAGTGGAAACCAGACTCCTGGGGTGTCACACATACATTTGTAACACTGTCCCCATTGGGGCTCACAATCTAAACATCCTATCAGTATGTCTTTGAAATGTGGGAGGAAACCAGAGTGCCCGGAGGAAACTCACGCAAACACGGGGAGAACATACAAACTCCTTGCAGATGTTGTCTTTGGTGGAAATTGAACCCAGTGATAACCACTGAGCCACCGTGCCACCACTCCTCACCTTATGGCTATTGACTGTAATTTGCAGCAATGCCTGAATTGAATCCCTAGACTTACACACACTGACAATGCAGCATTCAAGTGTCAGTACAGAGGTGCACTGATTAAACCAGGGGCGTAATGATCGTGGGTGCATAGGTCGCAACCGAGTCCAGTGATACAAGGGCCTGCCAAACTCAGCACCTTATTCAGCTTGATGTGTATCCGAGGACACACATCTAGCTGAAATGCAGCCGCGGCGCAGAGACCCGTGAGTCACGTTGCTGGCCAAACAATGGCTGGCAGCTGACACCTGCGGTACGGCGACAGGGGGAGGTGCATGACAGTGACGACATCCACCACGTGGAGTTTCATCCCCACGTGGTGGAAGTGTCGTCCCTGCTGCGGCTGCTAGGTTTGAGCGATCAAGCTGGTTGTGGGCTTCACAGCCGAACCAGGTGAGCAGTTTTTATACTGTACGTGAATTGTCTCCTAAGTGGGATAAGACCCTATGCGCATTCTCATTTTTCTAGACATCCACCATGGGGCACAGTCCGGTGTCAGCTGCTAGACATTGTGCACTGGCTATGGAGGACAGTGGTCAACGTGTGAGCAGAGGAAAGGGAAGTAGAATGTGGTTGTTTTTAATTATGCATTAGGGACATGTATACCAGGGTGGGGACCATGTACACCAGGATGGAGATCATATATATATAAGAATGTGGCCATGTAAACCAGGAAGGGGATCATATATGCAAGGATGGCAACCATGTAAACCAGGATGGGGACATATATACCAGAATGGGCCAATTTATACCAGGATGGGGACCATATATGTGGCGCCCCTGCGGACAGGTCGCCACAGTGATGCCGCACCTACTCCACATGTGTGGTGTCACCGTTCCCAGGTGAGGGCGGTTGTGATCCTAAGACACAGAGTTTGCATACAACACCATCTCAAATCCAGGCTGAGGGATTCAGACGGACCCTTTTGCGGGAGGGCTCCATCTCCTGGCTGGAAGAGGGTTTAGCAAGAGTGAGAGAGGTTTTGGACATCAAGCACGCAGGACACCTGCTGTGGAGCGAGGAAGTCCTAGGGGTTACGGGGGTGGAGGACCCACCCGTGATGCCCCGACACCAATGCCAGTTGCTGGTGTGTGGAGGGACTGGGTCATAGAAGGGGACTGGTCCTGAACTGATGTAGGTGCTGCACGCCTCAGACAGAAAAACCGGAGGCCATTGTGTCTGCAGGAACAGTAGCCACAAACCGTGGATACTCACCGAGAAGGTGGCCACACCTAGGGCCAGGGGACTCTGAGCGTCGCCTGACAAGGTCCGCGGCCATTGGATTAGGACACTGCTCACATAGACGAAGGTGGGAGAGGAGGATAGCCAGCGTGGTGAGATCGCCTGGACAGGCTTTAGAGAGGTGTCTTAGAGGAGCAATCCTAATCACCTGGCTGTGCATTGGAAGAGTACAGTACCCAGCTGGGCAGACTTGAGTGATCACCAAGTAAAGGTAAAAAGAACTGCAACTCTGGTCTTCTCCAGTTATTACCCGCACCTTCCTGCATCACTACACGGACTCTATCACCATCTCAATAGACTTTACTACAATCCCTGGGCCCACACTCTACCTGTGGGGAGTGATACCATCCTTGCTGCTGTTCCACGAGCTCCAGTGGTCTCACAGCAGCACTAGTCACCCTGACCAGAATAACCACAGGTGGCGTTGTATCACCCCGGGCGGGAACCATGGGGTACTCGGAACCGGGACCTCTCATCGCCTGGGGCTGCGGGATGTCACAGTGGCGTGACCTGGTCTGTGATCACCTCATCAGGTGAGCAGTAAAAAGGGGTTATGAAAATGGATGAAAGCAAAAAGAAACGTAAATAGTGTCATGACGCCACCCGTGGTTTGTGGCCACTGCTACATCGGGACCTCTGGGGATGATGGGAGTATCAGCATAGGTATATCAGCTTTCCACGGGAAGAGCGGTTCCCCAGGGCACCATGTGGAAGTGGAAGCTTAGGTATATCAGCTCTCCACGGAAGTGCAGTTCCCCAGGGCACCATGTGGAAGTGTAAGCTTAGGTATATCAGCTCTCCACGGGAAGTGCGGTTCCCCAGGGCACCATGTGGAAGTGTAGGTGTAAAGTTCTCTGCACCCTCAGGCAGGCTCCTGCGGCCGTCTCATGGCTCAAGCTCCAGCTCTCGAGTTCACAAACCAGTCTCACACAGTTCTGAGCATTTTACCGGGTTTTTCTTGCAGTTGTTACAGTACAGCTCGGTACAGCAGCGGCTCCGGTGTACCATCAGCAGCTGGTACGGCTCGTCTGCGGCACCCCCGTTCATGTGCCTTTCGGGCCTCTGTTCTCTCTCTTCCGTACACTAACTACGGTCCAGCAGTCACAGGCTTTTTGTGGTCTCCCATCTGGGTCTCCCAGCCTTAGTTTGATGGCCTTCCTTTCATTGTGGTGCAGTTTGGGTATCGGGACATGAAGACCCTGCCAGGGTTTGTGGTAGGGGCATGCAACTTCCCTACCACTTCAACAGAACCGTCACTCTGGTTCCGGCCCGGTCCCTCTGTGTCCCCGCTGACTTGGACACACCTGGGACCCCCTCTGTCTGGCCTCGGTTCTCAGCCTGGAACCCGGACTAGCCATACAGTGGCACAGTCCGCCGGGTCTGGGTTCTTTTAGTCTGGTGGTTCTGGCTGATGGGTGTCTCTGTTGTTCTCCACAACTCAGAACTTAACTACTAGCCTCTGGCCTCTCTAGGTGTTGTGCGTACTCTTTTATTGTGTTGTTTCTTGACCCATTCCCAGGCTCTGTCCTAACTCTCCACCCTCCACCTATCTTCTCCTGTTATCCCGTGCTAGACATGAAGTAACTTAGACTTGGGATCAGAGGATCTGTCGGGTGTGTATGGGTGGTGAAAGACTTAACAGTCACAGCTGCTGCGCCATCCTGTGGCGACCGGTCCGCAGGGGCGCCACAGCGTCACAAACTTATCCCTTGTACATATTCCCCTTTATTGCACATCCAGGGTCACGGAGCCAGGTCACTGCCACCGTGAACAACCCTCTGAACCGCCTGACCCGGTTACCGAGTACCCCGTGCCCCTGGTGGGCGTCACATATATACCAGGAGGGAGGACTTATATACCAGGATGGGGGACATATATACCAGGATGGAAGACATGTATATCAGGATGGCGGACATTGATGCATAATGATAGGGGCAATTCGTAAGCAGCTTTATAGGAATTTGAATGCTATAATGGCCTTTGCATTTAACCAAAGTGTGTGGGGGGCCAACATGTTTGCAGGGGAGCAGATCCAAATTTCGCATCGAGGCACACCAGACTTTAGTTACGCCACTGGATTACACTCCTATTTGAAGCAGCCGCTTTTTGCACATAGAGATAACACACGAGCAGGTGGCTGATACTAAAAGGTAAGGAGGGGTGTTAATGTGCTGTTCTGACACTATATAGGCTGAGAACACAATGTCACTATGTGCAGGTGCATTCTTATCTACATCTCCTATCTCCAGTGACCATTTGCTGCACAAAGGATCACACTGAAGCTCTGACAGTGTGTGTGCCCACACTCACTGGGCTGGTGCAATGTTGGTGTGTGTGTGATGGTGACCAGGCTACTGTATGGTGAAATAAGCGACCGATGAGCACACACCTGCACATACTGATACTTTGTGTTTCTGGCTCTTGCAGTGTCAGCATGTGCAGGGCTGAGGATTCAATTTGGGCAATAATCCACAGCAAGTGATATCAGTCTACATAAGTGGAGGTGCGGAGGATTGTAAATGAGCAAGGCTGAACACTGAGGCTTTGGCCATGACAAGTCCACGCACCCCAGCTTCACAACACGCTGCTACCACTCACCGAACATCCCCTGTCAGAATGATGGAATGGCATTTTCCCCGACCCTTCAAAATGAGGGACAGTTGCTGTCCTCCACACTGTAACGTAATCCTATAGAAAACGTATGGAGGGAGCTGAAGCTCTGAGTTTGCCAAGTGACAGCCTCAAAAATGTAATGATTTCAAGATGATCTGCAAAGAGGAATGGACTAAAATTCTTCCTGACATGTGCGCAAACCTCATCATCAACCACAAGAAACATCTGACTGCTGTGCTTGCCAACAAGGGTTTTGCCACCAAGTATTTAGTCTTATTTGCCAGAGGGATCAAATACTTATTTCTCTCTCCAAAATGCAAATAACTTTATATAATGTAGACAATGTGATTTTCTGGATTTTACTTTTTATATTCTATCTCTCACTGTTAAAATTAATCAACCCTTAAAATTATAGACTTTTCATGTCTTTGTCAGTGGGCAAACTTACAAAATCAGCAAGGGATCAAATAATTATTTTCCCACTGTAAGTGTCCAAAGACATGCTGTCCGTGTGCTATCAGGATGTTACATGGATAGCTCACGGACAGCACACGTATGTCTCGACATGTGGGAGACTCGGACACATGAGCACAAAAAAGGTCTCTCTAATGAGTGCGTGTTTTGCACGGATGTGTGGAAGAGGCCTATGTATGTAATAACACAAAGCACTCACTGATCTCAGGGAGACCAGTCAAGGAAAACACTGCGGGCAGCCGGCTAAAGCGCTCAAACACAGTGAAATCCATGATGCATTGCCCCCTGGAAATTTGAATATGCAAATGGAGTCCGTGGAGCCTCAATTAAGAGTCTCGAAGACGGGACTAGCTAGATATCCCTCCAGGGAAGGACCTAGCCCTGGGGTGGAATCCTTGCGGAGACCACCATAACCACCATATTAAGTGACCCTTTTAGTCAATATCCCACTCAGTTACGAGTTAAGCATATGACAAGGGAATTAACAGAGCCAGGTATCCATCCACAGACAGCTGTGTCAGGATATTGCCCCTCATCAGTGTGGAGTAGGATTCTGGCTAGGTGGGAGCAATGCCTGGTAGACCAACATCACAAAGCACTCACTGCAGGCAGCCGGCTAAAGCGCTCAAACACAGTGAAATCCATGATTTATTGCCCCTGGAAATTTGAATATGCAAATGGAGTCCGTGAAGCCTCGATTAAGAGTCTCAAACACGGGATTAGCCAGATATCCCTACAGGGAAGGACCTTCAGGGGTCAATGCATCATGGATTTCACTGTGTTTGAGCGCTTTAGCCGGCTGCCTGCAGTGTTTTCCTTGACTGGTCTCCCTGAGATCAGTGAGTGCTTTGTAAAGTTGGTCTACCAGGCATTGCTCCCACCTAGCCAGAATCCTACTCCACACTGATGAGGGGCAATACCCCAAAACAGCTGTCTGTGGATGGATACCTGGCTCTGTTAATTCCCTTGTCATATCCTTAACTCGTAACTGAGTGGGATATTGACTAAAAGGGCCACTTAATATGGTGGTTATGGTGGTCTCCGCAAGAATTCCACCCCAGGGCTAGGTCCTTCCCTGGAGGGATATCTGGCTCTGTTTGAGACTCTTAATTGAGGCTCCATGGACTCCATTTGCATATTTATGTAATAAAGCAGCTTTTGTGTAAAACTAAGTAAAATCTGTATTACAGAAGTTATTTTTACAGGGCTTACGTCCCATATATAGTAATAATAATATTTATTACTTTATCCAGCACTATTAATTCCACAGCGCTTTACATAAGTCAGCAACTGTCCCCATTGGGGCTCACAATCTATATTCCCTATCAGTATGTCTTTGGAGTGCGTGAAGAGACCAAAGAAGCAGGAGGAAACCCACGCAAACATGGAACATACAAACTCCTTGCAGATGTTGGCCTTGGTGGGATAAATGAATGTATAAACGGTCTGATTAGATTTTTTTTATATGACAGACTCCCTTTTAAGGCCACGTTGAGTATTTGGTCAGCATTTTACCTCAGTAATTATAGGCCAAATCCAGGAGTGGGTAAAACCTGCAGAAGTGGTGACGTGTTTTGCAGATTTTTATTTTTGTTACATGCTTTTTTTTTTCTTTGCTGTTTTTTTCTCCACATCTACATTTTATAGCAGCAGCAAAATGACTAAGATTTCTAAAGTCACATTTTCTTTTTTTCCCCTTACATTATCTGAGCTGTGGTTTTTAGTGCAGAAAAACATTGCAACAAAAAGAAGCAATGTGTGAACATAGTCTTAGAACCTCTCCATTGTCAGCTGTACCTCACACAATGCAGAAATGGTCCAGATTTGTCTGTTATTATTTTACAGATCCACTCGTTCATTCACGTCCTTGTTTTTAGCGGATATTATGTCGTATTCCTGCAGGCATGATGGGAAATATTTATAAACGTACAATTTGCAGAATAAAATCGACGTCTCGTTTTTCTGTTCCACAAATGTTGGCGCTTGATGAACACCATTATTTACTACACAAGAATCCGCATAACTGCTGTAAAGATGACCTAGTCTGAGTCTATAATCCGGCCATGTGATGTGATTTAAGAGCTATTTCTATAATCCTACACAGAATTACTAATCCAGACCAAGGTAGTGAGGTTTTGTGTCTCTCTGGAGGATATACACACACAGCACAGAGATTTCTGAAACTACAAATTCACCATATCTGTTCGTTTATCATAATTTATATTTTACATAGCAAAGAAAGCAGATTGGGCTACACAAAAATGGCCGCTAAAACGCAGACACATTCTCTAGTGTCAGCAGAGCCCTGACGTAATACAGAAGCGCCCTCTGTCGGAGCGGAAGTGATTTGAGCCTGGATTCAGCAATTAACTGTGTCACTGCTGGCAGACTGCAGTGGAGCATGCTGCGGACGCCTTTCGTGCTATACTGTGAGTAGCTGCTGTGTCTGCAGCTGGGGGGAGTCTGTATGTGGCATCTATTGTGTATACAGCCAGGGCACATTACATTGTACACCATATATATGGCTTACATTGATATGTACATGTCATGTAACATATACGGTGGTTCACATTAAATGTATATGCCATGTACAGTGGATTACAAAAGTATTACTACGCCATGAACTTTTTCACATTACTCCCACAAATTTAAATGTGTTTTATTGTTTTGTTTTTTTCTGTCATATACCAAAACAATATAGTATTGGTGAGGTGTAAAGGAAATAGGGTTTTCAAATAATTTATAAAATATACATTAGCAAATTGTGACGTGCGTTTGTATCCAGCCCCCTGTAGTCTGACTCGCCTAAGACCTGTTTCACACATCCATGACACCACGGACGTGTGAGACAAGGTTGTTTGTGGGCGGAGCTTGTAACGTGTCACGGATCGTGTGACACGTGTGCGATCCGTGGATAGCACACGGACAGCCTGTCACTGCATACTCACCTTCCCCCAGCGCCGCTGTTCTCACTTCCGGGCCACTGTTCTGTTCAGTAAAGTGAATATTCATGAGCTTAATGAGCGGCATCGGAAGTGAAGGGAACTGTCAGCGCTGGAGGAAGCGAGTATGAAATTCTTTATTTTTAATACTTTTCACTTTTGACCGTGGTCCATGCACACGGATATCACACTGTGAACATCTGTGTGCAGGACGGTTTGGAGCAAAAGCGGTCCGTGCTTCTGCAGAAAAACTGACATGTCACCATGTAGAGCACACGGACACGCATCTACTCCACACGGCGACACGGTCTGTGCGGAATAACGGACATGTGAAGGGGGCCATAGGGGATCATGTGTTCCCATATGTCCGTGCCTCCAGCATGTGTCGGCACGGACTGCATACGAATGTGTGAAAGAGGCCTCAACAAAGTTCTGTGTGACCAATTTCCTCCAAGACTCACCTAATTAGTAAATAAAGTCCACCTATGTGTAATTATTCTCAGTATAACTACAGATGTTCTGTGACGGCCTCAGTGGTTTGCTTGAAAACATTAGAGATCAAACATAATCATGAAAACCAATGAACACACCAGACAGGTCCAGGATAAAGTAGAGGGCATATTTTCAGAATGAATGTCGGTGGGTGGACTGGATGGTGCCCATGGGTATGGTTTGGTGGCCAGTGGGGCGGCTATCCAAGCCCTATAATGAATCATGCCCACCCCATGTCCCCCTGCCTGGGTGGTCTTATCCCTAGGCCCTATCTTATCAGCTACACAATCGTGTGGACTTAAATATTAATGTTTGTTCCCTCGGTGAAACGCCGAGCAACCCCCACTGACGGCAAACTACACCTACCACCCAAGCCGCTCATGCCCCTTAATGCAAGCATTTTATAACTTGCATCTCCCCATGTTAATTAGGCACTGTCGAGACAGTCTGGGAGTCCTGTGTGTCCATCCTTGCTTTCCATCCGTGGTTATCAGGCTCCGGTGGGTGTGATAACATAATGTGCAAGTGCTGCCCCTTCTTTGTAGATGCTAAAATGGATTGGCTGCTTCCAGGTATGACTGAAGCTGGCAAGTGCACCCAATACCCCCACAAAGGCGGGTCATACATGGAAGCAGCCCATCCATTTTAGTATCTACAAAGAAGGGGGCAGCCCACCAGGGCGTGATAACCAGGGATGGAAGGCAGGGATGGACACAGAGAGAACTCCCAGATTGTCTAGACTGTGTCTAATTAACATGGGTAAATGTAAGTTATAAAATGCTTTTTTTTCAACTATTAAACTGCACTTTTAGCTCACACAGGCATGCTTATAAGTGTACTAGGAAGCTGCAGGGACAGATAGTGATAACTTAGGGAGCATAAAGTAGCTGACAGGTTCCCTTTAAGTTTGTGGGTGTAATATGAATGGTTAACGGGTTATAAATACTTACTTGAAGGTACTGTATACCCGGCTCACATTCCATGTACCTGTCATGGTATATATACAACTCATATTAAATGTATATGGAATCTAAAATCAATATCAAATCACTGTGGGGCTGACTACAGGGACAACCACCAGTCAGCTGGATGGAGGTGTTTTTAGCAGTCCCCTCTTGGTTGTAAGGCTCTTCCCACCCTTTGGGACTCCCAGCAGTCAGTTTTAATTTGTGTGGACACCATGCAGCAGGTGTCCTCCCTATCTGTGGTTGCAGTGCAGGGAAAATGAGGCATTACTCCGTTTTTCATAAAATTAATGTGTTATGCCACTAGAGACTAGAATAATTGTAAAGGGCGAGGTTAAAATATCCCCTCAAAACATATATTGTGTCTGCAAAACTCTTGATTGTAAATTACACACACACACCTTGATTGATTTTATATATAGGTAGGGGGAGCAGCTAATTTGTCAGAAGGATTAAAAACTATTCCCTGTGCAACATCATAAAAAGGAAGAAAATAAATATTCAGCCAACCCATCTATTGGCCTGCAATCACAGGAAACTGCACAGGAGTTGATCCCACACAGAAGAGTCCAAGGCAGTTGTGGATCCAGCACACGTGAACAGATCAAATTAATATTTATTACAAATATTATTAATGGGAAGGTGCCATAAGAAAAATCAACAATTTGAAAAATGTAAAGTATTAATGTTTTAATTTGTTTTTCCAATATTATCATTTTTTAATGGAGTAAAATATGAAAAATAAATTTAAAAGTTTGATCTATTCCACTTTTAAACACTAGGGGGAGCAGCTGCTGATATCATAGTGTGTACAGCTTGCATGCCCCCTTATGGGGGCATGTCATTTAGAACTGAGTCCAGGAAACAAAGGTAATCACCAGGAAGCAACTGTCTGCTCCCGCATCGGTGTTATCACTGATCCGTGATCCCAAGGTCACTGATAATACTGGTGTGGGTGCAGACAGTTGCATCATTGCGGGGGAATCCGAGTGGGCACAGGATTTACCTGCATTCCCCCCATCTGCCCCTTCCTGTTTGAAAAAAAACAGCTGTGTGAAACTAGCCTTTACTCTTTTTATGGAATTTTGTAACAATTTTGGAATAAACATTGATTTTATATATTCATGTGTTGTGGATCCCTTACCATTCTTATTCCCTGTGCTGTATAATCTAATTGTGACAATACCTGATCTGTGTTTATCGTCTATGGCACATAGTATGTTAGTGCCGATCCCGGCAGTTGCACCAGGAGCCTGAATCGGACAGCTTCCATTTTTAATTTTTAAAATCATTTATGATAAATTCTGTGTATTAATTTCTTCCTCTATGAAGGGTGTGGGCAGCGTGCACATGGCTTTCCTGTCGTCTTGTTTTGTATGTTGCTCTTAAGGACTTCCGCTATGTATTTTTTTATTTTATGTTGCACACTTATAATTGTGTATTTGCCAATTTAAGAAGGTCATCAGAATCTTTTACACTACTGAATATTCCCTGATTAGTGTTTAATAATACCTGTGCTCTTATGCTGTCTCCTCAGAATGGATCGAGTGGTTCTGAGTTATGGGGATTCCCTTCTGCGTTCTTCAGATGTCACACTTCTGGATGCTCCTCACTGGTTGAATGACAACATCATTGGTTTTACTTTTGAATTCCTGGCTTCCACGTTGGCCCCATCAACAGCAGATAGAGTTGCCCTCCTCAGTCCTGACGTGAGCCAGTTTATAAAATGTTGTGGTAAAGATGCTCCGGACTTTCTGCAGCCATTGGAGCTACCCAAAAAAGACCTGATTTTGCTGCCTGTTAATGATAATGCAGGAACCCAAGCTGGGGGATCACACTGGAGCATTCTTGCATACTTCTGTAGTGTACGTGAATTTCTTCATTATGACTCGGCTCCAGGGACTAACACCCCACACGCCCAACTAATGGCTAGAAACCTAAGCAGCATTCTTGGTGGTAATCCACATTACCGGGAAGAAGAGACCCCAGCCCAGCATAACAGCTACGATTGTGGCATGTATGTGGTATGTGTGGCACAAGCTCTGTGTGAGCAGTATTTTCGGGGGTGCAACAATCTGAATCTGCAGAACATAACGCCTCAATATGTCACACAGAAGCGCATGGAGTGGAAAGAAATCATCAGGGGACTGAGTAGCCAATCCAAAGTTACTTCTGCACATTAAGAAAGTTTATGTTGAATATGCGCAACATTCACTACTCAGGTTGTAAGCGGAATTGGTGCTGTGAAACATTGCTTTACATTTTTAGCATTGTATTGGCAGATTACTATAAATTATCTCTTTACTTTGGGTATGATAACATACAAGTAATTGATGCCTTGCTGGTATCGTCCTAATATGAAAAGTAAACAGACTACTGGTTCAGTGCAAGAATACATACACTCATAGCGGAGTTCACTATTCATGGTTTTGCATTTCCTGCTATTTATTAATAATGAGTTATAAAGAAATCTTTATTAAATAATTACATGCAAATTGTTCCAATATGACCTATTATTCATAATATTGGGGCATAATAATAAAATTACACGCATGTTCACACTGTAGGTTTGCTGGTAATTATTCACATATACAATCCATGGCAAGTTACAATGAATTGTATACAAACAGGGTTTTAAAAGCCCAGACACATTTTTTTTTTTTTCATCTTAACAGTTAATTTATTGAAGAAGAAAAATGTATTTAAGCGAGACTGGGTCACTATTGTAAGGTGTCCTGTAATTCTCGAAAATATTTGGTGCCATAATCAATAAGGTTCCCACAAGGTGGAGACATATTCCTGTCAATACAATCATGTATAATATAACTAGAGGATTTGATCTTGTACACTTTTATTAGATGGTTTCAAACTACAATTTTTCTAATAATATCTGCATTCTGGGTTACACAAAGATGAAGCCAAACCAGGAACTTAATTTTAAGCGACAAAAAAGTCAGGCTGTGTTGGTGAGCAGATTCACTTGCTTGCATCAAATTATAGATTCTAAAGCCTATGATCCCACTATCCGTGTTTGTAGCATTATGGAAGTAGCAAGTTTGCACTGCATTTATAACGCTGTGTTGTACAGTACAAGCACAGTGGAAAGGATTTCTATAAATCCCATGTCCACTGTGCTTCTATTCTCCACGGTGTGAACGGACATATGGGGCAGCTTTACGTGCTATCGCTTGTCTACAGCATATCAATTTAGCGCTGCGTATTCTGAGGCGATCTCAGCGGGTGAATGCAGGGAAAAGCCGCTGTGCCCCGAACACAGATCATGGGTACCGGGTGGCTGCATTCACCTGCCGGGTTCCCCGGCGTCCCCGCAGGAGAGGAGACGGTGACTCCAAATTGTGGGTACAAACCCTTAATCTGTACAAGAAGAAAAAAAGGATATTTCCCCTATTTAGCAAAAAGTTTGAGCTGACAAGCACTGACTAAGGCTGCCTTCACATTTGCGTTTGGAACGCAGCGCACGAAACGCAGCCAAACGCTTGCACACGTGTTCCTATGCTTTTGGCTGCGTTCGGTTGCGCATAATTTGTGCACCATCCGAGCGCACTCTGAACGCAGCATGTTGCATTATTTTGTGCGGTCGCGGGCGCTTGTTTTATCTGCAAGCGCCCGCAAGCTCACAAACCATGCATTGAAGTCAATGGATCCGTAGTGTCCTCCGCATAACAGCGCAGGAGAACGCTGCGGATCTCAATGAAATCTCTGCCGGTGGGAGACGGGCGAGAGCAAAAGAGCAGGTATGATTTTTTGATTTATAAGCGATCCATAGATCCTAGAACTGTAGTGCCCAGCTCTGCTTCATCATGTAGGAGGGCAGGGACAGTATTAAAGAGTTTTCTCTCCACAAAGTTTCTCTTTAAATACTGGTGTGTGTGAATAAAGATGCAGCAAGATGTTATATAAAAAAATATAAACAAGAAGGCAATGGGGATTATACCAGGGTGAGAGCTAGTACTGCCACTTACAGCTTTGGTTAGTTACACAATTTGTTCAACCCCTTATCGTAGAGGAACTCGTAGTGAGCATCTACCAGGGCCATGAGGACCACGCTAAAATATCCTTTGTAATTATAATACAAGGACCCAGAGTTGGGGGGTTTCGTGATCCTCACGTGCTTACCATCCAAAGCCCTGCCGCAGTTAGGAAATTGCCAGCGGTCCTCAAACCCCCATCCATTCAGCGGGGGTTGTTGGGAACTGCGTATAGGATGGCAGCAGACTACTCCAGATGGCCTCACACGTCTCGGGGATCAGGCGGCTCAGCAGGGACAATGACATACGTGAAGTGTATTGCAGATCTGTCCTTGAAAGGCCTGTTGCCTGGAACTGCAAAGTTACAGCCAAACGCTCCTCAGGTAAGAGAAAAGAGAGAGAAAGGGGCGCAATAGTGCGGTTACCAGGAGGGCTTTATTTAACGTGGCGTACTAATAAGTGGCTACTCACCTTATCCACCTGAAGGCCACTTCACACACACAGATATCTGAGTCCAATATCTGAACAGATCTCTGGTTGCAGTGAAATCATGGACAGATTGCTCTATTTGTACACAGCCACAAAATGGAGCAATGTATCCATGATTTCACTGCAACCAGAGATCTGTTCAGATATTGGACTCAGATATCTGTGTGTGAGAAGTGGCCTTGAGGAAGATAGAGAATCTATCGAAACATGTTGTGGAGTAGGAGGGGAGCCTGAATAAAGGTCTGTTGAAAAACCATCCCAGTGTCTGCTACCTTTGTGCTTGAGCGCCTCCAATTAGACTGCTTACAGTTTGTTTTTCTTCTAAACGCTCCTCAGGTGACACAGCTCGATGCATCAAAGTGTCCTGTCAGGCTATCAATGGCCTTATGCGTTCCAACAGGAATGTGAAAGAGTCCTCGGACATACGGAGATAGTTCCTGAAGTCATGCGGACTCCGATCCTCCAGCTCACGGACCAGCCGCATGTGGCTCTGGTTCTCCCGTTGCAGAAGCCAATCACGAGCCCACACACAGCATGGTCTGCGAGCCCACAACCTCTCATATCTATCCTCCAGCCACAATTCCTCTTCCACCAAGGCAAGAGCCACAATAGCATCTCCATCAGGGTTCATGATGTTCGCACCAACCAACCCCTGCAAATGTGAGGAAAACAAACATCACTACAAGTACGCATCATCACACATCCCCAATACCCCCACCTCCTTCACTATATATCTCCTGGGCACTGAACAACATCCTACCCAAGTCTGCTGATATGGCCACCCACATACATATATAGCACCATTAAAGGGGCAAACACTACATTACACTGCCTGACAACCAAATTAGGTCACACTACACCCATGGCCCTCCTCAACAAATACATCTCCATCGTCCAAATGGACACATCCTGACCATACCCCCATATACCTGCCCATAATATTCATGTATGAGCACAAGCCTTCTCAAAACAGCTCACAATTAGCAAATCATGGTTATTAACAACTCTATACAATTACATTACACACTTACCCCATCCTTGTGTTTTACGGACAAACTATCAGCCCACGCAGCAGACTTTTGCATAATCATCATGTCCAAGAGACATCCCTGAGGTGTTCATAACGCAGAAGCCACATGGGCCACTACCAATCTCAGAATGGGCAGAATAGTTCCATTGTGTGTGCTCAAGGAAAGTACAATGTGCACACAATTCAGATGCTCAACGCAACTAACCACGGTCGCATCCTTCAAACATGATCCTGTATGGCAAAGGCAAAATGGGTTGTCAATGAGGAGGGTGTTTAGGGGGAAAAACAGTCATGCATCCATTTGTCAGTACTGAATTGAGCTATCAAACCCACCATCAGTACAAACTACATACACCTCCACTTGGGCGTCTGCTACACTACACAAGAACGATCCATAGTGCCAAGCTGCTTCAAACACTACACAGCCATATCACAGTTCGTGTGTGAACATCAGTACTTACTTAATGACTCTGGGCAGCAAGCGTGCCGTACCTCGCCCGTGAGCGCTTTTTATATGCTAACCAACCAATCACACTGCATCTGCATCATGTAATCGATGTAGCCGCCTGGGCATACGCAGCTGTGACCAATGATTAGGCGCCAGTGCTGATGTTTGATTGGTCATGTTGTGTTTAAATAGGGACGTGCTGGGGCGCCACCCATGCTCCTACTTCAATGTGCATTGTGCTAGTAGCGTCTCATCACAAGAATTCTGTTGGACAGACGGTAAGTCGGGGGACATGCTATTGTGGTTATCATGTAAGTTTGTTTCAGTGTGGTGCAGAGCCATCTGTTGGCAACGTTTTGGCGCCTTATGTACAGCTTGATGTTGCGCCCTGTAATAGTGTGTGTTGCGACGGCTATGCATCGTAACACCCCTACGTGTCCTGTTGCACACATAATGATCCTGGAGATCACTGCCATGGCAATGTGTTCTACAGCACTATCATTAGGTTAAAATATGTGTGGTGGTTGTGAGTGTCTGTTTTATTTGGTTGTAATGCCATGTGTGCCAATTGTCCATTACAGACCTTGGTATCTCTCCCTGCACAGCCCCAAAATACATATAGCCCCTGCCATGTCCACCATGTGCCATCTATGTCCACATGTAAATGCCAGTACTGATTATGCATACCCAAGCAGAGTAGCAGACCACATGGTAATTGGTAGTGCTGGACATGGGTTGGCCACACAGAGTAGGGTGTGTCCTGATATGTCCATGTATGTGTTTGGCTGAGACAATTTTTTTTTTATTTGCAGATGGCTGGGGTTCATGATTTTGTCCACCACCTCCTCACCATGTACCAGGAACATGAATGCCTGTGGCGGGTGTTTGCTGCCTGAATACCAAGATAAGGCAGCGAGGGCTGTGGCCTACGGTCACCTGGTTGAGCTGGTGAACCGGCTCGACCCAAGTAAGAACTGGACGGTGACCCTGGTTGCACGGAAAATCAAGCACCTGCTCACCGTGTTCACCAAGGCCCCCTAAGAAATGGATGGATGCCCAGTCCGGGGCTGGAGCTGAGGAGGTCCCTAAGTACCGTCTGTGGTACTATGACCTCCTCACCTTGACCCTGGGCCAGGAGGGGCCTCAGGGGACACGGTGCAGTAGGCGCCTTGCGTGACCAGCTTTGGTCACAGCCCAAGACCCTGCCCTATCCCAGGAGGTGGGTAATTGTGTTTGTGTGATCTATGTACATAGCTTGTGGGTTGCACTGATGTGGGGTTTGCAGCACAAGAAGGCACAATTGTAGAAGGCACAATTGTTGTTTTTTTGCACAAATCTTCTGTGTGTTTATGTTTGTGTTGCGTCGTGGCTGTTGCCAAATATTGTGCTGTATTATGTGTGGTCACTTGTCAATACAAATTGGAGCGTCAGGTGATTACAGTGCACTGGTCTACTTCTTTCTGCTTCTTTTTTTTCCAACCCAGATACTGTGCCTTTGGGTGTTAGGCATGGTCAGATAGGCACAATGTTGTGCTGGGTGTTTGGTTGTGGTAATTGCTGTCATGACATTGCAAAATGTGGCTGATGTTTTTTTTCTTCTGTTTCATTTTCAGGCCCCTTGGGAGCCTGGCTCCAGTGGCGAGGACCCACCCGCTGGCGAGGCTCTCCCATCAACATCTTTGGGAGAGCCGGTGCCTGAGACCAGTGGTGGGAGGCCGGGCCCAGAGCCCAGCTCTGGCATAAGCCGAAGAAGTACACCTGCCCCACCAAACACGGAGCTGGGTACCTGGGCAAAACGGGTCCTTTTGGACCGGGAGAGGACCCCTTGCTCTAGAATCGGGCACATCGCCAGCGAGATGGTGGCACGCATGGAGCCAGAGCAACATGAGATCGCCGAGAGAGCCAAATTTCGTGTCCTGGAGGTGGGCGTAGATGGGTCCCTGCGAGGGGGTGCTTCTTGGTCCTTCCCCAGGAAAACCACCACTGGGACCACTGCGCCCCAAAGACGCATGGTGAGGAGTCGACAAAATCCTGAACCTCCACCTCCCCCCCCCCCCCGAAGACAGCCCCGCCGAGCTGGCCCATCCACCAGTAGGTGGTATTATGAGGATGAGGGGAAGGAGCCATTGTCTGAGCCAGCAGAGGAGGAGGAAGAAGAAGGACGCTATTGGGCAATGCACTACCTTGCAGCCTGCAGTCTAGAATTTATTCTTTTTTAACACTAAAACAAGTGTTTTTTTGTTTGAATTTGTGGAAAATAAACCACCCTTTGATTTGCCTTAACTACGTCCACATATGTGTCTGGTTGTGCAGTATGGTTGTGTGTGTAGTGTGTTGTGTGTGTAATGCTGCTGTTTGTGTGGCAAATGGAGAGGCCGAATGTCCACAATAACATATTTGGGTCATTGTAGCACACACAAGCCTATTCATAGGTGGCTTCTGTGGCCGACATAGGGATGTCTGTGTGTTTGTGTGTGTTTTGTAATTGTGTGTGTGTTATTGGAGACAGTCATGTTAAATACGGGTTGTTTCCAGGTCCTATGGTACAGTCAGGTTGGTTTTTTATGATGTCACACTGCACACCTATGGCAAGTAATTGGCCATTTGTTGTGTTTCACATTTTAAGTGGGGCTAGGTCTACCTGTGTCTGCACAGACAAGTGATCACACCGTATAATTAGTGTCACAAACCTTTATTTGTAAAATTTAACATTGTTCAGAAGTGGTTTTGTCCAGTTAGTAGTAGACAAAACATACTACCCACTTTCCCAATGTGGGATACTATAAGAAAAGAAGCCAACAGGGCCTAACAAACTAAGGTGCCAACAGGGCAACAGGGAGAACAACAAGGGTCCAACATGGACAACAACTTGAATGTGACTATGGCCACATTATTGGGCGTGGTTTGGTGGAGTATTGGCCCTGGCCAACTGGGCTGCCTGGAGGGCATGTATCATGGCACCCAAGCGGGCAAGGTGTTGCTGCCCTTCTTGGTGTGCCTCTCCAGATGCTGCTGTGCCTCCTGGTGAGCTTGCAGCAGCTCCTCAATAGTTGGTACACCTGTATGGGAAAGAAGGACATTATTCAGTTACCAGTGCAGGTGTGTGCGAGTGTTTGAGGGCATTGTTATGGATTATACGTACGCAGCACATCACCATCCCCGGTTCCATCTGTAGGAGATGGGGATGGGCTGACAGTCCAGCCTGCAGCACGAGCTCTTTCTCCTTGACCAAAAAAAAAGGACAAACACATCAGGACTACAATACTGCTGTCTGGCCCACACACCAATAAGTACATTAGAAAGCTTGTAGGCCTTAGCAGAAACTTACCACCATACACAGGACCAGCAGGCTCAAGGTCAGGGTGTGGGGACCACAACACACCAGGGCTCGGACGGGAGCTGGAGATGCAGGGGAGGTTGTTCCTGGGCTGGGTGTGTGTGGCCACAAGATGGGACTTGGTGGTAACAGGGGTCCAGGGCTGGCTGCAGCCAAGGCTTGTGCCCCTGGCATGGAGGGGGTGGCTGGGCCCTCCCGGGTCGCTGCAGCTGGTGTCTCTGGTGTAGAGGGAGTGGCTGGGCCCTCCAGGGCCACTGCGGCTGGCGTCCCTGGTGTGGGGGGACTGGCTGGGCCCTCAGGGGAAGGTGGTGGGGGTGTCCCGGGTGGGCTCGGGGACTGTGGGCCCTCCTCAAACGCGCAGTCCTCCTCATCTGTAATATCAAACATGACAACACCGATTTAACAAAAGGACCACAACATAGGGAAAACACCTAGTGTGTGTGTGTATGAATGTCATGACGGCGTGAAGGGTACAGTGAAAGGTTAGGGTTAGGGCGCGACCTTATGGTGAGGGCCCAGTCTGTGTTAGGACATGATAACAACACCAGTGCCCACATATTTTGGAATTCAAACAGCCTTTGGCATGGGATGGATTTTTAACATTACAAGAAGAGCAGCCAGTAAGCATCAGGTGGTGGCACCATGGTGCCAAACACATAGCAGTCAGCTTGTATTGAGTTTTCCGTATTGTTCTCAATGTGTTGCAAAATGGTATGTGTCACAGTGCACACATATGTGCTGCGAGATGTCATGTGGGTCTTCCAATTCGCATTAATATGTTGTTGTCACCTTTGCGGTCATGACAAAACTATTTTTGCCAACACACAGCTCAAGGGCCACTATAGGCGTCACCATTTGAATGACAAAAGAGTGTATTGTACACCTTCATGTTGCATTGTGACCAACATGCAGATGCACATTGGTGACACATCCACATGGTGGCTTAGGGCACACTGTGCCATGGCACAATACCACATGATGGTTGTGTAGTGTTTGGAGTAGGATGATTGGCATGTGTGTGTTTGGCATTGCCACATACTCACCACGCAGCCTGGCAATCCAGGCACAAATATCCACAATCCGCCCTGGGGACTTGTGTTTCAGATCAGCCAGTTTTTTTGGATCTGCTTGCGGGTCCTCTCTACCCCAGTTTCTGAAGCAGGGCCCGCTGGATCCTCTTCAGTATACTGCGCTCGCGCAGCCGTGGGTGACGGTGACACTAGTGACACCAGTAGTTATGGCGGTCACACAGGTCTATCAGAACCATTAGCTCTGCCAGACCCCATGTGGCTGCGCGCTGTGCGGCAGCCATGACTCTTGTCCTATGTGCAGGGGAGGGGCAGGCACCTGTCAGGCAGGGAGGAAGGAGCAGAAACGTCATGACGTCACCACGCACACCGACGCAGCCAAACAAAGTTTAGGGCACTAACCAGGTACACGCCTGCGGAGTGAGAGCAGGATAATGTATCCATCTGCATCACCTAATTCACACCGTGTAGGGAGCTTGTAGTGCGTGGCCCATGCCACCCATGTATGATGTGTAGGGCAACATCTGACATAGCATGTGGCACTATACTCGACACAGCGCTGATGAATACACGCGGATGACATAGCTTGCGCGTATCTATGCCGCCAATTCATGAACTGTGTTTGCGTACTGCTGTGTAGGTGAAGATGTGTGTGGTGCTGAACGGACAGCTCTTCAAATATGGCACCCTGTCAACTGACATCCAATGGGAACACAGTACCCACCACCAATCATCGCAGACGGGGCACGCTGTGGCACGCCTACAGGAAATCAATAGGTGACGCAGATTCCATCACTATTGCCCTATCACCCGGAAATCTCGCCTTCATGATTGCGTCTGCTTTCAGAGCAGTGCTCAGTAATCAGGCGAGAGGCGATTTATCGCCGCAAAATTCACCAATCACACGCCACAACCGTGGGGCTATTTCACGGCAATTGTTTCAGGGCAACATATCGCCTTTAAGATTCCTGGTGAGATTGCAGCGTCTAAAGGTACCCTTAGCGTACTAATTGCCAACCCTAAACATATCCCCTTCTGTAGGAACTCCAAGATGGCTGAAATTGGGGGATGACCCACAGAATTGACCCCTGAGATGGATAAGAATTTCTTCAAGACCCTCCTATACAGCCTGGTGGTAATTGGTTTTCAGCTAGCCAAAACAGTCGCTACTAGATCCTGGGAAAACCTTCTTTCTAGGAGCAGCTGCCTCTCAAGAGCCACACCATCAAATGCAAGCCAATCTCTTGAGGGTGTAGGACTGAACCCTGTTTTAGTAGATGCGGTGTAATCGGAATGAGCCAAGAATCTGCAATCACCATCTTTTTCACTCAAAAAAACAAGGTCTCTTGGGTCATCGTGGAGCAATCATTATTAAGAAGCTTGATGTATTCATACTTTCTGTAAGACTACAGGCATCAACATGGCTGTGGGAAATGCATACAGCAGAACTAAATTCCAAGGTGTTTTAAAGGCGTCTACAGCTAGTCTGTCTCTTGGGTTGAGAAGCAGAATTTTGGCACCTTCCTGTTTCTCTCTGGTAGCAAACAGATCTATTGACTGTAAGCCCCACTGATCTGTAATGGTCTTGAATACTCTGGGCCTTAGGCAACAGTCTCCCTGTTTCAAGGGACATCTGCTGAGAAAGTCTGCTACAAAGTTACTTGACCCTTTGATATGTAATGCAGTCAGTGAGGAAAGATGTTGTTGGGCTACTTTGAAAATGTGGAAGGTGACTTCCATCAGAGAGGGGGATATGCCCTCCGGATGATTTACATAGGAAACTGCCACGCTGTTGTCGGAAAAAGGCTGGAATTCCTGTCCTTGAGATTTGAAGAAGCCTGCTTTTACATAGTAACATAGTAACATAGTTTTTAAGGTTGAAGGAAGACTTTAAGTCCATCTAGTTCAACCCATAGCCTAACATGTTGATCCAGAGGAAGGCAAAAAAAAACCATGTGGCAACACTAAGCTCCACATTGGGGGAAAAAATTCCTTCCTGACTCCAGATATGGCAATCAGACTAGATCCCTGGATCAACGCCCTATCAAAGAATCTAGTATATATAACTGGTAATATTATAGTTTTCAAGAAAGGCATCCAGGCCCTTCTTAAATGTTAGTAGTGAGTCACTCATTACAACATCATGTGGCAGAGAGTTCCATAGTCTCACTGCTCTTACAGTAAAGAATCCGCGTCTGTGATTATGATTAAACCTTCTTTCCTCCAGACGTAGAGGATGCCCCCTTGTCCCCGTCTCAGGCCTAAGAGTAAAGAGATCATTAGAAAGGTCTCTGTACTGTCCCCTCATATATTTATACATTATTATAAGATCACCCCTAAGTCTTCATTTTTCCAAGCTAAATAACCCCAAGTTTAATAACCTGTCTTGGTATTGCAGACCCCTCAGTCCTCTAATAACCTTGGTCGCTCTTCTCTGGACCCGCTCAAGTTCAGCTATGTCTTTCTTATACACCGGAGACCAGAATTGTACACAGTATTCTAAGTGTGGTCGCACTAGTGACTTGTATAGAGGTAAAATTATGTTCTCCTCATGAGCATCTATGCCTCTTTTAATGCATCCCATTATTTTATTTGCCCTTGCAGCAGCTGCCTGACACTGGCCACTAAATGTGAGTTTGTCATCTACCCATACACCCAGGTCTTTTTCAGTGACAGTTTTGCCCAGTTTTCTTGTAGAATCCTGTAGTACTGCTCTGCTCTCCATATTCGCACCCCAGCCGAAGGAACTGGCGTCTGTGGTAATCACATCCGTGGCTGGGGATACCCATGGTACCCCTCAAGTCAAGTTGTCTGTGTTTATCCACCATCTGAGGGAAACAAGCATGTTTGATGAAAGCTGTAACCTGCCCTCCAGTCTTTTAACCACTCCTGGTTGCGGATGACTTCCCCGCTGTAGGAGATGGGAGTGTAATTGGCTCCACTGGACAGCTGAGATACAAGCTGCAAGAAAACCCATCAGAGACATAGCCCTCCTGAGAGACATATCTAGGTGGTCCAGGGTTGATGATATTAGTGAGACAATTTTCCATTTTTTTGTCCTCTGATAGGTGTCAAATTTGGGGTCTTGAATCCAGAATCAGCCCTAGAAACAGCTGTGATGTTGATGGAAGAAGACAAGATTTCTCCAGATTCACCAACCACCCCAGACCTTCCAGGGTCTTCATTACCATCTGAATTTGGTGATTTCAATCGGTCTGGAGTTTCCTATGATAAGAAAAAAAAAAGGGCATATAAGGGTATTTTGATCCCGAATGTGTGCCAACATTTCTGCTACCACTTAAGTGATCACCCTTGGAGCCATTGAAATACCAAAAGGCAAAGCTCGATATTGTAAGTGTTTTATTACCTCCTGGTTGGGCAAGGCTAGTCTCAATAATTGCCGGTGATCTGGGTGAATAGGAATATGGTAGTACGTGTCTTTCAGATCAAGTATTACCATGAAGCAATTTGGGAAAAGGAGTTTAATGGTGGATCTGACAGTTTCCATTTTAAACGATTGCTGAAAGTCATGGAGATTGCTTTTTAACCCCTTCACGACCCATAGTATTTAAGGTTGAAGGAAGACCTTAAGTCCATCTAGTTCAACCCATAGCCTAACATGTTGATCCAGAGGAAGGCAAAAAAAAAAACCATGTAGCAACACTAAGCTCCACATTGGGGAAAAAATTCCTTCCTGACTCCAGATATGGCAATCAGACTAATTCCCTGGATCAACGCCCTATCAAAGGATCTAGTATATATAACTGGTAATATAACATTTTTCAAGAAAGGCATCCAGGCCATTCTTAAATTTTAGTAGTGACTCACTCATTACAACAGCATGTGACAGAGTTCCATAGTCTCGCTGCTCTTACAGTAAAGAATCCACGTCTGTGATTATGATTAAACCTTCTTTCCCTCAGACTTAGAGGATGCCCCCTTGTCCCCGTCTTAGGCCTAAGAATAAGATCATTAAGAAGGTCTCTGTACTGTCCCATCATGTATTTATACATTATTATAAGATCACCCCTAAGCTTTTGTTTTTCCAAACTAAATAAGAACCTTGGTCGCTCTTCTCTGCACCCACTCTATTTCAGCTGTGTCTTTCTTATACACCAGAGACCAGAATTGTACACAGTATTCTAAGTGTGATCGCACTAGTGACTTGAATAGAGGTAAAATTATGTTCTCCTCATGAGCATCTATGCCTCTTTTAACCCCTTCATGACCCGGAAATTTTTTGTTTTTCATTTTTGTTTTTGCTCCCCTGCTTCCAAGAGCCATAACTTTTTTAATTTTCCTGTCAATATAGACATATGATGGCTTGTTTTTTGCGGGATGAGATGTACTTTTAGATGCAATCATTTATTTTACCATATAGTGTACAGGGAAATTGCAAAAAAATTCTACATGTAGTGAAATTGCAAAAAAAGTGCATTGACACGTTTGTTTTTTGGGTACCGTATATACTCGCGTATAAGCCGAGATTTTTAGCCCAAAATTGGTTGAAAAGTCCCCCCCTCGGCTTATACGCGAGTCACTGTATACAGTGTATACAGTATACAGGCCCGCCCCCATCAGTATACAGGCCCCCTCTTGCTGCACAAACCTGTAAAGGAAGAGATTAGTATACTTATCACTGTCCCTCTGCCGCTGTCCCGCCGCCGTCATCGCGCTCCTCCGTCTTCATCCGGCTTCCTCCGGTCGGCGCAGGCAATGACGTCATTGTCTGCGCGCCAGAGGAAGCCGGAAGACGCTGGATGAAGACAGAGATGGAGGAGCGCGATGGCGGCGGCAGGACAGTGGCAGCGGGACAGTGATAAGTATACTAATCTCATCCTTTACAGGATTGTGCACCAAGGGGGGCCCTGTATACTGATGGGGGCTGTATACACCTCTGGGGCTGCTGTATACTACCCTCTGGGGCTGCTGTATACTACCACTGGGGCTGCTGTATATACCTCTGGGGCTGCTGTATACACCTCTGGGGCTGCTGTATACTACCACTGGGGCTATATATACCACTGGGGCTGTATATACCTCTGGGGCTGCTGTATACTACCTCTGGGGCTGTATATACCTCTGGGGCTGCTGTATACTACCTCTGGGGCTGCTGTATACTACCACTGGGGCTGCTGTATATACCTCTGGGGCTGCTGTATACTAACCACTGGGTCTGCTGCTGTATATACCACTGGGGCTGCTGCTGTATATACCACTGGGGCTGCTGTATACTACCACTGGGGCTGCTGTATATACATCTGGGGCTGTATATACCTCTGGGTCTGCTGTTTACACCTCTGGGGATGGTGTATACACCTCTGGGGCTGCTGTATACTACCACTGGGGCTGTATATACCACTGGGGCTGCTGTATACTACCACTGGGGCTGTATATACCTCTGGGGCTGCTGTATACTACCTCTGGGGCTGTATATACCTCTGGGGCTGCTGTATACTATATGTAGTAATGGATCCGGCATCGGACACTTCTCCAATATTCAAAATTTATTCAGTAATATTCATAAGATCATAAAATCAGCGACCTAGGGAGCGCAGTCCCGCTGGACGCGTTTCGTACACAGTACTTCATCAGCAGCTTAAAACCAAATGAACAACAATTCACATATATACCATGTGAAGCCCCCCCCCCATTACTGATTGATAATTAGTATTCAGCTGGTAGGCTGGAGAAGCCTATATCAACTACTTACAGGAAAAGCCAGACAAAATCTATGACTTCTAACATCATGCAAATACATGAATCGGAATTGGAAGGGGAACGTCGGGATGCCTCCCCCACCGGAGTCTTACCTCGGGGGTTTATCGCTTATATTAACAACAATGATTTCAACGTGCGATTTACTTATGAGGTACAAGGGACTCATGCACATTATTTAGACATCACGCTCCTGGGTAATAGCGTAACAGGAGACATCATTACGTCTCTGTACCGCAAGCCGATTGCGGGTAACACTTTGCTCCATGCAACGAGCAGTCACCCACGTCATGTAGTGAGAAATCTGCCAACAGGGGAACTGATAAGGGCAAAAAGGGCCTGCACGAATAATCATGCTTTCCAGGACGAGGTTGTTAACATCAGTAAACGCCTCCGCAGCCGCGGTTATTCACTACACCATGTGAATGACGCCCTACGGAAGGTAGAGATGAGATCAAGAGAGTCCCTTTTGGAACCAGTGATGATGCAGATGCACGTTAACCCTTCACATCCCGGTGGATCACAACACCAGAGGGTCATGGCAAGACATTCCAACACGTATATACCCACATTCTCCACACCGTACAGTCAGGACTTCAATGCTATTGTGGGGATTATTCACAAATATATCCCCATATTACATGAGGATCCTGTACTGCACAAAATTTTGCAAAATGGATACAGATGTGTCCCCAAAAAATCTAAGACCATTGGTAACATTCTGTCTCCATCACTATTTTCCTTGAACACCGCCCATCCGACTTGGCTAAATACTAAAGGAAATTATCCTTGTGGGGGAATAAGATGTGGCCTGTGTAAGTACATGGTGAAAACCAAATTGATTCAAGGGTACACTAGTACCAGGGATCATAGAATCAACGGATACATCAATTGCAACACAACCCATGTGGTCTACATGGCATCATGTGAGTCATGTAGAAAGAACTATGTGGGGTGTACTACAAGGCCCCTAAAGAAAAGGTTGGGGAACATATGACAGGTTCATTTCCTAACCCCAGATCCGTGGGTAGAAATTTATCAGGTCTCTCTAAACATTTTAGAGATGTCCACAATGGTGACCTTTCTACCCTTAGGGTGCAAGGAATAGAAAGAGTTAACCGCAATAAGAGAGGCGGAGATTGGGGTCGTGCGGTATTAAACAGAGAATTTTTTTGGATTGTGAACCTAGAGACAAGGGTCCCTATGGGACTAAACTACCGTACGGACTGCTCTTATTTCTATTGAACTCTGTTTCTCGTTGAGTGTGACATGCGAACCATGTACATATAAAAACATATACATTTCTTTGGATTGTGAACCTAGAAATAAGGCTCCCTATGGGACTAAACTACCGTACGGACTGCTCTTATTTCTATTGAACTCAGTTTCTCGTTGAGTGTGACATGCGAACCATGTCCATATAAAAACATATACATTTCTTTGGATTGTGAACCTAGAAATAAGGGTCCCTATGGGACTAAACCACCAGCTCTTTTTTTTCATTGAACCCAGTTTCTCGTTGAGTGTGACATACGAAGCATGTACATATATATAAAAACATGTAATTTTATTGTAGGTATGTTGGCACACAGTGTTTTTGTCACGATTCATGTATTTGCATGATGTTAGAAGTCATAGATTTGGTCTGGCTTTTCCTGTAAGTAGTTGATATAGGCTTCTCCAGCCTACCAGCTGAATACTAATTATCAATCAGTAATGGGGGGGGGCTTCACATGGTATATATGTGAATTGTTGTTCATTTGGTTTTAAGCTGCTGATGAAGTACTGTGTACGAAACGCGTCCAGCGGGACTGCGCTCCCTAGGTCGCTGATTTTATGATCTTATGAATATTACTGAATAAATTTTGAATATTGGAGAAGTGTCCGGTGCCGGATCCATTACTACATATAATCTTCTTGGACGTACGGGACGTCTCTTTCTGGCACCATCCGGTCCGTTGGAATTTGGTGAGCACGAACAAACCCCCTACCCTTTCCTCCCGCTGCTGTATACTACCTCTGGGGCTGCTGTATATACCTCTGGGGCTGCTGTATACTAACCACTGGGGCTGCTGTATATACCTCTGGGGCTGCTGTATACCACACTGCTGGGGCTGTATACCTGTGCTGGGGTCCACCCTCAATAGGTTTTCCCAGGTTTTGGGGGCAAAAGTAGGGGGGTCGGCTTATACACGGGTCGGCTTATACACGAGTATATACGGTATTTTAGTCGCCATGTTCACTATATGGTAAAACCGACGTGACGGGGTGATACCTCGGATCGGTACGTGTTCGTAGACACTCAACATGTGTACCTTTATTTAGATTCTGAAAAAAAATTCTGAAGTTTGAAAAAAACAAAAACTGACTTTTTGCGCCATGTTCTGCAACCCGTAGCGTCCTCATTTTTCAGGATCTGGGGCTATGTGATGGCTTATTTTTTGCGTCTTGTATAAGCCGACCCGTGTATAAGCAGACCCCCCTACTTTTGCCCCCAAAACCTGGGAAAACCTATTGACTCATGTATAAGCCGAGGGTGGACCCCAGCACAGGTATACAGGCCTCCCCAGTGGTAGTATACAGCAGCCTCCCCAGTGGTATATACAGGCCCCAGCAGTATATACAGCAGCCCCAATGGTATACAGCTGCCGCCCCAGCAGTATTACAGCAGCCTCCCCAGTGGTATATACAGGCCCCAGCAGTATTACAGCAGCCTCCCCAGTGGTATATACAGGCCCCAGCAGTGTATACAGCAGCCTCCCCAGTGGTATATACAGGCCCCAGCAGTATTACAGCAGCCTCCCCAGTGGTATATACAGGCCCCAGCGGTATATACAGCAGCCCCAGTGGTATACAGCAGCCTCCCCAGTGGTATATACAGGCCCCAGCAGTATTACAGCAGCCTCCCCAGTGGTATATACAGGCGCCAGCAGTGTATACAGCAGCCCCAGTGGTATACAGCAGCCTCCCCAGTGGTATATACAGGCCCCAGCAGTATATACAGCAGCCTCTCCAGTGGTATATACAGACCCCAGCAGTATATACAGCAGCCCCAGTGGTATACAGCAGCCTCCCCAGTGATATATACAGGCCCCAGCAGTATTACAGCAGCCTCCCCAGTGGTATATACAGCAGCCCCAGTGGTACACAGCAGCCTCCCCAGTGGTATATACAGGCCCCAGCAGAATATATATCAGCCCTAGTGGTATACAGCAGCCTCCCCAGTGGTATATACAGGCCCCATCAGTATTATAGCAGCCTCCCCAGTGGTATATACAGGCCCCAGCAGTATATACAGCAGCCCCAGTGGTATACAGGCCCCAGTGGTATATACAGCCCCCGGTGTTATATACAGGCCCCAGCAGTATATACAGCAGCCCCAGTGCTATACAGCAGCCCCAGTGGTATATACAGCAGCCCCAGTGGTATATACAGCAGTCCCAGTGGTATACACAGGCCCCAGCGGTATATACAGCAGCCCCAGTGGTATACAGCAGCCCCAGTGGTATATAGCAGCCCCAGTGGTGTCATATATGGCCCCCAAATGCTGGCACTCGCCCCCCTCCGTTGTAAGGCCCCCCTGCTGCTTAACTTGCCATCCCTGGTCTTCTGCACCGCGCCGGTCCTCCATGCTCTCATCCTCGGCCGGTCACATGACCCCGGATGCTGCCGAGGACGGGAGCACGGAGGACCGGCGCGGTGCAGAAGATCAGGGATGGTAAGTTAAGCAGCAGGGGGGGGGCTTAGAAAGGAGGGGGCGAGTGCCAGCATTTGGGGGCCATATATGCAGATATGCACTGCTTCCCTCTGCCGCTGATTGACAGGGGGAAGCAGTGCATATATAATGAGCGGCCCCATGTGACGGGGCGCTCATACAGCAGCCTCCCCCCGCCTCCTCCAGCCTCCACAGCCCCCACCACAGCCACCACACCATGTACCGTATTGACCTGTGTATAAGCCGAGGGGGGGACTTTTCAGCCCAATTTTTGGGCTGAAAAACTCGGCTTATGCACGAGTATATATGGTATATATTGTGCACAGGTCCTATTCAGGATACTAATAAACGTTTCCCATTTGCTTTGTGTACTTTTATGTCTCAGGACATCGTCCCAGTTTATTGCACTAAGATCATCTCTCAACCGTTGGAAATTTGCCTTCCTGAAGTTTAGTGTCCTTGTAGCCCTTCTACTACATATCTTAGGGGCCTTTCACACCTGATTCTTACAGGATTAATTTTTTTTGCCCATTCTCTTTAACCCCTTCCCGACATAGGATGTTGTGCAACGTCCTGTGTTTCTGCCTGTTCCCGACACAGGACGTTGCACAACGTCCTGGCAGATTTGAGCTGCTGCAGCTCCTGTGAGTGGGGTCGCTCAGGTGTCACAGATGCTGCTGCTCTGTGACAACCTGTAGATGACCCCACAGGGGGTGGATTAACCCCCCCATGCCCAGGACCCCTCCGATCGGCAGTTTAAAAGTGAAACTGCCGATCGGAGGGAATCATAGGGATTCACCCCTCCAGATCTGATTGGAGCTCTCCAATCAGATCTGGAGGGGCGGCTCGGCAAGTGCCCACCCCTCATCATCCCCTTCCAGCTCCATGACTCACTGGGCCCCCCCCCCCGTCCCCCTAAACCGCCCGCCCCCTCTATAATTAGGTATATGCCGGCGGGCTGCACCCGCGTGCGCCCGCCGGCAACACTGTCCTGTCCCCTGCAGTTGTGGTCCCCTGCAGGCTGCCCCTGTGCCTGGCCCCCCCCTCACCTCCTGCGGTGGGCTGCACACTTCGGTGCACCCGCCGCTGTGGCCGCCTTGCTGCCGCCGCCGCTGCTGCTGGCCTCCTCTGCCCGCCGGTCTGTGGCCCCGCCTCCTCTCCCGGCCTCCTCCTGCTCATCGGTGGAACGAGGGAGGTAAGTATGTATGTATGTATCTATGTATCTATGTATGTGTGTATGTATCTATGTATGAATGAATGAATGAATTGATGGATGGGTGATGGATGGATGGGTGAATGGATAGATAAATGGGGGGTGTATGCGTGGACGTGTGCGTGCGTGGACGTGAGCGTACATGAGTGTGCGTGGACGTGAGTGTGCGTAGACGTGTGCGTGTGTGGACATGTGTGTGGACGTGTGCATGTGTGGACACGTGTGTGGACGTGTGCGTGCATAGATGTGTGTGTGCATAGACGTGTGCGTGCATGGATGTGTGCATAGATGGATGTGTGCGTGGACGTGTGCATGGATGTGGATGTGCGTGGATGTCAGCGTACGTGTGTGAATGTGCGTGGATGTCAGCGTGCGTGTGTGGATGTGTGCATGCGTGGATGTCAGCGTGCGTGCGTGGATGTCAGCGTGCGTGCGTGCGTGGATGTGTGGATGTCAGTGTGCGTACTTGAATGTCAGCGTGCGTGCGTGGATGCCAGCGCACGTGGATGTCAGCATGCATGGATGTCATCATTTGTGGATGTGCGTGCGTGGATGTGCGTGCGTGGATGTCAGCGTGCGTGGATGTGTGCGTGGATGTCAGCGTGCTTGAATGTCAGCGTGCATGCGTGATTGTCAGCGTGCGTGGATGTCAGCGTGCGTGGATGTCAGCGTGCATGCGTGGATGTCAGCGTGCTTGAATGTCAGCGTGCGTGCGTGGATGTGTGTGTGGATGTGCGTGGATGTCAGCGTGCGTGCGTGGATGTGTGCGTGCGTGGATGTGGATGTGAGTGCGTGGATGTGGGTGCGTGGTTGTGTGCGTGCGTGGATGATGGGTGCATAGGTGGATGGATGGGTGCAACAAGGGATCAAGTGTCCTCTTGTTGTAGTCTCTGGGATCATAGTCATGGTGCACTGTATGACAGGTCATTGTCATACAGTGCACCATAACTCTGACCCCAGAGACTGTAGGAAGAGGACATTTCATCCCTTGCTGCAGTCTCTGGATTGACCAGAGGCGATCGAGCATCGTGGGACCTTCGTTGTGGACTACGTCGGAGGCGTTCGAGCGTCGTGGGACCCTTGTTGTGGACTACGTCGGATCTTTATAATAAAGATGGAGTCCGAATTTTGTTTGTGTTATTTTTTCAAATAAAAAGATTTTTCTCTGTGTGTTTTTTCTGACTATTTACCAGAGATTCCTAATGGCGGGTCTAACATTGGCCCTATATTATGAATCTCGGGCTTAGTGCCAGCTGCCAATAAAAAGCTGGCATTAACCCCTTTATTACCCAGTTTGCCACCGGCACCAGGGCAACTGGAAGAGCATGGGTACAGCGCCAGAAAATGGCGCTTCAATGAATGCGCCATTTTTTGGGGCGGGCGCGGGCTGCAATTCACAGCATGGGGGGGCCCAGAACGCTCGGGCTTCTCCATGCTGCGGATTCCAGCCCCCAGCTGCCTAGTTGTACCTGGCTGGACCAAAAATATGGCGGAGCCCCATGTCATTTTTTTTTCTAGAATTAGTTCTAGAAGAAGAAAAAAGGGCTTTGCTGTATTTTTGGTGGCCAGCCAGGTACAACGAGGCAGCTGGGGGTTGGTGGCAGTCCGTAGCTGCCAAGTTGTACCTGGCTGGACCAAAAATATGGTGGAGCCCCATGCCATTTTTTTCTAGAATTAGTCCTAGAAAAAAAAAAAAAAATGGGCTTTGCTGTATTTTTGGTTGCCAGCCAGGTACAATGAGGCAGCTGGGGGTTGCTGGCAGTCCGTAGACGCCAAGTTGTACCTGGCTGGACCAAAAATATGGCGGAGCCCTACGCCATCTTTTTTCTAGAATTAGTCCTAGAAAAAAAATAAAAATGGGCTTCGCTGTATTTAGATGCATAGTGAACACTTTGAACCCCCAGGTGCTTCCAAATTGATCCATAAAAATGAAAAAAGAAAATTTGTGTGAAAACAAATGTACTTTTTCCTTCTTACGGATCAATTTGTGAAGCACCTGGGGGTTCAAAGTTCTCACTATGCATCTAGATGCATTCCTTGGGGGGTCTAGTTTCCAAAATGGGGTCACTTGTGGGGGAGCTCCAATATTTAGGCACACAGGGGCTCTCCATACACGACATGGTGTCCACTAACGATTCCAATAGTTAGCGGACACCATGTCGCGTATGGAGAGCCCCTGTGTGCCTAAACATTGGAGCTCCCCTACAAGTGACCCCATTTTGGAAACTAGACCCCCCAAGGAACATATCTAGATGCATAGTGAGCACTTTGAACCCCTAGGTGCTTCACAAATTGATCCGTAAAAATGAAAAAAGAAAATTTGTGTGAAAACAAATGTACTTTTTCCTTCTTACGGATCAATTTGTGAAGCACCTGGGGGTTCAAAGTGCTCACTATGCATCTAGATGCATTCCTTGGGGGGTCTAGTTTCCAAAATGGGGTCACTTGTGGGGGAGCTCCAATGTTTAGGCACACAGGGGCTCTCCATACACGACATGGTGTCCGCTAATGATTCCAATAGTTAGCAGACACCATGTCGCGTATGGAGAGCCCCTGTGTGCCTAATCATTGGAGCTCCCCCACAAGTGACCCCATTTTGGAAACTAGACCTCCCAGGGAACGTATCTAGATGGGTTGTGAACATTTTGAACACCCAGGTGCTTCACAAATTCATCTGTAAAATTGAATAAGTACTTTTTTTTTCCATAAAAATTTTCGTTTTCATTTTCACAGATTAATTTGTGAAGCACTGGAGCATTCAAAATGCTCACCACCCATCTAGATAAGTTCCCTGGGGGGTCTAGTTTCCAAAATCTGGTCACTTGTGGGGGAGCTCCAATGTTTAGGCACACAGGGGCTCTCCAAATGCAACATGGTGTCCGCTAACAATTTGAAAAATCAGCTCAAATTGTTAGCGGACACCATGTCGCCCCTGTGTGCCTACACATTGGAGCTCCCCCATAAGTGACCCCATTTTGGAAACTAGACCCCCCAGGGAATTTATCTAGATGGGTGGTGAGCATTTTGAACCCCCAGGTGCTTCACAAATTCATCCGTAAAAATGAAAAAGTACTTTTTTTTTCTGCAAAAATGTTCTTTTAGCCTAAATTTTTTCATTTTCACATGGGGAACAGGATAAATTGGAGCCTAAAAATTGTAGGGCAATTTCTCCTGAGTACATCAATATCTCATATGTGGTCATAAACCACTCTTTGGGCGCACGGCAGGGCTCAGAAGGGAAGGAGCGCCATTTGACTTTTTGAATGGAAAATTAGCTCCAAAAGTCAAATTGCGCTCCTTCCCTTCTGAGCCCTGCCGTGCGCCCAAAGAGTGGTTTATGACCACATATGAGATATCGATGTACTCAGGAGAAATTGCCCAACAATTGTTAGGATCCATTTTATCCTGTTCCCTATGTGAAAATGAAAGAATTGAGGCTAAAAGAACATTTTTGTTGGAAAAATTAAAATGACCATTTTTTCCTTCCACTTTGCTTTAGTTCCCGTGAAGCACCTGAAGGGTTAATAATCTTCTTGAAGGTAGCTTTGAGTAGCTTGAGGGGTGCAGTTTTTGGAATGGTGTCACTTTTGGGTGTTTTCCGTCATGTACACCCCTCAAAGGGACTTCAAATATGATGTGGTCACTAAAAAAAAATGGCTTTGTAAATTTTGCTGGAAAAATGAAAAATTGCTGATGAACTTTGAACCCTTATAACGTCCGAACAAAATTTTTTTTTTTCCAAAATTGTGCTGATGTAAAGTAGACATGTGGGAAATGTTATTTATTAACTATTTTGTGTCACATACCTCTCTGGTTTAGCAGAAAAAAAATTCATAATTTGAAAATTGCAAAATTTTCAAAAATTTTGCCAAATTTTAAATTTTTTCACAAATAATTGCAAAAATTATCAACCTAAATTTAATACTAACATGAAGCCCAATATGTCACGAAAAAACAATCTCAGAATCGCTAGGATCCGTTGAAGCGTTCCAGAGATATTACCTCATAAAGGGACACTGGTCAGAATTGACAAAAATGGCCTGGGGGTGAAGGGGTTAATGATTTCAGGAGAAAACATGAAGCAACAAGATTGTACCCGACAAAATTAAAGTGAATGGGCAAAATACTGTACGGGCCGCTTTACACACACAGATATCTGTGACCAACTTCTGAACAGATCTCTGGTTGCAGTGAAATCATGGACACATTGCTCCATTTTGTACACAGCCACAAAATGGAACAATGTGTCCATGATTTCACTGCAACCAGAGATCTGTTCAGAACTTGGTCACAGATATCTGTGTGTGTAAAGTGGCCTTCAGAATCGGGTTTTTGCCTGATCTTCCAAATCAGGAAAAAAACGCAAGTGTGAAAGGCCCCTTATTAAAGGATACTTGAAAACTTATTATTTTGTGATCACTATTACTAGGCAGTGAATAAATGTAGAAATTTACTCCATACTTTACTATATATCCAAGTTGTAGAGTCCTTCCTACCCTGGAGAATAATAATTAGGTTTTCAGAAAACCCTCGTAATCTCAATAACTGCCTCCCAAGTTCCACGCTGTCAAGTGGAGACCCCTCACCTGAGGGAGACTGAATGGACCCTGAGATAGCAGGCCCAGATCTGAGGGTAGGATCCAAGGGTCTAATACAGATATGGCTCTGAGCCATGAAAACCAGTCTCCTGGGCCAGAAGGGAGCGATGAGAATCACTCTTGCCCTTTTCTCCCTGATCTTACTGATGACTAGTGGTAGCAGGGCCAACGATGGGAATGCATAAGCCAGACAAAAGTCCCAAGAAGCCTGTAAAGAGTCGATGATCTTTGGTTGGTCTGCTATATTCAGAGAGGCAAATCTCCTGACCTGTCTGTTAGCTCTAGTAGTGAATAAGTGTATTCCTGGGAGACCCCACAGGTCCACTATTTTTGTGAAGATCAGGTGACACAGAACCCACTCTCCTTGATGAAGAGTATGGCAACTAAGGAAGTCCGCTCTGGTATTGTCCACACCCCTGATGTGAAGGGCTGATAGGGACAGGAGATGGGATTCGGCCAACTCGAAGATCTTCTCCATCGTAATAGGCATCAGAGTCCTTGATCGAGTTCTGCCTTGCTGATTGATATACGTGACAGATGTTCTGTTGTCGGACAGGACTCGGACGTTAGTCCCCTGCAGCTGTGGAAGAAAGTGATGCAAGGCATGTTTGATGGTTTTCAATTCCCTAAAGTTTGAGGAGTCATTTGCTTCTTCTAAGGACCACAGACACTGGGCTAGGTCAGTCCCTAAATGGGCCCCCCATCCATCTGGGCTAGCATCTGTCACCACTATGGTAGAAGGCTTAATTACCCATGGAACCTCCCTGGAAAGGTTATTGGGATCTAACCACCACTACAGGGAATAACATCAAATCAAAAGAGAGGGCCAGCCGACCATTAAGATGCCCATGTAATAGCTCTTCTGCATAGAGGATTTCCTGCTGCAAACATCTAGTATGGAATTGTGCCCACTGGACTGCAGGAATACAAGATGTCAGGGACCTTAATAGGGACATAGCATCTCTTAAGGACATATGAGGATGGTCTATAGCTCCCCTAACTTTTTCTGCTATTAACAATTTCTTCTCTTCAAGAAGGAGACACTTCTGATTTACAGAATCTAGATGTAGCCCCAGAAATGACTGAAGAGTCAGTGGCACCAGCCTGGATTGGTCCAGATTGATTATCCAGCACAGAGCCTGTAATTATGAAATTCTGTTAGTAAGGTGAACTCTGCATTGTGCTGCAGAGCTCCCTACCACCAGAAAGTCATCCAAGTACGGCACAATGAGTGTCCTGTTGACGCAAATAAGCCATCACCTCTGATATCAGCTTGGTGAATACATGGGGGCCATGGAGAGACCAAATGGCATTGCTGTGAATTGAAAATGGCGGGGATGCCCTTCTACGGTGACTGCCACTGAGGTACTGTTGATAGGATGAATGGCCAGATGGTAATAGGCATCCTTTAGGTCCAGAACTGCATAAAGCATCTGGGGAACAAGAGCTTAATTGTACATCTTATAGACTCAATTTTGAAAGTGTGAAAGCGTAGAAAGGTGTTCAATTTCTTTAAATTTATGATAGTTCTATAAGAATCATCAGGCTTAGAGACCAGGAACAAAGGGGAATAAAATCTCCTTCCTTCCTGGTCCCCTGGAACTTCCAGGACATGCTTATCTAGCAGGCTCTGGACTTCTGATTCAAGAGCCTGCTGCTGTATAGGGGATGGCAGAGAAGTCCTCACAAAGGAATCCTGAAGGATGTGATGAAATTCTAGCCCAAGTCCTGATGAAACTAGGTTCAAGATCCAGGAATTAGATGTAATATTTTTCCATGCATTGCTAAAATTTCTCAAACTGTCACCAACCGGGGGATGGGGTCTAGCGGAACTTGTGTCCACCCTTAGAAGACGAACCACTAAAAAGGGCACCTTTGGGTGTGATCTCCTTGCTCTCCTACCGGTCCCTGTCCCTGTAGGGCTTCTTCTGACCGAACGGACGTCTCTTGAAGGCTCTCCTATAGGATCGGAACAGATGGATTAGGGAACCCCTTCTTTCATTCTGCTTCCATGGTGAGAATCTCATCAAGTGCTTTGTCAAACAGGTACTCACTCTGACATGGCGGCGCAAACAACTTAGATTTATCTTGTGCATCCCCCTTCCAACCCTTTAGCCAAAGGGCATTTTGAGCAGAATTTGTAAGGTCTGCCAATCTGGCCGCCAGCTGCAGGGGATCCGCCGAGGCATCTGCAAGGTATGCCGTTCCGCCTCTTTATGGAACGAATGATAGCAAATTCTCACTGGATACACCATTTTTGATTTGGTCTTCCAGCTGGTCTACACAGAACAACATAGAGCTTGCAGTGCATGTTGCAGATATGGCTGATTTAAAAGCTCCTGTGCAGGACTCCCATGAGCGTTTAAGGAGCATTTCGGCTTTACGATTTAATGGATCAGATTATAGCCCTGAATCTCCTACAGGCAAGGTAGAATGCTTTGACGTAGATGCCACCGCAGCGTCTACCTTCGGAACTTTGGACCAATTTATTAACTCCGCATCGTCAAAGGGGTATTTACATTTGGAAGAGGAATGAAGGGAACCTAGTCTCTCCTGCATATCCCATTCTCTTTTGACCAGATCCTTTAAAACAGTGGACTGGAACGGGTCATCTCTTTTTTTGGGAGAGTCCTGCAAACATAATATCTTGCAAGGACTTGGATTCTTTTGCATCTGCAATCCCCATGGTATTTCGTATTGACGTAACCAGGTTATCCATACTTTTAATAGGAAAGCAGGATTTTCCTTCCTCATCTGAGGATGATGACGATGAAGATGATTGAGAGGAACTAGAAGATCTAGCTTGGTCGCTATCAGAAGAGGACTCAGAGGTATGTCCTTTTTTTATTTAGACTTCGGTTTCTTAGAATGGCCAATTCCTTTAAGGGACTTAAATTCCTCCCTATTCATGGTACATATGTCAGTTGATCTGACTGACGACTCCTCCTGCAAGGTCTGGTCTATGCAATGCTGACACAGCAGTTTAGAATAAGTGTCAGGAAGAGGTTGTGAAAATAGAGCACATTTCTTGCTTTTTGGTTTTCTTAGCCTAAAAAAGAGGGGTACACAGAAAGAAGGGGATCAGCTTAATAGGCACTCACCCAGGGAAGCTTGCAATGTGGTACTGGTTCTGAAGGTGGAAGCACAGCATGAGATGAAGACGGACCAGCTTTACTTCGCTCACTCCGATCATTAGAGCCGCTCACTGTTGATCTTACTTCTGCTGTGGAGCTGCACATCCACCTCAGTGGATGCACCTCTGAAGCCCCTGGCGAAGACATCTTGCGGGCACACATGCTGCCTTGAGATGCCGAGATTTAACTCTTCAGCCCGCCCATTCTCCTCTCCATGCCAGAGTAGTGGAATTTAGCACTAGAAACCCGGAAGTCCCAGCAGCTGGAGGTGCAGGGCAGCCGATGCCGGCACCCTGTGCCCCTGGATGAGTGCAGCTGGTCTTGTCACCACACCACGTTCCCTCGAGTCAGGGCGGCCCCTCCAAACACTGACATTGTGGCATCCCTGCCCAGACAAGGGGGGAGTCTGTCAGGCAGGGCTCTCTCACCACTGCTTCTGGTGCCCCAGACCCTGCTGTCCCCGTGGAGACCGACACAGAGGCTGATTGGACCCAGGCATGCTTCCATGCTGCAGGTTCCCACAAGGACAGGAAACCAACTGAGGAGGAAAGGGGGACCATCCCTTTTAATCTGTAGGTTTCGTCCCTGTGGGCGGATCCCCTCTTGCAAGTGGGTGCTGGCGTGGCAAGGAGAAAAAAATCTATTCAGCTGTAGCCAAGTATGTTATGGTCTAGCACATAACATTGAAAATATTAAAGTAGTAATATTAAAAGGCAATTTCAAATTGCAAAAATATTAAAGGGTCTGGGAAATGGGAATGCAAATTAATTACAACCTTTGACTTTATTTGAACAGGTTTAAATCGTTTAGAAGGATTTATGACTCACTATAAAATGTGAGAATCCTTTTCAGGGCACCAGATTGAAAACTTACATATAAATTGAGACCATAAAATCTTTCATACAACCAAGCTGGACTAATTAAGGATTCTCTCTGTAAGCACTGATTGTTTACTGAAATGTCCATGTACTACACCTTGCATCTGCTCTGGTTGTGTATGTCTGTATATATATATATACATGCACTTCAGTAAGGAGGTGGTAGAACTCCAGCGCCACCTTTAACACATCACAATGCTGTCGAAGAACAGACTATCCCAGCCGTGGTGTTTTAAAATGCGTTGTCAGTGATTGACAGCACGATCTAAAGGGTTAACAGTGCCAATCGTATTGCTGATCCGACCGATGCTGTTAGCTGCACGTCAGCTGATGTGTGGGGGATGATGCAAGCTCTGCACGTGAGCTCACATCAACTGTAAGGAGGCGGCCAAGGGCATAGATATACAACCTTGGCTTGAAAGGGGTTAACCTTCTGTAACTAGACCCCCTGCCATTTAAACAGGGTTGAAATTGAGCCACATTCCTCTAAAATGTTGTGAAGGGCAGGGCATTGAAATATCCCATATCCTTCACAATGTTGTATACTGATGAAAAAGGGGATTTCATGTATGTCTCTAATTGCTTTACTAATAGTATGGATGACTGGCCTCTAACCTCTAAGTGCAGGTGCAAGCAGAAAAAATACATACTAATGAAAATAGGAGATATCTGCTGCAACACTGACACTAAATGTGTACAATTCATGAGTGTAATGAGCGGCCGAGCTGCACAACTAATATAAGAAGCATGATAAAATGTATTATGGCAAACACTGCCCTAGAATATATTGCAAATTGGAAGACTTAGCTTAAGCAGTGGCCACTGCGGAGTGCCCAGTGACCAACAACAAGGTGCTTCCATCTCATCGAGTTGTGCAATGTAACTGGGTTTATATGCCCTTATTTTTAATTGAAAAAGGAAAAGTGTGTGCTTTACGACACATGGGGTTTCATGAACATCAATTGACATTTAACATCTTTTAACAGAGTCAGACAGGGATTATATCGGTAAATCATATATACCTGTGACAAGACTCCTTTTAAAACAATGGTGATCTACACTCTTGTTAATGTCTCAATTGATAGCAATTTTCTTGTCAGACCATGCATTGGTCACAATATTATTCACAGGCATTTGGCAGTGGATGCTAAATAGGTAATTATTGAAAGATCAGCTTACTATGCAAGAAATCCAGAACACCTTAAACAAATTATTTGCCACAAATTCTACTGAGGGGTAGTCCCCAGTCTGGGAGGCTCATAAATGTGTGGTCGGGGGGGGGGGGGGGGGTTGGGTGTTCTTTAATATACATAGGGCACATTTAAAATGGGAGTGAGCTCAGTCAGCCATCAATGATTAGCGAACACTTGAAATTTGTCATAAGGGCCTCCCTGATCACAATCCAAAAGTCCTCATTCAAAAAAGAGAGGAGCGGAGATCTTTATCTCATAAAGCCAAGTGTTCCATGATCAAATTTAGAAAGCATTTTTATGAGTTTGGGTAAAAATGTGGCAGAACAATTGCCAGAGCCTTGAGGATTAAGTGGTCAAAGGGATATACCCCATCGATCCAGAGCCCTTCAGGCTAGAAAGCTACTTTACCAAGAGACATAGCCTCTTCCATTAGGCTGGTTTCATATTTGCGTTTTAGAACAAAACGTGGGCTGCATACTTATTTTCTGAAATCCGCAAGTGTTTTGCGCACCTATGTTTAACAGTGTGCGCAGGTGTACGCAGGAACATGCGTTTGAGTCCGTGCACATTTTGTATTTTTTGTGCATCGTTGGTTGCTTGGTTTATACACAAGCAACCAGACTCGCGCAAAGAATTAATGGATGTGAATGTGTGCGCATTGCCATCTGCAGGCGAGCGCAAGGAATGCAGCGCATGGTGACGTAGTTCACTGCTCCTCCCAGCATGTATCCTGTTTTGGTTGTGTTCTCCCTCTCCCTGGGCATGCCATAAGCGTGCCGTAAGTGAGGCCGTTAGGCGGCAGATAGGTAAATCTGCCGGATCTGCTGCAATCAGCGAAAAACGCTGATGTGAAAGGGGCCTAACAGGCAAAAACCCTGGGCACTGATACAGTAGTTCTTCCGTTGATTTACTATAAAAAAAAATTCTCATCATACTTATTTTCTCCATTCCTTTCTGCCATGAATAATACAGTGGCACCTTGATTTGCGAGTAACTATTTTGAGCATTTAGAAAGACGAGGTGCCATTTCTGAAAAAAGAGATTTTTGTATACTCCCCGTAAAATCATTTTCTCTTAGCCTTCATAGGGGGACACAGGACCATGGGTGTTATGCTGCTTATCCCTAGGAGGCGGCACTAAGTAAATGTAAAAACAAACTCCTCCTCTGCAGCAAACACCCCCTAGCTGGGCCAGGCCACGCCAGTTTTAGTGAACAAGCAGTAGGAGATAAACAAGTGCAACAAGTAAACAGCCACAGTAGTAACAATGACAACAAAAGGTACCAAGAAAACGAAGACCCTACAGGTCAACAGGGTGGGTGCGGTGTCCCCCAATGATGGCTAAGAGAAAATGATTTTACGGTGACTACACAAAAATCTGTTTTTCTCTAACGCCTCATTGGGGGACACAGGACCATGGGACGTCCTAAAGCAGTCCCTGGGTGGGAAAATGACACAACCCAAGGAACAAGGGACTAGTCCCAGGTTCCTGGAGCGCCTACTAAGATAGGTGCTCCACTGCCGTCTGAAGGATCTTCCTACCCAGGGCAGCATCCGCTGAAGCCTGGGTATGGACCCTGTAATGCTTTGAAAACTTGTGCAAGCTAGACCAAGTAGCAGCCTTGCACACCTGTTCAACTGAAGCCTGATGCCGAATGACCCAAGAAGCACCGACCGCACGTGTTGAATGAGCGCGCAGTCCACCAGCTAGAGGAACCTGCCTTAGACGGTAGGTTTCCTGGATAGTGGACTGAATCTATTGTGCTAGGGTAGCCTTGGAGGCAGCCTATGCTTTTCGTGGTCCTTCAGGAAGGACAAACAAGGCATCCGTCTTCTTGAAGGAGTCCGTCCTGGAGATGTAATGTCTGAGAGCTCTCACGAGGTCGAGAGTGTGCAGAGCTTTTTTCACCCGATAAACTGGAGCCAGACAGAAGGACGGCAGAATGATATCTTCATTAAGATGAAAAGAAGAAGTCACCTTGGGAAGAAATTTGGGAACTGGACGTAATACCACTTTGTCTTGGTGGAAAATCAGAAAAGGTTTGTGGCAGGAAAGTGCTGGTAGTTCAGAAACCCACCTGATGGATATAATCGCCACCAGGAAGGTTACTTTCCATGATAAAAGAGGAAGAGTTGCCTCCTTTAGGGGCTCGAAAGGGGACCTCTGAAGGCCGTTCACTAGGTTAAGGTCCCAGGGCTTGAGCAGTCTACTGTATGGAGGGACCAGGAGAGAAACACTTTGGAGGAAGGTTTCGATTTGGGCCTTGGAGGAAAGGTGGCGTTGGTAAAAAAACCGATAGAGCAGAAATCTGCCCTTTCAGGGAGCTCAGAGCTACACCCGACTGTAGTCCCGCCTGGAAGAAGCTGAGAATCACGGGCATAGACAGAGGGAGGTGGGAGGGGGGAGGGAAAGCCTTGATCCCTACACCATGAGAAAAATATTCTCCATGTATGGTGGTGGATACGAGAAAAGGCAGGCTTTCGAGCCTTGATCATGGTGGCGATAACGCGGGCCGGGTTTCCCCCGATGTTAAGACCCAGGTCTCAACGGCCATGCCGTCAAATATAGGGCCCTGGAATTCTGATGGGAAATGGGACTCTTGAGTGAGGAGATTCGGCAGGTCTGGAAGACCCCAAGGAACGTCGGTGAGCAGCCGTACTAGGTCGGCATACCAGGCGCGCCTGGGCTATCAGTATAAAAGGAACTCCTTCCGCTTTGATTTTCCTGATTACCCGTGGAAGCAAGGGTAGGGGAGGGAAAAAGTATGGCAGACAGAAATGGCGCCAGGAACAAACGAGAGCGTCTGCTCCGACTGAGCGCGGGTCCCGAGACCGTGCTATGAACGTGGGCACTTTTGCATTTAGCCACGATGCCATCAGATCTAAGTCTGTCGTCCCCCAGCGATAACATATTTGCTGGAATACCTCCGGATGAAGGGACCATTCTCCGGCGGCTAGACCCTGGCGAAAATCCGTTGCCCAGTTCTCGACTCCCGGTATGTGAACAGCAGAGATGACTGACTTTGTCAATTCTGCCCAACAAAGGATCCGCTGGAACTCATGGTATGCTGCCCTGCTGCGTGTACCTCCCTGGCGGTTGATATAAGCTACCGCTGTTGCATTGTCCTATTGAACACGGATATGGCGACCCGCCAGCAGAGGGTGGAAGGCTTCGAGGGCGAGGGACTTTGCACGAATTTTGAGGTGGTTTATCGGTAAGGATGACTCCCGGGAGCTCCAACAGCCATGAGCCGTATGATGTTGGTACACCGCTCCCCAGCCGAGGAGACTGGCATCCATACTCAAAACCAGCCAGTTCACTGGTATAAAGGATTGATCCCTGGAGAAGGAAGTCAGCCGAAGCCACCAAAGGAGTGCTTGCCTGAGGGCGATAGGCGGAGAGTTTTGCCGAGGGAAAAGGGGCTCTTGACCCAGGTAGTCAGGAGGGCTAGTTGCAATGGCCGGAGGTGAAATTGGGCAAAGAGGACGGCCTCCATTGCCGCAACCATCCTGCCCAGAACCCTCATGCTAAACCTAATGGAGTGTGAGGGAGGACACAGCAGTGTGCGTACTACCTGGCGTAGGGTAGACGCCTTGTCCTGGAGAAGAGACACCAAACCCCAGTAAGTGTCTAGGGTCATGCCGAGGAAGGTGATTGACAGACAGGAACGGGGATGACTTTTCTAGGTTCAGTAGCCACCCTAGGCGAGACAGGGTGCCGACTGTAATCTGGACACTGCTTCCACAGTCCTGAAAGGAAGGAGCTTTTATCAGCAGGTTGTCTAGGTAGGGCAAGACTGCTACGCCCGTGGCATAAAGTATACTCATTGCGGCAGCCATGACCTTGGTAAAGACTCTTGGTGCAGTAGCGAGGCCAAAAGGTAGGGATACAAACTGGAAATGAGAATCCTGTACCACAAAGCGGAGGAATTGGTGAGCTGGGGTAATTGGTATATGTAAGTATGCGTCTTTTATGTCTTTGGAAGCAAGGAATTCCCCTTCCTCCGTGGACGCAATGATGGATCGTAGGGACTCCATCCTGAACGTCCAGACAAGAACATGCCTGTTTAGGCGTTTGAGGTCCAGGATAGGGCACACTGTGCAGTCTTTCTTGGGGACCACGAAGAGGTTGGAGTAGGACCCCTTGAACCTCTCAGGCTCTGGTACAGGGACGATTACTCCCGCCCGTTGTAGTGATTGGATTGCTGTGAAGAAGGCCCGGTGGCGCTTTGGCGACTTTGGGGGGTTTGAGGGAAAGAATGGGCATGGAGGACGGGATAGAAACTCTGTGGTAGCCGAAGACACAAGATCTTGAACCCATCTGTCATCTGTGGCGGATGACCAGATGTGGCTGAACAGCCGTAGACAGCCGCCGACAGTGGGAGTGTCTTCCGGAGTGCTGTAGAAGTCAAGGAGAGGAGAATCGCTGGGACTGACACTCCCTGGGCTTCGACTGTCTGTCTGGACTGCCAGGAGAAACCTGCTTTAGGAGAAGACTGGGAAGGCTTTCTCTAAGAGGGGCCTGGGTAGGTGCAGGGAGGAGTAGAGAGGCCGCCCAGCCAAAGGAGTTCTGAAAGGAATGGAACATGGTCTGTGGACGCCTGACAAAGGTTTTTCTCGGCTTAAGTTGGGGAAGGGAAGTGCTCTTCTCGCCTGTAGCATCAGAGATAAGTTTGTCCAGGCGCTCATTGAATTGACGATCAAGAAAATAAGGGAGGCCTGTCAATGACTTTTTTGATGCGGAGTCTGCCCGCCATTGTCTGAGCCAAAGGGCCCTACGAATGGCAATGGTATTAGAGGCAGCGAAAGCTACGCAGGGGCAGATTCAAGAGATGCCTGGATCAAGTAATTCGCAGCCGCCGTGATCTGGGCGGTGATGTCAGTGAAGTTATGAGGGAGCTGAGAATCCTGCAAGGAAGTGGTTAGGGTTTCGGCCCAGACCATGATGGCCTTTGCAACCCACACAGAGGCGAAAGACGGCAAGAGGGAAGATACCACTGCTTCAAAGGTGCAGTGAGCGAGCTGCTCAACTTGCCTGTCAGTTGGATCTTTAATGGAGGAACGGTCAGGCAATGATAGCAATGTTTTAGCCGCAATGCGGGAGACAGGGGGAGAGACAGATTTTGAGTTTGCTTGGGGATAGCTAAGTCGAAGGGGTACCGAGCCTCTATGGCCTTGCGGTTACCAAAGAGCTTGTCAGGTTTCTCCCTTTGCTTAGTAAGGATTGTCTGAAACTCTGGGTGGTTCACGAAGACGCTTTGCAGCTTCTTTGCGCTTTTAAAAGAGACTGCATGATCAGGTGTGGAAGACAGTATGTTGTCCACTGCAATGAGAGAGTCAATGGCCGCTTGGTCGTCAGGGGGGGTCTATGTCCAGAGATTCGTCCTGGTATAGGCAACATTCCCCTTCCTCAGGGTCATCAGATGCAGCAGAGTTTGGTCCCTTGATGGGGATGCGTGGGAGCTGTGGGAGGACACGGACGACACATTTCTGTGTGACCGTTTTCTGACCACTACAGATGTGGTACGTGTCCTGGTCCTTCTGACAGCAGCCTCCATGGAGGGGTCCTCTGCCTGTTCTCTGTCCGGGGGGCGGCATTGCATAGCTTGTACCAGGTTTTGGGACAGCTTTTCCATGGACTGACAGAAATAGGGCCCAATCTGGTGGACTGGGGGGGCCCTGGAGCGCTGGCAGCAGCAGGCTCTTTAGTGGCTGCAGGGGTACAGGACTGGCAATAAGGGGTAGTATGTTTTAGTGGCAGCTCAGCGTGGCAGGTGGAGCAGGAAGAATAATAGGCTGTATGACCATTTGAATTCTTTGTACCCTTTGAGGCATGCATGGCTGCATGGGGTGCAGTACTGTGAGCAGGGGCAAGGGGGCTGCTAACAGAAGAAGTGATCAGCCTGTAAGATAAACAGGATGTCTCTCACCGGGGTCCGCAGCCGATGGTCCTGTGCCCACGGTTTAGGCTCCTGCTGTCCCCAGGTGCTGTATATCGCTGTGTGGGGCCTGTGGTAATGTCCTCAGAGAGCAGGTGAAGGGGGGCAGTGCCGCAATCAGTGGCAAGATCGTGCGCTCTGGAGGGGGCATGGTCAACACGAGGGGTGTGGCCACTCCCCCGATGATGCAAACGGCGTCATCAGGGGACATGGCCACCGGGCGCTGTGTCATTCCAGGGGGCGTGGCCAGCCAGGAGACCAGGAAAACCAGCCGAAAACAGCCAGAAATTGGCGGTGGCCCGCAGATTGTGCAACCTGTGAAGCAGTGGGGAGAAAACGGGCTGAAGTGAATAAAGTGACCTTTTGATGTGACAGACAATGGGGAGCCACCAGTAACCCTGCGCCCAGAGCACTCTGTCGGCAATGACATTGATGAGCCCCGCAAGGGGCAATATCACAGGGGGATCTCACCTGCGAGAATGTCTCAACCCAGGATACTGTATGGCAGGCTGGGGAGCCCAGTGGACTGTCTTTGCCTCAACAGCAGCAGCTAAAGATACAGCAGCAGAGTGTTTTCTCCACTCTGATCCAGCGGAAGTCCTAGCACTGGGATCAAATGGGTCTGCACAGGTGCAGAAGAGGTTACGGGAAGACGACACTCAGCGTGCCCGTCCGTTGAAGAGTGAGGGGGGAAATCTGTGCCCGAGGGAACAGTCGCCTGTGGGAAGATGCAGCCCAAAAAAAATTCCAACGCCGCAGGAGGGGGTACGGGGAGGCGACACTCCTCGTTCACACCTGTTGATGGTTTTGGGAAAGCGGTCCCCGAGGGCTTGCCGTTGCTCATCTAGTAGAATTCTGGAGAGATGTGCCTCCTTTAAGGGGGTGTCACACGCGTCAATATCGCCTGCACGATATCGGCTGCACGTGACGTTGCAGCGATATTGACGCGTGTGACATACTGCATCAACCAGCGATAAATCGCTGGTTGATGATCGCCAGGTTTCAGAACCAGCTCTGAAACCTGGCGATTGTCGCCCGGTGGACACGCAGCATCGCTGCGTGTGACACCGGGACTAGCGATATTCCAGCTCCCAGCGCCTGTCACAAGCGCTGGGAGCTGGTCTCCAAGGTACACTGCGGGTAACTAGGCAGCGCGCGCTGCCTAGACACCCGACGTGTACCTTAGTTACCAGCCTCCTCCGCTCACTGGGTGAGCGGAGGAGGCTGGTAACTAAGGTACACGTCGGGTATCTAGGCAGCGTGCGCTGCCTAGTTACCCGACGTGTACCTTAGTTACCAGCCTCCTCCGCTCACTGGGTGAGCGGAGGAGGCTGGTAACTAAGGTACACGTCGGTATCTAGGCAGCGCGCGCTGCCTAGTTACCCGCAGTGTACCTTGGAGACCAGGCTGCTCCCGCTTCCAGCAGGCTGGCAGCGGGAGCAGGACATCGTGGAAACGATATTTAAATCGTTTCCATGATGTCACTGGTCAATTGATCGCTGGTGAGTCTGTCTGTGTGACAGCTCACCAGCGATCAGCCGTCAATGTCGTCAGCGATCAGATCGCTGACGACATTGACGCGTGTGACACCCCCTTTAGACATTAAGCTAAAACTGGTGTGGCCTGGCCCAGCGAAGGGGTGTATGCTGCAGAGGAGGAGTTTACTGTTGTTACATTTAGTGTCGCCTCCTAGGGATAAGCAGAATAACACCCATGGTCCTGTGTCTCCCAATGAGGCGATAGAGATAATTGTAACTTGCTTAGCGAGCAATGATTTGGATTACAAGCACTGGGGGCTGGCACTATGCATGCTGAGCATGTGTGATGCTGCTGATTCTAGCTATTTTATTTATTGTATACATTTACTGCCCAGCCGTTGCCGCTTTGAGCTCTCTCAGCTACATGTACGGGAAGCCGCTGGCAGCAGAGAGCTCTGAGCGCCGCTATCCGCACCAACTCCCCCCCCCCCAATCTGCACACTGTCTGCCACCCCTTCGTTTGCCCAGCACTCACCCATGCACTGCTCCGCCTCTGTATTCCACCAGGCCACTGGGCGCCGCACTGAGCTGAGAGCTTAGTGTGGCGCCAGGCATACATCGGCGGATCGGTGAGCATGTCAGAGTGTGTATTGGGGGATGATGAGGGCTGCAGGGGAATATAATAATTTTACAGTTCTGCAAGTATATATATATATGAATACAGTAGATATTTTTGTGTTGTGGAACGAATTGTCTAAGTTTCAATTATTTCTTATGGGATTTGCTTTCATATACAAGCGATTTGATTTACAGGCACACTCCCGTAACGGATTATGCTCTTAAATTTACACTGTATACACTTGCTTGTTCAGTCTCTCTGCTCCCTCAAGATGCATTAATTACCAATATTAGTTATACATAAAGGCAAAGACCCTGCCCTTTGCCCTAGTGACCGCTGAATCTATAATTCCTTTACCCCAAAGTATGGTTTTTCACCTTCATGAACAGACATTTTTTCAATTCTGACCAGTGTCATTTTCCAAGGTTATAACCTGGAATGCTTCTACAGATCTAATCTATGCTAAGGCTGCCTTCACACTTGCGTTTGTGTCTGCAAACGCAGTGCAACGCAGCACATATTTACGTGAACGTCGCGGAGAATCTCCGCATGTGTTCACATAAATATGGTGCCCGGACAGCCAATCAGCTGTCTCGGGGGGCGGCTGGGAGGAGGAGATCAGCGGTGGAGATCTCCTCCTCCCTGCGCGGGAGATTTGAAGAAACAGCTGATCTGACAGCAGTTTAAATCTCCCGCGCCGACACCGAATAGGGTGAGATCGGTGCAGGAGATAAGAAACAGCTGATCGATGCTTCAAATCTCCCGCGCCGACCTCACCTATTCGGTGTCGGAGCGGGAGATTTAAACAGCTGTCAGATCAGCTGTTTCTCCCCGCTGACACCGGTGGGAGATCAGCTGTGGCTCTGGCTGATCTCCCGGTGGCCGCCGCTGATCACCGATGGCCACTGGGAGATTTCAATGTGATCCACAGCGTTCTCCTGTGCTGTCATGCGGAGGACACTGCGGATCCATTGACTTCCATGTATTTTTTGTGAGCTTGTGGGTAAAACAAGCGCCCGAGAACGCACAAAAAAATGCAACATGCTGCGTTTGGAGTGCGGAGGAGGGCGCATAAATTATGCGCATCCGTACGCAAATGCGGCTAAACGCAGCCATATGCGTTCCCATGTTAAACACAGAAACGCATGTGCGCAAGCGTTTGGTGCGCTGTGTACCAAATGCAAGTGTGAAGGCACCCTTAGATTGTTTTTTGTGACATATTGCACTTCATGTTAGTGGTAAATTTAGGACAATATTTTTTGCATTTATTGGAGAACATTTTTTTTTCTTTCAAACTTTGAATTTTTATGCCCATAAACCAGAGACCTAGGTCACACAGCATAGTTACCGGTAATAGATAGCATTTCCCATATGTTTACTTCACATCAGCACAATTTGTGAAACACAATTTTTTTGTTAGAAAGTTATAAATGTTCAAAGTTAGTCAGCAATTTATCTTTTTTTCAACAAAATTTACAAAACCATTTATTTTAGGAATCACATCACATTTGACATGACTTTGAGAGGTCCATATGACAGAAACTACCCAAAAATAACACCATTTTAAAAACTGCACCCCTCAAACCACATTCAAGAAGTTTATTAACCATTCAGGTACTTCATAGGGACTAAAGCAATGTGGGAGGAAAAAAAAATGTTACTTTTTTGCTCAAAAATTTTACTTTTTCCCCACAAGGTCAACAAGGTCCCAAAATTTGTTGTGAAATCTCTCGAGTATGCAGATATCCCATATGTGGTGCAAAACTACTGTTTGGGCGCACGGCAGGGCTCAGAAGGGAAGGAGTGGCATTTGACTTTTAGGCTACACACTGTTTTTGATCAGTTTTGTTTTGAGCGTTTTTCTCTCAGCTGGAAATCTGGATCACCTTTTCAAAAAAAACAAAAACATCAGAAATGGATCATCAGCTTCTGATCCATTTTTGCTGCGCTTTTCATGTGCATTTTTTAATGGTTTCAATGGGAAAAGCAGATCTGAAAAGCACACCAATAAAGGACATGTTCATTCTATTTGCAGATCACTTTTCAATGGAAAAAACGCACCAGGTCATGAAAGCACAGATTGAACAGCAAAACTTGAAAACGCATTCATTTTGCTGGGATTCCATTTGAGTGATGTGTTCACTGAAAAAAATTGATCCAAAAAAACTGATCAAAATTCAGTATGAACATAGCCTTAAAAGCTGAAAATTGTCTGGAATTGTTATCAAATGCCATGTTGCATTTGAAGAGCCCCTTATGTGCCTAAACAGTGGAAACTTCCCCCATAAGTGACCCTATTTTGGAAACTTGACCACTCAAGGAACCTTTCTAGATGTGTGGTGATCACCTTGAACCTTCCAGGCGTTAACAGTGTTTTAGAACACTGAGCCGTATAAATAAAAAAAAGTTTCATTTTCAGAAGTGCAACAGGAGAAAATGGACCCCATAATTTGTTGTGCAATTTCTCCTCAGCATGCCAATACCCTATATCTGCTGAAACACTACTGTTTGGACACACGACAGGGCTTCTAAAAGTAAGGATTGACGTTTTGTAGCACAGAAATTGATTGAGTGGTCTGCGTGCATCATGTCACGTTTGAAGGAGTCCACGATGTGTCTACACAGTCTTCACCACAAATACCCTATAATGGAAAACATCTAGGTTTTCCTGGTATGTGAAATTTATAATGTGGTGGCATATGAGAGTTGTGTAGAGTGCGTCAGGTTGGCATGTGAGTTGTGTTGAAAGAAATGTACTAGTGGATGGATGTGTGGTAATCTTTGAAACATTGTTTTATACACCGGTCAGGGCAGGTGTCACATTGTCAAAATGTGTTCTTCCTTGTCACTCTTTTGTAGCACACTCAGCACCTTTGTGACCTTCCTTTTCTGACTGTTTGAATGACCTCACCTACAAAATGTTGCCCTGGTATTACACGAGCACCTTCAGTTCCAGAGGTGCTGGGGCCCGCTCTCTGTATGATGTGCATGGCCAGCTTTTTGTACCATACCTTAAACCTTTCTCAAGGCATTGTAGGGCTGGAGGTCTTGATCAGAGAGATCAACTCTCTTCCTATGCATTTATTGTAACACAGTCTGGTTTGTTGACCAGGGCAGTGTGAAGGTGCTCCATTACCATGGATTGTGATCAAGAAAAGGAAATCCCACAAATTATAAGATGCTTTCTCGATGGTACAGGGTCCCTTCAAGGCTCCATTAAAATGTTTCCTACAACTGACCCAAGGTGTTAGAGGTGTGGCGAGGTAGAAGGCACATTTCTACATATCTTCTGGGGATGTAGTGTCCTTGGTCCATTTTGGACTGAAATATGTAGTGCGATCTGCTCGGTCACGTCTTATAGGGGTGACCTGGGTCCGGCGCTATTCTTGCTCCACCATGGCGAGATGCCCATTAAGAAGTACAAACACTCCCTATTGAGATTTCTGGTGATGGCGGCCAGGGCCTGTGTTCCTCTGTTTCGGAGGCAGGCGGCATGCCCGCCAATCTCGCTGTGGATAGTAAAAGTTAATGACCTCATGCATTTGGAAGATCTGACTTCAACGCTTCACGACTCCTATACTAGTTTTAGAGACACCTGGTTCGACTGGATGCAATTCCAACAGACAGATGTATAAAAAGTATACTCGTTCATTGGCCAGTTTTGAGTGACATTCCTGTAACATTTGGATGCGGTAGTACCCGCTTGTATCCACATTCCTACCCACCCGCTCTCCCTTCCCCCGACATTCTCCATCTTCCCTCTTATTCTTCTTTCTTTTTCTCCCCATACTTTTACAGATTATTCTTCTTACTTACCTGAACAAAATAAGATTGTAAGTTGACTCGTTATTTATATGGGTATTGTTCATTAAAATCTTTCACTAAAAGAATTATAAAAAAAAAAAAAAAAAAAGGAAATCCCTAGTCTTTGTACTTGACCACAAGTATGTGGTTGCTACATTGGGCTCCGCTCTCGCCCTTTCTGAGGCAGCTGCCTAATTAACGTTTTAGGGAGACCCCTCTGATTTTTCTGCACAGTACTGCAAGCAATGGCAACGTTTATACCAGCATTCCACACTTCCACGTCCCTCTCTACCAAAGCTATCAACCTACAGGTGATAACCCTGATCCAGCAATGGGTGCACCAAATCCCAAAAAATGTTTCACTCACTTCCTGGACAGGGGGGAATTCAGGGGTTAAATCTGGGCGTCTTTCCCTTCATAAACTAATTCTATAAGTGCAGCCTACCGTACTCTCACACAGCCTATAGAGTTTAATGCCTATCTGGCCCTCTTACGGGATTTCAGCCTCCCCGTCAAGTGAATAAGGGACTCATATACTATTAGATATATATTCTCGTTGCACTACTAGCGCTGTCTCATTTTCACCATTTGGTATTCGTTTAATAAGCCTCTAGGGTTTTTACTAGTTAAAAGAAAAAAAAAAAAAGGAGGCGGCCACAATGGTAAAAACCTGACAAAGGCCAAACACGTAAATTGATTTTTTTTTATATATATACTATAAATTAAAAAAAAAAAAAAAAAAAACAAAAAAAAAACAAACACAAAACATACCACACGTACCAAATCATGAACAAACCACAAGAAGTACTTCTTAGCATGGATTTATTTAACACTAAACTCAGCACACTGCTGGCAAGTTGTTGACGAGATGGGACTTGGACATTCCAATACCACACCATAAGCTACACAGCGGCCCAGAGACGAAACGCAAACACTCTTACAGCACACTATTGTATGGGGACATTAGGAGAGGGGTGTGAGCACAAATAGCACTAAAAGATTTCCCATGGAGTGCAGCACTTCTAATAATTGACTATTACTAGAGGGAGTGTAACGAGCAGCAGAATAGTGCCATGTACACACGCTGTAATGCCTCTGTCCCATACATGGAAATGGACTAATTGCAGCTGCCAGTGCGTACTTCTGTAATGGGTAAAACCGTTCTAAGTGAAGAATAAGGAGGGGGGTGAGCAAAAGCTGTTGGAATTATACGTGTTTAAGGAACTGGGACCACTCTCATGGTGTTTGGTGAAGCCAGAACCTGGCTGCCAGCCTGTCAGCACAATGACACAGTCATCAGTCTTGAAGAAACCACGGGCTTTACCTATAACAAAAAAAAAAAAAAAAAAAAAAAACAAAACATAAAATTAGATTACTTCCAAATAAATTTAACAGAAGTAGCAAAGAACAGAAAGTGTAATCTATATACTAACAGTTCATGCTATACAAATATATTACACAATTCAGCTATAAATTCCCAATAAATCTTTTAGCACTATGCACATTCCCACAATTTTGTGTGCCTACACCAATAAGCCATAACATTAAAACCCAATATTTGTGTGGGTCCCCTCATGCGGCTAAAACAGACTCTATAATTAAACTGTTCAATGGGTCTGGTGAAATCTGGCAGCAAGAAATTCCTGAAAGTCCCACAGATGCTCAATCGGCTTGATCTGGGTAATTTACAGGGTACTTGAAAACCTTGAACTCTGTATTATGCCTCTAAAAGAACAATACTGCTGCAATGAATGTGTACTTCGTATAGGGACATCCACATTGAAGCCAAGCTCCAAGGATTCCCAAAGCATCACAATGTCTTTTCTGGCCTTTTCCAAGGGCAAACCAGGAAAATGAAATGGGCTTTGTCCAAGTAGTGGACAACCCCTTTAAGGAGAACTATAACTCCCAGCATGTCCCAAAGATCCTATGACCTGCTTGGAGTTCAGCACAGTTTTGGTAATGATTGTTTCCTATACTTTATTAGAGCTTACTGTTTGCCTTCTTACTGCAGCTTCTCCAGCTATGGTATGTGTTCTTATGTTAATGATGCCTGCCTGGCCCTGCGACAGTGCTGAAAATCTAGGAAGTGGACGGTCTCCTGTTTAGATCAAGTGCTGCAGTGATGTAATGAAGAGGCAGCACCAGGGGGACAGCTCTGTTCTGTGATGCTCCAGCCCTGCCTCTTCATTACATCACTGCAGCACTTGATCTAGACAGGAGACCTGGATTTTCAGCACTGTCATGCGGCCAGACAGACATCCTTCCTTCAGGTGAGCATAGGGACGTGGCAGCAATCATCTTCACGTTCGTGATAATTAGCGTGTGCTGATATGCTAGCTGGCGGCATCATGATCCTCCGATCTCGATACAGACAGCTGGGGAGCAAGCATGCGTGCCAGTTATTACATGGGAGTAAACCCTGCTCTCTGACTATCTCTGCGCTGTCTTCAGTGCTGGAGAGGTGGGCGTGGGGAAGCAGTGAATATTCATGACCTTAATTAGCCGCCACACGTGGTTGCTCCAGCCAACGGATTCTTCAGCAGGGACACTTTCCTGCCTGTTCTGAACGCACTCCACCAATGGTTCACCCTCCTCCCAAGCACCCCATCGTATATTCCGACTACAAGACACACACGCCCACTTTCCTCCAAAATTTGTAGGGAAAAAAAAAAAAAAAAGTGTCTTATAGTCCGAAAAATATGGTACCTGTTCAAGTCCATATTATTGATTCTTCCAAGCAAGTGAAATTCATTTACAAAGTCATAGGTTTCCTAATGGGACAGATTTATATTCCTTAAGTATTGACTTGAGTACTATACTGCGACGTGTTAATGTTCTCTTCATATTTTTGAGCAGTGTATTTTCCATCCCAAAAATTGCTAGTCACTGCATATTGCACAAGTTCAATTGTGTAATTTAACTCAGACAGGAAAGCAATTTTTGGCTTTATAAATGGAGCCTCCCTGGCATCTCTCCCAGTATCTCATTGAAATTATGGTCTTTGACCTTTGGCGAGCTGAATGATGTCTGATGGTTGGAGAAAGTGGTAATCAATCAAGAAAATGCCGGCAGTCATGTTACATGACATTTATATGGTACATATAAATAGTGCAGGGTCTGGTCCGTTCTGCAGCCTTACCAATTTCCATAGCAAAGTTGACTCTACGATCAACATCTCCTGCCCAGGCCTGATCTACTGGCTCTTTATACAGTACAGGGAAGATACCACGGTAGAGATGTGCTTGCCGGGCTGTTTGTCCGTTACGGGTCACAGCTATAATTGGAGCACGTGGACGATACCGAGATACCAGGTGCGCAGATCTGCAAACAGAAAGATATGCATTTTGTCCTTATTATTCAACCATTCACACATTTTAACAAGGTGTAATACAGATTTAATACAAATCTGCGTTATGAGCAGACTTGACGCACGCAATCTTTAGCACTCTATGTCTCAAATTACAACTGCAAGCATCCTACCAGCTTTTAGGTTCATATAAGGAATTTTGGTTTCACAGGGGCTTATGGCCCTATGCCCACGCTGCATATCTGGTACAGAAAAATCTGCATCAAATCTGCATGTACAAGCTGAAGCCAGCAAAGTCTATGAATTCAGAAGTGTTTTGCCCACAGTGTGTTTTTTTTTTACCTTAGGTATATATTGCAGAAAAATCTGCAACATGTCAATTATGGATTCATACTTTTCTGCACCTCCAGCCATTGTCATTATGCAAAAAAGTGCAAGCTAAAAAAAAAAAAAAAAAAATGCACCAAATACGAACCAAAAATGCAATGCCTATTGGGTGCTAAAGTTCGTACTGGAAGATGCGTATTTGGTGCAAAAATTTTAGCAACCAAATTCGCAGCGTGGGCATAGTCCAAGAACTGCAAGTTGCTGAGCCTTGCATTACCGTATACTACAGAAAGTTACAAAAGGGTACTTTAGGGAGATAAAAATGTATTCACATCTACAACATCAAAACTGATAAAGGCTCATATCCACAGCATTGTTCTTTACTGTCCCTTTATGTGCCATTTAGAACTATTCATTATGGAACGGGGAGATGCAAATCTCGAGTGCTACCCCCTCCCCTCCGCTTCTGTGATGCTACACCTCAAATCAGCGAGTGTACCTTGCTTCTGGATCCTAATGCAAGCCAGCCCCTGATAGTGCCCTATCCTCCATTCACAGACAAAACAAATAAAAAGAAAGGGAATATTGACCACACTACCATATATGACAATTAAAAAAATTCTTGATGGATTATGATTTTTATCTTCTACGTGTCTCTGGCCCCTTCATCAGGGAGAAAAAAAAAAAAAAAAATATGGTAGGGCAGCCAATATTCCCTTTCTTTTTCCTTCTATTTTATTGACACAATTTTATTGGGAAGACTGCAGCAACCTTCTAATATGCTTTTGTAGTGGTTGTGGCTTACATAACACTGCCAGGTGAGTGTGTACCTTTCGAACACTTGCAATTGTTATACTGGAATCACCCTAGATTGCGCCTTTCCCATTCCAGCTTTTCTCCATTCACAGATAAAAGCTAGCCCTCTGGTCAAGCCCAACGTCACATGTCTTTATTTTTACTGTCATGCCTCATTTATGCTCTGCCAGATTCCCCTGGTTCTTCACAGCTTCCCTCTATGCTTCGTGACATAGGTGAAGGAGGAGACAGAAAAAGCTAAACGTAAAGCCTCACAATCTGTGAAAGAGTACCAGAAGAGAGGAGCAACACTCAGGATCTGTATTTCTATCAGAATGAATAGTACTAAATAGCACAGTGTGACAATTGAACATACCATTATGGATTTGAGACTGCTGTTTAAGTGGTTATGATAAAACATTTTTAATTTCCCCAGAGAATCAATGTAATCTGGTAACTAGTCCCTGCAGCTCGGGCTCACAAACAAATTATTCAACAATGGTATGGTATCCCCCGGGCATGTAAAATTTTTCTTTTTCTGTTGGGTTCATGCTTAAAAGGGCACCTGTGCTTTCAAGAAGTTTTTGTGAATCAAGTGCTGTATACATGAAGAATCTATTGTGGCCATTATAGGCCTTCTATCCTGCATTTTCACAAGTTTTCTCCTCTGCAGGCTCTCATTTGCAATACACTATGAGCTGTAGAGGAAAGATACCTCATTTTGGAAACTGTCTCATACACTACACAGTGGGATTTTTGCTCTCCTTTCCCATGCTGCATCTGTGTGCTCAAAAGAATGATCACAGAGCAAAGGTGATCAGTTTAGATACAAATCCAGCATCAGGGTTAGGTAAAAGACTTGTTAGAAATCTCAACACAATCTGTCTCCTACTTCTGGTTTCCTCTTCCTCCCCTCTTCATAGACTCTCATGTACTCATAACACCACAGTCATCTGGCAGTCTGTTTTGAACAAGATGTATTTGAGTTTTTTTTTTTTTTTTTTAAAGTGGATGACAAGTTCAGGAGACAAACAGTGCCTTTAAAGTGCAAAAGGGTGCAGATGGCTGTTACGAGATTACAAACTTTTATAATACTTTGAAAAATTAATTTATGCACAGTTTTTTGAAAGTGCAGTTCCCATATACGAGGTACTCTTCCATTTTGCTGATGATGTTCAACTTTTCCAATTTTTTATATTTTTAAATCAAATCAGTGAAGAGAAAAAAGATTTCCCTAAACAGTAGTTTTCTGGGAATAAAGGTATTTATTAAATTATAACGACTTAGTTTGCTAATTGAACTCATTGCGCCCATGGCGGTGCAAGACCAGCGTGAAAGTCACTGGTCTTGATGAATCAGGGTCCTAGTTTCTTGTTGATCGGACAGAATTAGATTGGCTGCAGTGGTCACATGACTTTGCTTCTCCATCCTTGCTTTCAGGCGATTGTTGACGCCAGCAGACTGGCAGAGAGCATTGCAACAAATGTGGAGGAGCAATCTTGCAAGGCAAGTCTAGTAATTTTTTTTTTTTTAATAAACCTCACCTAGACCCGTGGAGAACTTAAATTAGGAGGATATCACTTTAAAATAGGTGCCCAACATGCCATATTGTGGTAACTGCCATGTGTTACTAGGATTGTTTTAGAAAGAAATTACTTCTATTACAATGAAAAATAGACCGTGTCTATAGCAAATTCAACTGGAGAATAGATGTACCAGTCCTAGCTGAACAGTGACATTCTGAATTCCAGGTAAAGATTAATTACGTGGCCAAAGAGTGCTAATCACCAGGAAGCCACAGCTAGGGAATAATTTTAATCAAACCTGTTTATTGATTATCCACAACGCATTTCAAAATTCATTTCACATTTTTTTTAATTGTACCTTTTGTTTTCACATTTCCCCCCCTTCTTAGAAAAGCTATAACCTTTTTTCTGCCACTGGTGTGCCGATCGGAGCAGGGAATGGCGCGATCCACACTGGCTCGTGTTAAGTCTGACAGTCGGATTTAATTTAACGGCTGCGGGCAGATCTCCGATCCACTCGCGGCTGTTAAATGCACGTTGGCTGATCGATTCTGCCAACATATGCAAGGAAGGATGTGGACTCGCACACAAGAGCAAAAGACGCAACGATGTGCCAATACGCGTTGTTGTGAAGGGACTAAGCAAGAACTGCAGCTGGATTTGAACTGCATACAGCTATTCAATAATCTTTGCATACAAAGGGTTAAATAGTTATTTTTAAGTGTTCTTTAAAGGATAATGTGCAATGCCTGTATACAAGGAAATGACCACTATGACCCCACTATAGAAAGTCAAGTACTATAAATAACAGCAAAGAAAGGTCACAGAGCGAAGGAACCACATGGGAAAAGGTCACCTGAAATAGGAGTAGACACTTCAGCTGTCTGTACTGCCAAGTAGGATAGGCAAAAAAAGATCCTTAGCCATTTAATGGTCAAATAAGTTTGCAAATCTAATGTTAATCAAATATATGAATGTTTGTGATTAGAAAAAAAAAAATACACAACTAAAAAAATGTGTTGTGCTTTTAATGCTATGGGAGCTGTTTCCATATGGACTTGGCCTAACTCAAAATATAAATGTTGGGCATTTACCACTCAATATTGAACAGAAGCCTCATAGCTATGTTTACATTGTTTTAAAATTCTAAAAATTTTTGCTCTTTGTTTTAATAGCTCAATGGAGCAAATTATTTTACTGACAAATTTATTTTAAGCATAGTAACAATGTACTGTATCTAGTAAAGAAAGTGGATTTTTTTTTTGTTCTTTTACAGCACTGATGTAGCAAACCTTTTTAAAACTGGTTAAATACCGATACTTTATCATTGCAATAATAATTAATTTCATTAGCAACTTTACCTGTAGGACCTTGATCTTTAATGCTCCCCTCCCCACTCCTACCTGCCAGATTTGGTAAGGACGATGATTGCTCCACTACTGCATTTGAAGGATGCCTCCACTGCTCCAACAGCAGTCGCTTCTGTTGGATCCTGGGTCAACGGTGACACACGTCGCAGCTCTTCAAACAGCTGTCTGTGGTAAATGGCTGCCTCCGCCTCACGAGCGATCTAACAGCAATTGGATGTGGGAGCCGCAATTGCCAAATTCAGGCAATGGGGGAAGGCGTCGTCAATGAATGAGCAAGAAGGAAGGGGGAACAGGAGGGGAGACATTCACATCAATCAGACTTGATTTTTTTCCAACAACAGAAACCTACTTCACCTGATCCCATTCAGACAACATCCATACTAATGACCTGCCTTTCTGTGGATTGGAATAGCGCAAGAGTTCGCAGCGTTACCAGCAAAAAGGATTTTGCTACAGATGAGCCCTACCTGCCAGACTCTGTTAGAACTATGAGCGCTCTTGCTAAACACTTAAAAGATGCCCCCACTGCGCCTACAGCCATCGCTTCCGCAGGGTGCCTGGAGCGTAATGGTGAGACGAGAAAGTTCCTCAAACAGCTGGCGGTGGAAAGTAGCAGCCTCGGCCTCCAGAGCAATCTGTGAGCCGGAGGGAAGGAGAAAAGGAAAAAGGAGGAGAAGAGAGAAGGGATACAAACCAAAAGAAAGAAAATAAAAGCAGAGTGATTCTCTGAGTCAAAAGTCACAAGGTTAGAGTGGAAGAGACAGAAACTCTAGGGTTAAAGAAAGAAAGAAAACTAAGAAAGTATGAATCAGAAGAGGAACAGAAAAATGGTAAAGATCAATCATCACACCTTTGAACCCAATACAATGCAGGATATCACACACCTCAGAGATATACACTCAACACTCAAATTGCATCAAAAAGAAGGAAAAATGTTACAATTAAAGTGAACCTGTCACCAGGTTTTTGCCATCCCATCTGAGAGCAGCATAATGTAGAATTGAAGACCCTGATTCCAGCGATGTGTCATTTGCTGAGCTGCTTGCTGTCATTTTGATAAAATTAGTCTTTTCTCTGTTGCAGATTTAGCAGTCTGAATATGCCAGTCTACTTGGCAGCAGACCAAGTAGACTGCTAATAATAATCTCCAGCGGATTAAAGGGAACCGTCACCCAAAATCAGGTCCCTAACCTGTTATACTGTAAGGCTGCAGGACAGGTATTATCTAAGCTATCCCTGTCTGACCAGGTTTAGTAATTTATGAGTAGAATAAAGTACTTTGGAAACATACAAAATTCATGACAGCGGGGCGTTTCTCTCTGCATTTGTGACGGTAGACGGGTCCCCTGTGCCACGCTACCCCCACCTCGGCCGCTCTAATGGGCATCATTCCATTCTGCACAGCGCGGGCACAATTGAATTCTCGCGCCCGCAACGTCACTGCTGCGACGCGGTCACGTGACGCCTGGATCGCATCACTTCCGGGCACCGCAGGTCTCACAGGCTGACTAAGCGAATGCACAGATTGCATGCAGAAGGCGGCCTGTGTGAGGCCAGCGGTGCCCGGAAGTGACGCGATCCAGAAGTCACGTGACCGCGTCGCAGCGGTGACGTTGCAGGCCGAGAATTAAATCGTGCCCGCGCTGTGAAGGATGGAATGACGCCCATTAGAGCGTAATAGAGCGGCGAGGCGGGGTAGCACGGCACAGGGGACCCGCCTACTCATCACAAACGCCGAGATGAACACCCCGCTGTCATGAATTTTCTAAGTTTCCAAACTACTTTATTCTACTCATAAATGACTAAAAATGATCAGACAGGGATAGCTTAGATAGTACTGTAAGGCTGCAGGGACCGGGTATTAACAGGTTAGGACCTGATTTTGGGCAACAGGTTCCCTTTAAACAGTGATTTTATCAAAACTACACTGAGCAGCCCAGTAAGTGACATCACTGGAATCAGGATCTCAGGTCCTATATTATGCTATTCTCAGATTAGTTTGCAAAATCCTGGTGACAGGTTCCCTTTAAGGAAATCAAAAAGATCCATAGGCATGGGAATGATTTAAACAAGTTTTTGCTGTATTTTCCCCCCATCATTTAACATCTCTATTTGCTCAGTATTGTGTATAAAAGCTACTCTAAGAAATAGCATGCCAAGGTGACCATGTGCATATATCAGTGAGGTTATTAATGGTTGTCTGAAGAATGTTCTGCTACAATAAATGTACTTGTGCACAAAATAATCAAAATCTGCTACTGGCAGCTTCTTTTTTGGCAATTACTGACCAATGAAATGCCAGATGTGCTCGATGGGAAGTCTTTACGAGGGAACATTACACGAGTTATTCTCACAAGTTTATTTTATGGGGTGGCATAATGCACAATAGCATGACCACTCTAGTCTTCATTTCAAGTGAACTAACAACTTGTTCCACAACCAAATCCATGTAACTAATAGCATTACATGGATGTGGTTGTAGAATAGCTATTTTTTCACAGTTTGCAGGGAGACTTTTTTCCCCACAGCAACACCAGACTACATGTTGCTCATGCTAGTGTGAGCAGCCCATTTGGTCTAAACGTACCACCATGGCCTGCAGCGTCTGTCTGGACTTTTTTCACATTGCACATGTCCCATTTCTGCGAATGGCGCTCATACTCAACACTGACAACAAGATGGTTTGAAAACTGTTTCTATTTTTTCATTATTTGCATATCATTAAAATGTCTATTGATCCTGTGATTTCCATGATGCCACCACTGTTCCTACTTAGGCTGGTTTCACACTGCAGTTTTTCCCTCATCAGGGTACATCAGATTGTGTGCCAAAACCAGGAGTGAAACTAACCGGATGAACCCTCATCAGGGAAAAACTGCAGTGTGAAACCAGCCTAAGGCCGGGTTCACACCACCGCATGATCAGGTCCGGGGCTGTCCGGTTTAAACCGGACCCGATTTTGACATAATACAGCCCTTTGGGGCCTGATGGAACCAGAAGGCCATCCGGTTTCAATCTGTCCAGGAGAATCCGGGTGAATTCGGATTTTTCTCCCGGACACAAAAACGTTGCTTGCAATGTTTTTGTATCTGGGGCGAAAATCTGCCCAAATCGGATCCGGGCCGATCTGGTGCTCCCTACCCTGGGAGTCTATGGCGCCGGATCGCCCCGGTCCGACAAAAACCATCGGATCCTTGAACCAGACGCCGGCGGCAGAACTTTTGCAGTGAGCGGTGCTAAACTTCAGCACCACCAGCTGTCCCCTGCTGAGCTTCCAGGATCGCGGCTAGCAGCGAAAATCAGCAGCTGCGATCTTTGGAAGCTGGCTGCAAACTGGACCGGAGGGCATATTTGCACATCGGGTCCGGGGCTGTCCGATTCATATCAGACAGCCCCGGACCGGATCACACCGTGGTGTGAAGCCAGCCTCAGTCTTGCAATTTCAATGTTGAGGAGTAACATAAATTATCTTCTGTTGAAATAAACATATTGCACCTCACAGTTAATATAATAACGCCACAAGTGATATATAACAAAAATACCAGACATATTGCATATATCGCCCTTGTGTATATTCGACATGCTCTTCCTCTAGAAATGTTGTTTTGTTGGCTAATAAAGTTGTCTGCACTGTAGTCCTGTATTGTGCACCAGATTACAAAATGTACATTCTTCGGTGCAGGAGGCCCCAGATTAATATGGTATTCTTTAGATTTACAGAACACAGGGGTTCATTTTTATACAACTAAAATAGGTCCAAAATTTTGTGCCAATACAACATTTACAGGCTTTTTTAATGACCGCCCTTATTTCCCTTCACAAGTCAAAGAATTTTAAAGATCATAGATTTAGAATGCCAAAAACAGGAATGGTGATATAGGGCTTGGACACACTTTCCTAGTTACATCAGAGTTTGACTGAGGAAGACTCTGAAAGGGCTGGAGCAGTGACCCTGAACGGCCTCTCCCTCTCTGGACGGGGAGTCTGGAGCTGCACAAAAACACAATCAGCTGACAGCCCCATTCAGATAGGGAGAAGCCGTTCAGGGTCACTGCTCCAGCCCTTTCAGAGTCTCGTCAGTCAAACTCTGATGAGTGTGTCCGAGCCCATATACTGCAAAATGGCTGAAAACATTAGTACATATCCACTGGTATTAGTTACTAGTTCATGAAAGTTGGGATCATAAGAATGTACTAAAAATGTAATACCTAGAGGGTTTTGCCCACAAAGTACATTTTAAATCGATATTGGAAGAAAAAGAACCTCCCCAATTTGGTTTAATTAAAAAAAAAAATTAAAGAAAAGTTTATTCATGTGCCGAGATAATCTTATAAATGTTCCCCCGCTATGTACTGTGTAATGGCAGTGTCTGAACGTACAAGGAGGAAATGTTAAAAAATAAAAGTATACAGATAGCATTCTGTGAGGTATTTTTTAAGTACAGTGTAAAGGAAATTCCTTGTAGGCCATGGCTTCCAGTATTACCTGTCTACAGTTAAAAGGTATTGTTTCATAAATAAAGTGCATTTTAATCAATATCCTGGAAAAAAAATAAGTCCCACAATTCGATGTGTATAGGGATGGGCGAACATCCCTTTTCCCCCAGGTTTGTTTTTGGGTTTACTCTGCTAAAGGAAGGAAAGAGTTAATACCGCTGATTTACTTACTGGGTCCATGTTCTTTCATCCTGGTGTGATGCGTCACTTCCAGGCCGCCCCTTATCGTCTGACTGTATGTGAGTGGCTGTTGGAGCTAGTCACATGACCATTTCCCCGGAAGTGACGCCGCGCCGGCAGACCAGGAACGAATAACGCGGACCCGGTAAGTATAATCATGCTGATTAACAACTCTTTCCTTCTTTTACCAGAGAAACCCCAAACACAAACCCGGGAAAAAAAAGGGATCTTCACCCATCCCTAGATGTGGAATGTATTTCTGTGAGGTAAAACACTTCCCCGTTTTCAAACAGGCAGGGGAAAAAAAAAAAAAAAAAAAAAGGCAGGGAAATTTTTTACCTTATAGAAATACAGTAATTGACATTTGTATACTCTTATGCATCCTCCCCTGCCCAAGAGCTGTGGTATGATCAGATTATGTCCCTGTGACGGTCAGACACGGCCATTACACAGAACATTGGCCGACATCTGCCCGAAGTACATGTACATATGAAATCAGTAATGGCCACTTTACACACACCAACTTATCTGTCCAACTTCTGACCAACTTACTGGTTGCAGTGAAATCATGGACACATTGTTCCATTGTACACAGCAAAAATGGAGCAATGTGTCCATGATTTCACTGCAACCAGTAAGTTGGTCAGAAGTTGGACAGATAAGTTGTTGTGTGTAAAGTGGCCCTAAGAAGTTGTAGTAGACTAGTGTGAGACATACACAGATTAGGTACACCATGCAGCACATTTCTCCATCACAGCGAAAAAAATAAAACTCAGGAGAGGCATGGAGGATGACTGTGCACACAACCGTACCTGGTCTAAGCACAAATACTGTGCATGTGCGATGCATTTCATCCAAATCTGCATGTGCATGCTGTGCATTTCAAGGGGGTCAGTGAAAAAATTAAAATGCAAAAACATATCATGTTTGAAGGTGCACCTACAAATGCCATCAACTGAAAAGCTGCAACTAAAAACTGCAAGCAATCTGCAATATAGATCTTACAGTGCAATTAGAGTATTTCACAGTTTGGAACGTATTGTCCACATGTTACACGGTATATTAAATTATATTATTTTGGGGACACACAATATTTTATTTGTTGCATTGCGGCATATACAAAATCTGACTAGGAGAATAATGAGTACATGCAAACCATCAATAACAGGTATATTGTGGTAATTATATTGCCTTTTTTATATTCGGAAATTTACTGTATTCAATGTTTCTTTGGCAGTATAGATATTAAATATAGTGTTTTCTTCCAGGTAAGGGACTGCATGGTTATACATTTATATATAAAAGTGGTGTAGATATGATAAGAAAAAGAAAAAAAAAACATTGATGCCCTTCCCACCCAAAGTGTGACAATTTAATAAAACTCAATACACCAAGCTCTTGCTGTCCGCATCGGTATCTGGAACAAAGTAGTTCATGTGTATGCAAATAAGTGAGAAAAAGGAGGGAGAAAGTGCAAACCTTTGTGAATACAGTGATGCATGGGTAATCTGGCTGGTTGCCTCTGTCAGCACACTCCCACAGTGGCTATAACAACGTGCCCAAAGAGCCACCTTCTGTACCAGGCACAACCAGGAGAGTCTTACTCAGCAACAAGAGTGCAGGGGTGGGGGAAGAACGTGGAGGGAAGATCCTTTTGGGTCCAAGCAAATACATGTCAGTACTGAGAGGGCTTGAAGCATCTGGTGCATCAGCATGAAGTTATAGGTCAGAGGAGAAATGTGAGAAAATCGAGAGGGGATGAAAGTAAAATAAAAGGTGGTAGAACTTGCCAGCGCTCGCTATAAGCTATCTAATTACTGACTACGCAGAGGCATTAAGCAAGCAAAGTAGACCAGCGCATGCCAAACCAACCACATCTAAATTATGATATAGCAATCACTGCACACTTTTTTGGCACAAATCAATACACACATACATACTGAATCTAAAAACATACAAAACATCACTGAATAATGTAAATACAAAAGGTTTCATCTAGTTATACATAAAAAAACAGATACATTTGCAGTGTTAATCTATTGTAAAATATTTCCTGTGTACGAGAGTGATAGCTTCACTAGTTTGGCTAAGTATAGTGTATCGTTCAATTTTTGCATTTAATCCAGAAGAATACTCACAGCGTGTTGCATGCGCACCGCCTCCAGTGGGTAGTCTCCCTTCGCAGTTTCCCCAGAAAGCATGATACAGTCTGCCCCATCCAATACAGCATTGGCAACGTCGCTGCCTTCAGCACGAGTTGGGCGAGGCTTTTTGATCATGCTCTCCAGCATCTGCAAAGAATAATGTTGGCAAACTGTCAGAGGTGTTTTAGTACCAAAATTGTGCCCTTCTGTCACATGACTAATAACAGTATTACCTGTGTGGCACAGATTACAGGTTTGCCAGCACGATTACAGCGACCAATCATCATCTTCTGAGCAAGGAATACTTTTTCTGCTGGGATCTCAATACCAAGGTCCCCTCGAGCCACCATGATGCCATCACTAGCTTCTAATATTTCATCAAATCTAGAAAAGGAAAACAAAAATACACAAGCAGTTTCGCCTATTTGAATGAAGAACGTTGACACGATTTTTAATAAGCGGTTTTGCTATTTTAAAAATTGGCATATTGCTCGAATATGCCATCACTTTATGATTAATGGGGTCCATACTTTGGGATCCCCAATGATCCAGAGAATAAAGGGGAATCAGAGCACTGGTATAGTGCTCTTCTTAGGCTGGGTTCACATTTGCGCACGATATGCGCTGTGATCGCAGTTTTCCTGAGCGCAGCAAGACGCAGGCACTATGCACTCCTAGGTTTAACATAGGAATGCATAGTGCCTGTGTGTACCTGCGCTCAGCTCCGTTTGCGTTCAGCTGCGCATAATTTATGCACATGCCGAACACAACATGTTACATTTTTTGTGCGTGGCTGTGTGCTTGCTTTATGTGCCTGCAGACAGCCGCGCACAAGAAATGAATGAAAGTGCATCTGTGCGCATTGCCATCTGCTGGCAAGCGCACAGACGCTGCGGAAGATGACCTCCTCTGAGGTCATCTACAGGTGAATCCTGTCCCGCAGTTCTCTTCTTCTTTCCTTTCGTCTGTCATCTTCTTTCTTCCTCCCTGCTGCCGCTGGTTTAAAATAGCGGCGGGAAAGCCAGCGGTGACACCATCAGCGAACTTCACCGCTGGCTTTCCTGCCGGCTATTCTAAACCAGCGGCAGCATGGAGGAAGATCAGCAGCGGCCGGGAGGCAGAGATCTCTGCCGCTGATCTCCGCCTCCCGGCCGCCGCCGCTGATTAGGTGGCAGGGCGGCTCACAATCACATTTTCATGTGAATGCATGCAGACAATCTCCGCTGCGTTCACATGAAAGTGTGTGCGTTCGGCGCTGCATACGCTGCAGTGCCTAACGCAAATGTGAAGCCTGCCTTACTCCAGTTTACCTCAATGGTGGAGCCTGCAGAGAAATGCACCGCAGCCTCCCCAAAGTGAGCGGGCCTAGTAGTACCTGCAGTGCAGGAAAAGAGACAAATATATATAAAGGATATAGTGGTGCAGCAGTTTTCTACTGTTCCTGTATTCTCAGGATCAGTGAGCATCCTAAATAGTCTCCTCCATCCAACAGTGAAACCTACCTTCGTACTCCTTCATGGTTCTCTATCTTGCTTATAATTTTAATGTTTTTTCCTTTCTCCCCCAGAACTTCTCTAACAGCATGCACATCAGATGCCTTGCGGATAAATGAAGCAAAGACCATGTCTACACCCTGTTGAACTCCAAACTGAAGATCCTGGATGTCTTTGGTTGACACAGCTGGCAAGTCTACAGCAGCTCCAGGTAAGTTGACTCCTTTTTTGCTACCAAGAGATCCTCCATTCTCTACTTCAGTCACACAGAAGTCAGGGCCTAAAAAGGAGATAATTCTTCATATGACTTTTGTAACAATTTGAGGAAGCAGCCACGCTAATACTCTATTACTCCTCTTCCTTTTACAGTTATGTGAAAAAGCAGAAGATCAGATATGTTTTAGGATTTTTCTTTCTTAAAAAGTACACACTACTACAAGTCACAGGTCTAGAGGTGGAGGAAAAAAAAGTCACATTAACTTTACGAAATAAATACTAAAGATGGGGCAGTTAAGGAAACCAGGTTAAGGAAAAAACCTAAGTAGATTTTAAAAAAGTGCTTCACTGGTGAAGCTAATCACACTAGATCGCAGTTCTTGCCCCATCTCTCCCAACTCCCACAATCATGAATGTTAATCTTAATGGGGTGCATAAAAAATAAAATCAGTGGTACTCCAATCATAGAAATTTTGATGTGTCCTATTTTCGGTCCCCTTACCTATTTTGAAAGCGGGGCCACTACCCGAACCGTTTTGAATGGAGACAAGAGTCTATTCACTTGAAAAGAGCCAAGCAATATTGGCTAGACTAAAATATCCAGTTATACTATCCATAAAATTTCAATGCTGAAAAATACAGGCAGATACTTATCCATCATGCAATACCATCAGGGAGGTGTCTGATTTTTTTTCAAGTTTATTGCATGAGCACACAGACCCCTGCATATAGCCAATGTCAATAAGCATTATCTTCAGCATAAAGATGAATGAATCATGAAAGCGATATGGCCCCTTGATCTCAATATGGAATCAGTCTCAGATTACATGTAAAAAACGAAGGATTTGTACAAGTCTACACTGACAGATCTGTGGTTAGTTCTCGAAGATGTTTAGAATAACCTTATCGCAGAGTTTCTTCAAATGCAAGTATCTGTAGAGGCATTGATGCTGTGCAAGGCACAAGGTGGTCACATCACATTGTAAAATTAAGTGACAGATCAAATTAGAAATGTAAATCAAATCAAACTGTTTAAAACGCATTTCTACTTAGCACACAACAAAGTCTGCAGATCCCTGTTCAAATACCATTGAGAAGAAGTAAATATTTTAAGAAAAAAAAAAAACTAAAATATAGTTTCAAAAGTGTGAATACAGTCTTATTGGGGATGTGGTTGGATTCAGAATTCACTAGATTTAAACTCATGTTAATTAAATATTCAGTACACAGCTGCCATTAAACTCATTTTAATGATTCCCTGAGGAAGGAGCTCGGGAGGAGGCTCCGAAACGCGTCGGAAAATAAAGGCTGTAGCTGTACCAGACATTCCCGTGTCTGTGTGTCTTTCGTCTCGGAGCAGCAGCGCGGACACTGAAGCACTTTGTCCAAGAATCTGCTTCACCCCTAGCGAGGCACTTTGTTCTTGGCTTTACGAGCTTCCAGGGCAGCAGAACACTTCCAGCGGGCAATAGTTGCCTTGGAGGAGGGAACACCTCGGCAAGGATTGTCTGGAGCGCGAACAGGGAACCTGAATGTCTAAAGGAAGCAGTCATTTTCATGTAGTGACTCACTGCTTATCTGCATAGCAGATTCAAACTGTGATTTCCCTGCAGAATTACAAAGACAAGAGAAGACAGAACATGCTTTTTGTTAAGATGGAAACAATAAACCTTTTTAGGAAAGAATGAAAACAAAACCTTGTCGACATAAAGGACAAGAAAAGGAGAGCGGCAAAACAGGGCACTAGGTCAGATACTTGCCCAATAGGAGTTATAGCAATGATAAAGGTCCCCTTCTGGGAAAGCCAGAGTGGGGAAATGCCTGTGGATTGGATCAAAGGGAGAATGCTGCAAAGCACTGAGAACCAGATTACGGTCCCAAGGATCCAAAGGTGGTCAGTAAGGAGGTAAAAAGTGGCCAACCCCTTGAGTAAGTCTTGACTTCTCGTCTGGAAGTCAAGCCTTCTTAAGGTACCGTTACACGTCACGACATTGGAACGATGTCCGCAACGATCTTGTGGGCGCGCGGTCCTTGCAGACATCGTTTTGACATTGTTGGTGAGGGGTCATACGTCTGGATATCGTGGACACCTGCTCACAACCTCGTTGGCGAGTTATCGTTCACAAACCATGAACGATCCCTGCTCATTGCTGTGAACGGGCGAAGTCGTAAACGACAGTTATCGCGGTGTCAAACACAACGATATACCAGGTTGGCTGATCGTTGATCGTAAGGTTTGAGAACATGTTCTCAAATCTGCAATCAGCGACCCAACGATTTATTGTTACAACTTTGTAGAGTCACACGCAACGACATCCTAACGATGTCACTGGAACGCTTCCAAACCTGTGACATATCTGCGACATCGTTAACAATGTCGTGTCATGTAACGGTACCTTGAAAGAGAACTGAGACCAGAGACCTGGTCCTTGAGGGAGCTGAAGGCCAATCTGGACTTGAGTCTCGACTGCAGGAAGGCAAGAAGAGAAGGTAGAGGAAAAAAAACCAAAATGCGGAACATCATTGGCTTCACACCAGTGGAAGAAAGACTTCCACGTACAATGGTAGATGCACGACGAGTATGGCTTCTGAGCCATGATAATGGTTTGTAGAACCTCGTCAAAGAAACCTGAGGCTCTTGAGACAGCAGCTTGTGCAGCCAAGAACGAAGGTAGAAGAGGGGACTATAGGAGAGGAGGTCTGGGCAGACTGGGTGCATTCATGGAAAGTCTGCTGGAAGGTTGACTACTTCCATGTACCAGAATCTTCTGGGATAATAGGGATTCACGAAGATAACGGGAATGCCTGATCATCTTCAGAAGCCTGGGAAGCAGAGGCAATGGTTGGAATAGATAAGGAAGGAAAAACTGAACAAGGAATCACCAGGGCATTGGATGAGTGCTATAGGATCATGCACTTTGCACATAAACCGGGGCACCATGTGAATGTGTCTGGTTGCCATAAGGTCGATGTCTGGAATGCCCCACTGGACGCAGATCCGTTCAAAGATGGTTGGATGCAGAGACCTTTCTCCCGCGATTAGAACATCATGCCTTAGGAAGTCTGCGGCCCATTTGTCTTCTCCTGGGATGTGGGCTGCTGAAATAGCTGGGATTCTTCATTCCGCTCAGACAAGAATCTGAGAGAAAGCCAATGTTGCTTGACAACTGCGAGTTCCTCCTTGGTGCTCAATTTACACGGCGATGGTGTTTGACTGGTCCAATCTGGGAAACCGGACATTGGATCGTACCAAGTCGTTGGGACACTTAGTCTTGCCCTGAGTTCCAGAATGCTGATGAGGACGACTGTGCCTTTTCCACGAACTCTGCATCGTCAAATTTCGGTTGAATGAACCCGGAGTAGGTGTGCCTCCATCATGATCTGCCAGTCAATACAGTGGAAGTGACTAGAAAACAGTGAAAAGTCCCACCACCAGACTGTTTGACCTGGAGAAAAGAAATCAGACAGACAATCCAGGGAGAGGACAGACTTGTCCCAGTGGGAAAGTACTGCCAACTGCATTGGTCTGGTTTTTAACTGGGCAAACAGAATTGCTTTGACGCCGCCACCATCCTTACTAGGATGCTCATGCAGAATCAGAGAGTAAGAGATGGGCAGTATAGGGATTTGATTCTGGTCTATAGGGCTGATACCTTGTCTGCTTAAAGAAGAATCTTTACTTGGGTTGTGTTGCATAGTATTCCCAAGCAGATGATCCACTGAGACAGTATCAGAGGTGGTGACCAATTGATGATCCATACAAAATGAGACAGTGTCCACTGTGATGTGCAGACTCTATAGGTTATTGTAGTAGGAGGGAGCTTTTACTGGAATGTCAACCAAGAAGGGGATAATCACTATTCCCCCTGACCTGTAGAAGAGTCACGACCTTGTGAAAAACCTGTGAGCCATGGTCAATCTGAAAGGGAAGGACACAAATTGAAAGTGGGACTGATTGGCAGCAAAGCTGAGGAAACTCTGGTGAGCAAGACAAATGGGAGTCTGGAGATAGGCATCCCGAGTGTCCATTGAGGAAAGTAATTTTCCATGTTCCATTGAGTCAACAGCCAAGAGATGATCCATCCTAAATTGGCATAAGAAGAAATGCTTGTTCAGCATTTCAAATCCAGATTGGGACAGACTGAAACATCTTAATTTTGGACAACAAGAATGTTTGAATCAAATCCATTGACCCGTTTCTGGAAGTTACAGGGAAAATGACACCTGACTGGAGAAAAGGAAATTGCCTAGAAAAAACCCAGTTGACAAGCAGGATTTCCTTGTAACTGGACGAGACTTTTCTGACCTAGACATCATTGACTGCAAGTCACACGTCCTGCAACAGCAGAAGGCCGCATAGTGGGGTGGCCTGTGATGCAGAGAATCTGTTGCTTTTGGTGTGTTATGACTTGTAGGATTGAGCTCTTGGATGCCAGGAAGAAGTTGGCTTGAAGAATGTTTTTTTTTCTTGAAGGACAGCTGGCCTTTTTTGGCGAGTAGACTGAAACTGCCAAAAGAAATGAAACACATGAGACTTTCGATTGGTAAATCATGAGGGGGTTCTCTTTCGTGGAAGCAGGGTGCTCTTCCCACCTGTAGCATCTGAAAAAACATTGTCCAGCTTTTCCATAAAGGAATGGGATTCGCAAAAAGGAAAAATTGTAAGCGACGTCTTGGATGCGTGGTCCGCATTCCAAACCTTGAGCTGAAGGATATGGCGGATAGCCTCCATATTGCTCAAAATGTGTGCTGAGCGGCTTGCAGCTTTGAGAGCATAACTGAGGCACAAAGTGGCATGGGTAATCGGGTCTGTAAGGTCTACCAGCTTTGATGGAGGGGAACAGGAGATGATGCCTTGGTGTAGGTGCTTTACAGAGGCTGTGATTACCTTGTTGACCCAGGTTACAATAAAGGATGGATGCAGAGATAAATCTGCAGCTTCAAGGGCGGATTTAGCTAAGAATTTTTACGTGCAGATCTGTGGGGGTTTTTTCTTTTAGAAACCTGTAAAAAGAGATTGGTAGGATCGTGGTTCCTGACAGTCTGGAGCCGGAGTATCAATCAAGGGATACAGACCAAATGGCAACCCTTTTGCAGGAAAAGGGGACAGATATCCATGTGGTCTCCAAGTGTGAAAACTTTTATTTCTTTTCATGGTTGAGCACATTCCTTGTCCAGTACTTCACTGAACTAGGGAGTGGTTAGAAAAACATTTGGTGGATTGTCTAACCCTCTTGAAGGACACAAAGCCTGCATGGAGTGAGGGGCCCACTTCTTTATCATCTGATTGACAGTGTAAACCAGACTATCGACCATATATCTCGACTTAAAAAGTCTAGGTGCAATCCAAGTCTGAATCTGAATAAGAATGGTGATCAAATACCTGAGATGACAGAGCCTCTGGCAATGGAGAGTGTAATGCCGAGTGCAATAGTGAGTGCAGCCTCAGAGTAGTCAAGGAAGACAGACTGGGCTGAAAATCTCACTCTTGGACGCTTGCACTGATGACTTCTGCCATTCTCTGCTGGGGTAGTAGATAGGTCTGACTCACTCTGGAAAGTGGTTGATGTTCACAGAGCAGAGGAGGTAGTTGACAACTTCTCCATAATAGGGGATGCCTTGGTCAAATCTGTTATAAAAAAAAAAAAAAAAAAAGAGGTTAATGGCCCTGACCAGGGGAGGCTCCAGTAGGCCACATAAAGGCAAAGGAAAGCAGTGTGTCGAGGCTTCAGGAAGAAGAGAGGCAGAGAAGATGGAAAAAGTTGCTGAAAGGGACTGGGGAAACCATTTGCTTGTGATGAAGGATTCAAGTTGGATTCTTCACAGAGATTATCTTCAGCTTGGAAATCATTGGATGATCCTAGTATTCGGCTTGATCTTTGGATCGGTCTTCACTCCATGCACACGCCTGATCTGGGGGCGAAGCGAGCAGGAGAAGGAAAGGCAAATAGGCCATCTGCATCATCCACATCACTGCATAACACCGTGTGCCTAGTAGAGTCCTATAGACACTGAAGCTAAACTGAATTGCTTGGTTGTCAGTAGGCAGGAGTAGCCGGCTGGAAAGACAACTTTTTTTTAGTTGTAATACTTAAATGTCAGCCTCCTAGGGGCAGCAACATAAACCCCCATTGTCTCCTTTGTCCCCTAATAAAGCCACTGAGAATTTTCTTTTTTTCTTTAATGGCATTAGCTATATTATGAAACAATATAATATAAATTTGGCACAAACATTACCAATTGCTTCCGTTAAAAATTGGTGAAAAACACTAGAAAATTGGTGCGGGAGACTGCCAAAAGGCCTGCATGAAAATTAAAAGGAGGGTCAGGAATTGCCCCTACAATCTAAAAGGTTTGGAGTGCTATGCAAAGAAGACAGAGTGGGCAAAGTTAACCAGTACATCTAGAATTGACAAACATGGTACAAAGATTTATTTTACCCATTTCAATTCTAGAGGTGTCATGATGATAGACTCCTACCCAAAAGTACTGAATGCTGTCAAAATTTAAGGATGCTTTAAGCTTTGGTTGAAGGGTGTACATATTTATGAAACTACATTAGTTCTTTATATTAATTTTTCATCCTCAAAATGATTTTACTTTCTCATGATTGACATTAAAGGTGGAAAAAGTTTTGAAACATTTTTCTTGGCACCGATTTTTTAACATGACAAAAATACATGTTAAGGATAGCATTTTCATTTTAAACAGTTAATTTTTGTACTTGCAATCTACTGACCAATCTCTTTAACAAGCAGGGAAATCAATCCATCGTCCACATAAATCTTGCTGCCAGGTTCCACTACTTTGGTAAGATTCTTGTAATCAAGCCATAAAACATTTTCATCACAATTTTCCTGGTAGGCATCATCAAGTGTTATTTTAAGCTTTGCCCCCTTCTTCAATTCAACCTCTGCAGTGCCACTCTACAAAAAGAGAACTCCAATTAGATAATTACCTTCCATTTAAGTCCCAACCATAAACCCTTGCCGTCTAAGTAGTTGTCCTGGCTTGAATCAATTATTTAATGTACTAATAATTACATACTGACAAGAACTTCTGTTTTGAAGATGCTCTGGCCCAGTTGTCAATCCATCACCATTTGGCCCTTGTTAATGTTGCATAAAAGTGTACGCTGTCCTCTTTTCCTGCTTCCAACACAATAAAGGGACTCTGACCAGTCATCTGGTGCTCGTTCTTCAAGGAGGGGCCAATGATTTAAATACCTCCCCACCTGCTTGTTTTCCAGACATCTCCTGCCTTCTATGGCTTTATGAAGCCAGAGCTGTCAAAGAGGAGGTAGAGATTGAGAGAAAAAAAAGCAGGTAGGATGGTGTTTTTAAATGATAGGCCAATCACCTGTGCTTGGTTTGAGTAGTCATTCTGTGCAGAGTCCCTTTAAATGTTGAGCTGTTTACTTACAGACGAATATATCCCAGTCCCTTAACAGATATTATTGAAAAAAAAGAAACAATATTATTCACTTCATTTATCAGTAATTTTACCCAATTCCCACCATGTGGTGTACATGCATGTCAATAGTCAGGAAGGAGTGAATGTTGAGAGTTCTGGGTGCTGAGCCCATTTCATTGGTGTATATATATACAGCGAACAACCACTTGTAACTACAGGGACTGGAGAAAATTTCAATCCCAGCATTCAAACTTCTTTGATTCAACAGCCTATATTGACCACAGCATCCATGCAAAAAGACAACACAAATGCAGGTTGCCAATGGGTTGTTAACTAGCAAGTATTGCAGTGGAAAGGACTAGTGACACTGTTCAAAGAAGCACTGTGGTGGTTTGTTTTGTTTTTTATTTCACCAACAGAATAACATCACTAATGCCCCTAGTAAAATAATTATCAGCCGCCGTCTTCTGCTCTTCTCCAGCCTCATTCTGACATTTTGTGACCACAGCTTCCATAGCTAGAAGTCAGAGGAAACAGTCACTAACTCTTGATACAAGTATATTAGAGCCTTGTTCTGGCTTCCATAAGATTTACAATTGTGAAGTAACCTCTAGCTTGCCCAGGACACACTTGTGCAATCCGATAGGTCACAACTGGCAGAGAACAACAAAGAACAGAACATGGAAGCTGGTAAGAATTTTACTTAAAGGGAACCTGTCACCTGGATCTAAGCCCCTACACTATCACTACCTGTCCCTGCACCTTCCTAGCTGCTCCCTATCTATCCCTCTCTGAGCTAAATCCGCCCTATAAAAGTGCAGAAAAATAACTTATAACTTACAGCAGTCCCTGAGGCTGGGGACTGAGAAGGCGGCGCCAGGCTCCATTCAGCCCCTCCTCCATGCAGCAGCACACGCCCCACTGGGCGGCATTATTCTTTCTTCATCGCCGCCTCCTCCATTTGGAATCTCCCACCCACTTTACACTGTAAGGTAGCGGTTAGGATCGGCACGACAGAAGGCAGTGACTCAAGTATTTACTCACACAGCACACAGTTCAGGTATTCACAGACCTCCAGATTCCGATGTAACAGGTCAGACTAACCCCCCCGACCAGAATATACCCGAGGTATAAACTGGGCTAGCCCAGAATATACCCCCCTGGGCCAGAATATACCCTTGGTACATTCTGGCCTAGCCCAAACTATACCCCAGGGTATAAACAGGCCTAGGCCAGATTATAACTCTCCGTATACCACAGCAGCTGTAGATCAGGGCCCCAAGCCGTGCACAGGGCCCCAAGCAATGCATGAGGGCCCGAGGCAGCACAAGGTGGCCCCAGGCAGCAGAAAGTGGCCCTACGCAACATACAGGGGCCCCAGGCAGTGCTAGGGGCCCCAGGCAGTGCATGGGGGCCCGAGGCAGCACACAGGGGCCCCAGGCTACACACAGGATCCCAGGCTACACACAGGGGCCCCAGCCAGCATACAAGGCCCCAGGCAGTACACGGGGCCCCAGGCAGTGCACAGGGCCCCAGGCAGTGCACAGGGCCCCAGGCAGCACAAAGTGGCCCCAGGCAGCACAAAGTGACCCCAGGCAACAAACAGGGGCCCCAGGCAGTACTAGGGGCCCCAGGCTACACACAGGATCCCAGGCTACACACAGGGGCCCCAGCCAGCATACAAGGGCCCCAGGCAGTGCACAGGGCCCCAGGCAGCACAAAGTGGCCCCAGGCAACATACAGGGGCCCCATGCAGTACCAGGGGCCCCAGGCTACACACAGGATCCCAGGCTACACACAGGGGCCCCATGCAGCATACAAGGGCCCCAGGCAGTGCACAGGGCCCCAGGCAGTGCACAGGGCCCCAGGCAGTGCACAGGGCCCCAGGCAGCACAAAGTGACCACAGGCAATATACAGGGGCCCCAGGCAGTGGGCCACCCGGGGCCACTTTGTGCTGCCTGGGGCCCCTGTGTGCTGCCTCTGGCCCCCATGCGCTGCCTGGGACCCCTTTGTACTGCCTGGGGCCCTTGTATGCTGCATGGGGCCCCTGTATGTAGCCTGGGACCCTGTGTGTAGCCTGGGGCCCCTAGTACTGCCTGGGGCCCCTGTATGTTGCCTGGGGCCACTTTGTGCTGCCTGGGGCCACTTTGTGCTGCCTGGGGCCTGTGCACTGCTTGGGGCCCCATGCACCGCCTGGGGCCCCGTGCACTGCCTGGGGCCCCGTGCACTGCCTGGGGCCCCGTGCACTGCCTGGGGTCCTTGTATGCTGCATGGGGCCCCTGTGTGTAGCCTGGGATCCTGTGTGTAGCTTGTGGCCCCTAGTACTGCCTGGGGCCCCTGTATGTTGCCTGGGGCCTCTTTGTGCTGCTTGGGGCCACTTTGTGCTGCCTGGGGCCCTGTGCACTGCCTGGGGCCCTAGCACTGCCTGGGGCCCTAGCACTGCCTGGGGCCCCTGTATGTTGCGTAGGGCCACTTTCTGCTGCCTGGGGCCACTTTGTGCTGCCTTGGGCCCCCATGTGTTGCTTGGAGCCCTGATCTACAGCTGCTGTGGTATACGGAGGGGTATAATCTGGCCTAGGCCACTTTAACCCCGAGTATATTCTGGTCGGGGGGGTTAGTCTGGCCTGTTACACCGGGGCACAGCCGAGTAGAACCTCATACAATCCCAGCAGCTCCTGCTGCTGTCCTGACACACTCCACCCCCTCCCCACAGCCCAGGGCAGCACATATCATCTCCTATTCACCCGCACACCTGGGGGTCAGTGATTTCAATCAGCACTTAGCTCCAGTAGCAGCTCACCCTGTGTGTGCTGCTCCCGAGCAGAAGATACAATCTCCCATATGCTGTGTCCTGGTCAGGGGACACATCGAGGTCGCATCACCACAACATGATAGGTGTAAAGCAGGTGGGAGATTCCAAATGGAGGAGGCGGCGATGAAGAAAGAATAATGCCGCCCAGCGGGGCGTGTGCTGCTGCATGGAGGAGGGGCTGAATGGAGCCTGGCGCCGCCTTCTCAGTCCCCAGCCTCAGGGACTTCTGTAAGTTATAAGTTATTTTTCTGCAGTTTTATAGGGCGGATTTAGCTCAGAGAGGGATAGATAGGGAGCAGCTAGGAAGGTGCAGGGACAGGTAGTGATAGTGTAGCGGCTTAGATTCAGGTGACAGGTTCCCTTTAAGGCAGTGAACATACCCACAGGGGCGCGATAGCCGTGGAAGGAAGGCAGGTCCAGGCTCAAGCTCACTAACATTACTAAATGTAAGTGTATAAATGATTTTTCCAACTTTAACATGACAGTCTTAGCCTATACAGCATGGGTGGGGAACTCCAGGCCTCGAGGGCTGCACACAGTGCAGGTTTTCATGATTTCCTTAGTATTGCACAGGTGATAGTATAATCACCAGTACTGGTGATGATTCCAGACTCTGTGCAATACTAAGGAAATTATGAAAACCTGCACTGTGTGCGGCCCTCGAGGCCTGGAGTTCCCCACCCCTGCTATACAGGGATGCTTAAATAGGACTATCTGCAGGTACACATAGTAATAGCATGGTGGGCATGCTGACAGGTTCCCGTTAATTCTTACTGTACTTAATACATCAAAGGCAGGGAGACAAATCATTTTGGACATCGTATGCTATGAGCCGTTAAGGGGTTAAGCAACCATATGACTGGTGGTATCATCTAATTACCCCAATGCCCAGTATATGATCATGTAGATATGCTCTACTCTACAAAAGGTACCATTTGGATACCTACCCTTCATAGCAGTTTACTAAACCCGATACTTATGAACGGAGCCACAGGTTAGTGACCTCGTATCCATCACATATAAAATCATCATTTTGAGTGAAGCATTGCCGAGATTGTGATTAACCACAAACCACGTTTGGTAAAAGAGTGTAAATGAGAATACTTACTCCTTTGATAAGCCCAGTGCGAATTTCTGGTCCCTTGGTATCTAATGCAACAGCCACTGGCCTATACAGAATGGGGTTAGAGGCAAAGCTCTCTGTGGCCGCACGAACATTTGTGATGGTGTCTGCGTGGTACTATGAAAGAAAAAAAAAAAAAAAAAAAAAAAAAAAAATCAAGAAAACTAAAATTAATATCTAGTTTATAAGTAAAGGCATGAATATTAATACAGTATACTAGTTAAGAACAGAAAGCTATTGTGGACATATTAACACTTGATTAGATAAAACCACCAGCTGCCTCTGTGTGCATGGCATATCAGGACACCCAACCCTTACACTTACTTGTGCCAAGTGTTCTACAAAACTGTTTACACTCAAAGTAAAAAGGTGTGTTAAACATTTAACAAAGAAAAAACCCTAAGTATCAATTTTATCCCCTCTCTAAATATTCTATTTTTATAGCAAACAGCTGCAGAGACTGGATTGAATTTCGCCAGTGACCTTTTACTGTACTGGTGATCTACACAAGCCTAACCTCATGTGTCCCATGGGAAAAGTTCAGACGAGCGACGTTCATTCCAGATTTTATCATTTCTTTAAGAATATCCACAGAGCGAGATGCTGGGCCTGGAGGAACAAAAAAATAAAATAAGCACAGAACAAGGTTTTTCCGCTACAATTCTCAGTCTTTTCGTACTGTAAATGTAAAACCTTGGTATATAATAGCCATCTTCTGAACATTGTGCAAATTCTATAAATGAAACCTCATCTTGACACTCCTTAAGAAAAGCATGTTAAAAGACAAAACAATGTTACCTGAAGGGATTCCAATAACTTACCAATGGTGCAGATAATGCCAGTATTGCGTGCTACTATGGGCTCAGAGTCGATGTCCAGACGGCACATGTGCTCCAAGAAGGTGTCTGCCATGGCGGCATGTAACTGTTGTGTCTGGATGAAGGCACTACCGGCCTCGCATGCATGGGACTTGGACATGGTGACCTGCACAAAGAAGGATTGTCACAGACAACAGATCAGCAATCTATGCAGCAAAGCAATATAAAGATAAGGACAGGTAGATGACAAACATATTTATGGCCTCATACCCACTGTATTAAAAACAGATGACATGATTGAGTCATTTTCATGTCATTATCCATTTCCACTGGATGCTGAATTATATCAGATTTTTCCATCTACACTTTCTTTGTATGATCAGTATGAACATTGATAGATATTTTTCTTTAGATTTCTATGCAGAGAATGTGGCCATTAAATGGCATTGTTGATTAAGGCCCAGAAAAAAAAAAAAAAAAAACTGGCTAGGTATTGAGGTTTTGTTTAAAGGGAACCAGTCACCCCCTTTGGGCATTTTAAACTGTGCCCACCATCTTACATATTATGTAAATTGGGCTCTAGTAACCCCTCTATGTGCCCAGACTGGCCCCTCATTCCTCAAATATGAACTTATATCGTGTCCAGCTCTGGCCTCCAATTTAGATCGGGAGGTTGCTATTTAGTCCTGATGCATGATATGCTCGCTGCTCCCCTGACTGCAAAACCCGCTCTACACTTCTTAAAATTCTCGCCCCTCCTCTGGTCAGCGTTTGAGAGGCAGCCTCACTCATGCTGGCACAGTGGAGCTCCATTGAACAGACCAATGTCTTGCGAGACTCCACAAATCTCGCAAGACATCTCTCAAGATTTGTGAAGTCTCGCGAGGCATTGGCCTGTTAAATGCAGCATGGACACCGGCTCCACTGCGCCAATGTAAGTGCAGCTGTCACTTAAGCACCGGCCAGAAGAGGAGTGGGAATTTTAAAAAGTGCAGGGTGGGTTTTGCAGCCCCGAGGGTGGCGAGCATATCATGCATAGAGAGACTAAATAGCAGCCTCCCCCTGCTGTGGCCACGATTGTGGTTTTATTAACAATCGTGTAATTCGATTTAAAATGGCGCCGCTTTGCATTGTGGGTGTTGTAGTTTCTTAGGAGGAGCAGCCGTCAATATGTACAGGGAAAGAACTTCAACCCCCAGCAGACGTTGCCTGTGTTGGCTGGGTCGTAAGTCCCGCCCCCCCCCTCGTCATCATCAGGCCCGCTCATTGGCCAGTGCTCTTGCCCTCCTGCACTGCGCGGGAAGAGAAGAAATGAGAGCCGATGAACTTGAAGAGGATTGTGCTGGTCTGGAGGAAGGAGAATCAGCTGAGAAGCAGCTCCAACCTCCGGGTAAAAAGGTGAAAGACCTCCTGCTGTGACTGTGCTGTGCAGGCAGAGAGAAGGAGTGAGTGGGGGAGGGGCTGCCCGGGGACAGCTGCTGGGAGCAGGAGAAGCTCGATATGTATCCCCTTCCTGCAGCAGAAAGAAGTGTATGTGTGAGCTGTGTGTCCTGTCTTCTGTGTGTCCTGTCTTCTGTGTGTCCTGTCCTCTGTGTGTCACGTGTCTCTGTGTGTCACGTGTCTCTGTGTGTCACGTGTCTCTGTGTGTCACGTGTCTCTGTGTGTCACGTGTCTCTGTGTGTCACGTGTCTCTGTGTGTCACGTGTCTGTGTGTCACGTGTCTCTGTGTGTCACGTGTCTCTGTGTGTCACGTGTCTCTGTGTGTCACGTGTCTCTGTGTGTCACGTGTCTCTGTGTGTCACGTGTCTCTGTGTGTCACGTGTCTCTGTGTGTCACGTGTCTCTGTGTGTCACGTGTCTCTGTGTGTCACGTGTCTCTGTGTGTCACGTGTCTCTGTGTGTCACGTGTCTCTGTGTGTCACGTGTCTCTGTGTGTCACGTGTCTCTGTGTGTCACGTGTCTCTGTGTGTCACGTGTCTCTGTGTGTCACGTGTCTCTGTGTGTCGTGTGCTAGTTGTATCTGTGTGTAATGTCTCTGTGTGTGAGTAGCGGGGTGCAGAAGGACAGAGGAGCAGCAGGAGAGACAAATGAGAGGAGGACGGGGTGCAAGAGGAGCAGCAGGAGGGACAGGAGAGGAGGACAGGGGTGCAGGAGGAGAGAGGAGCAGCAGGAGGGACAAATGAGAGGAGGACGGGGTGCAAGAGGAGCAGCAGGAGGGACAGGAGAGGAGGACGGGGTGCAGGAGGACAGCCGAGTAGCAGGAGGGACAGGGAAGAGGAGGACATGGGTGCAAGAGGAGCAGCAGAAGGGACAGAGGAGAGCAGGACGGGGGTGCAGGAGGACAGAGGAGAGCAGGACGGGGGTGCAGGAGGACAGAGGAGAGCAGGACGGGGGTGCAGGAGGACAGAGGAGAGCAGGACGGGGGTGCAGGAGGACAGAGGAGAGCAGGACGGGGGTGCAGGAGGACAGAGGAGCAACAGGACAGAGGTGCAGGAGGACAGAGGAGCAGCAGGAGGGACAGGACAGAGGAGCAGCAGGAGGGACAAAGGAGAGGAGGACAAAGGTGCAGGAGGACCGAGGAGCAGCAGGAGGGACAAAGGAGAGGAGGACAAAGGTGCAGGAGGACCGAGGAGCAGCAGGAGGGACAGGGATGCAGGAGGACAGAGGAGCAGCAGGAGGGACAAAGGAGAGGAGGACAGGGGTGCAGGAGGACAGAGGAGCAGCAGGAGGGACAAAGGAAAGGAGGACGGGGGTGCAAGAGGAGCAGCAGGAGGGACAGAGGAGAGGAGGACGGGGGTGCAGGAGCACAGAGGAGAGGAGGACGGGGGTGCAGGAGGACAGAGGAGCAGCAGGAGGGAGAGCGGAGAGGACGACAGGAGCAGCAGGAGGGACAAAGGAGACGAGGACGGGGGTGCAAGAGCAGCAGCAGGAGGGACAGGAGAGGAGGACGAGGTGAAGGAGGACAGCCGTGCAGCAGGAGGGACAGGGAAGAGGAGGACGGTGGTGCAGGAGGACAGAGGAGAGCAGGACGGTGGTGCAGGAGGACAGAGGAGAGCAGGACGGTGGTGCAGGAGGACAGAGGAGAGCAGGACGGTGGTGCAGGAGGACAGAGGAGAGCAGGACGGTGGTGCAGGAGGACAGAGGAGAGCAGGACGGTGGTGCAGGAGGACAGAGGAGAGCAGGACGGTGGTGCAGGAGGACAGAGGAGAGCAGGACGGTGGTGCAGGAGGACAGAGGAGAGCAGGACGGTGGTGCAGGAGGACAGAGGAGAGGAGGACGGGGGTGGTGGAGGACAGAGGAGAGGAGGACGGGGGTGGTGGAGGACAGAGGAGAGGAGGACGGGGGTGGTGGAGGACAGAGGAGAGGAGGACGGGGGTGGTGGAGGACAGAGGAGAGGAGGATGGGGGTGCTGTATACATATACTGTGTGTATGATATATACTGTGTATGCTGTATACATATATAAAAAAAAAATCGAGATTTAAATCGAAAATCGTCCATAGGTTTAAATAAAATCGAGATTTTGATTTTTTCCAAAATCGCCCAGCCCTAGTTGGCACAGTATAAAATGCCCTGGGGGGGGGGGGGCGCGTGACAGGTTCCCTTTAAAGGAGACCTGTTATTAGGTCCTAAGTGGCCAGTTCACACTCTTTTTTTTTCCCCCACTGCTACCCTGAGTATTTCCTTGCTTGTTTTATTAAAATGAGCCACACTGTTCCAGCGATATGGGTCTTTTTATTTAATGTTTATTTGTATGGTCTTTTCCAAGGGCGCATGGCTCAGTGGGTAATAATGCAGAGCAGGATAGAAAATTTGGAGAACACAACCCCTTTTAAAATTCACAAAAATTAATACTAAAAAAGGACAATATCTCTGGAACCACAGGGCAGATTTAAAGCCTAACTGCTATTTTAGTTATTCCATAATTCAATAGAACACATGAAGATGAGCAACTTTAATATATATTATCAGACAATTTTTCTTCTTTCTCTGTCAGAATTATTAGTCATTACCCAATTCTCAATTCTAAAGGCCCCGTTATCTCAATACAACATCGGCTGCAATGTCAGAAGCGATGCCGCGGGTGCGCACTCGCTTCCGACATCGCAGCCTAGCTGTCACACGGCAAGATGTTGCCGGAGACGGCACTGCGATGTTGCTGTAGTGATAGCTCGCTGGGCTGGGATCAACCCAGCGAGCGATTGGCTGCAATGCAGCGAATAGGCTACATCGGCCGTGACATCGCTATTGCGGTGTCACACCGAACGATGCCGCAGGTTGTTTAAGCATGCATGCATGAAAACCTGTCAACTCCGACTTGAACAACTATCGTTTTTGAATCGTGCGTTTACACACAACGATGTAGTTTCAACATCGTTCCTGACGTCACTTTTGAACAATGTCGGAAACAATGTTGAAACATGTAACGGGGCCTTAAGGTAAATCTGTATTCAATGAAGACTTTCCCATTACTGAGAAAGGAGTGGTTACTGATGAGACTATGTAAATAAGAGGGGGCGGGCTTCTGCCTTTAGCTCCTCCCATCATAGAATCTCAGCAGTAGCTGCTGATTTTTTCCCCCCCACATCTGCAAGAAAAAGAAAGTTGACCGGTTAATAACAGGCTCATTCAGGCTTGGTACCTTAGGGGTTACACTGTCTTTGCATATTATATATTCGTCATACTGCATCCATACAAGATAAATGATACAGGCCTTCTGAGGAATTCAATTAGTTAGGAAACCTATTTTTATATTAAATTCATCTTAGTATCCTACATCTAAGGGTGAAAAACACTATGTGAGATGCAGGTGAGTCATGCAATACTTGCATGAGTCTTGCATGACTCACCTGGAACAGCCACCGTGTCTCTGGACTGGAGCGTGTCAGTTGCGTGTGCTTCTATGGAGCTCCACACACCAGTATGTCACATGCGTCTCGCTTAGTGTCTCTGTCCTAAAGGTACCGTCATACGCGGCAATTATGCCAGCAATTTGACTGGCAATTTGCTGGTTGCAGTGAAATCATGGACACATTGTTTTATTTTGTTGCTGTGTACAAATGGAACAATGAGTCCATGATTTCACTGCAACCAGCAAATTGCCAGTTAAATTGCCTAGCAATATTGCGTCGTGTAACGGTACCTTAAGGGAAAGGCGCTTCTCCTTGTGGATACTGACAGCAATCCTGCCTGCCAGCACTGAGGAGAGTAGAGTTATAGCCGCAATGCTCCTCTGGAAAATATGCAAGTTGTGACTTCAGGGAAGAAGTAGACCAACTCTAGTGCCACCTATTGAAAGTAGCAGTCATAAAAAAGTCAAAATGGACTCTTTAATGAACCTTGTAATGTAATTCCCTAGTCTTATGGCAAGGCCCATAGAAGAAAAAAAAAAAATAATAATATTATATACGGTATATAATATATATATATATATATATATATATATATATATATATATATATATATATATTATACAACTTTTTCTTTACTTTTAAGATTGTCCCCTGCAACAGGTGGTACTAGAGTTCATCCCAGTATCCTGTTGCTTTCAGTGGATGAGTCCATCTGTGTTGCAGTACCCTACTTCTAATGCATCTCAGTGAATTAGATCATCATCAAAAATCGATGTCACATTGCCATGTTTCAGGACATTTCTCAGAGCCCTGAAACTCATTGACTAATAAATCAATATTATATTAACTTTTTCATGACTCGTGGAATACGGCGGTGCGATTTTAACCCTAAATCCGCCCTACTTTAATTTTCAGAACCGACGTTTGAGTTTTCATTGGCTATAAGCCATAACCATCACCATTTACAGAAATAAACACTTGAAATAGATCACTGTTTGTAATGACTATATATGCTTTACGTTTTCTATTCAAATTACTGAAATAAATCAACTTTTTTATGAAATTCTAATTAAGATGCGCTAGTATATTCACTGTTGATATTTATGATTCATTGCTAAACTATGAACATTTTTAAATTATAATAATAAGAAGAATTCTGATTTTAGTGACTCGTATGTGTGGTATTTACATCACTTTGCTGTAAAATGTATACTATTGTTCATGCTCAGGCTACCTCTTTCTATCTATCTACAATTACCCTTATGAACACTTGTTTTTAGCTTTGTTACTACCGGCATGTGTGTGCTATTTTTAAAGGGAATCTGTCAGCAGGTTTTCACAATGGAATCTGAAGACAGCATGCTGTAGGGGTTAACACACAGACTTCAGCAATGCCTTTTTTATCCAGGCCCTTTGCTGTATACCTGCAGTGTTTGTTTTGGGTTCAGGAGATTATGAAATACAGGAGGGAAGGTGGAGGTTGGGAATACAGCTTACCACTCAGTTTGGCCCAGAGCTCAGAAGACGTCAGGTCAGATGTAAAAAAACTTTAGGGAAAAAAAAAAAAAAAAAAAAAAAGATAGATGATTTTCCAGCTCCATTAATACTCTGTGAAAAAGCCTTTATTAAATAGGGTTTAAATTACCCATATACAACATTGGCTGCTCTGGGGACTATATTACGAAGTTCTTTCCCTTCACTCTTCCCCTATTCCCCCCCCCCACCCACCTTTTATCTTTTTTTTTTTCTCTCCCCCTTCCTTTCTGATCTCTCATCTGATCACTTCATAGTTTGGTTGACAACCTACCCTTTTTTGAAAGTAATTATCCGTTTCTCTGTTAATGCGACTGAAATTTGAAATCATCTGTTCTTTTTATCTGAATGCCTCGCGCAACTGCCCCTTCTAATATATACGTACTGTTTAGTTTTGAATATATAATTTGTTTCTTACTGATCTATGTGAGGCTGCATGTAGTAGCCTTAAATTCATGCTGCATATCAAGCTATGTTTTTCTATGATAATCTAAATAAAGATTCTTGAAGAAAAAAAAAAAAAAAATATTACCCATATACAAAGCTACGAGTTGAGCATGCAGCATACTTTTTACCAAGGCCCAAGTTTGCTAAAGGCATGCTGCACGCTCGAAACTCATAGCTTTGTATATGGGTAATTTTAACCCTATTTAATAAAGACTTTCTCACAGAGCATTATTGGAGCTGAAAATTCATCTTTTGTCTTCAGATTTATCATTGCTGAACTAGGTCAGATAGTCCGACACGGCCCTTGCTGGGATTAGCAGCTCCCCTTCTATAGACGTTGTATATAGAGAGTCTGCTGTGGGCAGGGAAACTTTCTCAGCTCTGCTGCATTGCTAATCTAAACTCTGTTAGAACCACTGCCCCCAGTAATCTAAGTGACACATTGTTGCATTCAGGATGTCATCTTGCCACATTTCGCTGCTCTCAGATGAGCTAGTAAAAACCTGAGACAGATTCCCATTAAATGGATTTAAATGGAACCAGACAGGATACATAAAACCTGCTGACAGACTCCCTTTCAGCACTGCACTTTGACTAGTACATTCTTACCAATTCAGAGGTCTAAATGATGTTTGAAAGTCACCGAACACATATGACACGCAGTAAGTAACCTTGAATGTTTTTATTAAACGAAACATCCCGTAATATTTCTGTGCTATTCATTTCCACATACCGATATACTGTCCATGTTGAATAATGAAAAATCCATATCCAAGTGCCAATCCTCGCCTGCCAGACGGGAGTCCGGTAAATGCACAGAACAGGCAGTGTTGCATTTAAAGCGCCCTCATCTATACTTCTCTATGCCCTTTTTATGAAACCCCATCTAATAGAAAAATACCACACAAAAATGATGCTTCACATAAGGCACATTCCTCCCAAGTAAAGTGGTAAAATAAAATTCCTCCCACAAGCAAACTGAAATAAAGGCAGACAGAGCCATCATTATAAAATGAATCACTTCATCTAACAGGATTACTCACGACTTTCTGGAACATGAATGCTGAAGACAGTCAGTCCTGCCATCCAGCCTCTATGGTAACTGTACAGGCTTCATTCATTTAATAAAGGAAATTCAATGTCCCCCTAACAATCCATACATACTACATTCCCAGATAACACAACCCTGAAGCAGCAGATAGAATAGCTCTGCTCGCAGAAAGTGAGGATGTACCTGATGCAATGCCTGCTGCTGCCTCTTCAATGAGTGACACTAGCCGGCTCTGGCAGCATCCCTATGCGGCAGTATCACTCCCCTCCTATAGGACATGACACCATGAAACCCCTCCTTCGCCTGGAAACCCCAGACTGTACGTGCAGCTGCACACGACCACGTCACATGTAGAGAATCAGGCTGAACCCCACAGTTCTAGAGTTACCTCCATACATGACACATACAGAGGTAAACCCAAGGTATGAATGCTAAACAAAGCATTACAGTACTGCCCCCTCCTGAGCCCAAATCAGTTATGTGGATTTACTGGAAATAACAGAACACTAAACTAAATTGTGACGCTATAACCCATCATAATGGAGTACATTACTAAAGATAAGATTCCAGTAATGACAGCGTGACTAACCTACAAAGACAAAACTAAAGGGAAGAGATGTATCTGGTAAAATCCCTATCTACTAATGCCAGTCATTCCAGTGCAAGTGCCACATTGTTGGGGAGGTCTCTCATAACCACCAGTGAAGGATATTACTCAGCTATTCCATTATATTGCTGCATACAGGAAGTCTGAGCAATAAGGAGTATGAAGAAATAAGTAGTGAATGAATCAGAAGAGATCCTGACCAATTCTTCATTAACCGTACAAGAAGAGAATCATAAAAGCAGGACATCGCATAGGCAAATCTACTGCTATTAGCTGGAATCGACAAGACACAGGGCTTCTGTGAGCAAAGCCAAGATCAGATGCAATAACGCTTGACCTTCCGATGTCAATCATGGAAACAGCTCCTATACTAATGCAGCAGAAATACAGCAGATTTACTGCAAATTAAATTGAGTAAGATTGTAACAGAGAAGAAAAACTACATGTAAAATGTGAGAGTTGTGCAAAACTGCTACATGGTTAAAAAATAAAAAAGAGGAACTGGCTTAAGTTCTTAAGAGAACGGTATGGCCTTAAAGGGAACCTGACCCCTCCAAATCACCCCCAACCCTATGAATACCTGTCCCTGCACCCTGAGAGATCATTAGTAGCGGTCCTTTTCTGTAAAGAATGCGTGGTGTAACATTGTCAAAAACAACATTAATCACTTACATATCTGCGACTTCTTGTCCATGAATAAGTCTCACAGGGCGTTCCCTGTGAGACTCTAAGCCCTCCTGAGCAACTCATTATCACGCCCCGATGGGCGTGATAAATAATCCTAGTCCTCATCGCCCTGCTGTATGGGCGTAATAGCCGGTGTGACGCTGTTTGCGTCACTTCCGGTCATGGTGACGTCGGTACACCCTTTAGGTGTAAATCAAAAGCTGCACATGTGCAATGCGCATGGTGAGGTTAGCGTACACCTAAAGGGTGTACCGATGTCACCATGACCGGATGTGACACAAATAGCGTCACCCGGCTATTACGCCCATACAGCAGGGCGAGGAGGACTAGGATCATTTATCACGCCCATCGGGGCGTGATAATGAGCGGGTCAGGAAGGTTTAGTCTCACATGGAACGCCCTGTGAGACTTATTCAGGGCCAAGAAGTCGCACATATTCAAGTGAATAATGTTGTTTTGACAATGGTACACCACGCATTTTGTACAGAAAAGGACCGCTACTAATGATCTCTCATGGTGCAGGGACAGGTATTAATAGGGTTGGGGGTGATTTGGAGGAGTCAGGTTCCCTTTAATAGCCCTGTTATATCGATTTAATGGATACCTGTAATAAAAAAATATAATAAAAAAAAAAAAAAATCTGTAGCCTGGTTCTTGTTTTGTTCATCTTACAAGTTATGGTGCAATAGCCTCTTCATGCTTCAGGGTGGGTCTGTGGGTTGCGTCTTCGGCTCTGCTACAGCCTCTCCACATTTGCATGAGCCTCCTTTTTTAGGAGTTGCAAAAGTGCCGCACTTGCCCTTCATCTCCTGACGTTTTCCAGAAAAGTCTCATGGGAGGCGATACATGCTCAGATTAATCTCCAGAAAAATGGCGCCAGTGGCATCACATGCGCAGATTGGGAACTCTGCTCAGCGATTAGCAAAGATATCGATTTGCACATGCGTTGCCACTAGCACCAATTTGATGGAGACCACAGGAGGATAGTTTGAGCGCGTGCTGCCTCCGATGCCATTTTGCTGGAAACCACCAGATGTTAAGGTACCGTCACACGCGGCAATATTGCTAGCAATGTCACTGGCAATTTGCTGGCTGCTGTGAAATCATGTAACAATGTGACCATTTGTACAGGGCAACAAAATAGAACAATGTGTCCATGATTTCACTGCAACCAGCAAATTGCCAGTGAAATTGCAAGCAACATTGCCGCGTGACGGTACCTTTAATCTAGCAATACCAAGAGATGACTGTGCATAAGTGCCGCCTGTGGCAAAGGGGGCGCTAGGGCAAAATTTAAGAGAAATAGGCTCATACAAGTGCAAAAGACACACGGCAGAGCCGAAGAACTAACCCCCAGTCCCGCCCCAATACACGAAGAGGTTATTTCACCAAAACTTCTAAAGGCCGGATTACACGCAACAATATCGCTAACGATATTGTTGCAACGTCACCGGTTTTGTGACACTGCAGCGACCTCGTAGCAAAGTCGCTGCGTGTAACATGTACCAACGAGCAGTGATCAGCTCGCTGATCGTTGGTAAATGGCCAGGGCCGTTTTACGATTTTTGGTCTCCTGCTTGGCGGCCAGCATCAGTGTGAGTGACAGTAGGAGACCAACGATCAACAGCCTCCCGGCCGATGCCCAGCACCGCACAGTACGCGCTGGGACATGGTAACCAGGGTAACTAAGTGCAGCGCTATGCTTAGTTACCCGATGTGTACCCTGGTTACCAGCGTTTTCGCTCGTTGCTGATCGCTGGTGAGTCTGCCTGTGTGACATACCAGCGATCAGATAGAGACGCCCCAGCGATCCCAATCGTTGGTGGGATCGCTGGGACATCGCAGCATGCAACAGGACCTTCAGATGAATTAATCAAGAACCAGGCTACAGATTTTTTCACTACAGGTATCCATTAAATCAGTATAACAATGCTATTATGGCCATACCTTTACTTTAACAGGTTAAATTATGAAGACATTCTCTTTAAAAAAAAAATTTTAAAAATTGGAAAAAAAAAAAAGAAAATTTGCAATTTACCTGTATAAAATGAAAAATATGTTTTCATTCTTGAAAACGTAGACGATTTTTAATTAGTGTATAGCTTGCTGCCTGGATTACCCGCCACCCTGCAGTCTCAGAGTGGCCGATTACTTAACATGCTTTAGGTCAGGGATCCCCATCTTGTAGCTTGAAGCCACATGTGGCTCACAGGCCTGTGATGTGTGACTTCTAGCTCGACGCATAAGTATCAGGTCTAGCAAACATCTAAGCAGAGCAGGTCTCCAGATGGTGACTTTTGTGAATAGCTCCACATAGTAGAGGATCTGAATGGGGGCAACATAGGAACCACTGGATGTTGGTATACTGCCTCAGCGTGATTTCTTTGTTAAAGCTTTGGCTGTCATTATACCAGTAATAAGCTCTCTGGGTTTACAGTGGGGGTGGGAGCTGGATATGGCTGACTATCCTCTTTCAGAGCTGAATGTGGCTCAAGACCCTAGCCCCAGTCACACTAAGCGAGATCGCTGCTAAGTCACAAATTTGGTGACGCAACAGCAGCCTCGCCAGCGATCTCGCTATGTTTGACACTTCGCAGCGACCAGGCCCCTGCTGTGAGATCGCTGGTCGTGTCAGAGTCGCCTGGACCATTTTTTTGACTGTTGGGGTCCCGCTGGGCAGCATGCATCGGTGTGTTTGACAGGGACAACGACCTCAATACTACAGGTCTGAGAAAAAGGGTCCCAATGACCTCTATGGCTACGTACTCACTATGGCTACGTTCACACACAGTGTAATTGCTGCGTTTTGTGAGGATCCGTTTTTGGTGCAAAACTTCACCAAGAACAGATCCTTGCAGAATGCAGTGTTCTGTGTGTGGATGCTGCTGCGCTTTTCTTCCTGAGCTATTACTTACCTTGCACAGCTACTTCGGTGACTGCTGGTGATTTCCTCAACCCTGTTGGGCAGCGAGCGCGGACTCTAGAAGCCCGCAGCACCATGTGACCGGGTGACATCCAGTCACATGGTGCAGTCTCGGGTCCTCCAAAGGTCATGTGCCGTGGCGATGAGGAGCAATCACCGGGGGAACGCGATGAGGTGAGTAAAAAGCGCAAAAAGAATGAACATCTTCATTCTTTTTACGCATCCGCTTTTCAGCCCAGAAGCAGATGTGTAAAAAGCGCAGCTTGTGAATGTAAAATAGTGAAATGCATTGACTTGGCTGGGATAGCCGATGTCAATGCAGTTCACTGCATTTGCAAAACAGCGCTTTGTACATGCAAAATTACGCTGTGTGTGAACGTAGCCTTAGAGCAGATTGAATGTTAGTCCACAATTGTAGTGATCGGTTTCTGTTACTACAGATCAGCTCACATTGAAGACCGGCGTCTGACTGCAGCACTACAAGGTACACCAGTTCTAGCTCTGTACATTGCCCTATAGCCATTGCAAATAGCTGATCAGTTGGGTGCCCGGTGTTGGACACAACCTATTTTAAGGATTAGCCATGAATATCAAAGTCCTGGAAAACCCATTCCGATGAAGACATGGACTGATGACCTTATCCTTGATAGGACACTATTGCTATGGGCTCATTTACATTGGCAGACTGGGGTGGTTTAATACCTGCTACATGCAAGTCAATCAGGTGTTATTTAAATACATATGTAGTTGGTCCAATCACATGTCCATGTGCACAGAACTATCATTAACATCATCATTCAGTGCTTCTATAAATGCTATTGGTATCCTACATGGACACGATGATGAGCTGCCAAGAACAATTATTTTCAAGGAAGCTTCAAAATCATTTCACCCAAAGAACGAACATTTTGTTGACCGGTTTCTAATTTTTGGCCTGTCTAGATGGGCTCTAAATCTGTGGCGGTTTTATACTTTAGAACCAAATTTCTGTCTTTGGAAGATGATTAGCTGTTACATAGGTTGTGACCCACTAATGACACAGGAGAGCTATAAAGATGGTGTTCTGAGGCACAATGATGAATGATGCAGAGTCTGGTGCACCATGCCATCATATGTGGAAGCACTGATGAAAGCCCATCCCCAATATTCTGGCTTCACACTACTGATCTCCTGAGTCCCTGCCTTGTACTGAGAAGTCATTACAGATTCACTGCACAAATGACCTTGACGAGTTCACAGTGCATCTCCTGAAGGATGCTTTATTTAGACACGCCATATATACCACCTCCCAAAATACCACCGCCGCCTCTTCACTGCTGGGTCTTGTAGTATGAAACCGCCCTAAAAATACCTTGTACTATTACATAACCTGAATTCAGATAAAGAATGCTTTATTAACCTTTAGGCAAAGATTAATGCATTCATTTTGGCTCATATCATTTCACGTTCTGTCCCTCGTCCCCTTTAGATTGTCAGCTCTTATGTTCATGATCACATTTGTCTCTGCTTCTCCTGCAGAAAACGTATGAACTAAAGGGTTTTACCTAACAAGAAAGATAAAAGGCCTATAAATGAGCACATAGCAAGCCTATCCATGCTGGATTCTGTCTGCAAGTCCCAATCTGTCCCCAGTCAGTGCGATGACTCCGGAGTTAATAAAGGGGAGTGCCGGCCAAGAAATATGGCAGATACAGCAAGAGGATCCATATGTGAGCAGGGTCTCCGCCAGCAAAGATATACAATGGCTAAGCTGCATGTTCATACATTAGGTGCTGAACAGCTGCCATTGTAATGCTCTATGTACATGCATTATGTAAGAAGATCCTGCATAATGAGCCCCCTGTATTACAGCAGCCAATCACAATCTACTTCTCAGATTTTTTAGGCAGTTTGAAAAATAGAAGCTGAGCTGTGATTGGCCTGGAGCACAGCCCGACCACTCTCCCTAATAATGGCTTCTGTGTTAGTTATGAGGCAATCTATGATGCCCGAGGCCTCACTCCTCCCTGCATCTCCATGGTGACAACTGATGCAGCGCTATACCGAGGGGGAGCAGCCATCTTTACAGTCCCAGCTCACACATCACACAGCTCTATGGACTGGATAATAACATGAGACCAGCACAGAAGGGAGACAGTATATAACCTAAGGGTGAGCTGATGACTACTGGCATAGTGCCCGGTGTAGGAGCCGCACCCCCTGCTGCATTGTGTCATCCGGTCATTAGCACAGCACTGGTGTATTATAGATAATGTACATCTCCCTGATGGTCTCATCCCCCGCTGTGGCCGCTCCTACCTGTGGACCGCGCTGTCTGGATACCCGGCTCCTCACTCTCCGTCTGTCGTCTGAGTGACAGTAGCCGGCAGCTTCCCAGCAGCAAGGTGATCCCTGCAGAGCCGAAGCACCGCTCACACCTGCCGCACAGATCCTTCCGCCCCGCTTAACGCACGTTATTGCCCCTCTATTTGGCCTGCCGATAAATCTCAGTGTGCCATTGCTCTTTGTCGTTTTTTGCCTAATAAACCAATCTGCGTTAATGATCAAACAATGAATAATAAGATAACTGGAACTATTTTTCTAGGCGGAACCATCCTTAAAGAGGTCTTGGTAAGGTGACGCATTTTCTTTCCTAACCAATGGGAGTAGAGTTAGGTAGCATCTGTCGAGTGCGTGCTCGGGGAAGCGGTCTGCGCATGCGTACAACACTTCCAATACCAATCCCTGCATCAGTACATCATGCAGATCTCAGCGGATAGAGGCGAGGGCCGCTGTGTGATAACGGGGCTCATAGGGCGCAGAGAGCAGCCCTGGGAATACAGCTGTGGGAAAGAGCCGTAAAGCAATTACCACTGAGTAACTGCGCCTGATAAACACTGCTATTTATAACCAGTGTATGTGAGGCTAAAGACCAGGCTGGTGTGCAGCTGTATAAGGGCTCCGGGCGAAAGGCTCAGTGGGCCCCAGGCAAAAGTCTCGGTGGGCCCCTTTAACACATACCATGGAGTCATGAAAATATTATAGAGGCTCCTGGGTGGGCTTTGTATATAATATTGAGGCTGTGCAGGGCTGTATAATATAGAGGCTGCTTGGCTGTATATATAATATAGAGGCTGCTGGGCTGTGTATATAATATAGAGGCTGCAGGCTGTATATATAATATAGAGGCTGCGGGCTGTATATATAATATAGAGGCTGCTTGGCTGTATATATAATATAGAGGCTGCAGGGTGTATATATAATATAGAGACTGCTGGGCTGTATAATATAGAGGCTGCTGGGCTGTATATATAATATACAGGCTGCTGGGCTGTATATATAATATAGAGGCTGCTTGGCTGTATATAATAGAGGCTGCAGGCTGTATATATAATATAGAGGCTGCTGGGCTGTGTATATAATATAGAGGCTGCGGGCTGTATATATAATATAGAGGCTGCTGAGCTGTATATATAATATAGAGACTGCTGGGCTGTATATATAATATAGAGGCTGCTGGGCTGTATATATAATATAGAGACTGCTGGGCTGCACATTAGTGATGGGCAATCCGCCTTTTTTTAGTGATTCAGCTCCGCTTTTTGTAAATAATCCTGCTCTACACCTTGTAATGATTACAAAACTTTTCACTTGTCACATGGAAGACATCTGTGTTCAGGACGTCTTTGGCTAAAACCGGTTGGTGCTGCCTGCAAAACACAGACATGTTGCCGTGTGGAGCACACGGACACACACCTGCTCCACACACAGACATGGTCCGTGCGGATGTACATATGTCTGAAGGAGGCCATAGAATGTGATGTGCTTCCGGCACGTATCGGCACAGATCGCACACATACCAGAGGCACAGATGGGTAGAAGAGGCCTGATAGTTATCCACTTGGGTAAGAGCAGACAAGTCACCAACATAAACAATTAGGCCCAGCAGTGAATGGCGACAACAGATAAAGTAAAACACATAAAACTTAACTTTTACTGATCTAATTAAAAAGGTATATATGCAAATTTGCACTTCACTAAGGAAGTTGAGAAACTCCTGTGCCACATTTAAGCAGCTTCCTCAAAGTCATAATCGCTTTCCTACAAGCTTTTAATATAACTAAGGGATTTGTGCCAGATCAGAACCCCAAACTGCAGACGCTGCGTTTCAGGGTACCTGCCCCTCATCAGTGTAGTGTGTGGGATATTCTGATCTGGCAGAGTGAGTGGGCTAAGACAAGGTCTGGGAACTTGCTCTCAACCTTATGGAGAGAGCGAAGTAGGTGAGGAGATTGTAAGCCACTTCCCTCCTCTCAGATATATGCATATATGCAAATTTGCACTTCACTAAGGAAGTTGAGAAACTCCTGTGCCACATTTAAGCAGCTTCCTCAAAGTCATAATCGCTTTCCTACAAGCTTTTAATATAACTAAGGGATTTGTGCCAGATCAGAACCCCAAACTACAGCAGGTCCACACCCAGTGGTCGTACGCAAACCCGGGGCCTGCTGGCTATTTAACGAAGGAAACTGCCGTTTCCATGCATTGTGTAGATATAGACATGACTGCTCGGCTTGCGGGGGGGGACACCCGGCAGCGAGGTGCACCCTTCCAGCAAACAGGGCGCCTGCAAGGCACAACCCCGGTGAGCGTGGCCGCAATGGACCCCTGGCTAAGCCTCTACCCAAATAAAGATGCGGCGCAGTGACTACGCTCCGGCTTCACATACGTTTTTTTTATCCCATTTCTATTCGATCCACTTCCAACCATTGCTGATAATTTAAAATCCGCTCGAGAATTCCCCAAAATCCTACATCAAAAAATCCAAATAGAGGTTGAGCTGGGTAGAATGGTGGGCCCCTTTCAGACGTTGCCTTTCCAAAACATTAGGATATCTCCATTAGGCATTATTCCAAAAAAAGAACCCGGAAAATATCGGCTAATCCATCACCTATCCCACCCAAAAGGCGAATCGGTTAACAACGGTATCCCTCCCGAAGAAGCATCCGTAACATACGCCTTGTTTGACAAAGCAATAGAATTAGTCCGCACTGCGGGACCTGGAGCACTGCTAGCAAAATCAGACATTGAGGCGGCATTCCGCCTATCGCTCTCTCCATAAGGTTGAGAGGAAGTTCCCAGACCTTGTCTTAGCCCACGCACTCTGCCAGATCAGAATATCCCACACACTACACTGATGAGGGGCAGGTACCCCGAAACGCAGCGTCTGTAGTTTGGGGTTCTGATCTGGCACAAATCCCTTAGTTATATTAAAAGCTTGTTGGAAAGCGATTATGACTTTGAGGAAGCTGCTTAAATATGGCACGGGAGTTTCTCAACTTCCTTAGTGAAGTGCAAATTTGCATATATGCATATATCTGAGAGGAGGGAAGTGGCTTACAATCTCCTCACCTACTTCGCTGTCTCCATAAGGTTGAGAGCAATTCCCAGACCTAAAAAGGTATATAAACCTAAAATGACAATTGTCAGTGGATCCTTGTAATGTAATACTAAGCTCAATTGATCAACATTCAAGGACCACAATGATTGTGCTTGAGTATCAGCTAATCACATATAGCCTTTATTTCTTACTATGCCTTTAAACATGCGTAGCCAATAACTCAGGACTATTGTCCTACAGATTTCTAGCAAGTTAGAACGTTCTCACCCATCTTGTGGACGTTCTGATGATGAATGCATAGCCAGCTGAACCTTCCCTTCCAGAGTGGGTCCTTTTCTATGACAATCACTTCATCCAGTTCAGGGTTGCAAACATCCCTCCACATGCCTCCCGACACGTTTCTATACAGGGTATGTCATCAGGGGAGTTTCATTTGGCTTGCTTGCCTGCTTAGTATAATGCCAGGCTTGCAGAGCCCACTAGTGCATGTGCCCACAGCAGCAGAGTTTAACACTTGACATAAACTCTGCTGCTGTGGGCACGTGCACTTGTGGGCTCTGCAAGCCTGGCATTATACTGAGCAGGCAAGCAAGCCAAATGAAACTCCTTTGATGACATACCCTGTATAGAAACGTGTCGGGAGGCATGTGGAGGGATGTTTGCAACCCTGAACTGGATGAAGTGATTGTCATAGAAAAGGACCCACTCTGGAAGGGTGCTGGGTGTAAAAGAGGCCTGACTCTGAAATAAAACAGTCTGAGGCTCTGACTCTACACTTTATATATTGCACCAGCAAACTTACTTACAGACCTTAATGACATCACAGGTCATGTGCACGAAGGAGCCAATCACTGTGAGTGTAATCTTTCATGTGGGAGGAGCCCCACAAGTCCTTGCCATTCCACACTTAGCACTGCAATTTGTGCTCTTCCAGTACACAGTCACCAGCAGTCAGAGGGTTAAAAAAAAAAAAGAGTCGGCTCACTCACTGCGGAGAGCCGCCTCTTATCAATGCTGGACATTGTGACCATCTGCCATATGTTTAGAACAGACCCACACACCTCATTGGAGGTTTTACTATGATCTGTTTTCACTTGTGTTTTAAGTGTGTGTTGTCTATATTTACTTGTTCAATAAACTTGTTAATTTTTGCATATAACCCAGCGTATCAGATCATTTCTGGAATTTCTTAATGTGACTCATTTCTGAGATTTAACCCTTTGGTGCCATATACACACACCACCCTTATTTCAAGTTCTTATTTGTCTGCAGGGTTTAGCACTATAAATTAAATGTATGGTCATAATGGCGCTGTGATGCTGATTGAATGAATACCTGTAGTGAAGAAATCTGATTTGTGGTTATTGAATGATCTCCTTTCTTCCATGATGAAGTAATCCATGCATCCCTTATGCATCAGGGCAGGACTTAGCAGGGAGAATCTTCTCCGCCCTCCACCTGCTCTACAGATCACTGATTATTCATTGACCTGTCTCCTTTTTAAAATACTGCGCCTCTGCCATGATTGCAGTATACAGTGTGATTCTGCAGGTCTTCAATAAAATGGCGCTGGATGTGGCGCGTGGGCATACCAAGATTTTAACTCAGTAGTGATCTCTTCATTAAGCCGAAAATTCATTCTACACATGTGCCTCGAGCAGCACCATTTTATTGAAGACCATGTACAGTGTTCTACAAGGTGTGTTCAATAAAATGGCGCTGGCGCATGCACAGATCAAGATTTTGGGTTAGTGAAGAGGTCACTGATTTAAAATACCGGTTGGCCCATGTGCCTCATCTTGCAACATTTTATTGAAGGTCCGCAGAATCACAATGCACACGCACTGCCCACCACAATCATGGAAGTGGCGCAGAATTTTAAAAAGGAGGCAGGTCATTAAATTATCAGTGATCTGTAGAAGAAACAGTGGAGAAGGAGACCCTTCCCCAAAGTCCTGCCCTGATGCAAAAGGGATGCACAGATGATGTCATGAAAACTTTAAAGAGGACCTGTCACCCCCCGGGTGCTTGGCAAACTGAATGCAGCGTGTCAACTGCATTCAGAGAAGGGGTCGCCATGTCTCTAGCCCCCCTGTAAGCTTTAAAAAAGACTTTCGAAACCTTACAGTTTAGAGCACACCTAGGTAGGATCTTATTAAGAGGTCCTGTCTTCTGGCACAATCCTCCCTACCTTCTCCTTGTGTGTTCTGCACGCTCTATGTGTCTGCAGCCGCCTTCTCTTCTTCTTGGTCTGCCCTCCTCTTCTGCTTCTGCTCTGTGCGATGTCAGGAGCAAAGAGGAGGCAGTGGCAGTAGACTCATAGAGGGGGCGGAACCAGTGCTTTTTTTTGGCGGTTCATGCTGGTACCGGAAAATCTGAAGAGCGCTGAGGGCCACCGCCGGCGGTAATAATGGGGCAGGCAGGGGTGCAGGGCGGATCTCGCCCTCAGTGTCAGCCATGCTGACTGCCGACATTGCAGATCAGCTCGGCGGCGACTCAAGTGATGACATCATCACTGAGGACCTCGTTGCTGTGCTGACACTGCTGGTGCTGGAGAGCTGTATGGGGACCGCCGTTTGCTGCCGGCCACTGCATGCTACCCGCTGCCTGGTGCCTCAACAGGTAAACTGTGCACAGAATCTACCGGCCGCCCGACAGCAACCCCCACCCGCTTCTCAATCTAGCACCCACGCTCCTCAATCTCGGCCTCCGGCTGACAGCATCCCCCCCCTACCTCGCCTCAGAAATGCGTACCGGCAAATATTTTTTTACAAAAAAAAGCACTGGGTGGAACACACAAGGAAGAGGCAGGGAGGATTGTGCCAGCAGCCAGGAGCTCTTATTCTGATCCAACCCAGGCGACCTCTTAACTGTAAGGTTTCTAAAGTCTTTTTTTAAAGCTTACAGGGGAGCAAGAGACATGGGGGACCCCTTCCCTGAATGCAGCAGAAATGCTGCATTCAGTGCTGCATTCAGTTTGACAAGTACCAGGAGGGTGACAGGTCCTCTTTAACCCCTTCACCACCCTGGAATTTTGCTGTTTTCTCTTTTCATTTTTTGCTCCCCTGCTTCCAAGAGCCATAATGTTTTTATTTTTCCATCAATCTAGACATATAAGGGCTTGTTTTTTTGCAGGACGAGTTGTACTTTCAGATGCACTCATTTATTTTACCATATAGTGTACAGGAAAATGTGAAAAAAATTCCAAATGCGGTGAAATTGTAAAAAAAGGGCAATTACTTGTTTGTTTTTTGGGTTTTTTATTTGCCATGATCACTATATGGTAAAACTAACATGACAGTGTGATGCCTCAAGTCGGTATGAATTGGTACATACCAAACATGTATACCTTTACTGGTATCTAAGTGGTGAAAAAAAATTCAGAAGTATGAAAAAAAAAATAATCACACTTTTTGCCCCATATTCTGTGACCTCATTCTCATTTTTCAAGATCTGGGGCTTATTTTTTGTTTCTTGAGCTGACCTTTCTAATGACACCAATTTTGGCTGCATGCGCTGTTTTGATTGCCCGTTATTGCATTTTAAAACAATGTTGCGGCGACCAAAAAACTTAATTTTGTTGTTTTAACCTTTTTTTTCCGTTATGCCGTTTGCAGCTCTCGTTAATTGATTTTATATATTGATAGATTTGGCATTTTTTAATGCAACAATACCAAATATGTGTATTTTTTTTAATACTTTTATTTTGAATGGGGAAAAAGGGGGGTGATTTGAACTTTTGTGGCTTTTTTTTTCATATTTTTTAAAACTTTATTTTTTAATTAATTCTTGTTTTTATACTGCCCCATAAGGTGCCACAGTGCTGCAGCATCTGATAACTTCTGCCATGTCCCGATAAGCTGCAGCACATTGGGACATGGCATTTGGTTTCACTTTCACTGGTTGGCAGCGCTTGCCAACCACTGAGAGGAAGTGAACTGTGATAGCTTCTGGGTTCACACCAGGACCCCGGGCTGTCACGTGAGCACCGGAGATCTTGCGATATTATCACGGGATCTCCAATGCAGGCGGGGAACAGCGTATTTCCCGCTGTGGCAGTTTTGGATCCCGCAGTCAGTTATTGACAGTGGGATCCAAGGGGTTAACAGCACTGATCGGATCCCGGATCCGATCGGTGCTGAAATCTCGGCATCTCAACTGATGAGATCAGCTGAGATGTCAGGTGTTTGATGTGAGCGCCACGCCGGAGCTCACATCAAACACTGGGACCCGACTCATGACAGCCTCCTATGCCATGGGTCGGGAAGCGGTTAAAGGAAGATTATTCAGCAACAACATATTGGATTTCTTCCCTAAAAGTATACCGTACATTTAATCATCATCACAGAACCATTTTGGCCATGTATTTACTGAATAGTGCTAAATCCTCCTGGCGGGTTTTCTTTATTCATATATTTGTTATTTTAATGTCCTTCACCTCAATCTTGAGTCATGGAGACTTGATGGATGAATACTGTGCAGGAGGATCAATCTTGTGCAAGCCTAAATAGGTCCAGAAGGTTTGTTTCTGCCTTTAAGTAAAAGGAGCTTTCCTAAGAACAAAATTATTTAAATCAATAGTTATTGGAATAATAATTTCCACAATTGGATGTGTTCAAATTTTCTTTCTTGTGCTGGGATAATCTTATATATGTGTCCCTGCTATGTACTGTGTAATAGCTGTGTCTGACTATACAGGGGCATGGTCTGATCATATTACATCTCCTGTGCTGAGATAATCTTATATATGTGTACCTGCTATGTATTGTGTAACAGCTGTGTCTGACCATACATAGTCAAGGTCTGATCGTACCACATTTTCTGGTCTGAGATAATCTTATATGTGTCCCTGCTATGTACTGAGTAAGGCTGGGGTCACACACACAGATATCTGGGCAGATATTGTTCACAGATCTCTGGTTGCAGTGAAATCATGGACACATAGTTCCATTTTGTGGCTGTGTACAAATGGAGCAATCTGTCCATGATTTCACTGCAACCAGAGATCTGTGAACAATATCTGCCCAGATATCTGTGTGTGTGACCCCAGCCTTATGGATATGTCTGACCGTAGAGGGCCATAGTCTGATCATATCACATCTCCTGGGCAAGTGAAGAAGGAAAAAAGTATACAGCAAAGTAGTATAGCTCGGGATCACAGGTGATTCTTTTTCTGAGGTAAAATATCTCCCTGCCTATTTTCAAAAAATGTTTTACCTCAAAGAAAGAATAAGTTGAGGTCCTTTGCTGTAATGTTTGTATACTCCCTTCCCAGGAGCTGTGGTATTATCAGACCATGTCCCTGTATTGTCAGACACGTTCATTACACAACTTTAATAAAAGTGTGTGTTTTAATGGTGAGACTGGGTGTTTTTTAGCAAAGCCGCTTTTATTTCCAGCCACTTTCCTTATAATTGCTCTAAAGCTGTCCTATATTAAAGGAACCTGTCAGGTCGCTTTAGGCTCCAAAGCTATGAGTATCTGTCCCTACAGCTTCCAAGCACAACCCTAACCATCCCTGTGTTCCCTAACAGTGTCCTATATTGGCTTTGCAAAATTAATTTGATACTCACATTTTCCCCTCACTGCAGCATCTAGTCTCCGCTGTGTGGAGACTGACCTGGTGTTCTCCTGGCCTCCGTTTCCCCTCCTGGCTGTGGTTAGCACGTCTTATTGGGTGTGAGAAGAGACGTCTCTTGCGTCTCTATTTGAAGGTCCCGCCTTTGTTGCAGCCGCGGGTACGTGATTTCGGCATCCACGTATTGTGCCGCCATCCTATTTAATTTTGCCGCCTCTTTGAATAATGTGGCAGTGGCCGCGTCATTTCCGTTTCTGCGCACACATCCGTGCCGCACATGTCCCGCCTCTTTGAATGATGCGCTCCGGAGTCTCGTCATTTAAAGAGGCAAGACAAGTGCGGCACGGATGTGTGCGCAGAAGCGGAAATGATGCGGCTGCTGCCACATCATTCAAAGAGGCGGCAAAATTAAATAGGATGGCGGCACTATCTTGAGTGAGCAGTGGAGAGAGACACAACTCAAAATAATGCATAGAGCCATATATGCATTTAACCTGCCAACAAGGCTGCTTAAAGGGAACCTGTCAGCTAGTTTATGCCTCCCCAGCTATCATTGTCTGCACCTGCAGCTTCATAACACTATTCTAATCATCCCTGTCTGAGCTCATAGTGTAATGTGAAAGGTGAAAAAAAGCATTTATATACTTACATTTCCTTATGTAATGAGGCAGTCAGTCCCCAGCTTGGAGGACAGGGACTGTTTGGCAGGTTAATAGTTAACATTTCAGCCTTGTGCTAGAACATGTTGGGAGACCTGATGTGATGACACAACTATGTGACTACAGTAGGCGGAGCTGAGTTCCCATAGAACATAATACATTTGCTGGCTTAGCTCTGCCCACTATGGTCACATGATCGTTACATCACACAGATCCTTTAGCTATCCAGGTTAAAAGTGAGTTAACTATTATCCTGCCAGACAGTCCCCCTCCTCCAAGGTGGGGACTGAAATGTAAGTGTATAAATGCTTTTTTTCACCTATAACATTACACTCTGAGCTCAGACAGGGATGATTAGAATAGTATTATAAAGCTACAGGTGCAGACAGTGATAGCTGGGGGGGCATAAACCACCTGACAGGTTCCCTTTAAACCAAACAGATTAACATGCTGCCCAAAATATAAAAAGAAGGCCACAGACTTGATACATAGTCTATGGACGTGCACTAAAATTCAGCCGTTCTGGGCCGCAGGTGTAAGACTAATAGAGAAAATGTGGGCCATAAAATTGATCCCGACACCCCTCCTGATCTTATTCCACTACTGAGAGATCGATTCCTCTAAACCAAAAAAATTCAGACGCTCCCCAAAAGTAATAAATATAATGTTACTATTGGCAAATCACATGCTATTAGAACATTGGTTGAGACACTCAATACCAATGATGGAATCATATTTGGAGAGAATGACCAATCTCATGCACATAGAAAGACTAGATGCAGAACAAACGAAAGAACGCACACCAGGCTTCTTGGAATGGAATTTATTCTTGATAATCATATGTACAAAAGAAGAAATAATCCAAACAATAACCCCGTTCCTGAACTCCAAATGGTATCTCACGGACAAACTGAGCGGTAATCTAGATTCTAAACTGATAGTCAACTAATATGAAGGTGGACGTTGCTAGACTGTCCACTAAAGACATTCTATTGAATTCTGATTTCTGATTATGAGAAATGTTATGTAGCAGGAGAAGGTATGTCCGGGATATACAGTGTGGAGAATATTCCAGTTACTGAGCTCAATCCATGATGTATATGTCAATTTGATATTTTATGACATTAATATCTGTATGACTATATCCTGTAACAGAAATTGTAAATATGTGCGTTGTTAATGTTTGGAAATTTCAATAAAAGAAGTTTAACCCCATTACGACCAATGACGAGTTTAGCCGTCATGAAAAGATGTCAGTTCCCGCATCATGACGGCTAAACTCGTCATGGCTTTGAACTGTCACTGCTTCTAGACAAACAGTGACAGCTCAATGCCAAAAGCTGTCAGTGACAGCTGAGGGTCAGGGGCAGAGGTGTGGGGACCCTTGTTAACCCCTTCCCCCCCCAATCATACTTATCTGCCGGCGGGCTGAACTGCACCCGCCGGCCATTATCTGATGCTCCCCTGTGTCCTGTCCCCGCTCAGTCCAGCCCCCCCCGTGTCCTGTCCAGCCCCCCCTGTGTCCAGCCCCCCCGTGTGTTGTCTAGCCACCCCTGTGTCCAGCCCCCCCTTTGTCCGGCCGGCACCCCCCATACTGGTCCCCGCCCTCCTCCTTCAATAGTATTTCTTTCGGCGGCTCATGCGCCCGCCGGTCAAGTTGCAGGGCCCCCTCCCCCCTGCTTGTACCCACCCCCTTGCTCCTACTCACCCCCCAGCCCCGCTCACCTATTCCGGCGGGCCCGCCTGCACCGTCGGCCTCCTCTGCAGTCTCCGGTGTGGCTCCTCCTCTTCTCAGGGGCTCCTCCTCCTCCTCATCGGTGGGTAAGTATGAATGAATGAATAGATGGATGGATGTGTGGATGGATGGGTGAATGGATGGATGCGTGCATGCGTGGATGTGCATGCTTGGATGTGGCGTGCGTGGATGTGTGTGTGGATGTGCATGCGTGGATGTGTGCATGCGTGGATGTCAGCGTGCACGAATGTCAGCGTGCATGAATGTCAGCGTGCGTGCGTGGATGTGCGTGCATGAATGTGCGTGCGTAGATGTGTGCGTATGTGGATGTGTGCGTGGATGTGGATGTGCATGCGTGGATGTGTGTGTGGATGTGCGTGGATGTGGATGTGCGTGCGTGGATGTCAGCATGCGTGCGTGGATGTCAGTGTGCGTGTGCGGATGTGCGTGCCTGGATGTGTGCGTGGATGTGGATGTTCGTGGATGTGTGTGTGCGTGGATGTGTGTGGATGTGGATGTGCGTGCGTGGATGTCAGCGTGCGTGAATGTCAGCGTGCGTGCGTGGATGTGCATGCGTGGATGTGTGCGTGCGTGGATGTGTGCGTGGATATGGATGTGCGTGCGTGGATGTCAGCGTGCATGCGTGGATGTGTGCGTGCGTGGATGTGTGTGTGTGGATGTGCGTGCGTGGATGTCAGCATGCATGCATGGATGTCAGCGTGCATGAATGTCAGCGTGCATGGATGTGCATGCGTGGATATGTGCGTGCGTGGATGTGTGCGTGGATGTGGATGTGCGTGTGTGGATGTGCGTGCGTGGATGTCAGCGTGCGTGTGGGGATGTGTGCGTGTGTGGATGTGTGTGTGGATGTGGATGTGCGTGCGTGGATGTCAGCGTGCGTGAATGTCAGCGTGCATTAATGTCAGCGTGCGTGGATGTGCGTGCGTGGATGTGTGTGTGGATGTGCGTGCGTGGATGTCAGCGTGCGTGTGGGGATGCGTGCGTGGATGTATGTGTGGATGTGGGTGGATGTGGATGTGCGTGCGTGGATGTCAGCATGCGTGTGTGGATGTCAGCGTGCGTGAATGTCAGTGTGCGTGGATGTGCATGCGTGGATGTGTGCGTGCGTGGATGTGTGCGTGCGTGGATGTGTGCGTACGTGGATGAGTGCGTGGATGTGTGTGTGGATGTGCGTGGATGTCAGCATGCGTGCGTGGATGTGTGCGTGCGTGGATGTGTGCATGCGTGGATGTCAGCGTGCGTGTATGTCAGCATGCGTGGATGTGCGTGCGTGGATGTAAGCGTGCGTGCGTGGATGTGTGCATGCGTGGATGTGCGTGTGTGGATGTGCGTGCTTGGATGTGCGTGCGTGGTTGTGTGCGTGGATGATGGGTGCATAGGTTGATGGATGGGTGCAACAAGGGATCAAGTGTCCTCTTGTTATAGTCTCTGGGATCATAGTCATGGTGCACTGTATAACAGATCATTGTCATACAGTGCACCATAACTCTAACCCCCGAGACTGTAGGAAGAGAACACTTGATCCCTTGCTGTAGTCTCTGGATTGAGCAGAGGCGATCGAGCGTCGTGGGACCTTCGTTGTGGACTACGTTGGAGGCGATCGAGCGTCGTGGGATCTTCGTTGTGGACTACGTCGGATCTTTATAATAAAGATGGAGTCCGAATTTTGTTTGTGTTTTTTTTCAAATAAATAGATTTTTCTATGTGTGTATTTTCTGACTATTTACCAGAGATTCCTAATGGCGGGTCTAACATTGGCCCTATATTATGAATCTCGGGCTTAGTGCCAGGTGCCAATAAAAAGCTGGCATTAACCCCTTTATTACCCAGTTTGCCACCGGCACCAGGGCAACTGGAAGAGCATGGGTACAGCGCCAGAAAATGGCGCTTCAATGAATGCGCCATTTTCTGGGGCAGCTGCGGGCTGCAATTCGCAGCATGGGGGGCCCAGAACGCTTGGGCGTTTCCATGCTGAGGATTCCAGCCCCCAGCTGCCTAGTTGTACCTGGCTGGGCCAAAAATATGGCGGAGCCCTACGTCATTTTTTTTTTCTAGAATTAGTTCTAGAAATAAAAAAAATGGGCTTCGCTGTATTTTTGGTTGCAGCCAGGTACAACGAGGCAGCTAGGGGTTGGTGGCAGTCTGTAGCTGCCAAGTTGTACCTGGCTTTTTTTCTAGAATTAGTTCTAGAAATAAAAAAAAGGCCTTCGCTGTATTTTTTGTAGCCAGCCATGTACAACTTGGTAGCTGGCTGACTGGAATCCTCAGCGTGGAGAGACCCAAATGTTGTGGGTCCCCCACGCTGCAAATTTCAACCCACAGCCACCCAAGAAAATAGCGCATTCATTAGAGGCAGCATTTTCTGGTGCTGTACCCCAACTCTACCAGTTGCCCTTGTGCTGGTGGCACACGGGTTCTCCATATGCGACATGGTGTCCGCTAACAATTTCAATGGAAAATTAGCTCCAATTGTTAGCGGAAACCATGTCGGGTATGGAGAGCCCCTCCCTGTGTGCCTGAACATTGGAGCTCCCCCACAAGTGACCCCATTTTGGAAACTAGACCCCCGAAAGAACGTATCTAGATGCATAGTGATCACTTTGAACCCCCAGATGCTTCACAAATTCATCCATAAAAATGAAAAAGCACTTTTTTTTTTCCACAAAAAGTTTCTTTTTTCATTTTTACGGATCAATTTGTGAAGCACCTGGGGGTTCAAAGTCATCTAGATATAATCCTTTGGTGGTCTAGTTTCCAAAATTGGGTCACTTGTGAAAGAGCTCCAATGTTTAGGCACATAGGGGCTCTTTATATCCTACAAGGGGTCCGCTAACAATTCCAATTGTTAGTGGACACCATGTTGCGTATGGAGAGCCCCTGTGTGTCTCCACATTGGATCTCCCCCACAAGTGACCTGATTTTGGAAACTAGACCCCCAAAGGATTATATCTAAATGCATAGTGAGCACTTTGAACCCCCAGATGCTTATTCATCCATAAAAATGAATAAGCACTTTTTTTCCACAAAAAGTTTATTTTTTCATTTTTACGGAAAAATTTTTGAAGGAAAAAATGGACATTTTAATTTTTGTAACAAAAATGTTCTTTTAGCCTCAATTTTTTCATTTTCACATGGGCAACAGGATAAAATGCATCCTAAAATTTGTTGGGCAATTTCTCCTGAGCACACCGATACCTTATATGTGGTCATAAACCACTGTTTGGGTGCACGGCAGGGCTCAGAAGTGAAGGAGCGCCATTTCACTTTTTGAACGGAAAATTGGCTCTAAAATTCAAATGGCGCTCCTTCTCTTCTGAGCCCTGCCGTGCGCCCAAACAGTGGTTTATGACCATATATGAGGTATCTGTGTACTCAGGAGAAATTGCCCAACAAATTTTAGGATGTATTTTATCCTGTTGCCCATGTGAAAATGAAAAAATTGAGGCTAAAAGAACATTTTTGTTACAAAAATTAAAATGTCCATTTTTTCCTTCAACTTTATTTTAGTTCCTGTGAAGCACCTGAAGGGTTAATAATCTTCTTGAATGCAGTTTTGAGTAGCTTGAGGGGTGCAGTTTTTGGAATGGTGTCACTTTTGGGTGTTTTCTGTCATGTACACCCCTCAAAGGGACTTCAAATGGGATGTGGTCACTAAAAAAATGGTTTTGTAAATTTTGCTGGAAAAATGAATAATTGCTGATGAACTTTGAACCCTTATAACGTCCTACCAATTTTTTCTTTTTCTTCCAAAATTGTGCTGATGTGAAGTAGACATGTGGGAAATGTTATTTATTAACTATTTTGCGGCACATAACTCTCTGGTTTAGCAGAATAAAAATTAAAAATTTGAAAATTGCTAAATTTTCAAAATTTTTGCCAAATGTTTGATTTTTTCACAAATAAACGCAAAAATTATCGACCTAAATTTAATACTAACATGAAGCCCAATATGTCATGAAAAAACAATCTCATAATCGCTAGCATCCGTTGAAGCGTTCCAGAGATATTACCTCATAAAGGGAGAGTGGTCAGAATTACAAAAAATGGTCTGGTCATTAAGCTGCAAAGTGACTCGGTCCTTAAGGGGTTAAAAAAGAAGAAGGGAAATTAAAGGGTGTATCCAACTGCTGCTGCATAAAAGAAAAAAATGAGTGTTCATCAATCGAAACATTCTTTATTAGTACTTTACAAATTCCATGCTAAAATTCAAAAACACTGGCCTATTTGTTTTGAGCTTTACACACTCTTAATCATAATGATTAAAGGTACTTTCACATTGCGTTCTACCACATGTTCAGTGGTCCTGTCAGGGCTTAAATCCGAACTCCCTGCAGTAGACAGCGTCTGGGTGTCCGTCTGCAGTAAACATATACTACCAAAAATAGTGCACGCATTGACTCCATCTGCCCCATTAAACTCAATGGCCCTATCAGCGCATACGTCCGAATTCAATATTGCGATGGGACCACTGAATGTGTGCTACAATGCAATGTGAAAGTAGCCTAAGAGCGTGTAATGCTCAAAATGCATAGGCCAGTGTTTCTGAATTTTTATATGCACCAATAAAGGATATTTTTGTAGAAGAACCATAATTTTTTTTCTTTTTTTACATAAATTGGATACACCCCTTACCTTTCCTTCATTGCTACACTGCCAGCTCAGGAACCATCCGTGCACTGCACCTTTATGCTAGAGTCCCTCCAGTGCATGACTCATGTGAGTGCAACGTGAAAGATTCGGCCCAATATTAGGCAATGATGTAGCTCAGATCTGTGATTATTTTCTCTGCCCTAATCGGACTGAGGAAAAATTGTAGCATGCTGCGATTGTCAGCGGATCTCACATCACCGTCTATAGGTGCATGTGAAACATCAGACTGCACTCAGATAACATTCGAGTGCAGACCGATATACACAAAGACAAGCAATGGAGAAGACAGAGAGATTAACCTCATAGGATCAGATCACGTTTGCATGACAGTCTGCTCACGCTCGCAGCAGAGCTTGAACCAAGTGTCATTATAAAGCTTATGAGAGTTAATGGTACTGGTTTTTGCTTGCTGTTAGGGAATGTTTGGATTCCCTCTGGGTTATACCCCCCCTTTTTGAACTGGGGATTTACTAAATATGTTGTATATATTACATTAATAAAGTTTTCATTAATCTTACATGTTTTAGGGTGGTTTCACACCTGCATTTTTCTGTCTTGCACCTGTTTCCAATGAAATCCTGAGGCATCCTGATCAGGCATGCATACCTATACTTAATATTGGGCAGTATGGACTTCAGGTGGCATCAGGTTTTTGACAGATGCAGACAGGTGTGTCGTTTCGTATCCTTGGCCGCAGCAAGTTGCATTTTTGCCGCACAGTAAAATCCAGATGCGTCCGGATTGATGTCCGCATTGATGTCAATGAGGCCGCATCCGGCATGCCTGGCTATTCTCTTTCTCTCTCTCTTTGTCTCCAAATCCAAGATACTGGAAATTCCTGGTCAAAATGTCATCCCTATAGCAAAATGCAAGGCTGGATTAGGACGAAAACGCATGCAAAACTGATACAACAACAGCGTTTTTTTACCTGATTCTGTGCCTGATCAGGCGAAAAAACGCTGCGGTGGCATGTGCTTTCACATGCGTCAATGGATGTTCATCAAGACGCAACGCAAGTGAGGCCAGCCTAACTCCAATTGTGTTTTTTAAATATACCTTGTATAGCCCTCCATATAGTATAGTGCATCCCCCATAGTCCTCCATATACTGTATAATGTATAATGGACCCCACGTAGTCTTCCATATTGTATAATGAACCCTCAATAGCCCTCCATATTGCATAATGGGTTCCATATTGCCTTTCATATAGTATAATGCACCTTTCATAGTCCTTCATATAGTATTATGGGCCCCACATACTCCTCAATATAGTTATAATGCATACTTCATAGTTCCTCTATATAGTATAATGTATACCCCATAGTCTACCATATAGTGTAATGCACACACCCCATAATCCACCATATAGTATAATGCCAAGGGTCAGCTCTGGGACTGGGCTCCCCTTATTCACAGGCCCCATAGCGGCCACCTGGTTTGTCACTATTGGCAGTAGGCCACTGGCTACATTTATATATATATATATTTAAAATCAATGTTGTATCTCGCAGTTTTGTATCTTCTTGTTTTATGTACCAATTATACTAAGACCTCTCTACATTCCGTTGAACTGGAAGAAGATAATCTCAGGTTAGCAAAAATTAAATTTATATATAAATATATATTTTTATATCTATATGTATTTAGTAATATTTATCATTCTGTGTTATCATTTTCATATTTTACTTTACATTTAATTTCTTCTGTTCTTTTTATATTCTTTTCTCTTATTTTCAAAAAGGGGTGGTAAAATTGGAAAGTCTTCCTTAACAATCTATAAGAACTTTGTGCAATGTAAGCTTCTTACGCAGCTACGGAAAGCTCATTTGTAATAGCGGAAACACATTGTATGTACTGTTTTTCATTAATAAAACAGACATTTTTCTGTCAAAATAATTGAGAATTCGGGATCTATTCAATATTTTATGGAGCATTGCCGCAAGTGGGTTGTTCATCTAATTGAGTAAAACAATACCAGTTTGATAAGTTAACAGTGCACTGTGTTATAGTCACTGCCAGAACTGTGCACCGTAGTGCATCTATTGTACATATTACAACCTATGAAACAGTTCAACACACAGAGACCAGTCCATCAAGACTTTCACGCTAGAATTCTGTCATAAAAGTTGTAAAAGGACCAAGTGGAACTTGTGGATGTGCCTACGTTTTTCGACATGTGCATTTCCTCTCCAGCTTCCGGTCCATTTTGTCATAGCTGGGAAGTGGCAGGTGCTCGTCTAATTCATGACAAGCTGTAGCATTTATTTATTTTTTACCACGGAAATGTTACTCCAGTACCTGACTAGAGTGAGATTTTTGGTGTAGTGCACACCACTCGTTGGGGGCTCCTGATTCATGAAGAGTCTTGCATCTCTTCATGAATAAGGAGCATCTGAATCTTAACATTCATCATCATTAAGACTGGCATAAACAATGCTGTGCAAGATAAACCGGGCCAATGCTTCTATTAAGGGTTTGGCTGATACTGTATTTTCTCTCTCTTTATGAATTATAAATGTTTTGTAGGATCTTAATTGGAGAATTCTCATATCTCTTGTGCCAACAAACTGATTTCTGATATGCACAGACTACTCAGGTCCACTGGGTGGTTTCATCCACACATGATGTATTCACACTTGCAGCCTATGCATATTGTCTGTTATTTAACAGTGGCATCATGTGGTAAGATTGCAGGTTTACAGGGTATTCCTAACCACATATGTAATAGGTGTAATAATAGTTCTCCTGTTTAGCTCTGCCACTTACCTCATGTACTGTATTGGCTTGTAACTTGAAGTGCCTGACGAGAGAAACCAAGTAAACCGGGTTGAAACTCAGCTTGCGTCAGACTGCCATTTTGCGCCTGAGGAGAGTTAGACTGAAATGCCGATCAGGCAGCAGGAGCCTGCCTGAGAACATTCCTGATCCTGCTGCATCCAGCTCAGCTCCGCTGGCATACCTGCACCCCCATCAAACCTATCACCTCCATAGACTTTATGATTGCCCTGGGGACCCACTCTTCCTGTGGAGAGCCAAACCAACACACCTGCTACCCCCATCATGCACAGAGGTCCCGACTGAAGCAGCGGCTCTACCGAGTGCTTTCCACGGGTTACGTCACAACACAAACTCTTTTATTTTGCTTTTATTTTTCTTTTCATACTCCTTTTTTTACTGACCGCCTGACGAGGGGACCACAGCCACCGTGACATCCCACAGCCCTGAGGACATTGAGAGGGCCTGGTTCAGAGTACCCCACAGCCCCTTGCGAGGCAAGTCAGCTTTCTGGCGTCACTAACAGGATCTACCGACCCGTTATCTCCGGGTCTTATGCGTCTTATGGACTGCAACAAAGAGAATGTGTTTTTGGGCCTGAGAAATGGCGTTCCCTAAGAGACTGAAAACGTGGTGGCTGAGGGGCGTGCCACGGTTCCACATCATGGGCCAGGCCAGCACGCAGCACGAAAAATGGCCTATGCCCCTTCCGCCCTCCAAGAGTCGGGAGGGCGGACCCATGAACTGTACCGTCCTGCCCAGGGGTGTGACCGCCGACAAAGAGAAAGGGACACACCTCCGACAGCAAGAGGCAGACAGAGGCCAGGGCGCGAATTGCAAGCAGGGTGGCGGAAAAGCTGAGGATCCGCATGCCACCCCACATGGCGGAGCAAGGCTTGGACAGTGTGGAGTGCGGGGTGGCAGCGCCGGACTCAAACGGTTGCCCAGAGGCGAGCCCGATGATGTAGCTGGATCCCATCTTCTTAGAGGACGAAGTCCGGGAACTAGGCCACCAGCTGGAACGGATACACCTCAACACCCTAGAGAGATGGTGGCAGGCGATAGTAGAGAAGGTGACTGCGAGGTGGGTGGCGTCGAGCCCCACTTTCCCAACTCGGGAGACAGAAGAGGGCAAGTTAGAGCCCGGTCCCGGGACCGCCCCATTGCTAGAGGAGGGCCCCTTGTACCCGTAGACCCTCCTTGCCACCTCAGCCCCGGCCTGGCATGCACCAGCCAGGCGTGGGAGGACGCCCCGAACCCCGAGCAGGGCCTAGCCGTCCCAGTGACCCCAGAACCACCGTCCCAGGAGGCCCACAGGGAGCGGATGGTGTGTTACTGTGAGAACTTCGGCGGGGTCCTGATGGGATTCCTAGGGGAGGTGGCGGCGGGCAGAGAGCAGATGGAAGTTGTACCATGGGAGGAACACCAGAGGCGGTGTATCGCCCAGTGGGAGGTGGAGGATGAGGAACGGCAGGTCCAGCAGAGGGCACTGGAGGCCCGAAACATCAGTGCCAAAGACAATGCCCACAAGGCCCGATCCAACCAATAGGCCCCACAACGAGAAGGGGTGGTCACAGACTTCCACCTCAGCTTGGGTTGGGGCTTTCTCCGGGAGCCGGAATGCGCCAAGAACTTTTTAGTAAATAACTTCAAGTAGAAATGTAGTATAGTTCTCCTGTTTAGCTCTGCCACTTATCTCATGTACTGTATTGGCTTGTAACTTGAAGTGCCTGATGAGAGAAACCAAGTAAACCGGGTTGAAACTCAGCTTGTCTCAGACTGTCATTTTGCACCTGAGGAGAGGTAGACTGAAACACTGATCAGACAACAGGAGCCTGCCTGAGAACATTCCCGATCCTGCCGCACAGCCAGCTGCACCCCTAACGAACCTATCACCTCCTTAGACTTTACGGTTGCCCTGGGGACCCGCTTTTCCTGTGGAGAGCCAAACCATCACAGCTGGTACCCCCATCAACCCCAGAGGTCCCAACTGAAGCAGCAACTCTACCGGCCGCCTTCCATGGGTAGTGTCACGATGCAAACTCTTTTATTTTGCTTTTATTTTTCTTTTCATCCCTTTTTCAAACTCCCCTTTTTACTGACCGCCCGACGAGGGGACCACGGACTGGGTAACGCCACTGTGATATCCCACAGCTCCGACAACATCGGGAGGGCCCGGTTCTGATTACCCCACAGCCCCCGCCGGGGTGAGTTAAAACAATGTAGTATTCATGGAGGGGGGAACTGTCCACGATATGCCTTATTATGAATCTCTTGTATATAGGGTCATTCCATGTCAAGTGATCCAAAAATGAATATTTTTTTTCCCTGACGTCCTCAGATTTTTTAAATTTTTTTTCTATATGAAGAACAACTTTAGTTAATTACAAAAAAAAAGTTTTGAATTTTTTTCTTTATCAGTTAATTTTTTACAGATTTTTAAAGTTTTAAAAAAGTGCGAATTTTGGCCTGGTATGGCTTTACATTTTCTATCATATCTCGGGCTAGAAATAAGATAGAGAAACAAAATAAACACCATTCTACTCAGAACTGTGCAGGCTGTCACCAGATATGTCACAAGAGGATCTTTGTTAATATTTTACCCATGTGATCGCAAGCGCAAAACTTTAAAACACATTTCTGAAAAATCGGCACGCTCTAAATATTTAAAAAACTGCCCATGTGTCTGCTATGCTCTTAGCCACATCTGTACCAAATTTCAAGTTGGGATCGCGATGGGATCATATTTTAAAATATTTTAATATTAATAGCGTCAATGGGTCATTCTATATCAAGTGATCTAAATATGAATATTTTTTTTTACCTGACGTCTTTAGATTTTTTTTATTTTTTTCCTTTATGAAGTACTACTTTAGTTAATTACAAATTAAAAGTTTAGAATTTTTTTCTTCATCAGTTAATTTTTTACAGATTTTTAAAGTTTAAAAGAAGTGTGAATTTTGGCCTGGTATGACTTTACATTTTTTTATCATGGGCTAGAAATAAGATAGAGAAACAAAATAAACACCATTCTACTCAGAACTGTCCAGGCTTTCACCAGATATGTCACAAGAGTATATTTGTTAATTTTAATTTTTTACCCATGCGAACGCAAAGGGGTGAATTTTGGCCTGGTATGACTTTACATTTTTTTTATCTCAGGCTAGAAATAAGATAATGAAGTGGGAGAGGCATCATTTTACTCAGAACGGTAACAGCTTTCGTTTGATATGTTACAAGACTATGTTTCTTTATATCAAATTCAAACTATTGACGGGCAATTGTGAAAAAATGACTGATTGTGTTCTTGGTTATATTTGTGCAGAGATTCAACTTGGGACCTGTCAAATTTATATATTTTTTATTTTATGGTTGTATGAGTTATCACAACTTATTGAATAAAACATTTATATGCAACAAAAAAGAAACACAAAAAACAAATCCCATAAGTGCCAGGATAAATACATCTTAATCATCAGAACACAACGCTCAGCATTTTCAACTTGAATGTATTGAACAAACCAAAAGAAGAAAGGTGATCATATCCTCAAGTTTGATTAAACAAGATTAAAAGAACCAAAAATTTTAACCCCTATTTATACATATAAATTTGTTTTCTATTCTATCACTAAACATGTGATTTATGAAGTGTTTAATAAGAATAATACAATAGTTAAATCATCGTTCTATAAATTATGAACTAATCAAACAATTAATAGTATGTTTTTAAAGTGGCATTTTATCAATTTGTCCCTTCTAGTGGGTGAAATGTCATCTTGTCCATAAACGCTTACTAGCAATCGCCATTTCCTTGTGTGTCAAAGAGTATGTCCGGCCTGTCATGGTGTTAGGCTCCGCCTGAGTTAATATCTGATTTTTGTGCACTTTTAAAATGTCTGGCTTTCTTGGATACACAAAGGATGGCGCTGGACCAGAAGGATGCAATAAAGTCAATTCTACTTCTTCATTTTCACAATCTTTGGAGAGTACAGTAGCCAGCCACCAGCGCCAATCATATTCATATTTTTTCAAAAGGATTGCAACAGTGTCTATGATAAAATGCTGTTTCTTGAGAAGTAGCAGCCACTGCTGTGTGGGAAAAATACAGTTAATATTAAGGAAGATAGGTAATAAAAATAAAGATTTACAGTACACTTGAGATAGAACTGTATTACTATAAAGTGAGTTTTAGGGCTAGCGCGCACAGTTTTTTCTGTCTGCAGATACACGCTGCAGTTTTGGCAGCTTGTTTTTCTACCAAGTTTTTACCACATATGCGTTAGTTTTTTTAATCGCTAGTTAAAAAAATGGCAGCTTTTTTATATACATGATAAATGCTGCGTTTATTGCAGCGATTAAAAAGTAGTTCAAGCAGTGATTTACTCACTCTTGAGTGTTTCCAAAAACACTGCATGTGGTGAACCCCATAGAAATCAATGGGGCTGTTTTTCTGAATGATGATCCCTAAGAATAGCACTGTGTGTATTGGCCCTTAATAATAAAAGCATTATACTATTAATATATTTACTCACCCATATTTTAGTACACAGCCTTGATGGCTTTGTACAGACTATTGTTTGTTCAGGAGTGAAGATGTCCAGACATGTCAGGACATGAAAGCTCTGAACGAGCTGTCTTACTTCCTGAATGCAGTGGGTAGACACTTAACATGATTGACAGAGCTGCTGGCCTATCATCTGCTCTGCATTCACTGTCTATCCCTGTGCTTTCTCAGGTTGAGCCCAAACAAAGCTTTTTCCTACCGTGTTTCCCCGAAAGTAAGACCCTGTCTTACATTTTTGTGGGGGCAAAAAGTGGCCCCCTGTCTTACTTTCGGGGGGGGGGGTCTTATATTGGCAGCCCCAGCCTACTCACATACACACACACACCGTATATAGTCATGTATAAGCCGAGGGTGGGAAATACAGCAAACCGCCACCCCGGTATACAGCCCCCAGCACAGGTATACAGCCCCCAGCACTGTGGTACACAGCCCAGCAGTGTGGTATACAGCCCAGCAGTGTGGTATACAGCCCCCCTCCTGCTGGCACACTGCCCCCCCAGCTCTGAGGCCCCCCTGCTGCTGCAGCCAGCGTGTCGGTCCTCCGTTCCCGTCTTCAGCTGTTTCCCGGATCATGTGACCCGATGCAGCGCATGACGTCATCGCTAGTGCCACCGGCCGGTCACATGATCCGGGAAACAGCTGAGGACGGGACCGGAGGACCGACGCGCTGGCTGCTGCAAGAAGATGCTGGAGGGTAAGATGTAAGCAGCAGCAGGGGGGGCCTTACATTAGCCCCCCCCGGTTGTAAGGCCTTATATTCGGGGGAAGCCTTACATTAGCAGGCCCCCCCTTTACCCCAAGGTGGCCTTACAATCGGGGGGGCTTACTTTCGGGGAAACACGGTATATGTCCTCTCCTGCTTCTAAGCTGTAACATATCAAAATAATACAGTAATGTCTAAAAATAATGGATTTGATAAATATAGACCCCACGCTTTTAGACCACAGGTTGAACAGATCTGAATTCAAGATTTTTGAATTGACACTATAATAGTTAAATATTTTAAAATATGATCCCATCACGATCCCAACTTGAAATTTGGTACAGATGTGGCTAAGAGCATAAAAGACACATGGGCAGTTTTGGAAAATTTTTATTAAAACGTTTTTTCGGAAATGAGTTTCAAAATGTTGCGTTTGCGTTCGCATGGGTAAAAAATTAAAATTAACAAATATACTCTTGTGACATATCTGGTGAAAGCCTGGACAGTTCTGAGTAGAATGGTGTTTATTTTGTTTCTCTATCTTATTTCTAGCCCAAGATAAAACAATGTAAAGTCATACCAGGCCAAAATTCACACTTTTTTTAAACTTTAAAAATCTGTAAAAAATTAACTGATGAAGAAAAAAATTCTAAACTTTTAATTTGTAATTAACTAAAGTAGTACTTCATAAAGGAAAAAAATAAAAAAAATCTAAAGACGTCAGGTAAAAAAAAATATTCATATTTAGATCACTTGATATGGAATGACCCATTGACGCTATTAATAGTAAAATATTTTAAAATATGATCCCATCGCGATCCCAACTTGAAATTTGGTACAGATGTGGCTAAGAGCAAAGCAGACACATGGGCAGTTTTTTAAATATTTAAAGCGCGCCGATTTTTTGGAAATGCGTTTTAAAGTTTTGCGCTTGCGATCACATGGGTAAAATATTAACAAAGATCCTCTTGTGACATATCTGGTGAAAGCCTGTATAGTTCCGAGTAGAATGGTGTTTATTTTGTCTCTCTATCTTATTCCTAGCCTTAGTTATGAGGAGAAACGTAAAGGCAGGCAACAGCGAAATTCGCATTTTTTTCCGAACTTTTAAAATCATTTAAAAAAAAATTAATTTTTAAAAAAAATTTTCTCTTCACATTTTGCATTGTCTGACATGCTATTATCAAATAACAAAATCTCAAAAGAATTAAAAATATAGAGGTAATAATCATTGGTTCACTTGACATGGAATGACCCTATAGTGAGTAGAAAGGCGATTTGGGGATCCTCTACCTTTCTTCCATGCAGATCCTCTTTAGTTTCGTTAGGTTGGATGGTGAACCTTGGTGGACAGGCATTTCCAGGTCTCTCCAGAGATGCTCAATTGAATTTAGGTCAGGGCTCTGGCTGGGCTAGTCAAGAATGGTGACAGAGATATTCTGAACCACTCCTTTAGTTATTTTAGCTGTGTGCTAAGGGTCATTGCCTTGTTTGAAGGTGAAAGTTTGGTTAAATCTGAGGTCCAGAGCACTCTGGAAGAGGTTTTCATCCAGGATATCTCTGTACTTGGCCACTTTCATGTTTCCTTCAATTGCAACCAGTCTTCCTGTCCCTGCAGCTGAGAAACACCCCTACAGCATGATGCTGTCACCACCATGTTTCACTGTTGGGATTGTACCGGGCAGGTGAGGTGCAGTGCCTGGTTTTCTTAACACATAATGCTTAGAATTATCATCAAAAAGTTCTGTCTACATCTCATCAGACCAGAGAATCTATTTTCTCATAGGCTGGGAGTCCTTCATGTGTTTTCTATGCGGGCTTTCATATGTCTTGCAGAGGAGAGGCTTCCGTCGGGCCACTCTGCTACAAAGACCCAACTGGTGGAGGGCTGCAGTGATAGTTTTCTTTGTGGAACTTTCTCCCATCTCCCTACAGCTTCTCTGGAGCTCAGCCACAGTGATCTTGGTGTTCTTCTTGACCTCTCACACCAAGGCTCTTCTCCCACGATTGCACAGTTTGCCCAGGTCTGGGAAGACTTGTGGTGGTCCCAGAGTTCTTACATTTAAGGATTATGGCAGCCACTGTGCTCTTAGGAACCTTGAGTACTGAAGAATTTTTTTTTGTACCCTTGGCCAGATCTGTGCCTTGCCACTATTCTGTCTCTGAGCTCCTTGGGCAGTTCCTTTAACCTCATGATTCTCATTTGGTTTGACATGCTCTGTGAGCTGTGATGTCTTACATAGACAGGTGTGTGCCTTTCCAAATCAAGTCCTATCAGTTTAATTAAACACAGCTGGACTCCAGTGAAGGAATAGAACCAACTCAAGGAGGATCTCAAGGAAATAACCAGCATGTGACTTACATATGAGTGTCTGAGCAAGGGGTTTGAATACTTATGACCATGTGATATTCAAATTTTTCTTTTTTAATAAATTTGCAAAAATGTCTACATTTCTGTTTTTTTTCAGTCAAGACGGTGTACAGAGGGTACATTAATGAAAAAAAAATGAACTTTTTTGAATTTACCAAATGGCTGCACTGAAACAAAGAGTGAAAATTTAAAGGGGTTTGAATACTTTCCGTACCCACTGTATGTAAACTGAACCGCATTGCACACAGCAGTTATCTCCTTTTCTGCTGGTGTGCCGAATCCACAGTTGTGTGAAGAAGATTGCCACTGAGTGCACTGAGCTGCGGATTTAACAAAGTGTGCCATTAGGAGGAGATGAGCACTGTATGTGTGGCGCCCCAGCGGTCTTGTCGCCACTAAGGGGTACTGCACACACACCAGCGTGTAGTATTCCTGTCTTCAGCAACCAGGGTTGGTAAGTCCAGTCACCCACAAACATACCCAACACTCCTGGTACCAGGGATAGCGAGTGAATCCAGGTAGTGGGACAGCTCAGGCAGCCCGTAGGACGGCGGGGGAGAAAGGTGGTGGGTGGAAAGGGAGCAGAAAGTGGTCAGGGAAAGGAAAGGGTCAAAGGAAAAACACCACAGGAAGTAGAGGTAAGTCAGAGGAGGTCAGATGGAGGACAGAGTGGAAGGTCCCGGAGGACTTGAGCAGAGATGAGGCTCATCCTGGATCCCGAGGCCAGAGACCACGAGGAGACAGAGGGAGCCCTAGGGGCACGGGCAGTGAGCGATCCACCCGTGCACCCGAATCTGAAGTGAAGCGGAGGGGCAGGACGAGAACCAGGGGCCCGGCCCTGAAGGTGGAGAGGAGAATCCAAGCTCCAACCACGGAACCGGTGGCCACGAGTTCCAGAGGAGCTGTGGCTAACTCCCGGCACATCCGCCAAGAAGGGCCAGGGGACACAGCTGGTCGCCCAACGAAGGCCCGTGGCTGCTTGATTGTGCGCGGAGGCACGTGCAGGAAGGAGGAGACCAGGCAACGCTGGGAAAGAGGGGCCTGTAAAGGCAAGAAGGTACAAGAGGGAAGAGTGGCGTGTACTGACGAGCCAAAAGGCCATCCTGTGTATGACTTAAGGGGAGTAACCCTGGAACACTGCAACTTCGCTACACTTGGGGCTTAGTAACCCCTACTGGTGTTGCGTGCAAAAGGAAAGGGGCATTCAGTAAACCCCATGTTATGAAAATTGTGCTAAGATACTGTAACGCTATGACGACCTGAGTGACGTAGACCTGCAACGCCACGTGAAGCACCAGGAGTCTGGACTTGAGAGATGAAGCCCTGCAGCCAGTAGCCCCGCTAGGCGCCCCATGAACCTAGCAACCCTTACTCGGATGTCCTGGACCCCTCCCCTGGGGAGCGCCAGCACAGCTGTCATTCACACATCGAGGTCCTGACCTGCAGGAGCGGCTACTAACAGCCACATACCACGGGTGCTTCATGACAACCCCCCACCAATTCCCTTACTCCAAAGACTCTTACTATTAAACTCCCTTGCCTTTATTGACCGCCCATCGGGTGGCAAGACGGGTCACGCCACCGTTATAGCCCCAGAGCTCTGAGACCAAAGAGAGAAGAGGGCCCGCTCCGGTACCCCATGGCCCCCACTGGGGCGAGTCATATACAATGCGGTGTGTGCAATCACCTCTTCCCCCTGTGCCCACCCTGTCATTAAAGCAGATCCTCCTCCTCTCTGTATGCCCTGCAGCTGCCTGCTCTGTGTCAGTGTTGTGGTTCATCTCCTTCCCTGAGCAGGCGACTGCGGCTATACAGAGGGGAGGTTCACTCCATTGACAGGGGGGCACAGGGAGAGGAGGTGAGTGCAAACACTGCAATGCATACAGCGCTAATCTCCTCCTCTGCCACGGTGTGCTGAATCCGCAACTCAGTGCACTCAGCGGTCACCTCCTTCACACAGCTGCAGATTCGGCACACTGTGGCAGATGAGGAGATGACCGCTTATGCAGTGCGGTTCAGTTTACATAGGTGAATAGGGGTGCATGGTCATATTGGGGTCATATTGGGGACTAGGGAGGCGGGCTTGTTGGAGTCTGGGGGGTGGGTTTGTAGGAGTATGGCGGGCTGGCATGCTGGAGTCAGGGGGTGGGCCTGAAGGAGTCTGGGGGTGCTTGTAGTAGAGTGGGTGGAAACGACAAGTAGTGACGCTTACACTCAGGCTCCAAAACAAACACGCCTCTTGTCGGTGCTGAGCCCGCTCCTCCAGATGCAGAAAAGTGATATCTAGGTAACCCTGTAAAATGCTGACAGCATATAAATTACAAACTGTCAGCATTTTGCAGCCTACATACACATATAAATTATACAAAAAGCCCTGACAACCCCTTTAATCCCTTCACCCCTTGGCTGTTTTCTCTTTTATTATCAGGCCAATTTGGTCAACTCTGACCAATGTCACTTTCTGAGTTTACGAGTTGAATAGATCCCAATGATTCTGTGATTGTTTTTCATGACATAGTATACTTCATGTTAGTGGTAAATTTTAGTCAATATAATTTGACTTTATTTGTGGAAATATTGAAAATTTTGTTCAAATTTGAAAAGTTTGCAATTTTCAAACTTTGAATTTTTACGCTCTTAAACCAGAGAGTTACAGGTCAAACAGAGTTATGACCTATGGGTTTTCATTGGCTGAAAGACATAATCATCACAATTTACAGAAATAAATGCTTGAAATAGATCACGCTGTTTGTAATGACTATATAGTATATGCGTTTCACCACTTTTTGTATTGAATTACTGAGATAAATTAACTTTTTAATGATATTCTAATTCATTGAGATGCACCTGTATGTCTCACAAAATAGTTAATAAATACAATTCACAAATGTCTAATTTACATCAGTATAATTTCTGATACATATTTTTTTTGATAGGAAGTTAGAAGGGTTAAAAATGTATCAGCATTTTCCCGTTTTTACAATAAAACTTACATGAGCATATTTTTAGGGACCACATCACATTTTAAGTGATTTTTAGAGGCTTATGTTACAGAAAATACCCACAAAGTGACACCATTCTAAAAACTGCACCCCTCAAACTGCCCAAAACCATACCCAAGAGGATTATTAACTTTTCAGGTGCTTCACAAGAAGTAAAGTGACCTGCCCCTCCAGGGCCTTAGGATACTCGGAACCGGGCTTTTTTTAGGCTTAATCACGGGGATCACAGGTGCGGGTGGCTTTCTCTCTTAGGGAAGGGCATCTGGCATGGAGGGTTCATTCTGGCAGAGATAACTGGACTTGGGCATACTTGTTAATTTTACATGACGCCACCCGCAGGTTGCAGCTATCAATGGCTGCCATTGCAGGACACTTCTCCTAGGGGCCGATTGGGAGGCAGCAATGTTCTTAAGCCCTCTACAGGTAGGGCTACCCCCAGGGCAGCTTGAGGTACCTGAGTGAGTTGGTAGTAATGTTTCTGGTGCTTGGGCACGTAAGAAAGTTCACAGACACAGCGGGTTGCAATCTTCAGTTCTTTTACTCAGTCTTTGTGTAATAGCCCGCTGAGCTTTGGGTTCTCGGAGGCAGTGATCCAGATACTCCCAGGTAGGAGGATGACACAGAACTGGCACCCCTTCTCTGCCCTTTCTCAGCCTCTCTACACTGCGCTTGCCTCGCCCGTCCTGCATTTCTCCTCACCACACAGAGCTCTGAGCCAGTGACTGTGGGCTTTTCCTAGGGGTTAATCCGCAGTGTCTCACCTTATTCATATGGTTGCCACCTTTTCAGCAGATGTGCGCGGTTGTCGACCGTGTTACCTTGGAAGTGCCACACAGTCTCCGGGTCACTAGTTGAGCCTGGTCTGGACTCTCCACTAGTCTTGGGGTTCCCAGTGCCCCTGTTCTTCGGCCTAGTCCCTCCACTGCCTTGCGCTTGACAATTAATTTGAGCCCCACGGGTGGATTGCTCACTTCCTGTGCCTCTAGGACACCTTCCTTCTCCTGAAGCCACTTAGGTGTTGTTTTTGGTCCTCAGTCTGGCCTTAGGATGAGCTCCCACTTGCTCCATTTCTCTTGACACTTAAGTTCTTTCTTCTTGTGACAGGCTTTCTTGCTCTAGCTTCCCTCCAACTCGACTCTAGCTTCTTCACTCTCCTTTTCTCTCTCTCTGCAGCAACTCTCCTACCTGCTGTTCAACTGTCTCGCTCCCTTTCTTGATCTTTCCCTCTCTATTTATGCCCCTTGTCATGTGTCTCATGTCATCTATGTGTGTTCTTCCTGGCCTCACTCCTCCCAGGTGCTCCCTCTAACTACTTCCTTCACCACCCAACCCCACTACAATGGTTTCTAGTGTGATCTGGTTGTCCCAACACTGGTCTGTGCCCCTCTTACCCTTGAGTGGAACACTACATCCTAACAGTGCAGTACCTCTGTGGTGACTGGATCTGCAGGGGTCCACAAAAGCAATTTGGAGGAAAAACGTCAACTGATCTAGCTGTACACATGTATATGGTGGAGTCCCTGGATCTTCACTTTATCCGGGTGCGCAGCAAGAAGAAGAAAAAGAAAAAAAACAAAATGGAGATATCTTTCCCTAACTTTCCCTCAAATCACGTACCAGTCTATCACAGAAGAAGATGTCGCTCCCACGTGGCAGGCCTGGGATCTCACGATGACGGGTCCCGGTGCAGCGCTGAAGGGGGAAACTCCTCAGTCCTCTTCTTTGGTCTTCTTCCGCAGGTAACAGATTTTTGTTAGTCTCTCCCTCTGTCCCGGGGCACACCGATCAGCAGAAGGGAGATCACAGTAGCACAGATGGCTCCCTTATGTCGGTCACAGACCCTGCACATGTAATCCGGTGGCAATGTCCTGAATTCCGGAGGCAATGTCCTGAATTTGAGTTGGACCCTCGGTAAGACAAGGTCCTGCAGACCGGGGTTGCAACAACGATCCTCACGGGGTATTTCTTCCCAAGAATCCGGCTGCAAAAGAGCCCTATGTCGGGAGACACCACACGCAGGTCTGTCCTGGCTGAGCTCTGGGTCTGTAATAATCTCCCGCCCTTTCTCTTCCTGGGTAAACAAAAGAGATGGTGGGGGCTTTCCACCCTCTGTGATTGTTTCCGCACTTGTCCACCAGGGGCATTAGTGGACTGTACAAAGTCCAATTCCATGTCCATTTCAATGCGGCAGTCTGAATTGTTCACCTCATTACATCCGCACAAAAAGCAACACCGAAAGAACTTGGAGAGGGGACCGGAAGCAGATCCAGGGCCAATATATCGCCACTACGACCGGTTGTCCTTCCTTGAACCGGTGGTCCATATGCCAAGGTATGTGTCTGCAGCACTGTTGTGTACTATTATTATTATTTATTTATATAGCGCCATTAGGTTCCATGGCACTTTACATGAGGATAAGGGTTAACGACAAAAAACAGTAAATGAAGACAATCAGGTCATACAGGTACAAGAGGAGAGGACCCTGTCCACGAGGGCTCACAGTCTACGTATGAAGCTCTATAATGAGTGTGGTAGTTTACATACCCACACTGGGGTTTGTTTCTGCCATGGTGCAACAGAATTCTATTACCTTTGGCAATGATCCAGGACATACACATTTATAGCCACATTGTGACGTTGGGACAAATAAGCAATGTTCTGCAGGGTGGGCAGACACAATGTTCTGCGACCTCACAATTAGCTATTATTGTTGGCATCTTTGTGGAACAAAGCCATGTTCTTCCCTGCAATGGCCTCTAAGGTGTGTGGCCTTGTCTGGTTTGTCGTAAGCATCATTTGAATGTGTTTCTAATGGCCTCCACTTGCATAAGGGCCACATACATCCCTACACGTTTAGTTGTGGGTGTTTTTTTCGGCTAAATAACGTTGTAAGGATATACCCCTTTTGCACTAAACTGTTTGTACACCATCCCAGATTGTTGACACAGTCACACACATTTGAGGACATATCCTGTATCACTACAAATATGTGTGGGTGAGTTTTCCCATGGGTATATTTGGGGCTGCAAGGTGATGGTGTAGATATTAGGGCTCACATGTGAATTTTATTTTTTTGTCGTTAACTGATGGCCACAATCCTCCGAAAAACATAGTGTATTAATGCTATATAAAATCAAACTAAAGGAGGCCATATTTTCAGTGCAACAGGCTTTTATGTCCAAGGTCCTTTAGGAAACCAGAAGTTTGCCCTTGCTGCTCCCAGCTTTGTGTTCGGCCCATTGGAATAATTGAACGTCCATCTGTGCTACGGGCACCTACGTGTGCAGCTGTTAGCTTGCACCAGGCCGACGGCTAGGGCCCAAGCTGAGGGCTCCAAGCCCCGTGCCTGTGTCAGAGGGAGTACTGAGGCGATCCAGTCCTTCGCCCGGCTCCAGACCTGCAATGCGCGGTCGGGAGGTGGGTCGCTCAGGCTAGCCCTCCCCCGCTTCCTCGCCGACATCAACACCCCCAACCTTCCCCCCCCAGCACCTCCCAATCTCCGCCTGGCATCACTGTTTGCACAGATGTGTGACTGTGGTCAAAACACCTACTCTATCCATACAGGTTCAAAGCCAAGCCATATGTTTTGTGGGTTTTATTTACCAAGACATTCCTGATTAGCATACATGGCAGCAACAAGGAGTGTAGGCCACTAACGCCGAATGCTCATGTGTCACCTATGCTGCAGGACTCCATTTCCTGTCTTGCTCACCTGCCCTATAGATCTGGGTTATGTGCATTGAGACCAAGGCCGCCCACACTGCGTCTTTTAGTGTCCATCTGATGGCAAACAACCCTGAAGAATGTGTTTGCCTCACAGGTCAGGCTATAGCTTTGCCACAAAAGTTACAACAAAAAGTCAATGCAATATTGTGGCCACTAATATGTCTTCAAGTGCCTAAATAGCTGTCCTGCCTAAGGCAGGGCACAGTGTAATTGTGCGGACAAATTTTTAAATTTCTAATGTAATGGCAAAAAATCGAGGACCACACTACCCACACATAGAATATTGGTTGAGGCATGAGCCAAAATGTCCTTAATTTATTTGCTGCAATTCCATCTTAAGGCCAAACAAAAGAACACAGAGTCAAAAAAGCGTGCACATTTTATGTTTGGCCTATGTTTTTGTTTCCAAACGCAACCCATTCACCAAATTTTTTTTGTATTTATCCCACAGAGCTGCTCACTACCACAGACGGCGTGGAAACCCTCCTGCACAGCTGCCTGAAGAGGCGAGGGAGGCCCCTGAACCACCCCGACTTGGAGTTGAGGACCAAGGACTAACCACCACCACCACCACCTTTGGGGCATGGCCGGCCACAAGAAGAGGAGTTCAAGGGCCACAACAACGCTCTCCCCACCAAGACCAACATCCTGCAGTGGAGGAAGCTGGATGGCCAACTGGCAGCAGTGTGGGGACTCAGCAGAACAACAGCAGCCATGGTCAATCCCGGTGGCACAAACTGACCAGCTTGGACAATGTGATGCTGACTTTGCCCGCAGTCTGATACCTTTCCTGGCTCTCATTCCATTGGAGAGACGACTGGGGGCAAGGTCAGCAATCCACATTGTCCTTGATGCCTGTTGGCCCCCAAACCACCCTGGCGAGGTATTTAGTTATTTGGAGGGGTGGCAACAGTCAACCTCCAACCGGCTAGACAGGCCCACACCCCGGGACAGCTATGTGCCGACCCAGAGGCCTATACCACCTTTGTGTGCCACCCAACAGGGACCTCCTAACACAAGGGCATTTCCCCACACCAGCCCAGATGACCCACCCTACAGGGTTACAATCTGTGGCTGGAGGCCATACATGGGGCCCTGGACCTCCTCCAGGACCAGGGTGATGGTGGGCAGGTAGAGCCTACCCCACCCAATCAGCCCACCTACCACCAGCTGTAGGGTAAATTTTTGTTTTCTTTTTTTTATTTTTTATAAAAAATTTGCAGTGCACAATTTTTTTTTTTTTTTCTGTTTTCTTTGATTTTATATTGTGCGTTTGTGAATTTTGTTAAAGCTATTTTACATCTTTGCCATTAAGGCGTGTTAATACACAGTTTGAAAAAACAGCTTTGTGTCTGTCTTTTTTCAGGGAATGGATGTGTAGGTTGTTTTGTGGGTGGGCTTAAAGTCATCATCATTAGCAAGTACTTTACGGCCCGCATGGCGCATGAAGGCACCTTGGTTAGTATGTGTAAAATCATGACTCCACATACAAATGTTGCTGACAAATAAATAGTGCCTGTGTTTGGGGGGGTTACTTAATGCCTCGCTATGGCAACAAGACTAGGAACACAGATGCGAGAGGCTGGGACGTCTACTTGCAACACAGCGGTCTACGGTTTTCTCCGGAGCGTACAGTGGGACCCTTTGCCAGGCTCCAGCAGGATCATAGTACAAGCAACGGCCCACGATGCAGGCATAGGCTTGTTGCCTCAAAAAATTAGCTCAAAGGTTTAATAAAGTCTTTTTGAAATAGAGGAGGGCGCGTGGCCCATACTATATACTTGCTTGTCCTACGAGCATAGTACAAGCAACGCCCACAATGCAGGCATAGGCTTGGTGCCTCAAAAAATTAGCCCAAGGGGCTGTATTGTATTGGATGGAAAAAAAAAAATGAAAAATGCTCACAAGGGATGCACTTGTAAAGTAAAATGATTTTTACTGATTGTGTAGTTTTGTTATCATGCAGCAAATGTTGCAGGAACATGACTTTCACATCGTCTGAGCTGAGGGACATGCCGATACTTCCTGTCTTAAAAGGGCATAAAGTTAAAAGCGCAATCTTCCAATCATATTAATTATGATTAGGTTACTCTACATTTGGGTACTGTCGTCTGGGGGGCTTGCGAACTGCGATGATATCCAGTCCTTGTTGAACGTAATGAGAGTCAGCCTGTCGGCATTTTCAGTAGTAAGCCGTGACCTTCTATCAGTGACTATACCCCCAGCGGCACTGAAAACACGCTCTGATGTCACACTAGCAGCTGGGCAGGCCAGCACCTCCAAGGCATACAAAGAGAGCTCTGTCCAAGTGTGAAGCTTGGAAACCCAGTAATTAAAGGGTACAGAAGGGTCGGTTAGGAAGCTGGTACTGTCACTGACATACTCGTTCACCATATTGGACAATTGTTGTCTCCTACTCAAGGTGACCGTAGGCATGATCCGTTGTTGATTGGAAGGTCTGTTGAACATCGCCCAGTTGGTGGACATCTTACCCCCACCTCTTCTTGACATTGATGGCGTTTGTGTCCCAACCAAAGGCTGCTGTTGCAAAGAGCTGGTTCTTCGGGGTATAGCGGAGTCAGACGGTGATATGGACATCAAATTGTCAACAACAACCCTCTTGAAAAAATCCATCGTTAAGCCCCTGGGTGACTGCAACAGCAGCGACGGAAATTTGTCTTTGTACGTGGGTCCAAAAAGGTTGACAACCAGTAGAGGTTGCTGTCATAGATGTGAATGACGCGTGGATCTTGGGAGAGACATTGAGACATTACGTCAGCCATGTGTGCTAAGCTGCAAAGACTCATCTCCTCGGTTACAACAGAATGAGGATCACTACGCATCATGGCCTCTAAATCGGTCTCCGCCTCCTCCTCTTCAGCCCACCCATGCTGTACCGACATAAACGTAGGGTTGGGAGTACCATCAGGGTTCACATCAGTACCACTGAAAAATAAATCTTCTTCATCATCACCCTCATCACCTTTTCTTCCAGACCCAATGTAGCCTGCTGATATTGGCTTGGCTGGCTAGGATGAGCGATGTTAAATTCTGGCTCCATAGCCATCTGCTGGGCTCTCAAAGATTCTGTTTTGAGATTTATTAGGGATTCTTTTAGCAGGCAGAGCATGGGGATGGTGAGACTGATTATCGACTGATCCCGCTGACAAGTTTGGTGCAGTATTCAAAGTTCTCCAGCAACTCGCAATGGTCAGCGATCCAGACCCACTCGAAAGTACTAATGTGTCTGGTCTGACTTCCGGGGTGACGGGCATGTTGCAGCTGATATTCGCTATTGCCCTCTGCTGCTCATTAAACCTTGCCAACATATGGAATGTTGAGTTCCAGTGCGTGGGCATGTCGCAAATTAGCCTGTGTTTAGGCAAATTAAATTTGTTTTGAAGGGCGGAAAGACTTCCAACTGCTGTGTAGGAATGTCTGAAATGGGCGCAAATTCACCTCACCTTCTCCAGTAGGTCAGATAACTCGGGGTATATTCTCATGAATTTCTGAACTACTAGGTTCAGCACGTGAGCCATGCAAGGCACGTGTACAAGGTTACCGTGCTTTAGTGCCGCCTCAAGGTTTCGTCCGTTATCGCTGACAACAAGACCTGGTTGTAGTTGCAGTGGGGCCAGCCACTCATCAGTCTGTTGCTTAAGACCTTTCCACAGCTCAGTTGCAGTGTGAGGTGTGTCACCTAGACAGATAAGCTTCAGAAGAGCCTGTTGTCGCCTTGCTGAAGCACTACTGCAAAGCTCCCAACTTGGACGTGATGGTGCGGGCAGCTCAGCAGTGGACAAGGAAGTTGCAGAAGCAGATTGTGTACTGGACATATATGATGAGGCAGACACCCGGAATGATGTTGTGCCCGCTATTCGTGGAGTTGGTAGTATCTCAGATGGTCCACTTTGAGAAGTTGGGACACTGTCCACCAGGTTGATCCAGTGAGCCGTTACTGAGATGTATCTGCCCTGTCCACAACTACTTGTCCACGTGTCCGTTGTTAGGTGGACTTTGGCGGTTACAGCATTTGTTAGTGCACGCTTTAAGTTGGTAACCACGTGCTGGTGTAACGCGGGAAAGCACTATGTGAGAAAAAGTAGCGGCTGGGTACAGAGTATCGTGGTGCTGCCACAGCCAACAACACCCGAAAAGACTCTGTACCCACAAGCCTAAAGGCAACATTTCCACAGCTAACAACTTTGCAATTTGCGCAGTCACTTTTTGGGAAAATGGGTGTGTCATTGGTACTTCCGCTGCCTTTCATACAGCTGTGGCACAGACAACTGGACGTTTGGCACAGACTGACCAGTGGCTTGACTACTGTCATGTCTCTCTTGTACCGCAGCTTGGGAGGAGTACGTTTGAGCAGGAGCTGATGCCTGAACACTAGCTGGTGAAGGATGGATCTGAGGTGGCCTGGAAGTGTTGGGATCAGAAGGCACTGATTTTGAACCCTGATGGGCCGACCACTGAATTGAGTGCTTAACAGACATATGCTTACGCATACTGCTGGTGCTCATGTTTCTTTTCCCAGGCCTCTGCTTAGCCTTGCATGGCAGATGTTACAGATAACCATATTTGGTACAGATGTGGCATCCTTAAAAAATTGCCACACGATGGCTTTTCGTCCTTTATGTTGAATTGGAGGCAGAGGAGGATGACTCTGTACAACACCAACTGTTGACACAGTTTGGGCAACTGTGTTTACAGTTTGTGCAACAGTTGGTACAGTTTGTGCAACAGTTGACACAATTTGGGCAACTGTTGTCACAGTTTGTGTTCTGGAGAAAGCCTTGGTGCTTTTGGCAGTAGTACATAGCCACTTTCCTCCTCCTGGCTGCTCTGTTGGCTATGCATGGCAAGAGTCCAGGTAGGATCTGTGGTCTCATCATCCACACCTTCCTCTTCAAAGTCTTCTGGATAACGTGACTGAGCAGGCTGGCCAGATGAGATGTGTGTCTCATCATCCTCATCATCATCCACCTCCTGAGATGCTGTATGCCTTTGGTGAAAGTGGCTTTCTTCAGTACGAGGTGCTTCAAAACTTTGGCCATGAATAGACATTCTTCTTGAAGTATCTCGTCAGGCAGTGACAAAGAAAGGCCAGATGCAATCGAGGGCTGATAAGAACCAAATAAATCATCGGAGTGACCAAGGTCGCACTCCAATTTTTCAACTGGCTGCCGATGGGTTGAGGAAATAGGAAGACTTTGAGGATTGGATGGCCCTGCATTGTCTGTAGCGACACTAGACTGTGTTGGCAAGGATGATTGTGTACTGCAAGAACCAGTGGTCGAGGTGTTATCAGCCATCCAAGATGTTATCTGGTCATGCTCTTCCAGCCTCAAGGCACGTTTTTGTTGAGTACTGGGAATTTTAGACGGGAGAAAGAGAGATCTATCAATCCTCGTCTGTCTACCTGTACCAGTGCCTTCTTGGGCATGACTGCTACGGCCACGACCTCGTCCCTGTCCCTTTGCAACCTCTTTTTTGGGAAATTGTGGTTTTTGTGACATTGTTGACAAATGCACAGTCACCGAGATGGAGTTAGGTGGTGCTGTAGGCGTCACCTGCTGCTGGGTTAAGTGCGTGCTAACACTTGGCAGTGAAGCAGCACACTAGTCCCTGCAAAAATTATTAAGTGCGCACAGCCACCGAGATGGAGTTAGGTGGTGCTGTAGGCGTCACCTGCTGGCGGGTTAAGTGTGTGCTAACACTTGGCAGTGAAGCAGCAAACTAGTCCCTGCAAAAATTATTAAGTGCGCACAGCCACCGAGATGGAGTTAGGTGATGCTGTAGGCGTCACCTGCTGGCGGGTTAAGTGTGTGCTAACTCTTGGTAGTGAAGCAGCACACTAGTCCCTGCAAAAATTATTAAGTGCGCACAGCCACCGAGATGGAGTTAGGTGGTGCTGTAGGCGTCACCTGCTGGCGGGTTAAGTGCGTGCTAACACTTGGCAGTGAAGCTGCACACTAGTCCCTGCAAAAATTATTAAGAGCGCACAGCCACCGAGATGGAGTTAGGTGGTGCTGTAGGCGTCACCTGCTGGCGGGTTAAGTGCGTGCTAACACTTGGCAGTGAAGCAGCACACTAGTCCCTGCAAAAATTATTAATTGCGCACAGCCACCGAGATGGAGTTAGGTGGTGCTGTAGGCGTCACCTGCTGGCGGGTTAAGTGCTTGCTAACACTTGGCAGTGAAGCAGCTCACTAGTCCCTGCAAAAATTATTAATTGCGCACAGCCACCGAGATGGAGATAGGTGGTGCTGTAGGCGTGACCTGCTGGCGGGTTAAGTGCGTGCTAACACTTGGCAGTGAAGCAGCACACTAGACCCTGCAAAAATTATTAAGTGCGCACAAGTAGTCGCACAAGTAGGTGGCGTACGTGCTATTTGCAGGTAGGAGAGCAGCAACGCACTGGTCTGCCACAGAGAAAATAAAGCTGAAGGGGTTATTATGACCCAAAATCTATCAGATGCAAAAAAATAAGAAATAGTACCTCAGCTAAGCCTCTGACTTCAGCTATTAGGAAAGCTGAGTGAGTAAGCTAAGCTATGAGGTCGGTCCTGTGTGCACTGTAAGGCTGCTCCTCCCTGCCTGCCTGCCTACCTACAGTCCTCTACACAGTACTCCTCTGTCCTCCTGGTAGCTCTCAGAAGAGCTGTTTGGGTTAAATATAAGGAATCTTGAAGTTTCCCTACACTGACTGACACTCCCTATGATCTGCTCCAGCATCTACCTCACCCTGCACTAGCTCAGATCGTCACAGGAATGTGGAGGAAATGGCGGTGGCAAGGCTTATATACAGCCTCGCCTTCTCATACATGACATAGGCATCACGATGGACAGAAGCCAATCATAGTCCTGCCACAACCAACATGGCTGTGGCATTACTGAATATGATTGGCTAACATGCTTGTCCATCTTCACAAGTTTTCTGACCTAACACGCTAGGCTGTCTCGGAAGCTTTGTCGGAACATAACAGATTCTGTATTCGCGAGTCCCGAATACAGTATACAGGACTCGGATTCGTAGACTCGCTCAGACTCGCTCAGACTCGCTGCTGACAGCGGGTATCCGTGAAGCGGTGCGATTGTTTAAACGATTTGGGGAGATTCAAGCTACATAGCGATGTGATATAGCGAGTCTAGCGAGTGAGAAAAAGTAAACTCTGACAAGACTAGGATTGCCATTGACTTGCATTGGACTCGTTACTGTGCGAGTAATCGCTGGAAACTCGCCGAGTACAGAGTCCTGCGAGTCCCTTACTACTCGCCGAGTAACGAGTCCTAGCGAGTAGACTCGCCCATCCCTAGTGCCCAGTACTGGAAACATACATTTGCTTGGGCAATAGGAATGAAAGGCAATGCCTGTGAAAACTATCTACCAAACATAACATCCCTTGTTCAACTTAACCGGCGAGCTAAAGACACAATAATCCACATATTTTTTAATGAAAAAAAAAAAACAATTGTATTAAAGAAATTAGTCAAAACTTGTAAACTTATAAATTGGTGTAGGTGGTGGTGGTCCTGCTGGTGATGTTTACATTTGGGGAGACACCATGAACATGGAGGGTGTGAAAAGTGAAAGTTTGGATTAGAACCGTTACAGAAACACTTAGAGGTGATAGCGAAATATATTTAAATATTCTGTATGCTAGGGTCCATTTCAGGCATGGGATTGAAAGTTGGAGCCACTAGCGAACTAAACGGTAATGCAGTACACACAATTGTGGGGGAAAACGATGCACTCTGACTACCCAAAAAGATGGAAGGTACTTGTGAAGGGATAGAAACATTTGACATTAAGCAGATATTAGAAGACACAGAGAGAGACGGTGGAGACACATTAGATAATAGAGACACATTTGCTGGGGACAGTGTGGGTGGTAACTGTGCTGCTGGTTCCTTCACTTTCTTGGGACGACCCACTTTTTTGGAAGCCTGTGCTGCGGTAGGCTGCTGTGCAGAGGTGGCTTGATTGTCTGGTACAGAAAGTTCTTTTTTCTTGGATGCTGGGTTCTTGGCATTCTTTTTACGCTTTCCTTTTCATGGCCACATTGGCGTGCTGGTTTCAGGTAGCTGTGGGTGGTGGGTGGCAGAAGCAATATTACTCTGCTGTGTACACATGGTGATGTGAAGTAATGGTGCTTCCAGCTCCAAGTTGGTGTTGTGGTGTTGTTATGGAGAAAGTGGTTACTCGTGTCTGTTGTGGTGTCCCTGTGATGTTTGAAGTGTCTAAATTATCAGTACTACTCATCCTCAAGGATCTCAAAACAAGGTCCCTTTTATATTAGCTTTCCTAATTAATCATGTATAACACTGATGGGCGTTACCACCCACCCACAGGAAAGATTCAAAAATAAAGATTTTTAATTCTCAATAAATCTTTATTAAATTCAATATAAATACCATAAAGTTAAAAACAGAGCATTCCCTCCGGGGGACACGTAAGAACAAGTCAGGCTAGACAGTAAAGTGCATAGTATTTTAAACAATAACCAACACAAGTATTGTCACATCAATACAATACTGGGTCCATTCTATTCATATAATATGTAACCCAGATTCCTGAGCTGACAATATCCACCATCTTCCACCTCCTATGTCCAGCCCTAGACTACTGCCCACTTTACAATCAGGTATTATAAGCAGCCAATATAGTGCATAGCTATCTCCCAATGTCTTAAACTATCCTGGTAATCCTGATGGTGATGTGGATTGTTACCAGGATAGTTTAAGATATTGGGAGATAGCTATGCACTATATTGGCTGCTTATAATACCTGATTGTAAAGTGGGCAGTAGTCTAGGGCTGGACATAGGAGGTGGAAGATAGAGAAAGGTTACAAGCTGCATTTTCAATCTGTGGACCAAAAATTTAAAAATGTTATTTTGTTACAAGGAACAAAAGATAAACAACAAGTGACCAATGTAATACCAAAAATAGAAGATTAAAATTTAATTTCCAAATAATTTTTTTTAAATAAAGCAAAAAAATACAAGTTAAAAGATTAAGCCAAAAAATTCTAAAGAAAAACTGAAAAAATTACAAGTGAAACATTTAATGGGAAAAAATAAAATTAAAAAAATTTGAAGAAAATGATTTATGTGTAATAATTGAATCCATCTTGAAAAAAAAGTTTTTAAAAAAAAAAGGTAGAAAAAAAATTATAAAAAATTATAAAGTCTTGTCCTAACAGTTTTTAAATAACAAAAATGTGTTTAGGCTACTTTCACATACCGATTTTCAGGGAGCCGATGCTGTCCGATATAAATCGGACAGCATCGGCTCCCTTCTGTTGCCTGGAATCGGGTGCCAAATAGGCATCCGATTCCGGCATAAAATCGGCGCCGGGCTGCAAAAAAAAAATAAATAAAATAAAGTTTATTCTCACCTCCCCCGAGCCCCCGCCGTCTTCCGCCATCTTCCTCTAGGTTCCCGGTGGCTCCCGCAGGCTGCCGGTGTCAGCAGAGGTGTACCTCTGCTGTACACAGGACCTGCGATGATGTCACAGTCACGTGACCGCAGGTTTACCATGGTGAACCCGCGGTCACATGACTGTGACATAACCGCAGGTCCTGAACAGCAGAGGTACACCTCTGCTGACACCGGCAGCCTGCGAGAGGCACCGGGAACCTAGAGGAAGATGGCGGAAGACGGCGGGGGCTCGGGGGGAGGTGAGAATAAACTTTATTTTTTTTTTTTAACACTTGTGCTCCTAGTTAGGAGCAGTTTTACTGTACTGAGCATGCTCAGTACAGTAAAACGGGGTCCGAGGAGACATAGATGTTTCCTCGGACCCTTCTCCATAGGGCCCCATGTTATAGGGATCGGACCTAATCGGATGTGCACTAAATGCCATCCGATTTGGTCCGATCCGAATCTGTCAGATTTTATTTTCGGTGCTAAAATCGGAGCAGGCTCCGATTTTAGCACCGATAATAAAATCGGACAGAATCGGATCGGACCAAATCGGATGGCATTTAGTGCACATCCGATTCGGTCCGATCCCCATAGGGATACATGGGGTCCGAAAATCGGTCCGATGCTGTCCGATTTTTTTCGGACAGCATCGGAAATGCGAAAATCGTTATGTGAAAGCAGCCTTAGAAAATAAAAATACACTTGATGACCAACTGCTGGCCTCAGGAAAGACAGTTGGTGATGATAGATGTACCGCCTCAAGCTTTGGGCACAACCACTCCGAACTCACTGCTCCTCCCTCAGATCTTTGTTAGGCGGCCGTCACATGGTTCAATATCGCAAGCGATATTGTTAGCGATCACGTGCACGCGCGATCGCTAACAATATCGTTCACATCGCTGGTGAGCTGTCACACAGACAGACTCACCAGCGATGTGGACCAGCGAGATCGCTGGTAATTATGGTACACATCGGGTTACTAGGCGCCGCGCGGCGCTTAGTAACCCGACGTTTACCATAGATACCATCTCCCAGCATAGGCTCTGCCGCTGGGAGATCGTTCATCGTGGTGTCACACACCACGATGAGGCAGATTGTTCAAGCGTTTATCGCTTGATATGAGCTCCGGCTCACCAATCTGCGATGTAGTGATCAAGCGATTTTACATTGTAAAATCGCTTGATTGCACGCAGCGATGCACAAACGATATCGCTTAAGCGATCAAAACGCAGATCGCTTAAGCGATATCGTGCATTATATTGATGCGTGTGACGGCCGCCTTAAACCGATCTTTCATAGAGTGCCACCGAAACTCCAGGAACTTTAAAGGCTCCCTTAAAGTTACCAGGTTCACAGCTGCCACGAGACCCAGTTGCTGTGAAATCTGGTAACCTACAGGTAACAAGAGATTACAGCCACCATGTATCCAAGCATCTATGATTCCCAGAAATCTTAAAAGAGTCTTTAAGATTCTTGGAGTTCCCAACAGTTGGGAAACCTGGAGGCTGTGAACGTGGTAAGACTCAGAGGCTGTGAACTCTGGTAAGGGTTCACAACCTTCAGATGTCCCAGCAGATGGGAGCTCCAGTAAACCTTAAAATCTCCCTTAAAGGTTCCCTGAATGTTACTGGCTTGACAGCTACTTCGTGACCTGGTTAGAGTTCACAGCCACCAGGTGTTCTGGCAGCTGTGAGGCCCGGAAACCTTAAAGGGGCCTTTAAGGGAGACTTTAGGGTTCCTGGAGTACCCAGCTTTTGGGACACCTGGAGGTTTTGAACTCTAGTAAGACCTGGAGACTGTGAAGTGTGGTAACAGTTCACAGCCTCCAGATGTCCCAGTATCTGGTAACTCCAGTAACCTTAAAGTCTTCCTTAAAGGCTTATTTAAGGGAGCCTCTAAGGTTCCTGGCATTCCCATCTGCTGTAACATCTTACCAGAGTTTACAGACTTCAGGTGTCCCAATAGCTGGGAACTCCATGAACTGTAAAGGCTCCCATATGGCCACTTTACATGCGGCAACAGGAAGATAGAAACCGGCAGGTGTCGGAGACAATTGTACCTTTTACCTTCAAAACACCTTGAAGTAGCTGCGTGTAAATTAGGTATCTGCAAGGTGTTTTGAAGGTAAAAGGTACAATTGTCTCCGACACCTGCCGGTTTCTATCTTCCTGTTGCCGCGTGTAAAGTGGCCATTAAGGTTTCACAGCTGCCGTGACACCTGGTGTCTGGGAACTCTAAAAACCTTAAAGTCTACCCTTAAAGGCTCCTTTAAGGTGTCTGGGCCTAACATCTACTGGACTGTCGGACTGTGCTGTCGGGACAGTCTGAGAGTCAAGCACTGAGCTCACCTGAGTCACAGCTGGTGGCTCACACGGAGGGTACTGTGAGAACTGCCAGAAGTGACCTCATGTAAACTTAGTGCCAGACTGTTGGACTGCACTGCTGCCGTGACACACAGTCAGACAGTCCGGCACTGAGTTCAACTGAGGTAATTTCTGGCAGCTCACACAGAAGGTACCGTGACAACCACTAAATGTTATCTCAAGTCAGCTCAGTGCCAGACTGTTGGACTACGCTTCGGCTGTCACCTGCAGTCACACAGTCCGGCATTAAGTTCATCTGAGGTCATGTCTAACAGCTCCCACGCTGCTCTCAGTGTATCCAGGAGGCCCCAATTAGCAGACACTGGCTCTAATGTCATCGCTCACTATGGTCTCTGTGACAGAGCTGGGATCGTCGTGTGACATCATGTGGATTATGTCGGATCCCTAGGGTTGTTTTGGGGGTTAATAAATTGGTGAAAGGGGGATTTTTTTCACTTAAAATAGAAAATTTTATGTGTTTATGTTTTTTTCTTTTTACTTTCAGGGTTGATAATCATAGACTCATAGATACCTCTCCATTACCAACCCAGGGCTTGATGGTAGCTGTGGCTTTTGGCAAATCACAGCTGATATCAACCCCATTTATTACCCAGATTGCCACTGCACCAGGTCAATCGGGATGAGCTGGGAAAAACACCACAATTGGCACATCTAGTGGATACTCCAATTGTGGGGAGGCTGAGAGCTGCTCTTTTTAGGCTGGGAGGGCCCAATAACCATGGACCTTCCCAGCCTGAGAATACTAATCAAAAGCTGTTTTCTTTATCTGCGCTAGTTATCAAAATTGGGCAGTGGCCCACGTAATTTTTTCAGATGATTTATTTAATTTTTTTTTTTTTGAAATGGCGCGGGGGAGCCTATATATTTGATAACCAGCCAAGATAAAGCACACAGCTTGTGCCTGTAGCCCTTAGCTGTCTACTTTACCTGCAATGGTTATCACAAATAGACTGGGGACTGCATGTCAAAATGATGCAATACTCTGACAGCATTGTTTCCAAAAACGACTTGTTTATCACAAATGCATCCAGACATTTTCTCCATGCTGTTCCCATTCAATTTCAGCACTTTTTCATCCATTTTGGCATTTTTACAGCCCCACCAGACCTCCTGGGAGGGTCAGCTGGAAAACTATTCAACTTTCCCTTAAACTTTCATTAGATTTATTATTCATGACGAATACATAAATAGCACAAAATATTTAATACAAATAATCCATATGTGAATATTTTAGCATTCTTCCATCACTATCTATAACTTCCTGATCATTAATATTGCACATCTAGTGACTGGCAAAATATTGTGGGGCAATACTTTTGGAATGTCCTGTGTGATAGTGATATTCATTTACTCGTGCTAATGCTAAAAAAGAGAGCAAAACTAAAAGTGACAGCGAGATCTACTTTACACACAGTAATGTATTTTCTTTCTGTCACATTGGCATCATGTGTATTATTTAATATTTTGTGTTGTCATCTGCTTTACTTTATCTTTGTGATATGTTTATGTATATACAGCATAAATAAAAAATGCAATCTGGACAAGTGAAATGGGTAGAAAGGCAAGGACTTAGGGTCGTTCTTTAGACTTTCATTGTAAATGCATATAATCAATCTATCTATCTATCTATCTATCTATCTATCTATCTATCTATCTATCTATCTATCTATAAGACCATCTCCTTATTGTCTCTAATACCTCTCTGCGCTACGGGCACTAATGTGGTGCTCTAATGCGCATGCGCGGGACTTTAACATATCGCGGGACTTGCATACATCGCTGCTGTAGCAATGATGACGCTGGGAGAGGACCTGGGCATGCGCACCGCTACTTCCTGAACGCCAATGCGTACAATGCGATGCCATAACCCCTCACAGCTTGCTGAACCAGCTTGCTGAACCATCTCAAACAGCCATAATGAGATAAATCTGTGTGCGGGACCCTTGCAATTAAGATTTTTCATAAATTATATTGTCTATATCACACTGATCTGTCCCTTGTTTTTTGATAGCGCTATCTTGCACTTGTTATTTATAACATATGTTAATGGCTATGAATATGGTGCTAGTATTTGAATGTATTACATCAAACTCTGTAAATTGCTTATTAACTTGCATTGTTAAACTGGATGTATAAATATAACTTCCTGTCAGACATTCTTTGCTTGAAAAAGGTTCTTGTAACCTGAAACGTCGCCTGCTTTGTGCCATGCCACAATAAAAAAAAGTTCTTCACACACAAGAACTTGAGTGCTGCATTTCTTCTTTGGATGGACTTTATCTATCTATCTATCTATCTATCTATCTATCTATCTATCTATCTATCTATCTATCTATCTATCTATCTATACTGTCTGTCTGTCTGTCTGTCTATTTATCTATCTATCTATCTATCTATCTATCTATCTATCTATCTACAGTGCCTACAAGTAGTATTCAACCCCCTGTAGATTTAGGTGGTTTGATAAGATGCAAATAAGTTAGAGCCTTCAAACTGCAAACGAGAGTAGGATTTATTAACAGAAGCATAAATCTTACAAACCAAAAAGTTATGTTGCTTAGTTGAATTTTAATAAATTTTAAACATAAAAGTGTGGGTCAATTATTATTCAACCCCTAGGTTTAATATTTTGTGGAATAACCCTTGTTTGCAATTACAGCTAATAATCGTCTTTTATAAGACCTGATCAGGCCAGCACAGGTCTCTGGAGTTATCTTGGCCCACTCCTCCATGCAGATCTTCTCCAAGTTATCTAGGTTCTTTGGGTGTCTCATGTGGACTTTAATCTTGAGCTCCTTCCACAAGTTTTCAATTGGGTTAAGGTCAGGAGACTGACTAGGCCACTCCATCACCTTGATTTTTTCCCTCTTGAACCAGGCCTTGGTTTTCTTGGCTGTGTGCTTTGGGTCGTTGTCTTGTTGGAAGATGAAATTACGACCCATCTTAAGATCCTTGATGGAGGAGCGGAGGTTCTTGGCCAAAATCTCCAGGTAGGCCGTGCTATCCATCTTCCCATGGATGCGGACCAGATGGCCAGGCCCCTTGGCTGAGAAACAGCCCCACAGCATGATGCTGCCACCACCATGCTTGACTGTAGGGATGGTATTCTTGGGGTCGTATGCAGTGCCATCCAGTCTCCAAACGTCACGTGTGTGGTTGGCACCAAAGATATCGATCTTGGTCTCATCAGACCATAGAACCTTGAACCAGTCTGTCTCAGCGTCCTCCAAGTGATCATGAGCAAACTGTAGATGAGCCTTGACATGACGCTTTGAAAGTAAAGGTACCTTACGGGCTCGTCTGGAACGGAGACCATTGCGGTGGAGTACGTTACTTATGGTATTGACTGAAACCAATGTCCCCACTGCCATGAGATCTTCCCGGAGCTCCTTCCTTGTTGTCCTTGGGTTAGCCTTGACTCTTCGGACAAGCCTGGCCTCGGCACGGGAGGAAACTTTCAAAGGCTGTCCAGGCCGTGGAAGGCTAACAGTAGTTCCATAAGCCTTCCACTTCCGGATGATGCTCCCAACAGTGGAGACAGGTAGGCCCAACTCCTTGGAAAGGGTTTTGTACCCCTTGCCAGCCTTGTGACCCTCCACGATCTTGTCTCTGATGGCCTTGGAATGCTCCTTTGTCTTTCCCATGTTGACCACGTATGAGTGCTGTTCACAAGTTTGAGGAGGGTCTTAAATAGTCAGAAAAGGCTGGCAAAAGAGATAATTAATCAACACATGTGAAGCTCATTGTTCTTTGTGCCTGAACTACTTCTTAATACTTTAGGGGGACCAAACAGAATTCTGGTGGTTTGAGGGGTTGAATAATAATTGACCCACACTTTTATGTTTAAAGTTTATTAAAATTCAACTGAGCAACATAACTTTTTGGTTTGTAAGATTTATGCTTCTGTTAATAAATCCTACTCTCGTTTGCAGTTTGAAGGCTCTAACTTATTTGCATCTTATCAAACCACCTAAATCTGCAGGGGGTTGAATACTACTTGTAGGCACTGTATCTATCTATCTATCCATGTGTATAATAATATAATAATAATCTTTATATAGCGCATCTATCTATCTGTGTTTCTATTATCTATCTATCTATCTATCTATCTATCTATCTATCTATCTATCAAATATAGACTGCTTTTTAGCATATACACAATTGGTAGTAGCTGAGTGCTGCAGAGAATTTTTTCTTGTCTGTTTAAGTTCAGCATCACTGCTTGCACCAGTTCACATTATATCTCGAGTGCTGTGCAGTTGTTTTTCTGTTTGTATAATAGATGGAGTTCCTGGCTCCATAGCTACACATTGCACCACCATTAACCCCAGGTGCTCTGTGATTGAGATGTGTCCACCCACTCAGAAATAGAAATGGAGGTTCAGTTGAGCACAAGACTTATGAAGATGTGGGACAGGGAGTGACAAGGAGGACAGGGATGTCAGCATTGGGACCCATCAGATCTAAGGTCACCTTGTAAGCGGTTGATGGGCAAGTAGATATTGGCCAATATGTGTACTAAGAACCTTAGCAAATAAAAATATGTGAGTATTGAGTTTTTTTAAAAAAACATACGTTTTTAAAATTTTTCTCAAAAATAGACTGCTTTTCAGCATATACACAATTGGTAGTAGCTGAGTACTGCAGTGAATTTTCTCTTGTCTAAGTTCAGCATCACTGCTTGCACCAGTTCACATTATATCTCGAGTGCTGTGCAGTTTTTTTTCTATCTATCTATCTATCTATCTATCTATCTATCTATCTATCTATCTACCTATACATGTGTATAATAATATAATAATAATCGTCATATAGCACATCTATCTATCTATCTATCTATCTATCTATCTATCTATCTATCTATCTATCTATCTGTGCTTCTATTATCTATCCTATCTATCTATCTATCTATCTATCTATCTATCTATCTATCTATCTTGTATCTATCTATTTATCTATATATCCACACATATCTATCTATCTATCTATCTATCTATCTATCTATCTATCTATCTATCCATTATTCTCTTCTGTACAGAAGCAATCATGTGACTTGCACTGGATAATCTGCACATGCGTACACAGCTCTCAGCTGCCATCAGCACAGGAATAACAAAGGCAGGAGCAGCTGTGCCCGTGACAGCCAAAGAAAACCATCATCTGAGAGAGTCCGCTATGTATTTCCAGGAACATTAGCCCTATGAGAGAGACCATCTTCACCTGGAAAACACAAGAGAAAAAAAACTGCTTCTAAAGGGTCATCCATCCTTCAGCTGAGAGACATCCAAAGGCATTCTATGACAGCTGCCACCTGAGACAGAATTTGAGACGACCATCGGCTGATAACGACAGCTTGAGACATCCAATTATAGCCTCCACTTAAGACAATTCATTTTAGTAAGACAATCATCTGTAATCCACAGCACCTGCCTGCCCTTCCCAAGCTCCGTCCCTGTCTCCCACACACCGTGACAGCAGCATCTTAAGTCCCTCAGTCATTCCCCCACCCTCATTTCTCCTGTTCCCCTTTCATATCTGCTCATTCTCAGTCACCCTCCTCCCCCATTTGTGTTTGTGATTGGACCTGCTCCTTTTGTCTGACAACCCATTCTATATTTGTCTCCAACCGGTCATCACAACAACCTGCGTTTACATATAATCAAGAAGGAATCTATCTATCTATCTATCTATCTATCTATCTATCTATCTATCTATCTAATCTGCCTTCCCATTCTTCATCATATCATTCTATCCATGCATCTGTCCCTCCATTGATGTACCAGTTTATTAAGTTATCTGTTATGTATATCTCATTAATATTTTTCTTACCATCATCCCAGACATATAAACCTATGCACTCCATACATTAGTGATTCAGAATCACGAAGACACATATATACACACATACCTTCCGGCCACAATACCTTCTGTCTCATTGTGACAGTGTGCTTTGCTCAGTCAGAAGATGTGAGTATACAAAAGATCCTGTTTTTCTGACGTTTATGTTTGTTTGTCTTGTGTGTTTTCTCGTATTTCTATATGCTGTTTTCAGATAGAGATATCTTGGTAATAATTTGATAACTTCCTGACATCACTTCCTGTGAGATCTTTAACAATTTATGCAGAACATGAATTCATTTATTGTAGGCGCCTCTATCTATGTATGTCTATATATTGTGGATGCAGCGTGTATTCCTCTTTGATTAGCCTAGGTTGGGTATTCTTTAATGGGAATAGTATATTCCTGGCTACCTACTTACAATCAACCTCTATAGTCCATTATTTCTGTTCGTAACTTGTTTTTTTTCTTTTGATGCCGTCTTCACCTCCTTTTACTTTAGGCCTAATTTTGTACTTACCTGTGCATACTTTTTCCTCTTTCTTTAGTTAATTGCACTAAATATCTGCTTTTCCTCTACAGGGAGCAGTAAACATCTCGCTGTGCCATCCCAGCATGCCAGTGCATGTGATGATAGCTTTGCTGCTACCGGGGGTATCGGACCCCCAACCCTGAGGCAGTGGCTAGGTGATATACCTTCTCAATGCAAATGGTGAGAATAAAAATGACTGTATATAATCATGGGTTTTGCAACCAATTTGTATGATTTCAAGATAGCTCTGTTTTTTGTATGTTTTTTTTAACATGTAATTATGTAATTATTTGCAGAGATGTACCGTAATCTAAAGCTTTGAGGCCTAAAATATAAAAATCTGTTACAGGGCCCCCAGACTATCAAACATAATATATACAGTGGATGCAAAAAATCTGTATACTCCTTTTAAAATGACAAACTTTTGGTATGTCAAATAAGATTACACCAAGAAAGTTTGTTGCGGTTGTGGGCCTCGTACTCGACCAACTGGGGTCCGTCTGATGGATGTTATGGTGGCGGTCCCGGAGGTCGTGGCCCATACCGGACTTGTTAAAGGGTAAATTAAAGGGGAATTGTTTGTCGTGACGCCATCTGAGATTTATGGTCAGGGATGACCAGCGCTGAATATAATAATAAAATGCTTCCCAGGAGCTAGGCGGTTAGGCAGCTAGTTAGAGCACTCCCCTCAGACGGAGCGGCCCCTGGGAGTAGTGGTGGTGAAATGAAGTGATGGTGGTTGTAGTACGCTGAAGGTGCAGGGGTGCAGAGAGGCGCAGGAAAGAGTAGACAGACACAAGGTTCTTGCAGTTCTTACCAGACACCTTTACTGACAGTGCAGACACAACCCAGCCGGGGCGCTGTATTCACCAGCTCACAAGTAGTTCGGGTCCACTCCGCTGAGACACAGGGAATATGGCCTTCCTTGCTGCCCTTTCCTCTCTGACACTCGTTGTCCTCCTAGTGTTCTGTGGTTACAAGTCCCAAGGCAGGTGACTATGGGCCCCCTGAGCGACTGCCTCACAAGTCCTCTTGACCCTATACAGTTCCTTCACCTTGGGAGAGTCCACAATGGTAGTCACTGTACATGAAGCCCAGTGACCTCCAGTTTCTTGGCTGGTCCTGAGGATATCGAGACTTAATTGGGGCTGGTACCCTGTGCAACTAGTTCCTCAGCCCGGCCTCCACGGTCAACTGCAGATTCGGGTCCTTAGGCCTGCGATTCGCAGCTGACCCACATGTGACCTGCTCTCTCCAGCTCCTGATTTCTCCTAGAACTTACTCCTAACTCTTTTGCCTCTCACCCCTAACCTAATTCTTCCCTCCAGCCAGTAGATGGGGACTGCTCTGAATGTGAGTCTCTTCCGCCCAGCCTCTCCCTGGCTTGGAGTTTGGATAGTGTTGGGTGTGTGTTGGTGGTCTCAGCAAAGCTTTCCTTTCTTACCTGTCAGCATGATGCCACACCTATTAGATAGGTGCAGTACCATAGTGTTGACTGAACCGCAGGGGTGTCACAAAATATTTTTTACGTTTTTTCCACCTTTAATATCACCCATAATTTGTATAATTCAATTGAAAAATTAATTTAAATTTTTCAGGTGACAAAAGAAACATAAAGAGCTAAAATAAATTGGTTGCCATAAGATGCACACCCTTGAACTAATACTATGTTGTAGTATCCTTTGAATTTTTTGGCACATCTAGAATTGTCAGTTTTTGCACACTCTTCCTTGCCGTAGCTCTTCATATCTGTCAGATTGTGAGACATCTCCTGTGTACCGCCCTTTTTAGGTCAACCCAAAGAGTTTCAATTAGATTCAGGTGTGGTCTAGAGCAGGCTCATGTGAAATCTTTTATCTTCTTCTGGCAAAGCTATTCTTTTATTCATTTTAAGGTATGCTGAGGGTCATTGTCATGCTGAAAGGAGAAATTCATCTTTAATGTTTTAGCAACAAAGGCCTGAAGGTTTTGAGCAAATTGGCTGATATTTAGAACTGTTAAAAAAAATTTCAAACTTGAATAAATCAACAGTTCAATCTTGAATAATGCCCCAATGTTCATAATTTTCTCAACCCCCTATAAAGCCTCAGTTATAGCATCTAAAACAGCCCCAAAGCATAATTCTGCTTCTACCATGCTTCTCTGTGGGTATGATGTTCTTTCAGTGATGCATAGTGTTAGCTTGAAATTATGGCCAAAGGGTTCAACCTTTGTCTCATAAGACCATCACATATTTTCCTACATGCTATTAACAGACTTGATGTACATTTTGGGAAGATATAACTTGGCTTGGATGTTTTTCTCTGTAAAAAAGGCTTATGTGTTGCCACCCTACCCCACAGGACAGATATATAAATAATATTGGAGCTTGTTGTCCCATGAAGTACACAACGAATACTTGCCGAACATTCCTGCATCTCCTTTAATGTTGCTGTATGCCTCATGGCAGCCTCCTGGAACACTTTACTTCTTGTCTTTTTATCAGTTCTTGAGAAATGTCCAGTTCTAATCAATGTCATTGTTCTGCCAAATGTAATCCGCTACTTGATAAATGTCTTCAGAGTTTTCCATGATATAACTAATGCCTTTGGAATTTTTTGTACCCTTCTCATGACTGATTACTTTCAACAATGAGATTCCTTTGCTATGTTGTAAGCAATTTATGGAATATGGCTTTTGCTGTACAGTCTAACTAAAATATGTAAGGTAATATTACTATAACAGCTAAACTTTATATGATGGCAGCTGTTCACTGACTAATATTTAACATGAGTTTAAATGTGATTGGCTCATTTTGAACACAACTGCATTCCCAATTCTAAGAGGGTGTTATCACTTATACAACCACATTATTGTAGTTTTGTGATTTTATTTTCCCTATCAAAATGATTTGTACAGATTTTATCAGATTTGTGTAGACTCTTTATATCCACTGCCACTGCAGTCATGGGCTACGTTTCATGATCAGGGTCCTTTGGGTCATCCTAGGTATCCTTTGTTGTGACTACAACCCCTTCATCTTTGTAGTTATACTCTCATTTTTTTAATTAAATTTGGATAGTATTAAATCACCATCTACATAAATAATCCTGAAATGGCGTCTGTTATCAACTTTCGTCCGCTTGTCTTGTATCACGAGCCGGCAGCAGCCATATTTGCACACCCAAGTGATGGGTGTGCATATTTGGTTCCTGCTGGCGGTAATGGTCCCTCGCACAATGCCACCGCACTCACGACACCTGAAACCGACGTTGAACCTGCCGCACACACAGCCTGCCGGACTTCACCACCGAATGGCTAACTGCGCCTGTGCGTGATACATGCAGATCCAGTTAGTGATTTGGCGGTGACTGACATATGGCTATACAAAGATGACGATTGGACCTAGCCCCCATGCACACTCTTTGTACACCACAGGGGGCACACAGGGAGAAGAGAGATACATGGGGGGAGAGACAACACAGGGGGACAAACAGCATACAGGGGGAGAGACTGCCCACAGGGGGAGAAACTGCCTGCAAGGGAGCAGAGACAGCGCACAGTGGGGAGAGATTGCACGGGGGAGAGAAAGCACAAGGGGAGTGAGAGCACATTAGGGAAGAGAGAGTACACGGGAAGAGAGACAGCACACAGCAGAGATAGCACACAAGAGGGGAGAGAGAAAGCACAGGGTGCAGAGAAAGTGCACAGTGGGGAGAGAGCGCATGGGGAGAGACAGCATAAGGAGAGACAGCACCCACAGTGAGGAGAGACAGCTCACAGGGGCTAGAGACAGCCCACAGGGGAAGAGAAAGCACAAGAGGAGAGAGTGCACAGAGGGGAGAGACAGCCCACAGGGGAAAGAGAGAGCACACAGGTGGGAGAAAGAACACAGGAGGAAGAGAGCGCGCACAGGGGGAAGAGAAAGCGCTGGAGGAGAGAAGAGCACACAGGTAGGAAAACACACAAGGGGGAAACAGAGTGCACAGGAAGGAGAGAACTTAAAGGAGAGAGCACATGTAGGGAGAAGACAGTATGGAGGGGAGAGACACAGTACTAGGGGGAGAACACACAGGAGGCAGATAGCTGAAAGTAGAGAGCATAGAGAAGAGAAGACAGCACACAGCAGTGAGAGCAAACAAAGGAGGTGACAGAGAGAGAGGCGTACCAGAGAAGAGTGCAGTCAGGGATGGACTACCACAGAGCGCCACCGCCATCATCACATCTCCACCCCCCCAATGCGATAGCATCGGACACCCATCAAGTTGATTTATAACAAGATTTCTGCACTGCCTGATATTTCTAAATATAAATCGATAGTCTACCATAGACCCATAAAGTGATTGCAGCCATGTCCACTACCACTCCAACCATAGAAGTCATAAACTATACATTTATTACCTTTTTTGTTGATTTTCTTGATAGGTGATAGAAACTGTTTGAGGACAATACCATTAAATGCATGGTTTTGACACCCCACTCCAGGGCTGGGGAAGACTTGGGAACCGGGCGGGTTACTAGTTGTTCTCTTCACCTCTTTCGGTTCTTTTCACGGGGACAGATGGGGGTCGAGACCTGATCCCGTGACCCTGGCAGTGTCAATATTAATAAACTAGGGAAGATGACAGAGAAAGTCTGAGGGAATAGGGGTATTCGTGACACCACCTGCGGTATGCGACCAGGGTGGCCGCCGCTGCTTCAGAACCTCTGGGGACCGTGACCAACAGCTTGGATGGATCGCTCCCCACAGGTGGAGCGTTGTCCCCAGGGTAGCGGGATGGAAGTGTCAGTTCGACCTTGCCAGATGTTCACTGGGACATCAGTACACCAATGTCTCATGCGGCCGATGGTCACTGCTAATAAAAGTCTCAAACACCACAGCTGGAGTTATGTTATTGTTACTCAGTTCTTTCAGCATGGCCACCGGGTACGCCCCTTGACAACCTCCGGTTCAGCATTGTCTCCAGAACCGGGTTAGTGCAGTGAAGCCACGGTCGGTTCTTCCCTCTCTAGGTGTTCCTGTCTCTGGTGGTCTTTCTCTCTCTTCTAGCGCTATAAGGGGTAGTTCTCTTCTGGGGCAAGCCTGACACTACTCTGCCCCACAGGCTGTCAGCGCCTCGCAGCTCAGAGCTCAAGTACGGTAGCCACGGATGCTGTTGTGTCCCCTCCCGGGCACTGCTCCCTAGTTCAGCCACCTTCCCCAAGTGGTGTCAGGTGTTCGGCCCCAGCTCCCGTTAGAATCTTGGTGCCTCCGGTTCAACGGTTCGGGCATATAGCTTCTGCACCGTGTTCAGGGCCGGGTCCCTGTCCACCAGCCCCTCCGGTTCGCCAGATTCGGTTGTACGGGGATCAACGTCTCGTCCACACCTAAGGGCTCTCGTCTTCTCCCACCTGTCAGTCTTTCCCCCCCGTGGATGAGCGTGGTCACGCTCCAGCCCACGGTGTCGGCACCACACCGCCGCTACACTCTTGACTCCCACTCCACTCCTTTTTCGATGGTCTCTACCACTACTACTACTACTAACTCCGCTACACTTCCCTGTCCCTATTTTTGAACCTGGGTCCTCCCTCAGGGTTCACCCACCATCCCAGGGGCCTACAATTGTGTGTTTTTGGCTCAACTGCACCACCCCAGCAACTGGAGAGCAGAGGCACTACTCCCCTTAACCGCAGGAGTGCAGTACCTCTGGTGGTGGCCTACCCGGTGGGGCGCCATAGTTGTATTTTTGGAGTTTAGTTCATACAGTAGCATGCTACAGAATAATGCTGTTTGCAACTAAAAGCAATTTGCCTGTAAAAATAACTCCCCAAAGTACAGGTACGGGCAATCAGATTTTTTAAAATCTAAATCCACTGGTCAGGGCTGCCACTAGGAATTTCGGGGCCCTTGACTGCCAAAATTTCGGGGGCCCCCCTGAGACTCCGCCCAGCCTCTACCCAACTCCGCCTCCACCCAAACATACATTATATTTATAGTGAAAAACTGAAACAGCACCAAACATTATTATCAATTCATGTGCAAAGCTTTCCCAATCAGCAATCCAGATGGTTGCTTACAATAAATTAAAAAAAAAGGAAAAACAGCACAAAAAAATAGAAAAAAGTGGGCAATAAAGTCCACTTTTTTTCTATATTTTTGTGCTGTTTTTCCTTTTTTTACACACTCTCTCTCTATTATATATTACACACACACACACACACACACTTGAGACTGCTATGGGCTGAATACACAATAGCTGTATATACAATAGAGAATACACAATAGAGATGGCTGCTAGCTGTATACACAATAGAGATGGCTGCGGGCCGTATACACAATGGAGACTGCTGCTGGCTATGCAAACAATATAGAATAGACAATAGACTGCTGCTGGCCAGACACAATAGAAAATACACAATGGAGATGACTGTGGACCCGGCCGTGTAGACAATGGAGACGGCTGCTGGCTATACACACAGTAGAGAATACACAATAGAGAATGCTGCTGGCTGTACACAATAGAGACTGCTGGCCTTCTACACAATGGAGACAGCTGCGGGATGAATGCACAATGGAAACGGCTGCTGGACAAATGAACAATGGAGACCGGGACCTGGACCCCCACAATGAATTACTCCACGCGCATAGTATGATGACCCTACTGCAAGTCCCTCAACTACACTGGCACAGTATGATCTCCAACTGTGACCCCCCACACAGCTCTCCATGTAGTATAATGGACCTACCTATAATTTAATGTCCCATAAACCTCTTAACATATAAGGGCCCCAACACAACCCTCAAATAGCTGTTCACAAAGTATAAAGGCTCCCTCATACCCCTCCACAGAGCCCTCCATATATTATAATGGCTTCCATATAGTAGAATTGGCTCCATATAGTCCTCCATATATTATAATACATCATCAATAGTTCTTCATATATTATAATGCACCTCTGTAACACCCCTATATTATAATGCACTCCCATAGTCCTGCATATAGTATAGTGTACCACCATAGTCCTCAATATAGTATAGTGCACCCCCATAGTCCTCCATATAGTATAATGCACCCCCATAGACCTCCATATAGTACAATGCACCCCCACAGTCCTAAATATAGCTCTCTTCCTATCTTCCTATATTTCTGACCGTTCTTTCAGTATATCATTCTCTGGCTCCACTTCCTCCCCTCTTCCTCTCACTACTGGGGTCCCTCAGGGTTCAGTCCTCGGACCTCTTCTCTTCTCTCTCTACACAGCCCCGATTGGACACACCATCAGCAAATTTGTCTTGCAGTACCATCTCTATGCTGATGCCACACAATTATACAATTCAGCCCCTGACCTTACCCCTGCGGTTTTACAGAACACCAACGAATGTCTGGCTGCAGTTTTCAACATCATGTCTGTTCTCTATCTGAAACTCAACCTTTCCAAAACTGAACTTCTTTTGCTTCCACCCTCCACTAACCTCCCTAAAACTGACATCTCTCTCTGTGTGTGGCACCACGATAACGCCGAGGCAGCAGGCTTGCTGTCTGGGTGTTATGTTTGACACTTATTTTTCTTCACCACCCATACACAATCTTTAGTCTGCTCTTGTCGCTTACACCATTGCACTGGCTGCCTGTACACTACAGGATCAAATTCAAATTGCTTGTTCTCACCCTCAAAACTCTTCACGGTGCAGCACCTCCCTGCATCTCCTCCCTCATCTCTGCCTATCACCCCACCCTTTCTCTACGTTCTACAAATGACCTTTGACTAACATCTGCACTAATCCAATCCTCCCACTCCCGGCTCCAAGACTTCTCCCGAGCTACAATTCTCTGGAATGCTCTACCCCAAGAAATTAGGACTATCCACAACTTGCATGGCTTCAGACGCTCCCTAAAAATACATCTTTTTAAGGCGGCCTATCATGCTCCCTAACAAAATTTCTTTGTACTGTACATAGCTGATTCACTATCTCTCTGGACATAACTCTTCTTCAAACTCTACCAAACCCAAAAGCTCTACACAGATTGTCTGATGACCATTCACACAACTTTATTTCTATCCCCCATTTCCCAAGATGCCTGGACCATCAGTGGAATAATCAGTGGTACTTTGTGTAACCCCTATCCCATTGTAGATTGTAAGCTCTTTTGAGCAGGGTCACCTTTATTTTTGTTTTATTTATTGTATTTTTTACATTGATTCTATGCTTATTGTATTGTATCCAATTATAGTGCTGTATTATTTCTCTACTGGAATTACTGACTGAATTGTATTGTATATTTTTCATTTACGAACCACTGTATTGTAACTGCCGCGGAATATGTTGGCGCTAAATAAATAAATATTTATTATTATTATTATTATTATTATCATCAATGCACCCCCATAGTACTCCATATAGTATAATGCACCCCTATAGTACTCCATACAGTATAATGCATCCCCCATAGCCTTCCTTATAGTATAATGCACCCCCATAGTCCTCCATATAGTATATTGCACCCCCATAGTCCTCCTATATTATATTGCACATTACATAGCTCCCCACCAGTGTACTCACTGATTAAAAAAAAAAGTAAATACTCACCTCACTTCTCGCTGCTCTGGTTTCCTCAGCATCTGCCAGCAGAGGCAGCCGGGACTATAGGAGTGGCATCCACGGGGGGCTACCACTGGTACACACACCTTGTACGCACGCGACTCTGCTCCGTACACCTCGTACACACACGACTCCTCTCCATACGCCTCGTACACACTCGACTCCTCTCCGTACACCTCTTACATACTCGGCTCCTCTACGTACACCTCATACACACTCGGCTTCACTCCGTAGACCTCGTACACACTTGGCTCCTCTCCGTACACCTCATACACATGGCTCCACTCTATACACCTCATACACTCGGCTCTGCTCCGTACACCTCATACACTATCGGCTCCGCTCCGTACACCAGTACACACTCGACTCCTCTCCCTACACCTCGTACACTTAGCTCCGCTCCGTACACCTTGTACACACTCGGCTCCTCTCTCTACACCTCATACACTTGGCTCCGCTCCGTAAACCTTGTACATGCGGCTCCTCTATGTACACCTAGTACACACGCGGCTCTGCTTCGTACACCTCGTACACCCTCGGCTCTTCTCCATACGTCTCGTACACATTCAGCTCCTCTCTGTACACTTCGCACACACGGCTCCGCTCCGTACATCTCATACATACTCGGCTCAGGTCTGTAAACCTCGTACACAATCGGCTTCACTCCGTAGACCTCGTACACACTTGGCTCCTCTCCGTACACCTCATACACATGGCTCCGCTCTATACACCTCATACACTCGGCTCTGCTCCGTACACCTCATACACTATCGGCTCCGCTCCGTACACCCAGTACACACTTGGCTCTGCTCTGTACACCTTGGACACACTCGACTCCTCTCCCTACACCTCATACACTTAGCTCCGCTCCGTACACCTTGTACACACTCGGCTCCTCTCTCTACACCTCATACACTTGGCTCCGCTCCGTAAACCTTGTACATGCGGCTCCTCTATGTACACCTAGTACACACGCGGCTCTGCTTCGTACACCTCGTACACACTCAGCTCCTCTCCGTACACTAAACTTCACCTTATCCAGTACCATGATAACTAGCATAGCAGAGTCCTGCCTACACTGAGGAGCTGATCATGTGACCCCTGACTCCTCCCCTTCATGTGACATCATCACAGGTCCTGTAAGCACAGACCAGCCATGGATGTGGTGTGCAGCTCTGCAGGTGGAGAAAAATGCAGCTGGGACCATAGGAACGAGAGAGGCATCTGGGGGTCCCAGTGCTTCCCTCTAGTGACGCCGCCTCAGCTCAGGTTGCCTCATAGATGCGCCCCTGGGCCCTTGCAACACGTGAGGGGGCGGGACCCTGCTCCAAACAGCCACACCCCCTATGTCACGGCCGGGCCCCCCTGCCCCTGATCCAATGGCAACACCCCCTGCAGTGAGGCCTGGAGCCGTGACTCCATGCAAAGCTGTACCCCCCTAGTGGTGGCCCTGCCACTGGTACCTTTGTACTTATAGTTATGGCAGAAAGTGTTGACACCCTTAAATTTGTTCCAGAAAATTAAGTATTTCTCCAAGCCATTGTTGAAATTACATGTTTTGTCATGTACATCTTTATTTCCTTTGTGCGTATTGGAACAACACAAATAAAACAGAGAAAGAAAGGCAAACTGGACATAGTTTCACACAAAATCCCAAAATGGGCATTACAAAATTGTTGGCACCTTTCCAAAATTGTGGATAAACAAATTTATTCCAAGCATGTGATCCTCGCTCAAACTTAACTGTGGCAAGTAACAGGTGTGGGCAATATGAAAATCCCACCTGAAAGCAGATACAAATGGCACAAGTTGACTAAGGCCTGCTTCACACCACGGTTTTTCAGGTCCAGGGCTGTCCAGTGTGAACCAGACAGCCCCGGATCCGATTTTGCCCCTATTGTATCCCTATGGTGCCAGATGGGGCCGGATGGCAGTTATTTGCCATCTGGTTTGGTGTCTGTCCGTCAAGATCCGGCTGTTTTCATTTTTTGCCCCAGACACAAAATCGGAGCTTGCAGCAAGCCGCGCTCATTCAGCACCTGGATAGTGCAACTGAAAGAGCCACGGCTGAAATTTCAGCACCGCGGCTAGCTCCCCTCCAGCCGCTATGCTGAAGTTTCAGCACTGGACAGCGGCAGCCACGTTCAGGGATGATTCCGGCACAAAACAGGATTGGAGGGCAAAAATTCTGTTTGTCCAGGGCAGTCAGGGTCTGTCCGTTACATCCTGCAAAACATCGGGCAGAACTTGACAGGGAAAAAACGTGGTGTGAAGCTGGCCTAAGTCTATGCATCATGTGTCAATATGTGCCACACTAAGCATGGAGAACACAAAGAGGACAAGGGAACTATTAGTAACGTTAGTAAGCCAAAATCATTCTGGAAAAACATGTGGACAGATGAGACCAGTATAGAAGTTTCTGGTAAAGTATATCATTCTACTGTTTACCAAAAATGGCAGAAGGCCTAAAAAAAAACCCACAGTACCCACAGTCAAATATGGTGGAGGTTCAAAGATGTTTTGGGTTTGTCTTGCTTCTCTGGCACTGGGTGCCTTGACTATGTGCAAGGCAACATAAAATCTGAAACTTAAAGGGACACTGTCAGGTCATTTTTCTGTATGATACTAATATTACTCTTGAATAGTGCTTGGGCAGACTTTTAAAAACATGTAAAAATTCTTACTGTACCCTTTGTAGTTTTCTTGCTATAAGCATCTGCACATTCTGCAGACAGCTGGTACACTAGTCTTGCTCATTACTTTCACAGCCAAATAGTCTGCAGTATGTAAATGTCACTTAAATGTCCACACCCACAGAAGCTGTGGCCCTTTCACATCTCTGCGTTTGCTGCGTTTTGCTGCGTTTTGCTTCATTTGCGTTTTTTCCGCGTTTTTACCGCAAAAAACGCATGAAAACGCATGCGTTTTTGTCCCCATTGATTTTAATGGAAACGCATGAAAAACGTATACAAAAACGCATGTGCGTTTGGCAAAACGCAAAACGCATGCGTTTTTGCAAACGCAGCTCAAAACGTGGCAAACAACGTTTTGGGCTGTGTTGCAAAAACGCATGCGTTTTGCGTTTTACCAAACGCACATGCGTTTTGACATGCGTTTTTGTATGCGTTTTTCATGCGTTCCCATTAAAATCAATGGGGACAAAAACGCATGCGTTTTCATGCGTTTTTTGCGGAAAAAACGCGGAAAAAACGCAAATGAAGCAAACGCAGCAAAACGCAGCAAACGCAGAGATGTGAAAGGGGCCTGTTATTCTGTCCCTCCCCTCTGTGCTCTGTGTCTCCTGCTAGTAGTGAGGTGTAGCTTTCATTTTCATTTCTGCCTGTCCTGCTTCTGAGGGAGAGAGGGAGGAGATGGCAGGCACATATATAGTTATCAGATAAGGCTGTCTCCTGTGACCCAAGCCCATGCTGTCTGTGAGAGATTATGTGTTCTTTTATTTAAACATTTGTTTTCATGCATACAAGGGAGAGCAGAGACAGGAGGGAGCGAGACAGGAGGATACAGATCCCCTATGTAAGTGATTTTCACTGAACTTTGCTTGTCGAAGAGGACAGTGCAGTGCAGGCAGTGATGTCACTACAAGTATATTCATCCTGGGGAGTGTGCAGCAGAGAATTCAGTGATCACTCATTGTGATTGACAGAAGGAATAAATCTCTATTTTTCAGTTTATAGAAGATGGGGGAGAATAAATAAAAGAAATACCGGTACATGCCTAGAAAGAGCTTTACCAGAGGAATTAGAAAACTATATCAGTTAAATATGGCTTTTTGTCCTGACAGATTCCCCTTGGCAAAGTATTTAGAGTCACAATGCAGTGCCCATTGTCAGATAGTTGGGTGTGCGTTCTAGGTCAAGGGAGGCTGTACAGGGCCCCCACCATTAATGGGAGGCCGACATGACAGGGTTAGGCAAAAATTAACATGGAATGGGGGGGTGGTGGCATTCAGTAAGGGGTAAAGATATAAGGTGTGGAAGCTGGGGGTTTGAAATAGCAGTGGCAGTGTAGTAAGAGGAGGGAGAGGTTAATGGGGGAAATAGGGGAATGTCCAGTAGGAAATAAGCCATTTTAGGAATATAGAGGGAGCAATCTCCCACCAACCCTCCCAATTTTCTGTTTACATGATTTCTGGAAAGAAAGTTAATTGAGAATGGTTGTTGGGTAAGTCTTCTTACATAGGGGGGCACTTATTATTCTCTTTTATTGTCACAGCAGCATGGCGAGGGGAGGAGGGTCATCAAAGTTGGTGTTATGTGGCTAGTGTCCGAGCGGTGGGGGGTAGTCTACAAGGTTCTGGAGCCCTCAAGTGGACTTCTTTATGTGATGGCGGGTAGTGGAATTCCCATGTTAAGCCTGGATGGGTGAGAATTAATCCAGGCTGTTTAACTGGTGCCTCTGAGCTGGAGATTAAATGGGTAGAGGTAGAAAAGATCAGTCTGAGCTACAGTTTGAGTAGACTATCCGTTTATAAGTCAGCGGATTCCAGGACCATTCCCTGGGTTTAATAAGATTACATTTGTCATGTTTATGTTGTTTGTTATAATAAAGGCTGCTGTGGCAACATGAATCCATATCAGTGCACAGTCTAATTATTACGTTCGGGTTGTGCAGGGGTGTGTTAGAGGTACTCTCCTTAATGACTCACCAATACCCATTGTCACGGGTCTATCAGCACTTAAAATTACTCCAAACATATTTCAAGAAGCCCCCAGAAATGGATGGAAACAAAGAGGGTTTTGAAGTGGCAGCAATTAATCCAGATCTAAATCCCATTGAACACCTTTGGAGAGATCTTGAAATTGCTGTTGGGGAAAGGCATCCTACACATATGAGAGACCTGGACCAGTTTGCCAAAGAAGAGACCAAAATTCCAGTTGAGAGGTGGAAGAATCTTGATGATGATTATAGGAAGCGATTGATTGCAGTTATTTATTCCAAAGGGTGTGCAACAAAATAATAAATTGAGAGTGCCAATGCGATGCCCGGCAGAGCCATGGAGTACTTGGTAACCGGGCCGGTGGTTGCTTGGGAGGTCACTGTGACAGAGACCCTGCTCTGTGGCCCTGGGCGTGCAGAAAAGGGGTGTATTTGCTGTGGATAAGTTCATGACGCCACCTGTGGTTATTCTGGTCAGGGTGACCAGCGCTACTATGGGACCTCTGGGGCCGGTGGAATGGCAGTCTGGATGGTATCGTTCCCCACAGGTAGAGTATGGCCCCAGGGTTTGTAGAAAAGTCTATGGAGATGGTGATGGTGACTGTGTGGCGGTTCAAGAGGGTGCCGGGAATAACTGGAGGAGATCAAGGTTGCAGTTATTTACCTTTACTTGGTGATCACTCAAGTCCACCCAGCTGGGTACTGTGCTCCTCTGTGGCGCAGGCTGGCCAACTCTCAGATGATACGGGGCCACCTCACCAAGAAACATTTCATGAGCCTTTCCTAGCTGTCTCCCACGCTGGCTACTCTACTCTCCTGCCCTGTCGGGCAACTTCAAGATTTCCCCTGACACTATATGGCCACCGCCTTGCGGATTGTTCATGGTTGTGGCTGCTGCCCATGCAAGCCAGCAGCCTCCAGTTTTACAAGCTAAGGCTTACAGTCCTTTCAATAGATCAGGGCCAGTCCCCTCTGCGACCTGTCCCTCTGCCCAACTCTGGTTGGCCCAGATTTGGGGCACAGGGGTGGTTCCTCCACCGCCGTGTCCCCTTGGACTCCTCTTTCCTGCAGGCCTCCTGCCTGCTCAACGTCTCTTTTCCTTCTCCTAACTCTCCATTTTCTCTTCTTCTTCCCACCACCTCTATCTATCCCTCCTTCACCCTGCAAATGGGGCCCTCCCTCAATAGGGTCCGCCCAGATCCCCAGGCCTGGAGATGGGTGTAAGTGAATGTGTCTTGGCTTGGCAAACCCTCTCATCTGAGAGTGGTAACACCACACCTGTGAAGTAGGTGTAATGTTACTGTGGCGACCAGTCTGCAAGGGCGCCACACCAACAATTTTGTCTGCCCCTGTTTTGGAGTTTTCTGTAAAATTTGCCCATTTTTCTGTTTTTTTTCCGTGTTGTCCCAATACACACAAAAGAAATTAACATGTGTATAACAAAATGTGTACGGTAATTGCAATAATTTTCCGAGAGAAATGCGTAATTTTTTTAAACAATCTCAAGGGTGTCAACACTTTTGGCCATGTCTGTGTATCTGTTGCTGATTCACAAGAAATAAACATTCTAATTCATATGCCAATGACGCAATACGTTTTCCAGGTGTAACATGTTTAAATGTGAATTAAAATATGGATGTTTCAGGAATGCAGCGACTAACTATAGATGTAAATTGTGTTAATGGGGGAACTTTCAAAGCTATATATATGTATGGGGTGCTGATCTTACGGCCAGATTCTCTTTAAGGGCTTTTTAAGTACCGTTCATTTGTTATAGTGACAGGTGTTTTGCTTGAATAGGAGCTCTCCCTTCCTTATGTACTTTTATTTCCTGCAGATTTCTTATTGGTGGGAACACAAAGTTCAATGTTAACCCCAAGCCTGTTTTTACCTTCCTCATCAGCTCACATTTTACAATTCTTCTGACCATTGTCACTCCATAACAAGGGTGGGGAATTCCATGCCTTGAGGACCGCCAACAATGAATTTTTTCAGAATTTTTAGCATTGCACAAAGTGATGGAATCATCACCAGTTCAGGTGATGAAATTGCCACATGTGCAATGCTACGGAAATTCTGAAAAACCACACTGTTGGCGGCCCTTGAGGTTTTGAGTTTCCCACCCCTGCTTTATAAGGTGATAACTCTGGAACGCTTCAATATTTCCCAATGATTCTGAGAATGATTTTTTGTGACACATTGTACTTCATGTTAGTGGTAAATCTTGGTCAATATGATATAATATGATATACGTTTATTCCCTCTCATCCTTTCCATATATCACCTCCCACAAAACCCAACCTGCTCCCTCATCCCTTATGGCCACTTTACAAGCGGCTACATTTCTAGCTTATCCACAGGTAACTTACTGGCTGCAGTGAAATCATGGAGACCTTATTCCATTTGTACACAGCAACAAGATAGAACCATGTCTCCATGATTTCACTGCAGCCAGTAAGTTACCTGTGGATAAGCTAGAAATGTAGCCGTGTGTAAAGTGGCCATTACATATAACACCCCAAGGTACCAGCTTATTAGACACACACAGCTCTTCTAAATGCACATCTAAACATGCACATAGACTACATGCACATACTGACACAAACAACCCTGCAACAGGCAGATTTACTTACACACACAGACACTATAAATTACCACATCTTGCAGTTTCTGATTGTACAGAGTAGTAGAGGAAGAGACCGGGACCTGCAAGCAGGCTGCAGCATTTGAGCAGCTACAGTACCTTCCAATGTAGTACTCAACCAACTTCCAGTCATGTTATCATGACCCCCTCATTTTCCCAGGGCCAAGGCACTTGCCCAGGTGTTCCGGGTGGTAATGCTGTCTTGGGTACACCCATGGTTTTAGTTACCGTATGTGGATAATCAGACCCATCCATCTCTCTAGCTATGTGTAAACCTGGCCCTTGGAACACCTTAACAAGACTTGTATCACTACAAGTACCAGAGTACATACTCCAGGTTTACATCCTAGAGGACAACTATGTAATGTAAAATAAAATTATTACGTGAGTCCTGGGGGAGCTTGTGCCGACTCCACTGGAATGGTGCCAACGTTAGAGGTGTTGTTGTTTTACCAGGGGAAAACATGCCAATTGAGAAGAGGTTGTCCAAGTAGTGGCAATCTATTTAATATTAATCTATTCTCATTACTGACTTTCTGTTACATATAACTAATTGTTATACTGTGTATAACTCATGTACCTTACATAAACTTACAATTTACTAGTGATGGGCGAATCCTAAATTACTCGGAATCGCTTGACTCTAGCGAGTCCGAGCCCAGGACTCGCACTCGTTGCGAGTCTAGCGAGTCCAATGTTAATGAATGGGGAAGCGAGTAATAGCGAGTAGTGTGAGATTTACAAATCGCAGATGTGTCTCGGAAGCTTCAGCCTGAAGCAATCCGAGTTTTGTCATTTATTTGCATTGGACTCGTTTACTTTGTAAGTAATCGCTGGGAAACTCGCACAGATAAGAGAAGAGTCCTGTCTGCTCTGTGCAGCTCCAGGGTCCTAGAGCCCGCCTGCTGCCTGATGTAGCAGTGCTGAGATTGTTCTCAGTCTGCTCATTCCCTGTGTACAGACATGAATGTCTGTGCACAGAGATGATGTAGCAGTGCTGAGATTGTTCTCAGTCTGCTCATTCCCTGTGCATAGACATCTATGTCTATACACAGGGGATGTAGCAGAGAGGACATCGCGTTTTGGACTGCGTCGGACGGAAGAGGATTTTTTTAATTAGAGATGGAGTCCCTAATGGCTTTTTTTTTTATTTCTAATAAAAAAATTTCTCTGTGTTGTGTTTTTTTTAAAACAATTTAATAGAAATTCATGGCGGTCATGTCTAATATTGGCGTGACTGCCATAAATTTCGGGCTTAGGGCCAGCTGATAATACAAAGCTGGCCCTAACCTCTATTACCCAGCGTGCCACCGCCACCAGGGCCGCTGGAAGAGCAGGGTTCAGCGCCAGAGGATGGCGCTTCAATGAACGCGCCATCTTCTGGGGCGGCTGCGGGCTGCAATTTGCAGCGGGGGGTGCCCAGAAAGCTTGGGCATCCCTGCGCTGCGGATTCCAGCCCCCAGCTGCTTAGCTGTACCTGGCTAGACATAGAAATTGCGCGGAGCCCCACGCATTTTTTTGACTCCGACTCCGAGACGACTCCGACTCCGAGACGAGTCCGACTCCGACTCGACTTCGAGACGACTCCGACTCCGAGACGACTCCGACTCCGAGACGACTCCGACTCCGAGACGACTCCGACTCCGACTCCGAGACGACTCCAACTCCGAGACGACTCCGACTCCGAGACGACTCCGACTCCGAGACGACTCTGAGACGACTCCGAGACGACTCCGACTCCGACTCCGAGACGACTCAGACTCCGAGACGACTCCGAGATGACTCCGACTTCGAGACGACTCCGAGACGACTCCGACTCGACTCCGAGACGACTCCGACTCCGAGACGACTCCGACTCCGACTCGACTCCGAGACGACTCCGACTCCGAGACGACTCCGACTCCGAGACGACTCCGACTCCGACTCCGAGACGACTCCGACTCCGAGACGACTCCGACTCCGAGACGACTCCGACTCCGAGACGACTCCGACTCCGAGACGACTCCGACTCGACTCCGAGACGACTCCGACTCCGAGACGACTCCGACTCCGACTCGACTCCGAGACGACTCCGACTCCGAGACGACTCTGACTCGACTCCGAGACGACTCCGACTCCGAGACGACTCCGACTCCGAGACGACTCCGACTCCGAGACGACTCCGACTCCGACTCGACTCTGAGACGACTCCGACTCCGAGACGACTCCGACACGACTCCGACTCCGAGGCGACTCCGACTCTGAGACTCCGACTCCGAGACTCTGACTCTGAGCCTCTGACTCTGAAATTCATTAAATAATAAAAAAAAAAATGCGTGGGGCTCCGCGCAATTTCTATGTCTAGCCAGGTACAGCTAAGCAGCTGGGGGCTGGAATCCGCAGCGCAGGGAGGCCCAAGCTTTCTGGGCACCCCCGCTGCAAATTGCAGCCCGCAGCCGCCCCAGAAGATGGCGCATTCATTGAAGCGCCATCCTCTGGCGCTGAACCCCGCTCTTCCAGCGGCCCTGGTGGCGGTGGCACGCTGGGTAATAAAGGGGTTAATACCAGCTTTGTTATACAAGCTGGTATTAAGCCCGAGATTCTTAATGTCAGGCCACGTTTGACCCAGCCACTAAGAATCTCCAATAAAGGGTTAAAAAAACACAACACAGAGAACATTTTTTATTGAAATAAAAAAAAAAGCCATTAGAGACTCCATCTTTAATTAAAAAAATCCTCTTCCGTCCGACGCAGTCCAAAACGCGATGTCCTCTCTGCTACATCCCCTGTGCATAGATATAGATGTCTATGCACAGGGATGAGCAGACTGAGAACAATCTCAGCACTGCTACATCAGGCAGCAGGCGGGCTCTAGGACCCTGGAGCTGCACAGAGAAGACAGCTGGACTCGGCTCGCAAAGAAACAGCAGTTATTTGCGAGTTTCCCTGCTATCACTGGCACAGTAGCCGAGTCTAATGCAAACAATGGCAATCCTAGTTTTGTCAGCGTTTCTGACAAAACTAGGATTGATATTGATTTGCATTGGACTCGTGCGAGTAATCACTGGGAAACTCGCAGAGTACCGAGTCCTGCGAGTCCCTTACTACTCGCCGAGTAACGAGTCCTAGCGAGTAGATTCGCCCATCCCTACAATTTACATCTATTTTTCTTATCTATCTTAATGGCATTAAGGGTAATAAACAAACAAAGTTGAGTCCTTTGTGACTGATATTTGACATGTTTTTCATATTTTTAGTTTTTTCAAGTCTAGGCCATGTCCATAGTGATTTAATCAGAAATGAAAAGTGCAGATATAAATAGATCCTTAAACCAACGTCTAATAATACTTATGTATCCAGTTTACACTCATAATAAAGCTTCATTCAGACGTCTAAGTAACATGGTCTGTCTACAGACTGTGATGCATGCATTGGCCTTGGGTCTACTGACCCGAACTTGACAGGTTTATAAATTTATATGAGGCTGCCAGTTTTAGATCTGGAGGCCTGGGGCCAGTCCATTCTTACACAGTCTGTATACAGATCATCATCGTCCGCACACAGATTATAGTACACGGTAGCTTGTATGTTAGCCTTTAGGTCATAATCATTGATGAAAGTGAGTTTCCATATGTGAAGATATACCTCCAGTGTTATGTCTTGTATATGAAATGTGCTGTACCAGCTCTAAGCAACGTACAGAGGCCACCTTACTTACAGGGAATGTGTCATCAGAGAATTACACGTTTTTATAAATCATGTTTAATGGTAAATGTATTAAAAAGTATATTTTTTAATGTTCCTTATCACCATCTATAAGTATATATGAATAAAAAATCTGCAAGCCTAAGGGTGGCTTCACACCACGTTTTAATCTGATCCGGGGCTGTCCAGTGTAAACCAGACAGCCCCGGACCGGATTTTGGCCCCATACCATCCTATGTGGCCGGATGGAGCCGGATGGCAGCTATCTGCGATCCAGTTTCCATCTCTCTGGAAGAATCTGGGAGAATTTGGATTTTTCTCCCGGACAAAAAAAACGTTGCTTGCAACGTTTTTGTGTCCGGGGAGAAAAATTTCCCCAAATTACTGTCTCCCGGATCCTCCCGGATTCAGTGCAATCCGGCGCTCCTTAACATGGGAACCTATGGGGCCGGATTGCCAGACCGGGAGGATCCAGGAACCGGACACTTGCGGCTGCACGCCGCTGTTGTTTCAGGACCGCAGCCAGCTCCCTGTGAGCCGCAGTCCTGAATCATCAGCAGCGGCAGCTGCATACCGGACCGGAGGGCATATTTGCCCCTCCGATTCTGTGTGCTGATCCGGTCCGGGGCTGTCCGGTCCACAGCGGACAGCCCCGGATCGGATCTAAACGTGGTGTGAAGCAGGCCTAATAGTAGACTAAAACTTCCTGTTCTGTACACATGATTTTTCAGCAGTGGATTACAATAAAAGGGAACTCCAGTGAGAGAAAACATTTTAGTACAGTTCCTGCCCTCCTACATGATAAAACAGAGCCGTACACTGCAGTTCTAGGATCTATAGATCTCTTATAATTCAATAAAATCATACCTGCTCCTCTGCTCTGGCCCCCACCTCAGGGAACCCAGAATCTTCAGCCTGGCAGCTTCATGTAATAGCAAAAAGCAGGAGGTGTGTCCGGTAGAAATGAGCCACCACCTTAGTGTTCGAATTAGGGGTGTGTTTGTTGAATGTTCGTCGAACACCTCAAACACCATTGAAAACAATAGCATGCAAAGACAAACAAATAGAAACACTTAGAAAACAAATAGAAAACACCTTCTAAGGTGTCCAAAAGGTGACAAACTACACAGAAGATACAACAAACACATGGAAAAGTGACAAGTACATATAAAAATGTGAAAAGAAAAGAGATAGACGAGTAAAAGGAGGAGGAGACACAGATATAGGCATGTCATGCCCTTCTAAAATCCGGTTTTACTCCAGTATTTGTAAGGCCTCATGCACACGATGAGTATTTGGTGAGTTTTACTTCAGTATCGGTAAGGCCTCGTGCACACGATGAGTATTTGGTGAGGTTTGTCCTCAGTATTTGTAAGGCCTCGTGCATACGATGAGTATTTGGTGAGGTTTTTCCTCAGTATTTGTAAGGCCTCATGCACACGATGAGTATTTGGTGAGGTTTTTACCTCAGTATCTGTAAGGCCTCGTGCACACGCTGAGCATTCTGTCACATTTAGGGGACTACAACAAGAGTCTCCATTTTTTCAAAAAATTTGGGCACAGACACCACTTAAGTGGCATCAATTGCCCCACAGTTGCAAACTTAAAATGGTGACTTGAATGCAAAAATCCATAAGCCTTTAGTCTCCCCAGGATGACACAGAGGTAAAAAAGTCCTTGTTTATCTTAATGAACGTTAGTCTGTCCACATTCTGGATGGACAGACACGTGCGCTTTTCTGTCAGCACACCACCAGCAGCACTGAAGACACATTGCGAGAGAACGCTGGCTGCGGGGCATGACAAGATCTCCAAGGCGTGAGTGGCAAGCTCATGACATTTTTCCAGAGTCGAAGCCCAAAATGAGCAAGGGTCCAGTTCCCTAGTCATGGCATCGATGTTAAGTTGGAGATACTCGTGTGCCATCCGCTCCAGGCGTTGACTATGTGTCAGACTTCTTGTGCCTTCAGGCCTTGGAAATGATGGTCTAAAAAAATCATGAAATGAGGCCACAAAATTGCTGTTACCACCACCAGATACGGTGTTACTGGTACGATGTGAGTGATGATGACTCAACAGTCCCATGGTTGACAAGTTAGAACTGTGAGATTCATTCTGTGTACCTCTGGTGTTTTGTGGAAAAGTCGATCTGAGATTATGTATCAGCTTCTGCGGATACTCCTGCATGCGTGCGTCCCTTTGTATGGCAGGAATTATTTCGGCAAATTTGGTCTTGTACCGGGGATCTAAAAGTGTGGCAACCCAGTAGTCGGCATTACTTCTAATTCGAACAATCCGAGGGTCATGTTGCAGGTAGTGCAGCAAGAAGGCGCTCATGTGTCTTGCACATCCAGGAAGACCAAGTTCTTGTTGTGTTGGTGGCGGGGAGGTGAGAATCATGCTTCCTTCCTCTGCCCTCTCCCCCCAACCTCGCACAACAGAAATGTCATCAAGGTCTCCCTCATCTGCTAACTGTTCCATGCCCATCGCCAGTTCGTCCTCCATATCTTCCTGTGCTCCTGCACCTTCCTCAACAGTTTGGTTGCTACCATTCACCCTCGTTAATCCTCTCCCCTACCCTCCCATGCCTGCCACCTTGGTGCTGCCACACAAAAAACAATTTGCGCCAAACTGCTTAAATCAAGTGTGGGATCGGTCAGAGATCCCCTCTGCTCACCTTCTCCTGTTGTGCCTAACCGCACAACTGGATTGTGGGTTTAGATTTCTCCCAGCTGGGCTCTCCTCATGGGCTCCGAGCGGCAAGGTGGAAAGATGCACGTAATCCCCGTGGATCTCGGTGCACGTGACAGCTCAGGGGGAGTGGTGGTGTGACGTCTGCCAGGTCCTAAGATCCAAAGCTGCTGTGTATCACGCTTCCCGGCGGGGAAGAAAAATTGCAGCTCCAGAAACACAAGTGATATTGTAAGCGCTAAGGTAACAGTAACAGGACTCTGCTCAATCAAATATTACCTCTCGGCTTTAATGGTTCAGTATAAGGATCCCTTTAGCCACAACGCGTTTCAGCGCCAATTGCGCCTTTCTCAAGTGATTCACTTGAGAAAGACGCAATTGGCGCTGAAACGCGTTGTGGCTAAAGGGATCCTTATACTGAACCATTAAAGCCGAGAGGTAATATTTGATTGAGCCGAGTCCTGTTACTGTTACCTTAGCGCTTACAATATCACTTGTGTTTCTGGAGCTGCAACCTTGGTGCTGCCGACCGTCTGGATCTTGGAGATCATAGGACTCCTCCTGTACTTCCTCCACCTCCTCTTGTCCCACCACCTGACTCAGGCATGTAGATGACCGGAATAGTCATGCTAATAATGGCATCGTCAGCACTAAACATCTTCGTCGCCATCTCAAAATTGTGCAGAAGGGTGCATAGGTCCTTGATCTGAGACCACTCCAGCAACGTGATCTGCCCCACCTCTGGATCTCATTGGCCCAGGCTATACGTCATAACTTATTGCACCAGGGCTTGGCAGTGCTGCCACATTCGCTTCCACATGTGCAGAGTAGAATTCCAGCGTGTCGGCACATCGCATTTCAGCCGGTGAACGAGCAAGCTGAAAGACTTCTGGAGCGAAGCAAGTCATTGAGCTGCGGGATGCGAACGCCGGATGTGAGCACACAGCGACCATGCCCTCTGCAGAAGCCCATCTAGGCCGGGATAGTGTGTCAGAAATTGCTGGATAACCAGGTTCAACACGTGAGCCATACAAGGCACGTGTGTGACATTGCCCCGGTGAAGGGCCGCAGCCAGGTTTGCAGCATTGTCGCACACCGCCTTCCCTGGCTGCAGGTCGAGTGGAGACAACCATTACTGAAACTCGGTCTCCAGAGCTGACCACAACTCCTCAGCTGTGTGACTCACATTTCCCAGGCATTTCAAGGTAAAGAACACCTGATGGTGTTGAGCCCTGCTACCAGCATAGTAAGGAGGTGTGCAGGATTCTTTCTGTGCAGTTACAACGCGGGTGGCATTAACAGACAGGCTATGGGTGTAGGTAGAGGACTGAGACGAGGTTGAGGAAGCAGAAGCAGTGGAGGAACTCCTACCTACAGACGATTGACACACAACTCATGGGGACAGCAAGACTTGGACAGCAGACCCTTCTCCAGCTCTCACCATAGTTAACCAGTGCCCAGTCAGCGACATGTAACGCCCCTGTCTATGCTTACTTGTCCAAGTGTCTGTGGTGAAATACACCCTGTCACACACAGAGTTTCTCAAGGAAGCGGTGATGTCTGCGACATGCTGGTGTAGCGCAGGCACACCTTTCTTGGAGAAGAAGTGGCGACTGGGCATCTGTTACTGGGGCACTGCGACGGATATAAGGTCTCAAAAATCCTCTTTGTCCACCAGGCTGAAAGGCAGCATTTCTGTAGCCAACAGTTTGCAGATAGTGAAATTCAAGCGCTTAGCTTTCTCATTGCTAGGAGGAAATGGTCTTTTACTTGTCCACATCTGAGGAACAGAGGGCTGGCTGCTGTGCTGAGCCGGGTTTAGTAGGGTGTCCCCGGCAAACTGCTGGTCTGTGAGGGAGGTGCAGGCGAAGATGTAATGTTGCCTTCATCCAAAGGTGGTGCTCTCGATGTCTGAGAGAGCTGAACACCAGCAGCATTTTCCACTTGAGAACCAAGTGACGACCTGCCAATCACACTGCCTGTTGCGGGTAAAGAGGTGGAAGGTCTGCGTCCAAAAGCATGTGTGACAGCTGTCCCCACAGTCACAGACGATGAAGAGCACACGGATGCACTTGATGGGGCAGATGGTGGTAGGCCCGCCCCGCTAGCCCGCATTCTAGCACAGTGAGCTTCCCACTGCGACTTGTGCTTCATGTCCATGTGGCGGTTCATGCATGAAGCACTCAAGCTAGTGAGTTTTTGGCCTCTACTCAGAGATTGGTGACAAATCTTGCAGATGACATGAGTTGGGAGATCCTTGGCGATGTCAAAAAAGACCCAGGCTAGGCAAGGCTTAGAGCCCTTGCGAGCTGCATAGACACCACGACTTCTGCTCAGAGGCAGAGTTGTGGCTGTGGACGCAGTTGTTGACGTGCTTCCAGTACTCCGTCTATGTCCAGGAAGGCGCAACCTAACCTCGTCGTCAGTAGCATCCTCCTCCACCTCCTCTGCTGACCTCATCGACTGGCTGACTTTGGGTTGACAGTAAGTGGGATCTCCAACCTCATCATCACCCTCTGTGTTCTCACACCCCTCATCCTCAGAGACAACCTCTTCCTGCCTTGACCGAAAAGTTAATTTGTCAATCCAATCCGATATCTGAGTCTTATCAGCATCATCCTCATTGTCTCCACCAAGAGGAGTTACAGTTTGGGAATGAGGGTCTACATGAAGCTCAGAACCTGCTTCATCTGGGCCTGGATCTGACTCACAAAGCTTCTGGGCATCAGGGCAGATCATTAACTCGTCTGGACTCACTGCATCTTTGGAGCAGACTTCTGATTCCCAGGCTATTGTGTGACTGAACAGCTCTGCTGACTCAACCATGTCTGTTACCCCAGACTCAGTAGGGAGGCTGGAGACTTGGGAGCTTGGAGGATGCAAGTGTGATTGGGCTAACACCTATGATGACTAGATGGTTTGTGATGTAGAACTTGAGGTGGAGGAGAGGCCACTTGATGGAGCCCTTGTGATCCATTCAAGCGCCTGCTGTTTTTGTGCCTCATTTACAAGTGGTATCGATGGTTGTGTCCGTAAGAAAGGGATCATATCCGATTGGCCACGTGAAGACGTAGACATCTTACTTTGGCTGGAAGATTGTCTTTCTTCAGCAGATGTTAATGTAGATTTAACATCTACCCCACAGACACAAACTTTTTTTCCCTTTGCACTACGCCTATTCCCCTTTCCACCACTAGCAGCAGGCCTTTTGCCACTCATTTTGTATGTTACCAAATTGGCAACTGTGCAGTTGCTGGACAAGAAAAAGTAGGATGCACTCCTCCCCTGTGACTCTAGGGGTCGGCAAGGTCTAACCTGACACTCCCCTCGACCAATAGCTGCTCTTGCTCTGGTATATCAGGCCACCTCCACTGATGGGAGGTGCCTGATTATTAAGTCAGTTTGCTTCTGCCTTGCTGACTGTTGGTAAGGCCTTTCTTGTACTCTGTTTCCTGGAACCCTTGCTGTGCTCTTCCCCGATAGCACCATTCCTGTTCTCCTAGCTTTGTACCCTGTTATCCCGCAATCCTTAGCTGTGCTGTAGCATAGTCTAATCTTACGAGCCGCCCCCCTGGTAGTAGAGCAGAGGTGACTGAACAAACACTGCTACTAGACCCGAAGTGAGACCTGGGCTAGGTGCAGTTAAAAATTACTATGAACTACACAGGCAGTGTAGATTGCGTTATCATAAGTGGGCTACACCACTGTTTTTTGTGACACTGCTACTAGGCCCAAAGTGACACCTAGGCTACAGTTGTGGTCAAAAGTATTGACACCCCTGCAATTCTGTCAGATAATACTCAGTTTCTTCCTGAAAATGATTGCAATCACAAATTCTTTGGTATTATAATCTTCATTAAATTTGTCTTCAATGAAAAAACACAAAAGAGAATGAAGCAAAAAGCAAAACATTGATCATTTCATACAAAACTCCAAAAATGGGCCAGACAAAAGTATTGGCACCCTCTGCCTAATACTTGGTTGCACAACCTTTAGCCAAAATAACTGCAATCAATCGCTTCCGGTAACCATCAGTGATGGTTACCGGAAACATTGTAATGTTTCTTACAATGCTCTGCTGGAATTTTAGACCATTCTTCTTTGGCAAACTGCTCCAGGTCCCTGATATTTGAAGGGTGCCTTCTGCAATTTTTAGATCTCTCCACAGGTGGTTCTATGGGATTCAGGTCTGGACTCATTGCTGGCCACCTTAGAAGTCTCCAGTACTTTCTCTCAAACCATTTTCTAGTGCTTTTTGAAGTGTGTTTTGGGTCATAGTCCTGCTGGAAGACTCATGACCTCTGAGGGAGACCCAGCTTTCTCACACTGGGCCCTACATCATGCTGCAAAATTTGTTGGTAGTCTTCAGACTTCATAATGCCATGCACACGGTCAAGCAGTCCAGTGCCAGAGGCAGCAAAGCAACCCCAAAACATCAGGGAACCGCCGCCATGTTTGACTGTAGGGACCGTGTTCTTTTCTTTGAATGCCTCTTTTTTTCTCCTGTAAACTCTATCTTGATGCCTTTGCCCAAAAAGCTCTACTTTTGTCTCATCTGACCAGAGAACATTCTTCCAAAACGTTTTAGGCTTTCTCAGGTAAGTTTTGGCAAACTCCAGCCTGGCTTTTTTATGTCTCGGGGTAAGAAGTGGGGTCTTCCTGGGTATTCTACCATACAGTCCCTTTTCATTCAGATGCCGACGGATAGTACGGGTTGACACTGTTGTACCCCCGGACTGCAGGGCAGCTTGAACTTGTTTGGATGTTAGTCGAGGTTCTTTATCCACCATCCGCACAATCTTGCGTTGAAATCTGTCATCAATTCTTCTTTTCCGTCCACATCTAGGGAGGTTAGCCACAGTGCCATGGGCTTTAATTTTCTTGATGACACTGCGTACGGTAGACACAGGAACATTCAGGTCTTTGAAGATGGACTTGTAGCCTTGAGATTGCTCATGCTTCCACACAATTTGGTTTCTCAGGTCCTCAGACAGTTCTTTGGTCTTCTTTCTTTTCTCCATGCTCAATGTGGTACACACAAGGACACAGGACTGAGGTTGAGTCAACTTTAATCCATGTCAACTGGCTGCAAGTGTGATTTAGTTATTGCCAACACCTGTTAGGTTGCACAGGTAACTTACAGGTGCTGTTATTTACACAAATTAGAGAAGCATCACATGATTTTTCTAACAGTGCCAATACTTTTGTCCACACCCTTTTTTATCTTTGGTGTGGATTTATATCCAATTTGGCTTTAGGACAATTCTTTTTGTGTTTTTTCATTGAAGACAAATTTAAATGAAGATAACAATACCAAAGAATTTGTGATTGCAATCATTTTCAGGAAGAAACTGAGTATTATCTGACAGAATAGCAGGGGTGTCAATACTTTTTGCCACAACTGTAGGTGCAGTTAGAAAATACTAGGAACTACACAGGTGGTGTAGTTTGTGTTATCAGACGTGGGCTACACCACTGGTTTTTGTGACACTGCTACTAGGCCCAAAGTGACACCTGGGCTAGGTGCAGTTAAAAATTACTAGGAACTACATGTTAGGTCCCCTGGCACCACTCCCCAGCTCACCTCTCCCTGGTCGGCATCCTCTGCCCCTCTGTCGACCGGGCATCCAGCGTCCAGGCGTACTGTGTCTCAGAGCCGTTGCCGGGTTCCCTTCCTGTCAGCTGACCACACATGAGCACATTACAATGGTTGTATTCATGTCACCAATCAGCAGCACACTAGGTGCACTCCTCCCCTGTGACTCTAGGGGCCGGCACGGTCTAACCTGACACTCCCCTCGACAATAGCTGCTCTTCCTCTGGTATATCAGGCCACCTCCACTGATGGGAGGTGCCTGATTATTAAGTCAGTTTGCTTCTGCCTTGCTGACTGTTGGTAAGGCCTTCCTTGTACTCTGTTTCCTGGAACCCTTGCTGTGCTCTTCCCCGATAGCACCATTCCTGTTCTCCTAGCTTTGTACCCTGTTATCCCAGAATCCTTAGCTGTGCTGTAGCATAGGCTAACCTTACGAGCTGCCCCCCTGGTACTAGCTGCTGTGGTACTTAGACCCCCTGGGCTTGCCCCTGACAATCCCTGTATAGGGGTTGGGTAAACTAGGATGAGCTCACCCAGGGGAGTTCGGTACCATGGCCCAGTGGGTCCACTCTAGGGCGCCTTCAGCCGGAAGCGTGACACTACACAGGCAGTGTAGTTTGTGTTATCAGAAATGGGCTACACCACTGGTTTTTGTAACACTGCTACTAGACCCGAAGGGATACCTGTGCTAGATGCAGTTAAAAATTACTAGGAACTACACAGGCGGTGTAGTTTGTGTTATCAGAAGTGGGCTACACCACCGGTTTTTGTGTCACTGCTACTAGGCCCAAAGAGACACCTGGGCTAGGTGCAGTTAAAAATTACTATGAACTACACAGGCGGTGTATTTTATGTTATCAGAACTGGGCTACACCACTGGTTTTTATGACACTGCTACTAGACCCGAATTGAGACCTGGGCTAGGTGCATTTAGAAATTACTAGGAACTACACAGGCGGTGTAGTTTGTGTTATCAGAAGTGGGCTACACCACTGGTTTTTGTGACACTGCTACTAGACCTGAAGTGAGACCTTGGCTAGGTGCAGTTAATAAATACTAGGAACTACACAGGCGGTGTAGTTTGTGTTATCAGAAGTGGGCTACACCACCGGTTTTTGTGTCACTGCTACTAGGCCAAAGAGACATCTGGGCTAGGTGCAGTTAAAAATTACTATGAACTACGCAGGCGGTGTAGTGTTATCAGAAGTGGGCTACATCACTGTTTTTTGTGACACTGCTACTAGACTCGAAGGGATACCTGGGCTAGGTGCAGTTAAAAATTACTAGGAACTACACAGGCGGTGTAGGTTGTTGTATCAGAAGTGGCCTACACCACTGTTTTTTGTGACACTGCTACTAGACCCGAAATGACACCTGGGCTAGGTGCAGTTAAAAATCACTAGGAACTACACAGGCAGTGTAGCTTGTTTCACAAGTGGGCTACACCACTGTGTAAGTGACACTGCTACTAGCCCTAACAAATTGCCTGGACTAGCTGCAGTAAAAAATTGTCTACTGGATAGACAGGCGGTGTAGCTTACTTTACAGCTGCGCTACACCGCTGACTACCAGACACTGCTACTAGCCCGAACAAATTGCCTGGACTAGCTGCAGCAAAAAAATGCCTACTTAAGACAGGTGGTGTAGCTTTGTTCACAGCAGTGCTACACTACCTGCCCTAAAGGATTCCCTGAGCTAGATATGCCCAGATTCTGTGAAAAACACTTGCACAGCACTGGCACACACACACCTGCCTGGCAAAAACTGCTATGAACTGCTCTAACCTAGCCCAAAGGGCTGAGATTACAACTAGTCCATACTTCTATGAAGTCGCCCTGAAAAGGGCTGATACACAACTAGTCCCTACTCCCTACTCCTATGAAGTAGCCCTCAAAAGGGCTGATATTCCTACAATTCGCACCCTAACTTGATATTCGCTCATTAGCTGACTAATAAGTGAAGTTACACTGTTTAACTGTATAGCGCCTACAGCAGCAGCGGTGCCGTCTGACACAGAGCTGCAGCAATGAGAAAATGGTGGCGATGGGGAAAATGGCCGAGTTTTATAGGGCAAGGACATGTGACATACACAGCCAATGACGCATGCCCTTGCTTGTGTGCAAAAAATGCACTTTGCTGTGTGTGTGTGATTGGCTGACAGCCTGCACCGCCCCACTGTGTATGCAGTTAGGAGAAAAAAAAAATGGAGATCCTCATTATTTCTGCAGCACTGATCTAACCCCCCTCTCCCACTATACACAGAAACTGGATATTAACATTCATTAACAGTGTTAGGGTTAGGGTTAAGCTTTTGGTGATCAAAGCGTTATCGAACATAACCTCGAACTGCCGAATTTAAAGGAAATTGTTCTAATCCGGCGAGTGACTCGAACACCGCCCAAAACACCTCGAATTTGAGATTGGCGAACAATTCGAATCGAACACCGCTCATCTCTAGTGTCGTGGGCATGGAAGCTGGAGCTGCAGGATCAGCCTACATTCACACCCCCTCACAATTCTGTTTAGTGAGGGGGCGTGGCAGGGGGTGTGCAGAGATTTAGGTTCCCTGAGGTGGGGGCCAGAACAGAGGAGCAGGTATGATTTTATCAATTTATAAGAGATCTATAGATCCTGGAACAGCAGTGTACAGCTCTACTTCATCATGTAGGAGGGCAGGAACTGTACTAAAAAGTTTTCTCTCACTGGAGTTCCCCTTTAAAGGTAACCATAATACACAGTAGATCAGAATTCACAATATGTGAAGGTCATAATTTTATAAAATGTAAAGTCCACAATTATAACCCCTATATTTATTCTTTATTTACTAGTATCCTTCTCTCATGTTCCTTACCTTACAGATTAAGGCTGGGTTCACATTGGCGTTCCCCTCCGTAGCGTTCTGCGGAGGGGAAGCGCCATGTGTGCGCAGCCAGCAGAAGCCCCTATCTTTATAATGAAAGCGCACAGTGCTGCGCTTGACTGCGTATGACCGTGCGCTCCCATTCACTCCCATATGTGATTTGTACGCAGGCGGATGCCTGCGCACAAATCACACGGTCTCGTCCGCACCAGGGACGCGACATGTTGCATTCCTGGTGCGGAGGAGAGTGTGTGATTTGTGCGCAGGCATCCGCCTGCGTACAAATCACATATGGGAGTGAATGGGAGCGCACGGTCATACGCAGTCAAGCGCAGCACCGTGCGCTCTCATTATAAAGATAGGGGCTTCTGCTGGCTGTGCACACATGGCGCTTCCCCTCCGCAGAACGCTGCGGAGGGGAAAGCCAATGTGAACCCAGCCTTACATAGCATAGTAATGAATACATTACATTTTAAATGACCTGTGTTTTACCACCATTGACCATCTGTTCAGTGTTTGAACTTTGTATAGGTGTGACAAATTTCTCCCTCTGTGTTCTCCCAGAGACCCCTTGGTTTTCAGTTCCTGTAATCAGGATAAATACTGGTTATGCTCTTTTGTGTAGAGATGCAGCCTGTGAACAAATGTTAATTTACTGCTGTTGTCATACATTCCCCTACAAATACATATATTTTTCTCCGCACATAGTTATAACAATTGCTTCTGCAGTGGAAGAATAAGAAACATCTGAGTTAAAGGGGTTATCCAGGCTTTTTGTATAATTTTTCTGTGTATCTAGGTTGCAAAATATTAACAGTTTGTAATTTACACCCTGTCAACATTTTTCAGCGTTACTCTGAGATATCACTATATTGCATCTGGAGGAGACCGACCAGTGGGTGTATTTGTTTTGGGGCCTGGGGCAAACTTCATAACTGGTCATTTACGCCCAGTCTCCTACAATCTCTGACTCCTACAATCCCGCCTCCCAAACTCCAGCATGCCCAGCCATCCCCAGACTCCTATAGGCCTGGCCCCCAAGTCTCAGCATTCCCAGCTACCCCCAGACTTCTACAGGCCCACCCGCCCAATGTCAGCATGCCTACCACCCCCAGGCACCTGCATGGTCACCCTCCCCAGTTCCCAATATGACCACCTACTCCCATTGCACACAGCGGTCACCTTCTTCTCTGACGCAGTGTGCGAAATCAGCAGCTGTGTGAAGGAGATGACTTCTGAGTGCACTGAGCTGCAGATTCAGCACACTGTGTCAGTGGAGGAGATGAGCTCTGTGTGCAATGCGGTGTGTGCTCACTACCGCGCTGTCAGTAGAGCATCCTCTTCTCTCCCGCAGCCGCCAATCTGTGTCTGCACTGTGCCCTGTGCTGTGTCCATGCTGTTCCCTGCTCTGTGCTGCAGAAAATACAGAGAGGAGGAGCATAAGCTCCACTGACACAGAGCCAGCGGGGGGGCTGGCCTGTGGGAGTTAAAGGTGTGTTTGTAGGAGAGTGGGTGTGAATGACCAGTTATGGAGTTTGCCCCCAGGTTCCAAAACAAACACACCCCTTGGTTGGTCCCTGAAGACACAATATAGTGATATCTCAGTAACGCTGCAAAATATTGACAGGGTGTAAATTACAAAAGTGTCAACATTTTGCAGCCTAGATACACATAGAAATTATACAAAAAGCCTGGACAACCCCTTTAATGATGTAGGCACATAGTTGAAATTGACAGCAGTCAAAATGCAAGTGCCTTAAATACAAAAAAACATAATGGTTTATATACATACTAGCTGGGTGCCCGATGCAGATGCATCGGGATTCTAGAAGAGCGAGTCTCTGACTCGCAATGGCCGCTTCGCGGCCAATGCTTCGCGCTGCTAAGGCGACTCGCCATGCCCGCTGCGCGGGCATAGCGAGTCGCCTTAGAACTGCTCGCAATGGCCGCTGCGCGGCCAATGCTTCGGGCGTATCCACATGACCACGCCGACTCGCAGTGCGAGTGGACTCAGAAGGGGCAAAAAACCCATTCGCAATTATATAATAGATTAGTGCATCTCAGTGAATTAGAATATCATCAAAATGTTAATTTATTTCAGTAAATAAAGTGAAACAATATATTGTATAAAGTCATACTAATTACAAACAGTGTGATCTATTTCAAGTGTTTATTTATGTTAATGTTGATGATTATGGCTTACAGCCAATGAAAACCCAAAGGTCATTATCTCAGAAGATAAAGTAGGGAGAATTAAGGGTTAAAAGCCGCGCTGCGATATTCCACGAGACATCAAAGGGTGAATATAACATTGATTAATTAATCAATGTGTTTCAGGGCTCCCTGAAACGCCCTGAAACATGGCAATATTACATTGATTTTTGATAATATTCTAATTAATTGGAAATATGAAAAACAATATATACAGAAAAAGAAAAAGTGGTTTGAATTTATTACATCCATAAAAGGTAAACGAAATACTGTTATAACAGAGAATTTTAATAACCATGACTCAGATCCAATCTCGTATTCAAGCCTTGCAGTATTCTAGTGTCTAGCATGAATATCCAGAAACCCTTTCTTTTATGTGATTGTGTTTCTATCCCTGAATTTAGATTTTATTGTGAGTTGGGAAACATCACCTACATGAGTGTATAGGAAATGCAGTGACACTCCTGAGGCTCCTGGTAGTTTTGTTCTGAGCATTATAAATATGCTTAGGTATTCTTGTATTGAAGAGATCTGGTGGTGCAGCCTACATACTGTAGGTGACATCAAGATATAAGATATATACGGTAACTTGTATTCTGCATCTGGTTTGTCCATGTAAATTGACTCCTCACTGTTTGTAGGAATGTCCTTTTATCTTGAAGTTATGGGAGGCATTGGTTCAATTTATGTGCTCCACCTTTAATATCTTAGTTCAACACCAACATGGGCTATATTTATTATATTAACAGAACAGAATTCTATTCCTCCCAACATGACAAAACAATGCCTTTGATTTGAGCAGCTGCTACCCGCAAAAGTATACTTTATTGTTTGGCTCAATCTGAGCTATTGAGTTATTGTTATACTGAGTTATTGTTTTAGAGGGAATAGACAGAAACATTTCTTGATAAAGAATGAATAATGAAAAAGTTCTTCTAACATGGGAAAACTTTGATATAAGAGCAACCACAATTAAAGAAGCATCAATAGACAGTTTTAAATACACCTGATGGTAAATGAAAGCATACTTGAGCGGACAAAAAAGGTGCACAGAGGTTCGAGGAAGAGCTAGGAACTGGAGTTAGATATGAAACATTGTTTTGAAGGGGTTGCTCACTACTCGGACAATGCCATCTATTCATTCATACTTGGCTCCAGTGCCGCCATGGTTTCAGCAGTGTCAGCACTGCCCATCATCCTGCCCACCTCTCATCACCGGCTTCAATGCTGAGAAGTGATGGACAGGAGGATGCAGTGAATATTACATTAGCCTAAACAGTGCGTCCCTGTGACCACCGGCCGCAGTTGCAGCCTGCTCCATCCTCTTGGTGGCCAGCTCCTGCCTCTGCAACCCCCTCCACCACCTCTGCCCCACCCCACAGCCGCACCCAGATACTGTTCAAAATGTTTTTGTGAAAAAGTGTGTTTTATAGTCTGAGAAATAAGGATACCTTTTTTTTATTAATGCAGTGAACATACACCTTTGCATAAACAGCTAATTTTTTGTTGACATATTCGGGGATGTGCCCAAAAATGATTTGAATAAATACCATTTATATTGACAGGAACTTGTGCATTCATGACGTAGGACAAATCATGCTTCCATTTCTTGTTGTGTCTGTTACACAGTGTTTACTACTAAATATTTTAGTTATTCAGAAAACTTAAGTTTACATCCATCTACATAAACGATGCCTTTTATGTCACCTGTATATGGATATACATGTAAATTTCAGTCGCTGCATGCAAACAAGATATTCAGCATTCTGACATTGAAAGTGTGACACTAGAATTGTGGTTTTTCAGTTGTTGCAATTTCTGAAATAAATGCAAAAAAAAGGTCAAAATGTCACATGTAGTCCAAAATTATATCATTAAGAATATCAGCTTGGAATATGGCAATAGAAGCCTTTTTTTGTCTTACAAATTTCCGATTTGTAAGTTTGCAGGTTCAGTACTGTTGTAATCATATTGAACTAGAGAATTATATTGCTTGATCATTTTTACTTCTTTACTGCTCTACAAACTCCATAAAAACATTACCTTAAAGAAAATGTCAACATTTTCTATTTTTCTCAATTTATGATGGTGTAAATCAAAAGTACAAATTGACCTGCAAAAACAAATAAGATGATAAATGGTAATGTCAGTGGGCAAATTAAAAAATGTTATAGTTCTTGGAAGAAGGGGAGATGAGTACAAAGAAAAAAGGCCCTCAGGATTCAGACGTGTTCTTCGATCCACGTATCATCAGTATTGATAGTAAAATTAGAAAGTTAATAAATTACAACAAAGCTTCTCCCATACTTTGTAATGTTAAACACGGGCAGCACATAGATGCCATCTGTGTGTTGTCCATGGTTTTCACATCCCAATAGATGTGTATTGACCTTTGTCATCTATGCTGCCAGAAAAAATAGACATGTCTACAGAAGTTTTGTATGGACGCAGGGTTCGTGAAAAAAATCATAGAAATGTGAATAGATCCATAAACTATAATGTTCATACATAAATGACGCCTTAGGCTAGGTTCACACATTGACTATTAAGGCTGGGTTCACACTGCGGCAGCGTCCGGTCCGGGGCTGTCAGGGTGACAGCCTGGACCGGAGTTTTGCTGCATAGGAGACTATCGGGCTGCACGGAGCTGGATCGCGGCGGTGGTAATTATCTGCTATCCGGCTGCTGTGTCGCCGGATGTATCCTGCAGAAGTGGGGAATTGTCTGCCGACTCCAAAAACGTTGCATGCACCGTTTTTGGAGTCGGCAGACAAATCCCCACTTCTGCAGGATTCATCCGGCGAGCTAGCAGCCGGATGGCAGATAATTGCCACCCGGCGCGATCCAGCTCCGTGCAGCCCGATAGTCTTCTATGCAGCAAAACTCCGGTCCAGGCTGTCACCCCTGACAGCCCCGGACCGGACGCTGCCACAGTGTGAAGGCACCCTTAGTGAGTTTCTCTCCTCTGTATTTGTTCCACTCCTCGTTTTGGCTTACAATCAGAGGAAAAGTATAACGTTATGTTCACACGATCTAGAGACACTGCCTTCTGGACTGTGACTCCTGTCCTGCAGGAAAGTCGGTGATCTCCGCATGTGAACACAGCCGCCCTGTGCCCATGGTCAGTGGTTGGGGCACTGGGGCTTTTCCCTTCATTTATCTGCTGAGATCACCTCTAACTCCGCAGCAATAGACTGAATATAATAATAATAAAACTTTATTTGTATAGCGCCAACATATTCCGCAGCGCTTTACAGTACAATGGTACGTACAAGAAAAATATACAATACAGAATGGTAGGTAATACAGAACAGTAGTTACATACAATAAGCGTAGGAAATGCAATAAAGAGGCAAAAAATAAAGGTGACCCTGCTCGAAGGAGCTTACACTCTAAGACAGGATGGGAACACAAAGAACAGGGGCTTATAACAATGAATATCTTATGTCTAAATGACCACTGTTAGGGAGAAGGATAGGCCGCCCTGAAGAGGTGTGTTTTTAGGGAGTGTCTGAAGCTATGCAAGTTGTGGATGGTCCTAGTTTCTTGGGGTAGAGCATTCCAGAGGATTGGTGCAGCATAATATGTTTCAGGGAAAGTGGGAAGAAATGTGCAGACATCCAATACTCCCAATGAATACCTGAAGACACCGGAATGGTGGCTGGCTTCCACCTAGTATAGTACGAGATTTAAAGGAATCAGGATCTCCAGGAAAATTCTTCAGGTTATCACACCGACTTTATTTAGGAATGCATAAAAAGTACATGGTACAAGCATATCAACCATGTGTTCATAGTTTTATATGCTTGTACCATGTACTTTTTAATGCAGCAAAATAGGAAAAGATGTATATCAGCTCAATCTTAAGAAGGAGTCCTTCGTAAATCTTTAGCTGGGTGGTATGTCCAGGGCTGAAATAGGCTCTAAGATGGCTAAAAACGAGTGCCTCATCCTCTTCGGTGAAGTTCCCCAAGAGGCACTTGAGTCTGTCCCCTGGTCACATATGAGAACTGCTTCAGTCAGGTCACTGCCGCACACACCACTGTGAACCCGCTGTTCTGGATATTGTATGTCGGTGGACTCCCACGTAATCACAGCAGATACACGGAAACTACCAAGGCTATGGCAGAGAAGCTTCTGAGACAATTTCAAGAAAAGGAAATTCCAGGTTCCAGAGGAGAAGAATTTAAAAAATGTAAGCTTTTATTGTAAATTTAAAAAGTCCATCTCCCAGCAAGATGATGGTACAGGTACAGGGATATCGTTCCAACACGTCTCGCAAGAATTGCCTTAGTTGTGGAAACCAACCAAATTGACATGCGTGCCAGTTTATGCTGAAAGAAAACAAGCACAAGGGACACAGGCTTTCCCTAAATCCATCCACTGTGCTTATACTGTACAATGCAGTGGTTTGGACGCAGCGATAACATGCTGCGTCCAAACCACTACAAACCCTGATAGTGCCTAAAAGGGGACAGACAAGGGCGCAATAGAGTCTTATCTCCTTAATTTATGGCCAATTATCAGTGCAATACCTTGTCTGGTTGTGTGACCCACAACCGGTATAGTTGCCTGATACAGCTGCTGCTGGATCCACCATTCCACGTGGATGGTCGAGTAAACACCAAGGATCACAGAGACAAAGGATAAAGACGATCCGCACTGCTGTATACTGTATGAAGACAGACCAAGAACTTAATGGAAGCAGTGTTTATTTCAACGGGTTTCAAAGCTGTCCCAGCCTCTTCTTCAGGAATACACCATACACCAGGAATTATAGTGTACTCCTGAAGAAGAGGCTGGGATAGCCTTGAAACGCGTTGAAATAAACAACGCTTCCATTCATTAAGTTCTTGTTCTATCTTCACTCATATACAGCAGCGCAGATGTCTTCATCCTTTGTCTCTGTGATCCTTGGTGTTTACTCGACCAAACACTGATAGTGGGAACAGGCCCTAATAAAAATACGTCACCACTTCTGTGTGTTTTACCAACTCCTTATTTTGGCTTACAAATACACTGTGTGCAGAATTATTAGGCAAGTTGTATTGTAGAGGATTATTTTTATTATTGATCAACAACTATGTTCTCAATCAACCCAAAAGACTCAAATATCAAAGCTTAATATTTTGGAAGTTGGAGTGTTTTTTTTTTTAGATTTGGCTATCTTAGGAGGATATCTGTTTGTGCAGGTAACTATTCCTGTGCAGAATTATAACTACTTAATAAACGTAATAAAAACCAAATATATTCACATCTCACTTGTTTATTTTCACCAGGTAAACCAATATAACTGCACAAAATTTAGAAATAAACATTTCTGACATGCAAAAACAAAACCCCCAAAAAATGAGTCACCAATATAGCCACCTTTCTTTATGATGACACTCAACAGCCTTCCATCCATAGATTGTCAGTTGCTTGATCTGTTTACGACCAACATTACGTGCAGCAGGCACCACAGCCTCCCAGACACTGTTCCGAGAGGTGTACTGTTTTCCCTCCCTGTAGATCTCACATTTTATGATTGACCACAGGTTCTCTATGGGGTTCAGATCAGGTGAACAAGGTGGCCATGTCATTATTTTTTCTTCTTTTAGACCTTTACTAGCCAGCCACGCTGTGGAGTAGTTGGATGCATGTGATGGAGCATTGTCCTGCATGAAAATCATGTTTTTCTTGAACGATACCGACTTCTTCCTGTACCACTGCTTGAAGAAGTTGTCTTCCAGAAACTGGCAGGGGTCCAGGAGTTGAGTTTCACTTCATCCTCAACCCGAAAAGGTCCCACAAGTTCATCTTTGATGATACCAGCCCATACCAGTACCCCACCTCCACCTTGCTGACATCTAAGTCGGAGTGGAGCTCTCTGCCCTTTACTGATCCAGCCTCTATCCCATGCATCTGGCCCATCAAGAGTCACTCTCATTTCATCAGTCCATAAAACCTTTGAAATATCAGTCTTAAGATAGTTCTTGGCCCAGTCTTGATTATTTTGTGCCTTTTTTGCCCAACACTTTTCTTGCGACCCTGTTGTTTATTTGCCATTAAATGCTTGATTGTTCAGTGGACACGCTTCGAATGTTTGGCAATTTCAAGGCTGCTGTATCCCTCTGCAAGACATCTCACAATTTTGGACTTTTCAGAGCCCGTCAAATCTCTCTTTTGACCCATATTGCCAAAGGAAAGGAAGTTGCCTAATAATTAAGCACACCTTATATAGGGTGTTGATGTGATTAGACCACACCCCTCCTCATTACAGGGATGCACATCACCTGATTTACTTAATTGGTAGTTGGCTCTCAAGCCTATACAGCTTGGAGTAGGACAACATGTATAAAAAGTATCATGTGATCAAAATACTCATTTGCCTAATAATTCTGCACACAGTGTACTGAGGTAATAAAAAAAAACCCTCAAACACTCAACATGTGCACGTGGCTTTTTTTTTATTATTTATTAAATGAGTGTGCATCTATTTTTATTAGTGGGTGGGGGACTAAATAGTGTTCTAACTATGTCTTTTTTCACTCCTAATTTTGTCTTCAAAGACTGCATAAAAAAACTAATTGTGAAAATGTATTTGTGTATGATGTGGTGTCAGTGCTGTCTTTATAAACCACTATCTCTTCATTGCAAAATCGGTAATAGGGTCCTGATTTGTGCTTTATATAATATTGGTGTTGTCTTCTATTTGATGGAACTTTATGCCATATGGGATAAGAAAAGTGTCCAAAATATCAATGTAAACTTGGGCATTTATTGAAGATGTAATGACAGCCATCTCCCCAGTGCCTTTACTTGCCATGCAGCCCCATATCATCAGTGACTGTGAAAATTTGCATGTTCTTTTCAGGCAGTCATATTTATAAATCTCATTGGAACGACATCAAACAAAAGTTCCAGCATTATCACCCTGCCCAATGCAGATTCATGATTCATCACTGAATATGACTTTCATCCAGCCATCCACAGTCCACGATTGCTTTTCCATAGTCCATTGTAACCTTGTTTTTTTCTGTTTAGGTGTTAATGATGGTTTTTGTTCAGCTTTTCTGTATGTAAATCCCATTTCCTTTATGCGGTTTCTTACAGTTCGGTCACAGACATTGACTCCAGTTTCCTCTCGTTCGTTCCTCATTTGTTTTGTTGTCCATTTCCTGTTTTGGAGACATATTGCTTTAAGTCTCCAGTCTTGACGTTTTGATATCTTCCTTGGTCTACCAGTATGTTTCCTTTTAACAACCTTCCCATGTTGTTTGTATTTGGACTAGATTTTAGACACAGCTTACTGTGAACAACCAACATCTTTTGCAACATTGCATGTTGATTTACCCTCTTTTAAGAGTTTGATAATCCTCTCCTTTGTTTCAATTGACATCTCTCGTGTTGGAGCCATGATTCATGTCAGTCCACTTGGTGCAACAGCTCTCCAAGGTGTGATTACTCTTTTTTTAGATGCAGACTAACGAGCAGATCTTATTTGGTGCAGGTGTAAATTTTGGGAATGATAATTTACAGGGTGATTCCTTAATTTTTTCCTCCGAATTGAGTGATTCCATAATTTTTCCCCCTGCTTGGTCTACAAAAGTAACTGCTCCTAGCTAGCACATTTTTTTTGCAGGATTTCTTTTAGTGTTTCTTCAAGGCAGAGCGTTGCCATTTGAAATGACTTTAGTTTTGTGCCATGTCTGTGATCTGCTTTTTTTCTACAAAACTAAACAACTGAATGGACATCCTACGAGCCAGGTGATTCCATAATTTTTTGCCATGGGTTGTATTATATAGAGTCATTACAAACAGAGTGATTTATTTCAAGTGTTTATTTCTGTTAATGATTATCACTTACAGTCAATGAAAACCCAAAGGTCATTATTTCAGAAAATTAAAGTAGGGAGGCTGAAGGGTTAAAAACTGCGCTGCTGGGGGGGCATGTCCAACTGCTGATGGCGACGGACGCATCTTAACTGAGCTCCTCACTCAGAGCCACTGTAAACGGCATTTCCCGACCCCTCTGGACCTCCAGCGGCTCCACACACGCAGCGGACCTTCTCTGGACGACCCCCAGCATGCCGCGGGCTTCCTCCCGAAAACGGCTCACGGAGAACAAGGTAACTGCGTACTTTGAGCCGGGCAGACAGCGCGACTCCCCTCATAACATGGCGCCGGAGCGCCCGCCTCCTTCCTCCCCGGCTGCACAGCGATCCCCTCGCAACATGGAAGCTATAGGGGGAGAGGAGAATGATGATAGAGGACCGGTGACCGAGGGAGCTATCAAAGCCCTATTGGCAGCACAAAGACTCTCCATTCTTGAAGACATGAAGGGGCTTGTGGGCACCCTGAGGGAGGACTTGGGAGTGCTAGCTGGGAGAACAGAGCATTTGGAATCTAAGATGGCAGACTTCGCCTCCGCACATAACAGCCTTGCTGACAGCCACGCTGGGCTGGACAGAGAGGTGGGGATGGTATCCTCAACCATATGTCACCTGGAGGACCAGCTTAGAAAAAATAACCTAAAGCTGCGGGGCTTACCAGAAGAGGGAGATGCGACAGAGGTGGCCAAGGCTTTTCTGACTGCGGCCCTCCCTGAGTCACCCCAAGACCACCTGGATATCGAGAGGGCCTTCCGGATTCCTAAGCCGGCGAGGCTCCCCCCTGAGGTGCCGAGAGATATCTTGGTGTCCCTGCTAAGATCTGGGATCAGAGATCGGCTGCTGGGGCGCATGAGGAATGGCCCCCCCTTGCCAGGGCCCTTCTCGGGGGTCCAGGTGTACCCTGACCTCTCCCCAGGGACTCTGGCCCGCAGGAGAGACTTCGCTTCCAGCTGCAAGATTTTGAGAGATAACGGAATCTTCTACAGTTGGGGCTCCCCAGCGGCAGTTAACTTTAAACATAAAGGAAAAAGGCACTCGTTCCCTTCCCCCACTGCATTAAGAAAGACCCTTAAATCATGGGGACTGATCACACCCAGTGCTCGCCCCTCCCCGCGGACGAGACTCTAGCAGAAATGCAGGAGAAGACTCGGCGGCGGCAGCTGAGGCCCCATGAGGGTCCAAACCTGAAAATACAACTTCCCAGTGGCTCTGGATGACTTGCTCTCTTTCGTTTATTACGGTATTTCTTCTACCTTTAGACCACCTTCTCAATCCCTCCTGAACTTTGTGGATTGGTGGGTGACCGGGCCGGATATGGCCTGACTCCGAGTCTCTCGGGTTGGGCGCATGTCGGACTTTGGAATATCCCACAAGACTTGAGGTGGTTGGGGGATTTAATCCCCCCCCCCCCTTTTTTCTTCTCTCTTGGCCCGAGGGGTCAAGGGAGATAGGTGGAGTTTACATACTCGTTACTTAATAGTTTGTTGTGTATAATTTGACTGTTATTTTGTGATCCTCTCCTTCCCCAGTACCTTCCTCCCCCTTGTTATCTAACCCGTCCGTATCTACCCCCTCTTTAGCCCTCCGGGTGTCGGGGACCCTGTACTTTCCCAACACTTACCTTCCCCCCCGCCGCTCCCCCCCCCCCTATCCTCCCTCTCTCTTTCTTTTCTCTCCCCCTTACTACCCCCCCTCCCTTCTCTCTCTTTACCCTCCCTCTTTTCTTTCCTTTTCCTTTCGCCCTTTTGCCAACTTTGAGTCGCTTTGGTTAGGGGGTTTCTGCCCCCCCTACTCCAGGGAGCGGTTACCATGAATCTCAAACTCCTGTCCCTCAACACTAAAGGCCTAAACTCCCCAGCCAAACGCTCCTTCCTTTGGAAGGAGATTAAAACGTCAGCGGCTGACATTGTGTGTATCCAGGAGACTCACCTGTTGGTGGGAGACACTCACAGACTCCAGCATGACTCTTTCCCCCATATATTCCATGCATGTCACATAGTAAAGAAGGCGGGGGTAAGCATCCTAGTAAAGGGTTCCGTACAGTTTCAACTGTTGGACTGTATTATAGACCCTGCGGGAGGTACTTAATATTGAACTGCGAAATCGCGGGTGAGGCCTATACCTTGGCGAATGTTTACGCTCCAAATACGGGACAACTAAAATTTGTGAAATCCCTTCTGGGAAAGCTTAGAGAAGGTTCCCTAGGTAAACTTATCATCTGTGGAGATTTTAACGTAATAATGGAGACCCGTCTGGACTCCTCCTCCCCCGCCTCTCGAGGGGGAAGGACTCTAGTCCCATGTGCCGGGAGCACCATATCCACGATGTATGGAGATACCAGCATGCCGAGGAGAGGGATTATTCCTTCTTCTCGCATGTACATGGATCCTACTCTCGTATTGATCTTTTCCTGGTGAACGCCGCCGCCCTGGGAGCCTGTCGGTCCTCAGAGGTGGGGGTCATCACCTGGTCAGATCACGCACCCATAACACTGGAGATTACGGTGGGATCGGGAAACGGTGCTCCACGTCGCTGGAGATTAAATGCAGGCATCCTAGCGGACTCCCATGTGGTTGGAGAGCTCGATGCTAAATTACAGGATTACTTCTCCTTGAACGATGGCGGGGAGGTCACGGATGATACGCTGTGGTACGCTCACAAGGCGGTCATCCGTGGCCTTCTCCTTCAAAAAGCCTCCCAGATAAAGAAACACCGAGAACAGCTGAGACGGGATTGGATAGAGGAGATAAGTGTATTGGAGACATCCCACAAAAAGAGCCCGTCCTCTTCTTTGCTGTCCCGGATCCTGGCCCTTCGCACCAAATTGAGAGCTCTTCTCCTTCAGCAATACGAGAAGTCATTACGAAAGTTGAAAACAAAATATTATGCGATGGGGGACAGAGCAGGAGCCTTGTTGGCTCGTCGTTTGAAAAAGAGGGATGCTAGAACTATGATCTCCTCAATGAAACGTTCGGATGGGAGAGTGGTCAGGGATCCGACCGGGATAGTCGAGGTGTTTGCCTCTTACTATGAAAAATTGTACAATCTTAGAGACGATATAAACACCCCCCAACCTACACTTACCACGATCAGGGGCTTCCTTCGGAACTTGGATCTCCCCACTCTCTCAGCTGAAGACCTCCACAAATTAAATGAGCCTCTTTCTCATTCCGAAATCGACAAAGTGATTATCTCGCTAAAATCCAACTCGGCTCCGGCCCGGATGGGCTTGCGAACGAGTACTATAAGACATTTTGCCCGGTCCTTACGCCTTACCTGCTTCGCCTGTTCTCTATTTGGCGATTAAGGGGATCCATTCCGAGCCAGGCCTTGGAGGCCACCATTACGACCATCCCCAAGCAGGGGAAGGCGCCGGACCGCCCCGAAAATTACCGTCCTATTTCTTTATTGAACGTGGACTTAAAAGTGTTTGCGAAGGTGTTGGCGGTCAGACTGTCGACGGTGATTCCCTCCCTGGTCCACCCAGACCAGGTGGGGTTCGTGCTTAACAGGCAAGCTAGAGACGGGACCCGCAGAATGCTAAATTTGATGGAGGTGGGTGAGAGGCGGGGGGTCCCCTGTGTATTCCTGTCCTTAGACGCGGAAAAGGCGTTTGACAGGATACACTGGGGATACCTACGGGAGGTTCTCTGCACCCTCGGCTTTTCGGGCCCCATCTTATCGGCAATCCTCGGCCTATACTCCCACCCCTGTGCTAAAGTCTTTTCAGCAGGCTTTTTGTCCCGTACTTTTCAGATTTCAAATGGGACCAGACAGGGTTGCCCACTCTCCCCCCTGATCTTTGCCCTATTGATGGAGCCCTTGGCGGTCTCCCTTAGGGCGGATCCTTCGATCTCTGGAATTCAGGTGGGAGACAGGGCTCATTGGTGGGCCTATATGCCGATGATGTCATCATCTCCGTCACTGATCCGACTTCCTCGCTTCCCGGGATAGTTGAGATACTTGACCTGTTTGCCCGGGCCTCATACTATAAGCTGAACGCGAGTAAATCGGTGATCTTTCCGGTCCACGTTCCAAGGGAGATGGCTGAATGCCTCGCTAGGTCATACCCATTTAAATGGTGCCCTCAGGGTATCCAATATTTGGGGATCTGTCTTTGTCCTACGGCAGAGATAGCCTCCCGTAATGTAACTAAACTACTGGGAGACCTGAGGGAGGCACTTGAGACCTTTCCGGTAGCCTCCTTGTCTTGGATGGCGAGGGTGCAGGCCGTGCGGATGCTGTGGCTCCCAAGGATCATCTACCTATTCAGATGCTTGCCAATCGCTTATTCGTCTAGGGACATCGCACGCCTTCAGTCTGTAGTCAACACCTTCATTTGGGCCAAAAAGCCTCATAGAGTAAAGAGAGGTACTATGTATCTCCGACTAGCTGGCAGAGGGATGGGGGTCCCAAGTGTCAGAATGTATCTTAAAGCTGTAATTTTGGAATCGGCAAGAGAATGGTGGAGGGGGGAATAGACTCAGGCTGGAGACAAATAGAAACCCACTTGTCCCCAGGGAGTTCACTGAAACTTCTCCTCGCGGCTGAATCTCTGGGAGAGGTAGACAGAGAGGGTCTTTTGCAGTCGATGACAGCCCTACTTGAGGAATGGGGAAGTCTCACGAATAGTTGGACTAAACTCCCGACCTCTGAGATTCCCCTATCCGCAATTCAACTTCATGTTCCCTCCCTGAGCCTTACCCGTTGGAGGGAACATGATTTGGATAAACTGAGCAACCTCTTTACCCAAAATGACCTGATGTCCTTCTCGGATTTTGTGGAGACCCACCCGTCCCTGGAACACACATTTCTACAGTTTTATCAGGTTACGCATTTTCTCCGTTCAAAAAAGTGCAAACTTGATTTGTCCCCTATAGGACAGTCCCCCTTGCTGCACTTCATCTCCTTGGAATCAGAGAGGCCCAAAGGCCTGTCGCTTCTGTACAGGGGATTGGTGGATGGCGTTTCGCTGTCCAGGACCCCCAGTATGGAGAGGTGGGAGCGTGACCTGAGTTTTTCTGCCACTCTGGAGGAATGGGAAGGAGCCGTGCACTGCACGATGCGGGCTACCAGATGCATTAACCATGTGGAACTTCTGAAAAAAATTCATTTGCGCTGGTATACCCCCCCCTCTAGACTGGCGAACTTTGGTCGGGGTGCCTCCCCCCTGTGTTGGAGACAGTGCGGTCGAAGGGGAGACATGGCTCACATGTGGTGGGGATGCCCCAGACTGACCCCGTTTTGGCTGTTGGTGGCAGGCCTCCTGGAGACCCTCACGGGGATTAAAATCTCACTGACACCGCAACTGGCTACCCTCCACATTGGCTGTGAGGACTTCCCACCGATGCCGCGTCATCTTCTTACATATATACTCACAGCGGCCAGAACATGCATAGCGGCAAAATGGAAGCTTGATTCCCCACCCTCCATGGCAGACCTGGTAGAACGATTAAACTCAATATTCTGCCACGAGTACTATCTTGCTCTGGACGTTGGCTCGAGACGTTATGTAACAGAGGCCTGGGACTTATGGGCATCTCACCCAATGGCTCTACAGATACCATACTAAGTTGAGCAACGGTTCTCTGTTGGTATATGGGACTCTCTCTTTCTTTTTCTCTTTCCCTCTCTCTCCCTCTCTCTGTTTCCCTTCTTCTTTCTTTTCCTTGTTCATTCGGTAATAGTTATCCCTCTGTCCTCCCCCCCTCCCCCCCTCCCCCCCCCTGATCACTTCCTGACCACCCGGAGGACTCTGGACTCTGTCCCCTGTCCTTCCTTCCCTTCCCTCCCCCTTTTTATCCCCGAAGTTTCTAGTCTTCCTCTACCCTTATTTTACGGCAACTCGAGTGCCTGGACAATATGGATACAAAACTCACAATCAATCATTATAATATTTGAAGATACTTCATGTTTTGTTTATCCCCCTAGAAACAAATGTCGGCATACCAGCTTTAACTCGAACAATGTAACAACTGACTTTATTATATGAGGAAGACTATACTTGTATTGTTTCTCTAATATGTCTTATACTCTAATAAACACCTATTGAAGTCAAAAAACTGCGCTGCTGTATTCCATGAGACATCAAAGGATGAATATAATATTGATTTATTAGTCAATGTGATTCAGGGCTCCCAGAAACACCCTGAAACATGGCAATATTACATTGATTTTTGATAATATTCTAATTCATTGAAATCACTAGTGCATCCAAACTCCACTGAAAGCTGTAAGCTATTGTTTATATAAAGAACTATTGTGTAGCCTAACACAATTGGAATTTTGCAAACTTCAGTTTTCTAGGTGGAGAAATGCATGAATCTTACTCTGGTTGTTTAAGTAGCAATGGTTATTATAGCTCAAATAGGGACATTTAGGTGTCTGGTTATTAGAGGATTAAAAAATAATAATTGTTGTAAATAATTCAGTTTAACCCTTTCAAGACCTGGCAATTTTGCATTTTGTTCTTTCCTCCCCTTCTATCTGGAATCATACATTTTTTTCCCATTGACATAGCCATATGAGGGCTGATGTTATGCAAGGCAAGTTGTAATTATAAATGGCATCATTCATTTTCCCATATAATGTACTGAAGATCGAGAAAAAAAAATCCAAGTGGGGTAAAATGGTGAAAAAAACGTAGTTCGGGATGTCTTTGTGTTGTTTTGGCGATGTTCATTAAGTAGTAAAAATGACCCAGTAATATGATTATCCAGGTCAGTGCGATTGTGTGATACTGAAGTTGTATGTGTTTTTTTTATATCATAGTTTAGGCTGCGTTCAGACACGTCATATTTGGCCACGTATTGTGCAGTGGCACTTTATTGTGTGCGTTTAAGCCCAAAAAAGCACGACTGCATGCCGACGTCGCGTTTTTCCTGGGGCGCGCTTTTCCTGAGGTCATTTTAACATGTAGCCTATGGGAAAAGCGTGCTGAAAAAAGCGCAAAGAATTGCCATGTCAAAGCGTGCACAGAAATACGCGGCTAAAAGCAGCGTCTGCACACCTTTCAGCAAAAGCCATAGCCATTGCTGGAAAGCGTATCCAGCTTTCTTTGGCACTGCTTATACACGAGCGCTCAAAAGTGCCGCGTAAAAGCAGGAATACGCCCGAATTACGCTACGTCTGAACGTAGCCTTAGTGTATAAAATACAATTCAGAGCCTTTAAAAAGAACAAATGCCTGTGTGCCATGTTCTCAGATATGTAACCTTTACACATTTTTATCGGTATGACTTTGTGAGGGCTTGTTTTTTTGCATAGTTTTTAGGTTAAATCAAGTTTTTTGCATAGTTTTTAGGTTTAATCAAGTTTTTTGCATAGTTTTTAATTATTCCACTTTGGAGTACATATGATATATTCATCACTTTTCTTTATATTTGTGGAGGGTAGTACGGGAACCAAAAATTGTCAGTGTTGTCATTTTTATCTTTTAGATGTTTAACGTAGTTTAAATAGTTTTATATTTTGTTAGATCAGACATTTATAGACATACCAATGCCAAATATGTTAACTTTTTAAATTTTTATATTTCTTTATCTTTTCATTATAGATTAAACATACCAACGCACGACTGGTGCAGGAAAGGAAAGAGTTAGGGATAGCCACTGAGGAGCAGAGTACATCAAGAAAGTGTCAGAAACCTAGAATAGTTTACACTACAAAGGAAATATTGAATTAAAAAGTAGCTTAAAATCATTTAATCTTCTGTTCTGTGTAACCAAAATAAAAATGATAAAAATTAAATTATACACACACAGTATGTTTTACAAACTTTTTTTGTTTTTAATAATTTTTTTAGTCAGTCACCTGGAGGACTAAAATCTGCATATGTTGTATACTGCAATACTGCAGTATATAGTGTAATTGACTTTCACCTATGAAGTCGTAAAAGCACTTGGAAGGCAGTGTTAAGTACCTTCAGCAGGCTCCTGGCTGCTTAGTGATCCATAAAAAATTAAGTGGGCTCTTTATGCTGCAGTCATGGATTAATAGCCGAATTTAAAGCATCACTCTTTTCAGCACAGGAGTGGTGCTTTAAATGTAAGCCCCCTGCCCCCAATATTGTACTCACCTTCCATTTTCTTCACCTCTTACCAACACCGCTCTGGTCAGACGGCGCAATCTTTTGCTTATAAGCTATGACTGGCTAGAAGTCAGACATTACGTCACAATTGCATCTCTATGGGAGCCAGAATGAGGCTCCCTTAGAGATTAAAAAGTGATCTCTGGCACGCTCCATTAAACACTGAAGCTGCCGGCAGGTCACTTTTTGCCACAGACCGACTGGAGCGCCTCGGGAAAAGGATAAAGGCGGCAAAAAGTGAGTATAAGACAGGGAGCAGGGACTGACATTTAAAATACCACTCCAGTGATGCAATTGAAAAAAAACCGTGGTGCTTAAAATGGTCCACGAGTAGCGAATAGAGCTAGCTCCAGTTGCTCCTGATACAGGCAGATGTTGGCTGTATTATACAGCCAGCATTTGCCCAGTATCTAGTGGAGAGCTCCTGAGTCTGTACTATTCACTCTGCATGTGACCTGTATACTTCTTAAGCCATTACGGGTTCATACATCATTTAAGATGCCCATTGGTAATATAAAGTCTTTTACTTTGTAAATATAAATTTTGCCTTAACTGTATGTACATATAATAGCTGTAACTCTCTGAAAACATTTACAAATGAGCAGTATTTTAATTATTAGATTTGATTGGTGAGGGTGGATGCTACTATCTGTGTGACTAATTTTGATGATATCAACGGTTCAGTAACCACTTTTTTGTGTATGGCAGCGCCAAACAACTGAGTGTCGGTGTCATGAGTGTGTCATGCCCTACTGAGTACTCTGGGGTGGGATCAGAAGATCACAATATTTAGCTGATTGCAGGTCCTATTTAGAGCCCGCTTGGCGATTATCATGAGTAAAGCGAAATGATTTCCTTTCAGCACTGAAGGAGTTAAGATTACGTTTTGAGAATTCTTGTAGGTTTAATTTCAGCTGCTGAACCTTATGACTACTCCCTTCCCCTATATAAACTCAATCCTAGCTCTCTCCTATGCCTGTTATAGATCTTCTATATTGATCTCTCTGGTCAAGCTATTCCAAATGTAGCTGTGGAATCTGTTCCAGTTGCAGCTGTCCAATCCCTTTCTGGAGAAGCTGTACAGTTCAATTGTTTGTTGTTTTATTCCCGCTTGTTTGTCTCTCTCTTTGTCTTATTGTGGTAGTAAGACTATTGTCTTGCTTCCCTATACATTAGTTAAGGCAATACCATGGTCAGCCAGGGCCTAGGCACGTGATCACATACAGGGGAAAGACACATATAGGGATGATAGGGAGCTCAGGATTCAGACTTAAGGCTACTTTACACACACACAGATATCTGTGTCCAACTTCTGAACAGATCTCTGGTTGCAGTGAAATCATGGACACATTGCTCCATTTTATACACAGCCACAAAATGGAACAATGTGTCCATGGTTTCACTGCAACCAGAGATCTGTTCAGAAGTTGGACACAGAAGTTGGTGTGTGTAAAGTGGCCCTTACATGAGTGTTAAGCAGTGACCCCTCTTCCCTATTGCCATGGTCTCCTTTATGCCTTTTTTTGGGATTTTCCATCCTGTTGCACTACATGCCAAGTATTTCCTCACTGAGACATAACAGTCGGGGAAGATGTCCCTTGGGTATATGTGATTTCAGACTGCAGATTGTATTGTTCTCCCATAGGTAAGTCACTAGCAGACAGGTCTTTTAGCAGCCTTCTCATAGAGAATACAAGAGTGTTTGGCAGATATAACGTTCTTCCTTCTTTTCTCTTTGTAAATTTCTCCTACTATCCAATTATCTAACAGGTGCAATTAATAAATTAATCAATTTGTACCATTTTATTTCCTTTTGGAAAGTTTGTTCACAAGTTTGTTTTTATGCCATGATTAAGGGCCAGTTGTGTCTGAAACACGTCAGGAAAATTCATATCTCCTGTTTGTGGAATCTCAATCGCTACATATTTTTAGCTTTAAGAAATAAATTCAAAAGTTTTAATTACCGTAATTAATTTTGGGCTCTGGATTAAATTTTTTCCTGCTGCCAAGATAGCTATCGACCAAACAATTGACTGAAGCATCGTACGACAGCCATCTAATGTGTGTGTATGAGGGGCTAAACGCTCTTTCCTGTCATCTCATAGGACATCAAGGGACACAACTGGGCTGAGGAAGAGTCTGATGGGGAAAATGAATGTGGAGAGTTCCTTTATGGAGTTCAGGTAAGGAAAAGACAACAAAATGAGTTTTTAGCTGACATAGTAAGATCGGTGTAATAAATGAATTAGATGAGTTTAATGAGAGTAATAAGATTCCATTGAGCAAGTCAATATTCAGCTAAGTAAGAGATCTCATTGTAGCTCATTTGCCTAAATATCTGTACAGCAGTTATCACATAACCTTCTTCTCAATACTTTACTCCTGTTTGTAGTTTTCATGCTATTATTGAACTTACCACACTATACACTGTTTTGCTGGTAAAGTTATGGGAAACTTTTAGTTATAAGCAAAGGTCCCCAAACATGAAGATATTCCTATAACCTTCAATAAAATTGAAGGGTGATTTCAATCTATCTAAGATGTTTTGTTCATGAAGCACAACTTAAAAGTAAAAAAAATAATGTATGAATATAAATCAGCATTAGCTACATATCATTTCTTAATTGATATATCCACTACTGCTCCAAGTCTTCATAGGGTTTACTTCTCCGCAGCAGGTATGTGCGGTCTACCCAAGTGACCAGTGCAGCTAACCAGGGGTGGATATCATGAGTCCATTGAAGCCAATGATTGACTGCAGTGGTCCCAAGGCTAGCTGTAGGATGCAAGCCCTAACAGACAACTGGGCTTCATCAAAAATCGCACTTTTTTTATTTTATGAGTAATTTTTTCGGATCTTGAAAATGGCCTAGACAAAAATGATGGTATGATCAATTATACTAACTAGTTTTCATTGTTTTTGTCCCCTCCAGTTTGTTCTTTATTACATCCACTCACACAGGTCTGTGATAATACTTTTGTTTTCGACAGGGCACTTGCTGTGCTGATCTGTACAGGCACCCACAGCTTGATGCAGACATAGAAGCTGTTAAAGAAATATATAGTGAAAGTGCTGTATCGGTGAGGTGAGTATGATTTGGATGTGTAATGATATGCAAAGTTCTACAGTATAATACCTAACACTAGTGATGAGCAAGAACTACCATGCTTGGGTGCTCCGGTACTTGAAACGAGCAGATTGGATGCTTGGATGGACACAACTCGTGTACCGAGTATAATGGAAATCAGTGGTAAACTCGAAAATTTTTCTGAAAGAGCAGAGAAAACAGGAGAAAACAGGAGAAAAAAGAGGAAAAGACATGAAGAGAAAGAAATAAAGGATCGAAGTTGTGCTGATATATGAGACAGCAATATCCTGGATACACACAGACTTTACTTTCATATATTATTGAGAGATACCATATGTTTTATATTATAAAATGAACTTTTGCTCACCCAAATTTTGGGGGAAAGTGTGTGGGGGGGGGGGGGTTTATAATCTGCATCTACTATTCTGTACTGTAGGGGGGGAGGGGACGGCCCTGGAGTGATGTCCCGGGGCTGAAGGAGTCTGGCTGTGGACTGTAGATGTAGCGGGAGGTCATGTGCTCCCGCTCATTAGCCTCATGTAATATGCACTGCACCCGCTGTCCATCACCTTGGTGCTGAAGCCGCGCCAAGAAGTGGACAGGGGAGAGGCGCATAATACATGTATCTGCAGTCACCCCCTACATTCTGAGTAGGGCCCCCATCACTGTGTATGACCCCCCGTGCTGTTGCCCACACTAAAATAATAAACGCTTTGAGCTTAGCCTCCAGCGCTGTCCTTCGTGGCTCCCTGCTTGCCGCACTTCCTGAGTCCTCCTGCGTCTCCAGGGCATCCTATCATGTGATCGGCACACCACAGTGATGTCATCACTATGCGCCCCGATCACATGACAAGATGCCACAGGGACACAGGAGGTCTCAGGAAGTGTGGCAAGCAGGGAGCAATAGAGGGCAGCGCCAGAGGATAAGTTCAAATCGTTTATTATTTTAGTGTGGGCAACAGCACGGGGGCCATACACAGTGATGGGGGGCCATATTCAGAATGGGGGGCTTATCCAGCATAGGGGGTCTATGTGCCATCACAGGGGGCTATATGTGCCAGCACAGAGGGGCTATATGTGCCAGCATAAGGGGCTATTTCCAAGATAAGGGGACCATATCCAGGATAAGGGGCTATATCCCAGAATAGGGGTGCTATATCCCAGGATGGAGGCCCATGTACCAGGATGAGGGGTCTATGTACCAGGATGGGGGTTATATGTATATAAACATATACTAGGCAGAGGAACATATATATGATTTATAAGATCGAGACTGGCATTGTAATACGGACCCCATTTAACATTAAAAAAATATTTTTTTTCTTTTTTCCATCAACAAATTTGAGGTGCGTCTTATAAATCAGTTCGTCTTATAAAGCGAAAAATACAGTATATTAAAATCTGAAAGTCCTCAGTGATTGAGACCTTTTGCTAACTGAAAAGATGGTAAGAAATAGCAAGTTTTCCAGACTACTCAGGTCTCTTATTCAGGCTAGTAGAGGCCAAAGCTTGCTATTATTTACCATCTTTTGAGTTCGCCATTAAAAGGTATTAATCACTGATGACTCTCAGACTTTAATATTTTTCTATCTACTAGCTAACACGGTAGAAATGTATATTTTACCTTATTGAGAGATAGACACTGATCTGCACCCTCAGCTGTAAAGTCCCCAACCCACACTAGAATCCTGCTAGATGTAAAGTACCTAGTCTAAACTCCTTTTATGTTAAAAGTGAATGTTTCCTTTCCATTTCCAATCATGTGCTCATTTCTTATTTACAGAGAATATGGGACCATAGATGATGCTGATATTGACTTGCACATAAACATTGGATTCCTGGATGTAAGTTTTGTATCTTCCTGGCAATCTGTTTCCACTTCTGTAGGTTATCTATTTCTTTTCGAATTAATTCCTTTTCCCTCCTCTTTCTTCATCTATCATCGAGTAAATACTGAGAAAGACACTTGTGAGTGCACATGATCAGTGTTGTCAGCATTTTGGACGTACCGTGTTTTTGCTGTGTCTAAAACGCTGCGTTGTACAGTACAAGCACACTGGGTGTGATTTATAGAAATCCCATGCCCACTGTGCTTCTGATAGACGCTTCATAAACTGACATGCGCTGCAGGTTTCCATGCTGCAGCATGGCAATTTCTTACGGAGGTGCGAGTGTTCTCAGAGGGAGAAGACAGCGAAATATTCTGTACCCAAAATCCTGATTGTGGGCACAGACCATGTGTTCTCCCACACAGAACACTAGAGCCTCCGGAAGAGAAAACACTGTGCCAAAATGCTGACACTTCTGATCGGTTGCACGTATGCTAAGGGTCCAATTCATTAAGATTGGAGCTGTGCAGTTGTGCATGCCGGTCTGAATAATCAGCCTGCTAAAGTAAGATGTGTTAAATTTACTAAGACCGGTTTCACACCACGGCAAGAGCAGGGAGCTACCCGCGGTCCTGAAATCTCTGCAGGGGACAGCTCCAGGTGCTGAAGTTTAGCAGCTTTCACTGCTAAACTCCAGCACCCGGCTCCTGGATCTGATTTTATGTCATATCCGGCGCGATCTGGCGCCATAGACCCCCATGTTAGGAGGCGCCGAATCTGGGAGGATCCAGGAGGATCCGATTTTGTCCGATTTCTCTCTCAGACACAAAAACGGTGCAAGCAACGTTTTTGTGTCCGGGAGAAAAATCCAATTCTCACGGATCCTCCTGAACAGATGGAAACCGGATGGCAGACAGCTGCCATCTGGCTCCATCAGGCCCCATAGGGCTGCATTACTGCAAAATCAGCTCCGGGGCTGTCTGGTTTACAACCGGACAGCACCGGACCTGATCTTGCCGTGGTGTGAAACAGGCCTAAATAACAGTGACTGGAGTAACATTTCTGGTGTAGTAAGGACACCACAACGTTTCAAGAATTGTTCGAAAGACTTTGCCATGATCTGTTCAGTTCCAGCTCTGCCCACATTAGGAGACCTGGCTGAAACTAGCATGAAAACGACGAATGTCCCCAAATCTTTGCTCAACGTTGATGTGCAAATTTTTTTTTTTAGACATTTGAAGTTGTTTCCTGCTGGATGACTAGCAAAAACATTATCATGAATCAGGGCCTATAAGTTATAAAATGCCCCCGCCATTAATGGTCCTCCATATTTATTATCCACATGTTCTTATTTTTGGTCTTTTTTTATTCAAGTTAATGTTCAGACTTTTATCTTTCCTTTTGTTGTCCTTTTTACACCTCTGTAGGAAGAAGTAGCCACTGCCTGGAAAGTAATCCGCACAGAGCCTATAGTCTTACGCCTACGCTTTTCCCTTTCTCAGTATTTGGATGGCCCTGGTAAGTGATCCTTTGTCAGTGGAATGATTACAGATATTACATTTAGATTTTTAGTCTTTATATTTTATTACAGTTTACATTTTGAGGTGCATTAGTATATTTGTTTATATATAAATATATTAACCTAGTAACAATGTACTGAGTTATGGTATGCATGCTTTCAGGTTAGGGGAAAAAGCAATAAAATTATCACTTTATTTATTATAATCTGTCTTGATATTACTGCAATTCTCTGGAGCATGTGATTATCATTACCCTGATCCTATGTCAACAGAGTATCACACGCAGTCGTTTCATAAGGGCATCACAAATAGACATAGGTAATTACCTGATATCTGGTTCAGAACGACGCCATGTCGCCATGGAGATAACCCCAATTGTTTGTTCTATTTTGTCACATCATTGTGTATAGTGTGTCTAGATACCAGTTTGAAAGAATACAATCATTTTGTATTATAACACCTTTTAAAGGAATACATTTTTAGCAGTATATTTAAAATCAGATTTTGAGATAATTTTAAAGTAATAATTGTAATATTAATAATAAAAAAAACCTACATCAAAATAGGAGAGTGTGGGTCACATGACAAACCCTGAGAAAACCAGAAAGGAGCCATTTAATATAAAGGAAGAAGGGAATGCTGCTTTGATTTTTGACAGCCCCTTTAAATACAGTCAGTGGATCTCAATTATAACAGACCAATCAAGTTCACCAATATCTGTATATGCGCCTTATTTGGCAAAGCCACAGAATTCTTCACCAGATAAAAGGTACACAATTAGAAAGAATCTGTCAGCAGGTTTTTGCTATGTGATCTGACAGCAGCATAAGATAGGGGAAACAGGGACCCTAATTCCAGTGATGTATTATTTGGTTTATTGGGTGCAGCAGGTATGATAGAATCACAATTTTCTTGTTCATATCTAGTAAGCTCAGTATGTTGAGCCCTGTCTAACCTGTCTACACCCCTGATTGGCAGCTTTCTGTGTACATTGTATAGTGACAGATTGTTACTAATTAGTAATGAGGGCAGGTTGGACTGGAAGGCACAGAGAAGCATGTCCTGTAGTGAAAATCTACTCCTGATAAAAGACTGATTCTATTGAAACAGCAAACCACAGCCACATTGCTGGTTTCAGGCTCTTTCCCCTACATCATGGTGCTCTAAGATTACATAGAATAAACCTGATGACAGATTCCATCTTAGGCCATGGTCCTACTGACAAGAATTATATACAGGTAGTGAGAGATTCGCATAGTCTCGCATCGCACCGCCTGGCCGCCCCAATCTCTGGACAGGAGCGTGTCAGCTGTATAGAAATACATACTGCTGACATGCTCCTGTCCGGAGAACAGACAGCAGTGCCACGTATTGCAAAGCGAGATTTGCGTAAGTCTCTCAAATGTCTACTGCATGTGTCTCGCCAGTGGGACCATGTCCTGAGTGAGTTAGGCTGCATTCACACATCTTTAAATCATGGATCGTGCGAGGATTGCAATACCCTGCTCTACCGAGGCTCTTGACCAGAATGAACTGTCTCATATATGCTTATAAAGCAGTTATCTCAGGTGAGTCCTGCTGGTTAGAAAGAGTATTGTGATTTAAGCTCACACATGAATTTAGCTTTTGATAGCTAGGCTGCCATTTAATTTAGTTCTGTGTATAATCTGCCATGAAATTTAAGATATAAATTCGAGTAAAGTGATCATTTTAGAGGAAAGCTGACATATTTAATTTATTTTGCATCACTTTAGATTTTTCCATTTACCCAGGAGGACTAATTTGATGCATTTCTAATATTTAGTATGTTATTATAATTATTTATTTATATAGGCCATTATATTCCATGGCGCTTTACATGCTAAAAGGGCAGACTAGGACAACATAGTAACAATACAAGTAACAATAGCTGTGGACAATTCTGAGGTACAGATACAAGAGGGGAGAAAATCCTGTCCGCGAGGGCTCACAGTCTCATGTTTATTGTTTTCGGTTGTCTATCACTGTCCAGAATTACAAAATGGGTCATCTTGCCTTTTCCGTGTGAGGTCTAAAGAAAATATGCTAAAACATCAATATTAAGGGCGGCTTCACACCTCGGTTTTAAGGATCTGGGGGTGTCCGGTGTTGTGGTGCCCCACTCGTCGGGACGCCATGTAGGGGTACTGCACCCACAAGAGTGTGTATTAAACCCCTGTGACCAGGGACTGCGATGTCAATAGGTGACCCTCATTACACTCATCCACACACCTTAGGTCAGGGGACCATAAGGTTAACCGTTGCTAGGAAACCGGACCCGGTGGGAGGAACTTAGGTGGGTAGTGGAAGGCGGGAAAGTGAGTGAGAGGGAAAAGGGTCTGAGAGCGAACCCTGCGAAAAGCGCAGTGGAGGGCACCTCAGGACAGGTGACCCAGAGAAAGAAGGGGATCCTAGGTGTTCAGCTGCACCCGAATCCAGACCGGTACGACTCCCAGCCATAAGGATCCAGTCCAGAATTGGAGAACCGGCTCCTAGAGCGATGCGGGCGTTTATCCCCGAGCCGCCAAACCGGAGGGCGCAAGCTTTTTGAGAAGTCGCGGTCAACACCCGGCATAATTCCCTAAGGTCCCGTATAGGATCTGGAGGCCCAAGACAGGAACCTTCCATAGCGATCCATGAGGACCGGAGGTGGGCTCCATGCGCAGGAGCGCTAAGGAAGGAACAGAGGGAGAGAGGAACAAGGACAAATGAAAGGAACAGGCAGGCACACCACCGAGGGTCCCAAGTGAGATGTCCTAGTTCTCTGGTGACTACCCAGGCCAACAATACCTGTTAACTGTGTAAAGACGGTTTGCTGTCTGAGTCACCAGTAAAACCCATGCAGAGGTTAAGACTATGTGGAGTGTTATTTCTTCCCGCCTGCGGAGCCACCTTTCTTCCTAGTAGTGCTGACAGGCCAGCCTGAGGAGCCGCACACTTGTTCCCTTGCTAAGACTGTGACAGAGCTGTCTCCCTGTGTAAAATCCCTGTTCATCCATCACTGCCCCAGGGACCCCGCTCCACCTACGGGGACGTTACCAATAAAGCTGCCTCATCATCACCCCAGAGGTGTGCAAGCAGCGCCGGTATCATTACCGAATAAAATAGGTGGCGTCAAAAACTAATTTTATTTTATTTAACCCCTTTTTCAGCGCCCACCAAGGCCACGGGTCTGGGCACAGCCGCCCGTGACATCCTCCGTTAAACTACAGCTCGGACCAGGTACCCCACGGCCCTGGCGTGGGTCAGTGTGAACCGGACAGCCCCGGATTCAATTTTGGCCCCATAGTATTCCTATGGGGCTGGATGGCAGTATTTTGCTATCCAGTTCCCTGCTGACAGGGAGGATCCGGGAGAATTCGTTTTTTTCCCCGGACACATAATCGCAGCTTGCAGCGTTTTTGGTCCGGGGAAAAAATCTGACAAACTCGGATCCACTCAGATCATCCCGGATCTGATGCGATCCGTCGCCCCCTAACATGGGAGGCTATGGGCACCAAATCGTATCGGATCCGACAGAAAATTGGATCCGGCTGCCAGATGCCATGCGTTGAAGTTCAGCTGCGGCCGTGCGAACTCAGCACCTGGAGAGCTCCCGCCTGAGATTTCAGAACTTCAATTTTGAAGTTTCAGCAAGGGACAGCTCCTGCAGCTGCGGACTGCTGATTCCAGCAGAAAACAGGACCAGAGGGCATATATTCTGTTCTGAGCTGTCAGGTTGTGTTCGGTGCATCCAGCAAAACACCGGACACAGCCTGACAGCTCAAAACCGTGGTGTGAAGCCGGCCTAAGTTAAGACCATAGCATTCTAATTATTCTAAAGCCTATTATGCTCCAATAGACAAGACCAGGCAAAATCTAATGGCAAAATGGTCTGCTAACAGGTGGTCTTATCAGGGAAGATGGCCAGTGTGGATAATAAATGATGAAACCTAAAATCTACAACAGGAAATCTGCTCTAGATAAGGATTAGACTTTCTCAAACATATTAGAGAACATGTACAATTGTGCTAAAAAATGTACATACCCAGATTTTTTGCTTTCTTGGCCTCTTTTCAGAGAATATGATTGAGAACAAAAAAACTTTTTTTACACTCATGGTTAGTGTTGGGTGAAACAATTGTTTGTCAAACTACTGTGTTTTCTCTATTTAAATCATAATGACCATCAAAAACATCCAAATGATCCTGATTAAAAGTTCACATACCCTGGTGATTTTGGCCTGATAACATGCACAGAAGTTGACACAAATGGGTTTGAATGGCTAATAAAAGTAACATCGTCACCTATGACCTGTTTGCTTATAATCAAAGTTTCTAGTAGGAAAGGGGAATGGAGATATGTGCTCACCCAATTCCAATGGACCAGTGGTGCCTGGATTGACTGTCTGTAGAAGTCCACAATGTAGAAGTAAAGGATCCAGCACCAGACAGAACTCCATATAAAAGTTTCTTCTTTATTAAACCATGTCACAAGGCATAAAATTATTGTTGCATGTAAATATGGGAACGCAGTCCCAAGATAGGCAGCCTATCTTGGGACTGCGTTCCCATATTTACATGCAACAATAATTTTATGCCTTGATGACATGATTTAATAAAGAAGAAACTTTTATATGGAGTTCTGTCTGGTGCTGTATCCTTTACTTCTGCTTGTAATCAGTGTGTGTTCATAAAAGCTGAGTGAGTTTATGGGATCCAGAAAGACTCTTGCATCTTTCATCCAGCCACTGACGTTTCTGTATTGTGAGTCATGGGGAAAGCAAAAGAATTGTCAACAGATCTACGGGAAAAATTAGTTTAACTGTATAAAACAGGAAAGGGATACAAAAAGTTATCCAAGGAATTGATAATGCCAGTCAGCAGTGTTCAAACTGTGATTAACAAATGGAAAATCAGGGACTCTGTAAAAACCAAACCACAATCAGGTAGACCAACAAACATTTCAGCCACAACTGCCAGCAAAATTGTTCAGGATGCTAAGAAAAACCCACAAATAACATCAGCTGAAATACAGGACTCACTGAAAACTAGCAGTGTGGCTGTTTCAAGATACACAATAAGGAGGAACTTGAAGAAAAATTGGCTGCATGGTCGAGTCGCCAGAAGACAGCCATTACTGCTCAAATGCCACAAAGTATCTCACCTACAATATGCCAAACAGCACAGAGACAAGCCTCCAAACTTTTGGAACAAGGTAATTTGGAGTGATGAGACCAAAATCAAACATTCTGGCCACAACCATAAATGTTACATTTGGAGAGATGTCAACAAGGTCTATGATGAAAGGAACACCATACCTACTGTAAAGCATAGAGGTGGATCGCTGATGTTGTGGGGCTGTGCAAGCTAAAAAGGCACAGGAAACTTGGTCAAAGCTGAAGGAAAGATAAATGCAGCACATTATCAGCAAATACTGGAGGCAAATTTGCACTCATCAGCCCAGAAGCTGTGCATGGGACGTACTTGGACGTTCCAACAGGACAACGATCCAAAACACAAGGCCAAGTCGACCTGTCATTGGCTACAGCAGAACAAAGTGAAGGTTCTGGAGAGACCATCTCAGTCTCCTGACCTCAATATCAATGAGCCACTATGTGGAGAACTCAAGTGTGCAGTTCATGCAAGAAAGCCCAGGAATTTACAGGAACTGGAGGCTTTTTGCCAAGAAGAATTGGCAGCTTTACCATCTGAGAAAATAAAAAGTCTTATCTACAACTACCACAAGAAACTTCAAGCTATCATAGATGTTAGAGAGGGAAATACATGGTATTAAGTTCTGGGGTATGTGAACTTTTGATCAGGGTCATTTGGATGTTTTTGGTTGTCACAGTAGTTTGACAATAAATGGCTTCACCCAACCATTGACCATGAGTGGAAAAAAGTTTTTGTTTTATCATTCATATTCCCTGAAAAATGGCCAAGAAAGCAAAAACTCTGCCGGGGTATGTAAACTTTTGAGCACAACTGTATATAGTGTGTGTATATCATACATTATTCAATTAAGACCCTCATATTCTCCTTTACAATTAAATCACTTTACTTATTTTACATTCCCTACAGAGCCCACCATTGATGTATTTCAACCCTCAAACAGAGATGACTTTGCACTAGGGATTCAGTTAAAGAAGTAAGTATTGTGGCAAGACGACTCACTCGGCTGCATTCAGACGTAGACACAGGAATGTGTTTGGCTGCAGGTTTATTAAAACCTCATAAACCCAGCAGAATTGGGCACAAAAACAAAGGAGCGTCACTGGCTTGCAAGGTAAAACAAAACAACAAAAAAAACAAAACGAGTAAACACAGTCCGTATGTGTACAGGTCCGTCTGTACTGACTGGCTGCAGACTGCAGCTACTGCTCAGCTCAGCTCCACAGTCTGGAGCCTCTGCACATCAGTCTCTCTAACCACAAGAAAAAAAAACAGCCTTGTGCTTTTACTGTGGCTCAGCCACACCCTCAGGGGAGGTAGGGGGAATGACCTCCCGCCCTCTTAGTCATTCCCCTAAAACCACACACCCTTTTGAGATTAACCCCACAACACATAACATGCTGGGTAGCTTTTACAGGTTTTAGGTCACACAGGCTAGTAACCTGCGTGACACATACCTCCCCTCAACTACACGGCCAGTGACCGCGTCACACATTCCCCCCCTCTGCCCAAAGCCGGGGGTTTGGGCACCTACCGACACCAGGCAGGGAAGTCTAGAGAGGGCATCAGCATTTACGTGCAACTTCCCCGGCCTATGCTCCACCTGAAAGTCGAAGTCCTGAAGGGCCAGGAACCACCTGGTGACCCTGGCATTGTGTCCCTGCTTTTCCCTAAGCCATCTCAATGGGGCATGGTCTGACACCAATTTAAACCTCCGGCCCAGCAGTAATACCTCAGGGTATCTACGGCCCACTTTATGGCTAGACACTCCTTCTCCACCACTGCATAGTGCGTCTCACAGGATGATAGCTTGCGGCTCAGATAGAGAACGGGATGCTCTTCCCCATTTATCTCTTGGGAGAGCACGGCTCCCAACCCCACCTCCGAAGCGTCTGTCTGGACTATAAACTCCTTCGTAAAGTCTGGTGCAACCAGGACCGGTTGTTCGCACAGTGCTACCTTCAACTGCTGGAATGCAGCCTCTGTTTCCTCCGTCCATTTCACCATGGTAGATCTGGTGCCTTTTAGGAGATCTGTCAGTGGCGCAGCCATCATGGCAAAATTCGGGATAAACCGCCGGTAGTATCCCACCAAACCAAGGAAGGCTCTCACTTGTTTCTTGGTGAGCGGTCGTGGCCAGGTCTGGATTGCCTCCACTTTCTTGACTTGTGGCTTTATCTCACCTCTTCCGACGACATAGCCCAAGTATTTGGCCTCCTCCTTCCCAATGGCACATTTCCTGGGATTTATAGTAAATCCCGCCTTCCCAAGAGCATCCAAAATGGCCTGCAGTTTCGGAAGATGACTAGCCCAGTCTGAGCTAAAGACCACAATGTCATCGAGGTAGGCGGCGGCATACTTCTTGTGGGGGGCTAGGACTCTATCCATAGCCCTTTGGAAGGTGGCTGGAGCCCCCTGGAGTCCGAACGGCATCCGGGTATACTGAAAACATCCATCCGGTGTTGAGAAAGCAGTTTTCTCCTTAGCCGTCTGGGACATGGGGATCTGCCAATACCCCTTTGTCAAGTCAAGAGTGGTGATGTATCTCGCTGGTCCAAGCCTCTCGATTAGCTCGTCGACACGGGGCATCGGATAGGCGTCACACTTGGATACCTCATTCAGCCGACGGTAGTCGTTACAGAACCTCCACTCCCCGTTGGGTTTTGGCACAAGAACGATAGGGCTTGACCACCCGCTTTTCGATTCCTCTATGACCCCAAGGTCTAACATCCTCTTCACCTCGGCCGCGATCACCTCCCGACGTGCTTCCGGAATCCGATATGGCTTTAGATTCACTCTCACCTGTGGATCTGTGAGCACGTCATGTTCTATCACTTGAGTATGCCCCGGCAATTCCGAGAATAGCTCCCGGTTCCGCTGTAGTAGCTCTCGACACTGTTGCTTCTGGGCTGGCGAAAGGGTCTCTGCAATAGTGACTTCCTCCGCCCTGCCTTCAGGAGCAGCCTCCAAGCAAGAAGTTCCTGCAGGTTCCCGGTCCTGGTACGGCTTGAGCAAGTTCACGTGGTATACTTGATATGCCTTTCTGCGGCCGGGCTGGTGGACCTTATAATTAACGTCACTGATTTTTTCCACCACCTCGTATGGCCCTTGCCATTTGGCCAGGAACTTGCTTTCGACGGTGGGGATAAGCACCAACACACGGTCCCCTGGCTGGAACTGTCTTAGTCTCGCCGATCGGTTATACACCCTAGCCTGGGCTTCTTGGGCCCGGAGGAGATGTTCTTTCACAATGGGCATCACCTGTGCCATTCTTTCCTGTAGCTGGGCAACATGTTCAATGATACTCCGATGCGGCGTGACTTCAGCCTCCCAGGTTTCCTTGGCGATGTCGAGGAGACCTCTTGGATGTCGCCCATATAGAAGCTCAAACGGCGAAAAACCCGTGGAGGCTTGCGGAACTTCTCTGATGGAAAAGAGTAGGAATGGGAGCAGATAGTCCCAGTCTCGCCCGTCTTTTTCCACTGCTTTCCTGAGCATCGCCTTTAAGGTCTTGTTGAACCGTTCCACCAGACCATCCGTCTGTGGGTGATAAACGGAGGTCCGAATCTGGGCTATCCGGAGGACTCTACAAAGCTCCTTCATCACTTTGCTCATGAAGGGGGTTCCCTGATCAGTCAGAATCTCCTTTGGCAGCCCTGTTCGCGCAAAGATATGGACCAGCTCTCGAGCTATGGTTTTGCTGGACGAGTTCCTTAGGGGTACTGCTTCGGGGTACCGGGTCGCATAGTCCATGATCACCAGGATGTATTGATGTCCCCGAGCAGACTTCACTAAGGGTCCCACCAGGTCCATGGCAATCCTCTCAAATGGAACCTCTATCACCGGTAGTGGAACTAAGGGGCTTCGGAAGTGGGGCGAGGGAGCCGTTATTTGGCAGGTGGGGCAGGACCTACAATAATTGAGAATTTCCCGGTAACACCCCGGCCAGTAAAATCTCCTCAGAATCCTCTCCTGCGTTTTTCGACCCCTAGGTGTCCCCCCAGAACATGTGAGTGAGCCATGTCTAACACTTTCCTTCTGTATGTCCTCGGCACTAACAGCTGTTCTACTGTTTCACCACCCCTTAGTTTAGCCACCCGGTATAGCAACTCCCCCTGCACTGCGAAATGGGGGAATCTGGTATCAGCCCCCGGCTCTTGGGCAACCCCATTACATACAGTAACTTGGTCAAACGCCCCCTTTAAAGTCAAGTCCCGAATTTGATCAGTCCCAAAGTTGTCGCCAGATACGTCTAACTCAGGTACGTCCTCCATCTCAGTCTCCGCCTCGCCCTCATCGCCGGCGAGGACACACAAAGGAAAGTCCTTCCCAGGAGGCTTTATCGGGGCTTCTTCTCCAAGGACCTGGTTTCTGCACATGCTACTAAGTCCAGTTCCTCTCCCCCACAAGTCCCAAAACAAGGGAAAGTCACGGCCCAGTATAATGGGATGTATCAGGTCCTTGACCACCCCGACCTCATGGATTTGAGCACCGCAGTCTGTTTCAACGGTCACTCTGGCTACGGGATAGTTCTTGGCGTCCCCATGTATACAGCGGACACCCACGGTTCTGGCCGTGATCAGCTGATGGGGTAGGGTAGCACTAATCAAGGTCACCAGACTTCCAGAGTCCAACAGTCCCAGTACCCTGACTCCATCCACAGACACGTCACACACCTGTGGTCCCTCCCTGGATTGTCCATCCACACTACAGGCCGGATAGGCATAATAAGAGCACCGTCTGCCCAGGCTGCAGTCCATTGGCTCAGGGAACGTAGGGCACCTAGCAGCAATGTGCCCCGGGTTATGACACCGCCAACAAATCACCTCCGCCCTAGCAGACTTTGCTGGCCCATCAGTAGAACTGGGACGCCCTCCGTTTGCGGCTTTAGCCCCCTTACGTGGTGTTACTGCCCCCCTTTGGGTGCCCCAATACGGAGAGTACATTAGGTCCGGTTTTCCCAGGGACTTTTCCACCACCTGGTACCTCTCTACCAAGCCCACAAGGTCATCAGCGTTCCGAGGGTCTCCCTGGGCAACCCAGGTCTGAACCGGACGGGGCAGGGAATGAATAAACCTGTCCATCATCACCCGTTCCACCATCTGGGCAGGAGTGGCAGACTCGGGCTGTAGCCATTTCTGGACTAGATGTAATAAGTCAAACATCTGTGAGCGAGGGGGTTTGTCGCCCGCGTACGCCCAGTGGTGGACTCTTTGCGCTCTGACCGCCATAGACACTCCGGATCGCGCCAATATCTCTGCCTTCAATTTAGAGTACTCCTGTGCATCCTGAAGTGCCAGGTCATAGTAGGCCTTCTGAGGTTCACCGGTTAAATAGGGGGCCAGCATCTCTGCCCACTGCTGTGGTGGCAACTTCTCCCGCTCAGCTACCCTCTCAAACACCGACAAGAACGCCTCAACATCATCCCCTGGGGTCATCTTTTGCATCGCCCCCCTGACAGCCTTCCTAACATGCGAGTCATCAGTCGACTGTGGGGGTAGGGCGGACGCTCTGCTCTGGATGGCGTCAGCGAGAAGCTGCATCTGCTGCTGCTGCTGCTGGTGGTGTTGCTCCTGTGTTTTCTGCTGCAACTGGATCTGTTGTAGCAACAACTTGGTGGTTTCCTGGTGCTGCTGTTGCATGCTCTGTTGGCTCTGCACATGTTGTTGGTGCTGTTGCTGCTGGCTCTGCAGCAGGTGTTTGAGGACCTCCTCCATGCTGCCAGGCTTCTCTTAGCTGCAAAGAGACAAGAAACAAGAGGGGCGCTCCAATGGGTACTACCCGATTGTCAACAGGGGGGGGGGGGGTAGGTTTACACTAACCTTTCCCGGTTGTACCGCCCGTACAACCAGGATCTCCAGCCTGTGGTGTATTGTGCTCACCAAGCAGAGCCCAGCACTTCCTGGATGGCCAGATCACGTGACTGTGACATCATCCCAGGTCCTTCAGCCTTCTGCTCCCAGCGGTCTCCTCCTATGCAGCTCTGCGACTATTCCTGTTTCTTGCAGCAGATGCACGGGTTCCTGAGGAGCGTTGCCCGCATTCTCCACCAAGTGTGGCAAGACGACTCACTCGGCTGCATTCAGACGTAGACACAGGAATGTGTTTGGCTGCAGGTTTATTAAAACCTCATAAACCCAGCAGAATTGGGCACAAAAACAAAGGAGCGTCACTGGCTTGCAAGGTAAAACAAAACAACAAAAAAAACAAAACGAGTAAACACAGTCCGTATGTGTACAGGTCCGTCTGTACTGACTGGCTGCAGACTGCAGCTACTGCTCAGCTCAGCTCCACAGTCTGGAGCCTCTGCACATCAGTCTCTCTAACCACAAGAAAAAAAAACAGCCTTGTGCTTTTACTGTGGCTCAGCCACACCCTCAGGGGAGGTAGGGGAATGACCTCCCGCCCTCTTAGTCATTCCCCTAAAACCACACACCCTTTTGAGATTAACCCCACAACACATAACATGCTGGGTAGCTTTTACAGGTTTTAGGTCACACAGGCTAGTAACCTGCGTGACACATACCTCCCCTCAACTACACGGCCAGTGACCGCGTCACAGTATGTAAATGGGATGGGAAGTCACTAGGGAGAGGCATTTATAATATGAGTTCTACATACATGTCTTTCCCCCTAACTCAGTTTTCTCTATTTCAATGTTTAAGCTCATTAATGTTTGATTTTGATAAATGTTACGTTCCATCTTATTGTCTAACTGCATCTTGAGTTCTTCTGACACAATCACTTTTCATGTGTTGCAAACCTTTCTTTTTTTTCCAGAATCTTGTCCCTCTTCTCCTCTCATCAATGGCGGTATCTCAGTAATGAAGTTTTACGCTCACAGCAAGAAAGAAGGTTACGATGGCTTAGAGTCAGTGGTAGTATTAAGAGATTTCGAGCTGGACTTAGTATTTTCTCTCCAGTACCCAAGTAAGTATTCCATATTTTACACCAACAAGCATTATTTTATTATATTTTTTTCCTACAAATCTCCCTCTTGTGCATAATATACACAGTGTGTCTTTTGTAATGTCTACCTATCTTTGTTTTATTTTTAATCTTCCATTGAATGTGTCTAGTTTCTTAGCAGGAGAGCTTGCAGTAGCTCTTTTACAAGAATAGAGTTAGGAATAGGAGGCATAACCACTAGCTCATCAGGGGCTATCATTTAAGCCTTGTATTAAGTATTTTTACACAGAACGTTGTTATGAAACTTTAACACTAAGCGTATTTCATCACTAGGATTGGAAAATGCATCAGTTGGTCTTCAATAACTGACCACGGTTCAAGAGATCACAAGAAATTAGGTACAGAAAGTGCATTTCAACTACCAGAGCGTGCCCAAAAATGTTCTGTATATTGAGGAATTCGTACTACTAAATCACCAAAGAATATCAGCAAAACCAAAAATAGGCATATCTACTTACAAAAAAGCCTTAGTCTGTCTGTCTCCTAAATAGCGCCACCTAGAGGACACTGGTTGCAGCGTAGGCAGACCTAGGTATCTCCTGAAGGCTAGATTATAGAAAAAATGTTTCCATGCTCATGCGCAATAAGTGATGTGGCCGCCATATAGGGGTGGCCTTATTGCTTCCCCGGTTCATTACTTTAGGAAGAGATGTAGTCGTGAAATTTATTAGAATTGTAGTGGGGGTCTGGGAGTAAGATCTACAGATGGAAGTGTGCAATGGGGGGCCAAAACCCACTTGCATGGGCTAAAAGGCAACGCCCACCGACTAACACAGTGACGCCCACGTGAAAGCACAACATACATTCGGTAGGCATGACTGCCTTATTAGTGGGCGCGAATGGCTTCTTTGATGGGTGTGGTGACATTTCCTCACCTCCAATAGAATCATGCAAGGGCGAACTTCAACCACCTCTCAACCATACCTCTATTATGTCAGACCTGGAAGGAGCACATACAGTCTAGCATCTACCATCAGATCATATCTTATACGCTAGCCATTTTACTAATCCCACTGATGCGTAATAGCACTGATGGTGTAACAGCTGTCATATTTGAGCAGCAAAACATTCCCAATATTGCTCCACTTGCCAGATTTGAGATCACACACTAACCAGTACCATAGAGATATCGTTTTTATTCAATAACAGCATTCATCATATTTTGCATACATATACTTACTTTGTTGTTTGCATTTTAAACATTTCAACCCCTATTGCCACATGGGGTACTAAAGCAATTTACTCACATGATAAATGGGGAAGTAAACTCTTTAGAAGGAGGAGAATTTGATCTCTGGCACCATAAATTGTATGTTATACTGGAGGTCTAAGGGTACTTTCACATCAGCGTTTTTTTTAAATCGCGGCAGATGCGGTGAAAAAAACGCATCTGCCACGATTACCGCATAACGGCTGCACTTGCGGCACACTGCACTTGCGGCAAGCCCCATACTATGTATATGCGGGCTTGCGGCAGGTGCGGAAAGTGTGGTTTCGGCACTTGCGGCAGGTGCGGCCCGAAAAAACCGCGGCTGATCGCGTCTTTTTTTTTCGCGGCCGCACCTGCCACAAGTGCCAAAACCGCACTTGCCGCACCTGCCGCAAGCCCGCATATACATTGTATGGGCCTTGCCTCAAGTGTGCCGCAAGTGTGCCGCAAGTGCAGCCGTTATGTGGTAATCGCTGCAGATGCGGTTTTTTCACCGCATCTGCCGCGATTTAAAAAAAACGCTGATGTGAAAGCAGCCTAAGAGGGAAAACTTTTTCCTTGCGAAGAGTGACATGCCTGACATGAGAATTATAGGCCATGCATTGCTCCTTTCAGAAATTAAATATGCAGATAGCCACTTCAAATAAAAGAGGTTTATATATCTGACACCATCTATTTATCAGATGCAACAATCATAAAAGTCAATATCGATCCTTTAACACACCCTGCCACATGACTTGGGTTGATAAACCAAACCAAAAACTCAATTTGGAGACTTTTGGAGACATGCGTTTCGGGTGGTTTGCTCTCCTTGGTTCAATGCAGGAGAATTATATAACAATTACAATCCTTAATTTACTTAATCTATGGGCAGCATGGTGGCTCAAGTGGTTAGCACTACAGCCTTTTGCAGTGCTGGAGTCCTGAGGTCCTGGGTTCAATTCCCACCAAGAACAATCTGCAAGGAGTTTGTATGTTTTCCCCATGTTTGCGTGGGTTTCCTCCCATATTGCAAAGACATACTGATAGGATGTTTAGATTGTGAGCTCCAGGAGGGACAGCATTACTGATGTATGTAAAGTGCTATGGAATTAATAGCACTATATGAATAAATAAATATTATATATATTATATTAATTTTGTTGTAATCAACAGCATTGTATATTTTTGTTATCTCTGGTTACAAAAATGCCCAAATTAATTTTGGACGCATGAATGATTATTGCAGTTTCCCATGTCTTATCGTTCAGGAAGAAAGAATTATTCAACCCTGTTATTGATTTTTCTGTAGGAATCACACACCATATTGCTTAGTTCTTTTTTCTTACTTGGTGAAACATCTAGCAGTTGTTTGATAGCTTTATTTTCTCTGCCTCTGCTGGACTCATAGTACAAATCTATTGCAGGTCTCCCAGTTTTCCTGGGGTCCAGGATTCTGCAGTGCGGAGTAGTTTGACTGGATCAGACCTTAGAAGTGGCCTCACGGGGACAGATCTTCGTGTCCCCCGTCTGATGAATAGATCAGTCTCCTGTACACTACGAAATCCTAAATCTGAACTGTATGGAAGTCATACAACCACGACACAGGTGAGTCATTGAAACAGCCTTCATGTAAATATCTTTCAAACCCCACCATGGACAGCGTCTGCAAGGAGTTTGTATGTTCTCCTCGTGTTTGCGTAGGTTTACTTTACTCCTGGTTCTCCGGTTTCTTTCCACATTCAAAAGACATACTGATAAGAAATTTCGATTGTGAGCCCCAATCGGAATAGTGATGATGATATCTGTAAGGAACTGTGGGATTAATAGTGCTATATAAGCGAGTAAAAGAAATATATTTAACATCCCTCTAAAAGTAGGCATATACATGCAGACAGAAGCAGTCTAGCTTCTATTTAGAATGACAAACACTCTACCAACCTCAGTCTAGCCATGACAAAGTGATATCCAAGTATATGGATGGGAGCCTCAATATTCATAAGGTATCAAAAATGAACATGAACATAAACAGAGGAACATCAAACTGTGCCAGAATATACACACAAACACAATCAGATAACAAGAAAAAGAAACATTTGTCCTTATCTGGAGTGTCTTAGTCTGTATAGGTCTGGGGAACTAGCTTTCTACCTCATGGAGAGGAAGTTGTCTGCCAGCTTAAGAAGGCAGATAAGCTGATAAAGAAGCTTATAGCCACAATGCTTCTCTGGGAAATATGCAAATTGTCACTTCATTGAGGAAGTGGACGAACTCTAGCGCCACCTTTCGGTAGCTGTCCTCAAAGTCAAAGTTTGGGGTTCTGATCTGGCACAAATCCTTGGTCATATTAAAAGGCTTGTTAAAGAGTCGATTATGACTTTGGGGACAGCTACCGAAAGATGGCGCTAGAGTTCATCCACTTCCTCACTGAAGTGACAATTTGTCTGTATATACATTCTAGCAACGTATGATATGCCTTTGTTTTAGATCATGTCATCTTTTAGATATTTTTCCCATTAGTTTCTAAATTATGTCAATAAAGATCTTGTCATGATCAGTTATCCACTTATCCCTTTGTGGAAGACCACTATTTAGCCTAAACACAGAACAGAAAGCTAAAGAAGAAAGTGTCTAAAAGAAGAGGTGCCACATTGGATTCGTGTAATGGTAGGCTTATATGCAATAAGCTCAATGAAGATTGTATGTCCTTTAGTTGATGTGAATAGAATTTTTTATCTTTGGTTTCTTCCAATAGTTCAAATGTACACTGGTCTGCTGTATAATGGTAGCTGCCTTTTGAGAGTGTAAGATATGTGAAATTATACTTTAGGTTAATTTTAACCCATCTAACTAACCAGATTACACTGCATTATAATAGTGGAATCTCTTAACAGTGGGTCAAGGAGAAAGACTCTGGAGTGTTACACCGATATCCCACCACTGCCACCAATTATCATGGAGACAGTTGGGGGGGTCACACAGATATCCCACCACTGCCACCAATTTGTCACAAACAGCACTGTGAAGCTGGTTATTTGGGAATTTACAGTAAGCTTATTGTATATATGCAACTGATTCTAACACATGGAATATATATATATATATATATATATATATATATATCCAGCAATTAGCAAGAAAAAATAGCCGCACTCACCGGAGATGAATCTTGTAGTCTTTATTTCAAGTCCAAATCCATGAATTTTGAACAGTCAAAGCAGGGAGGGGGGTGCAAGGGAGGCGGATGACGGTTTACCGTTTCGCGGTCGTACACCGCTTCTACGGGTCCTCTATATCATATGGAGTGTGGCTATTTTTCTTGCTAATTGCTGGAGAGTTATACTTCTGTTTAAGCCAGCACCTCCGGGTAAAAGTTGCAGAGACTAGTCACGGGAGTGACGGTAGCCTGATGTAATTTTTATGCTAGTGCCCAGCGTTTTTCTTTTTGAATTGATATATATATATATATATTCCTCAGTACAATCAGTGCTCAGCTCTACAATAATCCAAGAAAAGATATTAGTTGCCACCACCAATCATATATACAGCTAGATTGGGCACCCTTTACAGGTAGCGCATATAGCTTTGGTGATGTGGTGTACAGAGAAAAGGAAGAAGTAAATTTTATACATTTACTCTGGAAGACAGTTTTTAAAGAATATACAAAATCTGTTACAAATGGGACAAAACAATGCAGTATACAATTACATAAAATATAAAGGATATACCAAAGAAACGTACTTGATTTGTGCTTGCAGGGGTGGCACAATTCACTTTTTCGAGGGAAATTCTCCTACTGGAAAATATGGATAAATCTTACACCAAAGTGCACCTTCTAGCTTCGAACCCGGATTATAATGTGGCATTTGTTTTTATTAACCTACTTTATACCCACATACCTCCCCTCTGGTGACTCATAGCAGGAAAAGTCATAAAATGTTGCTTCAGATTCAGAAAATGATAAAATCCCTACTTCCAGGATATCTTTGCCCTTGGATGTCCCAGCAAAAGATAATGTGGTTATGTTCCTTATTTTATCTTTTTATAGATATGAAATATGATATGGTTATCCTCAATCAGTTGCTTGATATTAATTAGGAGCTCATAGGCAAGTCTTGTAGTTATAAGAAAATGCATGTTCTTCTTCTTGGACCCAATAAGCTAAATATGTATTTTCCATCAATATTTGATCTTTATACACCCAATATACATAATTTTCCACCAGTGCCCAAAAGGTCTAAAAATATCTTTTGAACTGAACACACTGGTTCCTGGGCAAGGCTACTTCTCCACCCTTAAAGGGGTATACCCATCTCCAAGATCTCATCCCAATATGTAGTAGATGTAGTAATAATAACATTAGTAAATACCTCCAATTAGAAATGTATTATAGTTCTCTTGATTAGCTCTGTCCCTTACCTCATGTGCAGGGCATTGGAGTAGTTTGGGTATCCATAGTTATGACCATTCATAGAGTGTCAATTAGTTGCTAGTGGTCGTAACAATGGATACCTGATCTACTGCAATGCCCTGGACATTAGGTAGATGGCATAGCTAATCAGGAGAATTATTCTGCATTTCTAATTGAAGATATTTGCTAATAATATTATTATTATTACACCTACTACATATTGGGATGGGATCCTGGAGATGGGAATACCGATTTCAATATACAAAATCCAGGCTTCATGTATATTTCCCAACAGATGTACCAGTTTTAATTACCTGTTCACACCAAGAGGTCCTAGCAACAACGAACATGCCCTATCTCACTATTTCCTCAGTTATTATTAGTTTTTTTCTCCCTAACTATACTTATTCTCAGATGTTCAGTGTGGGAAGGTGGGTTTGGTCATTTTTAGAGAGACATCTTTATGGAATCTTTATAATTTTTCTGTGACACAGTTGTTTGGGATTTCCCATATATAGACATATCTATTTTAATTCCATACTACTCCATTCAATCTCTGCAGGTCAGTGGGCATTGCAAGACAGTTCCTACTCTTGAATATGGATTTCTAGTGCAGGTGAGTTGTCAGCAAATATTTCAAATTTTCTGTAATATTTAAAATTGTAAGTTTGTTTCCCTTATCTTGACTCACCAACACCTCAACCCTGAGATCCCACATTCAGTAATCAGTATTCTTTATTCTCATTCTTTTACCATTTCATTTCAATGTGGATGTGTCTAATGGTGCCGTCACACAGCACGATCTGGCCAGCGATGTCGGAAGCGATGCGCGGGTGCCCGCTCGGTTCTGACATCGCTGGCCAGCTGTCACACAGAATCGCTGCGGCCGGCGACACCGCAGCGATGCGGGCGGTGACATCGCTCGCTGGGCTGGGCTCAGCTCAGCGAGCTATCCGCAGCAACGCTGCGGTATAGGCTGGATCACCGTTGACATCGCTCTGGAGATATCACACGGCGCGATCTAGCCTTATCGCAGGTCGCCGGTTGACAGGTTTACGGTTCTTCCCGTAAACCTGTCAACCTGCGACCAGCGATAAAACGCGGTCGCGCCGCTCATTTACACAGCGCGACGTCGCTAGCGACATCGCTGATACGTCACTTTTTTGGCGATGTCGCTAGCGACGTCGCCAGGTGTGACGGCACCATTAGGGCTTGTGCAGTTGGTTGTAGATTTTATTGTCCCAGAGAGTACGGCTGATTATGCAAATAACACTGATCAAATTTTGATCCGAATTTGATCAGATTCAACATACTTTGATTCTCTTGAATGAGAGGATTGGATCACACTGTGAGAATAAGATGGAGAGCAAAGCGTTCTCCATCTTCTCCATTTCATGAGTCAGCAGATATCGGACTGCACTTGGATGACATCCGATTTTTCACATGTACTCATTGACTTACATGGTCCAAATATCTGATCAAACCCGGATATGAAGCAATTTTTTTTCTTCAGACAGACGCTGCCTGAGTAAAACATCCGACATGTGTGTGACCCTATAGACTAACACTAATCAAAGCGTGATCCAATGTTTTTTTGGATTAAACTCAGACAGAAAATACAGACATCTGCACCTGCCTTACAGTCATTTTTATTCCATAGATAATGAAGTATGCGGAACAGCGGCTACCCACACTGAATGAGTATTGTGTAGTATGTGATGAGCAGCATGTCTTCCAGAATGCATCTATGCTCAAGGTGGGTCAGTTTTGTAATAATCAGCTATGTTACAGGCATTGCTTTTTATTTCCTCTATTAATTTCCATCTATATCTACCATCTCATATCCCGCAGCCAGCAGTGTGTACAAGAGAGCTCTGCGTCTTCTCTTTTTACACTCTGGGAGTGATGTCTGGAGCTGCTGAAGAAGTGGCTACAGGAGCTGAGGTAAAGCTGTTCAAAAAATATGCATTAAGGCTGCTTGTTGGTTACTTAGAAGACAAAAGAAATGCAGTGAAAGCTGAGGCCTGCAGTAAATCGTGGAGCAGTGATCATTGACTCTTTGGCATCTCTTCAGAGGACCTCTCCTAAGAGTATGCACCAATTGTGAATTTACACTGATGAGTAAAAGGGTAACAATGTTTTGAACTTTTCACTTTCAGGCTCCATATGTCACCATACACCAAAGCTTTGAGCATGAGACTACCTTCATTTTATAGACAATCATCTTGGCTATCTCATAAATAAATTTGACTTGCTATTATTTAGCATAGGATTGGATATGCAAATTCATGTCACGTCACTGCATTGTTACTGTTTTAAACCTGGTGTTTGAAAAGTCTTTCTATTCCTGGATACTACAAATTGCAACCTGTTTTCATATTCTCTAAGCGCTCAGTGTGTTGTTAGGTTGATTCCCAAGCAAAAGCTCATTGGTTTAAATCAAGAAGCAGCCATAAAGGAGATTTCCTAAGAAAAGAGTAACAACATCATCTAGCTTATTGATTGGTCTCTCAACCAAAAAAATTGCCAAACTTAATCATGTGAGTCCAAACACATTGAAAAAGTAGAGACCGATCACTAATAGCTGTACTCATATGACTGTCAGTCCGCACTTAACTCCTGCAGCAGAAGGCTGTATACGCTGGACCGGGATGCAAGCTCTAAGATCCAGACTGTAGGACCTGTAGAAGCGCTCACTGTGCGAAACGGCACCTTTAGTCCGTGAATCCATCTTCCCCTCCCTGCGTCTTTGTACCCATAACTTGCGCCATTAAACAATTCTGCACTGACCAGTGAGTGGCAGATTTTTTTCTTCTTTTATGTATTATGAATCATGTGAGTGCCAAAACAGGTGGAAAAATATGAAATGAAGTCCATCCATCCATTCAAAAGCCAAGAGGTGGACACCCAGGCAAAATATTGGAGTCAAAAAGTCAGCTCACCACTAAGTCTATCAGTTCTTGCATGACAAATGGAGGTGACTCGTATGCTTCGTAATAGTAAAACCACAGACAGCCATGCAAGCACCATGCTTTATAAGAGTCTGGAATGGCGGCATGAATAAAGGTGAAGAAGCCTCCACTTCAATATTGTCATAAGAATCATCGGCTCGAGTTTGTAAAAAAAAGTGCAAAAAGTGAACAGTAAAATAATGGAAATAGGTGATTTGGAACAACAAGAAGACAAAAGTCAATAGACTAGGCTCTGTTGGTAGCAAATGGATCAAAAGAAATAATGGAAAAAAGGGCTAATGGATCAACAAATTGAAGGAACTGTTAAGTTCTGTGTAGGAAGCATGATCATATGGAGTTGTTCACAGCCTAAAGTGTTGGAAACTTGACCAGGATTGATGGTGGTCTCAATGCTAAGCTATATGTGATTATCCTTTAAGACAAGTTACTTCGTACATTAAAGTACTATGGGTATGAAAAGGGCAAACCTGCAGATGTTTGGGTTTGGCTGGACTTAAAAAAGTCTGGTTTGGGACTGGACTTGACACAAACATGAACCTGAACCCCAAACCCCATATAAGTCAATGAGGGCCCAAACTTTAGTGCTATAAAATGGTGGTAGTAAGGGCTGGGGGGCTGCAAAAGGAAGCAAAATGAGGATAACAGCATGACAATTATACTTACTGAGTTGCCTTGCCGCTGTCACACTGCTTCCAGGTCTGCCCATTAAACCTTGCTTCCCACGCCCACCTTGATTGACAGCGTCAGTGATTGGTTGCAGTCAGATTGCACCACAACCAGTTGCCCTCACACTAGCTCACTGGGTCCTTGAAGTATAGTGTAAAAAGAAACAATTGAAAAAAATGGAATAGAGTCCCGAGTATTTGATACCCAGCCCAGCCATTTAATTTTTTTTTAAATCAGATAATTTTTATTGACTTATTCAGACTGTATATAGCATTACCTCAAAAACAAGTTACATGTTTTTTAACAGTATAATGCACCCTTCCCCATTGCCCCACTCCCTTTCCATCCCAGACAGCATTAACCCCCCTTACCACAGACAATTACCCAACATTCTTTTGTACAAGTAAAGTTCTTAGTCGGAAAGCTCTGAGTTCCACCAGCCTTCAGTCAAGCATGCACTGTCTAGCCCATATAGCGCAACACTTATCTATATTGCAACCAAGGATTCCATAACTTCTTGTGCATTTTAACATTTTCTCTTTTCTCATATATGCCCCTCTCCAATTGAATAATATCGTTTACTTGTCATATATACTCTTCTCTAGATGGTGGGTCCTCCCGTATCCAATATTTGGCCCCAGCCATGCACTTTAGTTTGGCTGGGTATCAAAATATGGGGAACCCCATGTGGGCTTTTTTTAAATTATTTAAAGATATAATTTTAAAAAATTTCATGGGGTCACCCAATTTGGATACCCAGCCAAGATAAAGCAAAAAGCAGGGGCTGGTATTCTCAGCATTAGGAGTCCTTTGGTTATTGGGCCCTCCCCAAGCTAAAAATAGCACCTGCCCTAGAATTGCCAACACATCAGGACAATTGGAATGAGTAAAGCACCAGGATTTGGAGCATCTAATGGATGCACCAATTTTGGGGTCACTGTAGGGTGCTATTTTAGCCTGGGGAGGGTCCAATAGCCATGGGCCTCCCCAGGCTGAGAATACGAGCCTCCTGATGTCTGCTTTATATTGGCTGGGTATCAAAATTGAGGGGAACCCCATGCCTTATTTTAATTATTATTTTATAAATAAAAAAAAAAAATTGGGCCCCCCCATATTTTGATACCCAGCCAATATAAAGCACACAGCTGGGGACTGCAGCCTTCAGCCATGTGGATTAGCTGCACTGGGTGTCAAATATGGTGGTCCACACGTAATTTTTTTCAAATATTTATTTTACCGTAGTGTGCAGGGAAACCAATCACAGATGTCGGCACAGAGATGGGGGTCACAGTCTAATTGAAACCAATCACAGACACTGTCACAGAGGTGGGGGAATAAGTGAGTATTCATAAACTTTAATGAGATGAAATGGAAGCACTGTGCATTCAGCACAGAAACCCAGTGAGTATAAATGTTGTGCTTCAGTCCTCGACCAGTATGCACCATCGAGAGCGTGTAGAATAGACCTAAGATTTCGATCACAACATGCTTGAATTTGATCGAGGAAGTGTCCAGAAGGATTCAGACAGTATTAAAAGCCAAAGGTAGATTTACAAAATACTAACAAAATAATAAAAATTAAAATTTAGGAGCAAGACAACAACAATGCAGTGACATGACAAGAATTTGTATACCTAATGATATGCTAAATAATTGCAAACCTAATTATGAATGAGATAGCTAAGCTGATTTTCTATAAAATTAATGCAGTCTCATGCTATGGAGCCTGAAAGTCAACAGTTCAACACATTATTACCCTTTTGCTCATGAGTGTATACAAAAGAAATGTTATAATCCTCATACCGGCTGTTAAGCCTAACAATAGACTCATCCTTTCTATTCTTCATGGAACACTTTTCATCAGTCTCATTATCATCACAGACAACGTTACAATGAAATGTACACCTTTAGCATAGCATACGCCATTCACAATACATTTCTCTTCCCTTCACAATCACCTTTGTCTTGATCAGAGTATGGCTCATTAAATACTTCAATAAAACACTGTAGGGTCTGAGTCAGTCAATTGTTGCCTTGACCCCAAGTTTTAAAATTACAAAGGGAAAAAAACAATGGTACAATTTGTTATGCAATTTCTCACGCGTTTGCCAATACTCTATATGTGAATGAAAACAAATTTTGAGGCACAGTGCAAAGCTCAGAAGGTAAGAAGTGCCATATTGCAGTGCAGATTTTGCTGGAATGTTTTGAGAGTTCCATGTTACATTGGCAGAGCCCCTGTCAAGCCAGAAAAACGGACCCTCCCCCCATAAGTGACCCCACTATACAAACTACACCTCTTGATGAATTCATCTAGGAGTGAAGTGAGCATGTTTACACCACATCTGTCTCACAGAATTTTATACCATTGGAAAATGAAGAAAGAATAATTACATTTTTACCCCTAAAATGTTGTCTAGTCCCAAGTTTTTAAAATATATATAAGGGCTAACAAGAAAAAATGGATCACACAGTTTGTTGAGCAATTTCTCCTGAGTGTGCCAATACCTTACATGTAATCAGTAACTACTTTTTAGGCACAGTGCAAAGCTCAGAAGGAAAGGAGCGTCATATTATAGTGCAGATTTTATTGTTCTGGTGTGTGGGTGCCATGTCACATTGGCACAGCCCCTGAGGTGCCAGAACAGCCGAACCCCCATAAATGAACGCATTCTACAAACTACCCCCTCAATGAATTCATATAGACGTGCAATGATCATATTGACACCACAGATGTATCACAGAATTTTAGACCTTTGGGCAGTGAAGAAAAAATAATTAAATTTTTACCACAAAAATGTTATCTTAGCCCCAGGTTTTACATGAGAAACTACGATAGGTAAAAATGGCACCAAAATTTGTCACACAATTTCAGCTAAACTTGGCAATTCACCATGTGTGTACAGTCTGGCTTAGCCACATGGATCACATTTATCTGTGCTCTATGCTGCCCTACTTCATGGTTGTCATCTAAACTTTCAAATGACATGATTTAGATCAGAGTTCCCCAACTCCAGGCCTCAAGGCCCGCCAACATGCAGGTTTTCAGGATTTCCTTAGTATTGCACAGGTGCTAATGTGATCATCTGCACAGGTAATGATTCCAACCCCTGTGCAATACTAAGGAGATCCTGAAACCTGCACTGTTGGTGGGCTTGAGGCCTGGAGTTGGAACTTCTGATTTAGATGATACCCCTGAGAAATCCATTCCCTATAATGAGGCAGTAGAATTACTCTGTACTCTGTCTGTCCTCTTTTTAAGAAAATTTAAAAGGATTGACACCGCTGGATCCTAGGCAGACACAGTCCAAAATGACTCCCAGTGCCTCATTCAGTTTACTACTCTCCCTATGGAGTTCTGTCTGAATCATGTATTTTAGAGAGTTACATTTAAATCCCGGTGTAAGCATTCAGCGTAAAGGGCAGGATAAATGTGAGCCAATCTTTGGGAGGACGACTGAATAAATCAATAGCAGGTCAAGAATTGCTTTTATTTATTTTTTATAGTTGTGTGGTTGTGATTAAATGGCTTTATTGTTCAAGTTTGTGTGATTACAGCAATACCAGATTTATATATTTTTTTATTTTTGAATACTATCACACACTAAAAAATGCTTTTTTTACGTAAAAATATTTTTTCCATCACCATATTTTGAGAGCTCTAATTTATTTTTAGATTTTTGTCGATAGAGTCTTATTTTTTGCAGGATTAGTTGAATGTTTTTATTAGTGCCATTTTTAGGCACACTTACATTTTTGATTTTTGGATCATTTTTTATTTAAATCTTTGAGAGCCAGAATGAACATAGAACAACAATTCTGTAATTGTTCTTTTTTCTTTTTTTTACACCATTCACAGCATGGTAAAAGTGATAAAACAGTGTGTTTTTCTTGAGTCAGCACTAGTACACCGATACCACATTTATATAATTGTTTTATGCTTTGCTACTTTTACTCAATATAAAGCATTGAAAATAGAAAAAAGAACTGTTTTTGCATCGGTCTATTCTGAAAACTGTAGCTGTAGTGTCATTTTTCATTATTACACATCACTTAATTTATGGACATGTATGGTTTGATTTTTTTGCCTGTGTGGACTGGAAGGGTTGTTATCAACATCTGGTAAGAAATACATGGCAATAGCACCTTACAAATATATTTACTTAGAGAATTGGTGACATGTTCATTACTTATTTCATCCTCTGTAAATAGTTTTGGGGTCAAATTCTTCTTACAGACTCCAAAGCAGGTAAACTTGGCAGGACCATTCCCTTTAAGGACTAAAGCAGAAGACCTGGCAGGACCCAGTCCTGCTCATATTTATGTTGTTATGATGGTCTGTTTTTGCATCACATCTTCTGCAGGTTGTGGGTCTGCTGGTTGCAATGTGTCGAGCTGCCCTTGAGTCACCACGGAAGAGTATTATATTTGAGCCATACCCTTCAGTAGTGGATCCAAATGATCCCAAAACACTGGCCTTTAACCCTAAGGTAAAAATTGTTATACTATATAATTTATAACTCATACTGCTGATATTATCAATTTTTAGAATCCGAATTGTATTTTACTCTTTGAAAAAAAAATGCACAACATGAAATGTACAATGGTCTCCATCTAATGCTAAAGTGTAAATAAGAAAAGTATGGAGGTGCTTAACTTTGTCTAAACGTCTGCAGCTGTTTCTGCACTGAATATGTTAGCTGATATAGTCATTCAGATTGTACAGTCATGGCCAACGTTTTTGAAACTGAGACAAATTTTGGTTTTCACAAAGTTTGGTGCTTCAGTTGTTATAATTGTAATTTGCAATAATTCTAGATTGTTATGAAGAGGAGTCAACTGATTTTCAAACATTGCAAAGTCATTTCTTGCCATGAAAATTAGCAAACACAAAAACACCATTTCCACTGTATTTAATCATTGCCACAAAATGACCTGTTTACATCATTTCAGTAACCTTCTCATTATCTCAGGAGAAAGTGTAAACGAGGACAAGACAGCTGATATGACTGTATTATGCGTATTGATCTATAAGAACAGACTACTTGCTTTAAAATATGACTGGTGCTTGAAATCATTGTCTTCTACTGTTAACCATGGTTACCTCCAAGAAAGCATGTGCAGTCATCATTGCTTTGCATTAAAAAGGGTTTACAGGCAAGGACATTGCTGCTTGTAATATTGCCTTTAAAGCATTTATCAGATAATCAAGAACTTAAAAAGTTCAACTACTGTGAAGAAGGATTTAGAGTGCCCAAGAAATTCCAAGAAGTGGCCGGACCATCTCCTAAAGAGTATTTAGCTAAAGGATTGGCTTAACATCAGGCTATAGCTTTCTAAGGAATGGTAGAAAAAAGATATCAGTGCATCTGTACACACAGGGAGGTGAATGGTTTTGGAGGCTGCTCTGGTGTCAAGAACAGCAGCAAATGAGCCTCCTCTCTCCAAGAAAGACATCAAGGACATACTGACATTCTGCAGAATTTCTTGCATAAACTTGATTTACTTGTCAATAAAAGTTTAATAACTTATAATTGTGCTTTTATAAACAGGAAGACATATGACTAAAAGATCAAAAAATGTTCAAGCACCATACTTTGTGCAAACAAAAATTTCAGTCAGTCTCAAAACCTCAATCTTCCTACTAAGTATTGCAGGGTTTTTATTAAAAAGAAATGGAGAGAAGCGCACATATGGCCGTAAATGTGTAAAAATTGGAGTGTACTATGATAGTACAACTCACCTTGTTGGGTTGTGTGAGTCACAACCACCTTGACCAGCAGGATGGATGGTGGCTGCTGTGGACCCCCGTGAGATCAGCAATCTGATACCAGTGTTGAAGGATGGGTTTGAATACATCCACGCTGACCACAATGGGACACAGGAGTTTGTGAAGATTCTTTAGTTTGCCTTGCCAACGCGTTTCGTAGCACGCAGGCTACTTACTCAGGGCTATTAGGCCCCATAAATCTGTTTTTATGTGCATGTAGTGTAGTGTATCTTAATATAATACTGTCTTCTCTGGTATCTCACACCGTTCTGCTCCTCTTCTCAGTGACGTCAGACGCACACTATGCTCTGCGTGACCCGAAATTGGTTTATACAGTGTAAGTCTATGGCGTCAGAATGAGGTTTCATAAGATAACATTTTAAAAGAGACTTTTGGTTCAAGCACAGAGCATAAATTGATCCAGCTGGTCTGAAGTGCAGTGACGTCACTGAGAAGAGGAGCAAAACAAGGCTGGACCCTGGAGAAAGCCGTGGTAGGTGAGTATATTAATACACACACTACATTGCATTCAAATATATGCAGATTTATTTTTTATAAAGAAATCTTCATGGAATTGCTTCATTAATACAGTAAATCAGTTGTTTTTTCTTTAGAATTATGCTACTGATATTAAAGTGGTTGTCCCATCTTCGCAAGTCATCTTCTATCAACAAGAAAGGTGATAAGTTGCTGCTCACAGGTGTCTCACAGCTGAGAGCCTCATAGATCCACAAGAATGGGCTTTGAAGTGCCCAGTTTGACTAGAACAATGTCTACGAATGAGTGCCACAATTCCATTTGTTTCATATGAGGCTGTTGACTATAGCATTTGGCTATCCTTAGTATTTTAACAGAGCTTTTCTTGGGATCAATGAGAATCGCAGAGATGGGACACCTAAGGCTACATTCACACAGTGCGTTTTTGGTTTGTTTTTGCTCATCAATTTTTGTAGCCAAACCAGGAGTGGGTGATAAATACATAAGTGGTGATGTGCTTCTATTATACTTTTCCTCTGATTGTTTCAATCCTGGTTTTGGCTACAAAAACTAATGAGCAAAAACAGACCAAAAACAGTGTGAATGTAGCCTAATAGCAGGTCTCACCTACTCTGGATAATTGATAAGTTGCTAAAGTGGGACAATCCATAATAACTTATAAAAGTCACGCTAAGGCTGGGTCACACACACAGATATCTGTGCAGATATTGTTCACAGATCTCTGGTTGAAGTGAAATCATGGACAATTGGTCTATTTGTATATGGCCACAAAATGGATCAATTTGTCCATGATTTCACTTCAACCAGATATCTGTGAACAATATCTGCCCAGATATCTGTGTGTGTGACCCCAGCCTAAGACACTTTGTAAGTAATATATAATATAATAGGTTCAAGGCTTTCTGTATAATTTTTTGTGTCATTCTTTGGAAAAAACTTTTGAAAGTAAGCAATGCATTTGACTGTAATAGGACCATATTGTCTTACAAACAGAATACTTAATGAATAAAATATTATTGTTTCCATACACAGGTTAGAAACATTTTGGAAATTATTTAACAAGTTTAATAGGTTACTTAGGGGCTTAGCTACACCATACCGAATGCATAAGTTCTGTAGTGTCCTCAACAACCATGAACATACAAATGGCTGGAAATGTAAATAACTACAGGAACCTAATTCCAATCTGAGAGCTGCTGACCTTTAACTGTGGGAAGACTGCACTGCAGCAGGTGGATTACAGCTACATCAGGCCTTCAGACATGATTGTAGTGACAACTGCACTACTTAATGTCAGGGTTCCTGACCTAGTCACTCTTGATTTAACCTTGAGCTATATAGTGACCTGATCCAGTCTACATAAAATAATTGAAAGAAACTGAACTTTGTACAATTCCAATATCTGATCACCTTGATATTCACTGTACTACTATACAATAACTATACTGTATATACTCAGTATATACTTCAAGAGGACTCTACAGAAGATGCTGATGTCAAATGGTCCACAAATAGTACAGATATAAGAGTTTGTACATTATAAAGCTCCGAACGTCATACATAATGTACCCAGTATATTATGCAGCTTCAAATGCTATATATCCAAAGACTGCATCAATGGTAATATTCATATAGCTTTTTGATCAATAAGGCATACGCAAATGTAACAAATTATTAATAAGGTTCCTCCCCTGTGTGACATGTCGGGGCTGTAGTTTTGCTTTCCCAGTGTATCTACATACACTGGGAAAGAAAAATAAAAGAGCATGCTCAGTACACTAAAACTGCTGTGCGCTGCCTAATTTCACTTCCACAATGTATCACATACATTGCGGAAGTGAAATTTAAGTAAAGCAGGTGTTAAAAATAAAAAATCTCTATTCTCACCTTTCCAGCCATCCCCTGATATCGGCATCTTTCTGCGGTGGCTTACAGGACCTGCCGTTACTTGGCAACCCAATCAGCTGATCGTGTCACATGACCGGTTACCGCTGTAACCGGTCATGTGACCGATGACTCTGATCGGGTAGCCCCGCCCAGCCAGGTCCTGTAACCATCGGGAGCTAGATGCTGACATTGGGGGATCGCTGGAAAGGTGAGAATAGAAATTTTTTATTTTTAACACCTACTTAAATTACACTACCGCAATGTATGTATATACATTGCGGAAGTCAAAGTGCCCCGCACTGCTCATTCTGTGTCCGGACTCGTGAAAATCACGGACCCGGACATAGAAATAGGTCACCTCCAATGGTGTCCTTTCCTGTCTGTTGGGTCCTGCAAAAAGTAGGATCCCACAGACAGGAAAAATATCACTATGTGAAACCACCCTAATGGCCCCTTTACACGCAGCTACAGGTGACAGGTTTTCCACAGGTAACTTACTGGTTGCAGTGAAATCATGGAGACATAGTTCCATTTGTACACAGCACCAAGATAGAACCATGTCTCCATGATTTCACTGCAACCAGTAAGTTACCTGTGGAAAACCTGTCACCTGTAGCTGCGTGTAAAGGGGCCATAACTAATGACGGATCCGTGGGCATCAGTGGCATCTGTTGGCACAGATCCGTGCCTGTCCGTGTGAACCTTGAAATTCAAGGATCACCACGGATGTGCAAAAATCGTGATGTAAAAGCAGCCTAAGAGTGAATTGAGTATTTGGAAAAAAACATTGGGGTATACTAATTTGTTTATATGAATATGCCCCTGGGTTAATATGTTTTTGTACTCCCATATTTGTATACTATAATTTTTCTGGGGGCTTACTGTATGTAATACAATAAGCTGGTGTTCCATCATGAATTACAATGAAGTGACTGAATTATGTCTATGTTCACTGCAGAAGAAGAACTATGAACGTCTCCAGAAAGCCTTAGACAGTGTTATGTCAATTCGGGAGATGACCCAGGTAACTTAAAAAGGCAAAATTTTAGATATTTTAAGGAAACAATTCATGAAATGCATTGCTTTTATTAAGGTGTTTTTTTTTTCTAGGGATCATACCTGGAAATCAAGAAACAGATGGATCGTCTTGATCCATTAGCCCACCCCCTCCTACAATGGTAAGGCCATTTTCTTATGTTGCTTTTAATTATTCAAGTATATCTATCATTTATGCAGTTTCCTGAAAAAAAACACCGGTGGTACTAGTCTGCAAACTGTGGCTCACAAGCTTCTTAAGAACAGCAACCCCCAGTCAGGGCATGTTGGAAGTCATAGTTATCCTACATCTAGAGATCTACAGATTGTAGATCAAAGATAGGAGCAAATATAGGATTGTTTAAAAGATTTATTTTGCCTATATTGCTCCAAGACAGTTATTTTTTCTTAAGAAACATGCAAGGACCACAACCTGGACGTTATAGTAGTAACAGGGGCAAAACCCTACTCAAAAATAGTTGCAAAAATAAGAGCGTTCTACAGCCCACAGATATTTACACCAAGAGACGTCCACACAAGTGTTAATAATGCAACAAGAATTTATTTGGAACCCATCTCAATGTGGACAACACAAGTATAACTTGGTTAAAATATAACAAAAATAACAATGACCAAAAGAAATTAGTGAGAATGAGAGAAACAGACGCACACTAGTTTGGATAGGTAGTAAGTACTGGTATAAACCAGGACGAGGGTAACAGTGTAAAGTGACCGCACCAGGAGCTATCACAGTTTTGACAGAATATGGGGTAGTAATAAAGGGTACTAGCCCTAATTCCCAAAAGGGGTTAATCCCCAACCCTATCTAAAGTGCAGGTGAGAGCTTTACATATACATAATTCACTACTTACCCATTCGTCCAACCCAAGTCAGTGCGTCTCCCACTACTGGATACGTGTCAGGTCAGGCACCAACACGTGTTTTGCGTCAGCTGCTTTGGGGGGTGAAGCATTTAACTGCTGTTTAATAGATTGTTAAAAACATTTATTTTGCCTGTATTGCTCCAACACAGTTGTTTGTCTTATTTCAGGATAATCTCCAGTAATAGGTCCCATATTGTAAAATTGCCCCTGAGCAGGGTAAGTGCTTGACCACAATGTACAGTCTAATTGAACAGATATTATTGTGAGTGAATATGAGGTCCTAATGTTAGAAGTGTGTTATATTTGTATCTTATCATAACTTTAATCACTTGTATGTTACGTGTTAATCCATTAGAAATTAACAAATTTAAAGGGGAACTCCGGGGAGATCATTTTTTTTATACTGTCCCTGCCCTCCTACATGATGAAGCAGAACTGTACACTGCAGTTCTAGGATCTCTAAATCACTTATAAATCAATAAAATCATATCTGTTCTCAGCCTCACCCCTCCCTTCGGAGAAAGAGAAATTCAGCCTCATGATGCTGTAGAGATCAGGAGGTGTGTCGGGGGCGTGGACACTGGGGGCTCCAGGATCATCTTACATTACTGCCCCCTCATACACTCTATATGCACAGGGGATGACAGGGGGCGTGGACCATTCACCCCATGGTCACACTGCAATCCTGCCCCTGATATACGCACTATGTAATGTTCTCCCTTCAAATAGCCATCATGTCACCAAGCAGATATAAATACACGTTGTGATCTTTTGCTGTACAAAGATATGATAGTGCATAATGTGTACTGTCATGTATCAGGCTAGGAGCAGAGACAGAGCACTGCATTGATTGATTCATCAGTGCCATGGTCTCCCATCCCCCATATCAACTTGGTAGCTTCCTGTCCCCTGAAGCTTTAGCACTATGCATGCCTGAATTTCTCTGTCCCCGAAGGGAGTGGTGAGTGCTGAGGAGCAGAAGGGCCGCACTGTCCATTGGACAATGTGAGCCCTTAGGCTCAGAGGAAGGAGGCAGGGGGAGCGGCAGTGCTGAAGGGGGCGGCTCCTGCTGCTCCACTCAGCCACTATGAGGAAGTCGGCTGCTGGATTTTGCAGGGTAGCAGGTACAGCTACGCTGATAGCACCCTCCTCCTCATTCTTCAACCCATGGCCGCTGATAGCACAACGGGATCCCACCTCCCGCTCCTCAGGCGGCCTTCATGCACCCCTGAGGAGCAGATATGATTTTAATGATTTTTATGAAATTTAAACATCCTAGAACTGTAATGGACAGCTCAGCTTCAAACAATGTACGAGGGCAGAGACAATGCAAAACTTTTTTATCTCCCCGGAGTTCCCCTTTAAGTTGGTCAGATCCAAATCAGAATTTATAGACCTGAACTGAAGGAAAGTCACTAAAAAGTGCCAAACATGCGCTCATACATACGCTGGCATATAACTGATGCTTAAATCATGCATTTTTGTTGTGTTTTTTTAAAACTAGTTTTATTATACATGTACTGTAGACAAATGACACATACAGTCATGGTCAAAATTGTTGGCACACTTGAAATTGTTACAGAAAATATGGTGTTTCTCCCAGAAAAGTTTACTGTTATACTTATCTTGAAAAAACAACACAGAAAAAAGACAAATTGGACATAATTTTACTAAAATTCCAAAAATGGGCAGGACAAAATTGTTAGTACCCTCAACTTAATATTTGGTTGCACAGCCTTTGAAATAAATAACTGCAATCAATCGCTTCTTATAACCATCAGCAACCTTTTTACACCTCTCAACTGGAATTTTGGACCACTCTTCTTTTGCAAACTACTCCAGGTCTCTCATACTTGAAGGGTGTTTTCCCCTAACAGAAATTTTAAGATCTCTGCACAGGTGTTCAATAGATTTAGATCTGGACTCACGGATGCCATTTCAGAACTCTCCAGCACTTTGCACCTATCCATTTATGGATGCATCTTCAAGCGTGTTTTGGGTCATTGTCCAGCTGGAACACACCATGACCAAGGACGCAAGCCCAGATTTATGACATCGAGTGCTACATTGCAACCCAAAATTCTTTGGTAATCTTATATTGTATGATGCCTTGTGCATAGTCAAGACACTCAGTGCCAAAGTCAGTAAAACAACCCCAAATATAATTTTTAGGCCTCCACCATATTTGACTGTAGGTCCTGTGTTATTTTCTTTGTAGGACTCATTATTAATAATAATAATATAATAAATCTTTATTTATATAGCACCAACATATTCCGCAGTGCTTTACAGTACAGTGATATACAAATGGTCATAGGTAACAATGAAAAATATACAATACAGTAAGTAATTAAAGTAGAGAATCAATGTAAAAATCCAATAAACTAAACAGAGAATCGATGTAAAAAGTACAATAAATAAAGCAGAGAAACAATGTAAAAAATACAGTACAGCAATTAGATACAATACAATAAGCATAGAATCAATGTAAGTACAATAATTAAAGCAAAAATAAGGGTGACCATGCTCAAATAAGCTTACAATCTACAAGGAGATGGGGGTTAGACAAAGTACAGGGGCTTATTACAGTGGTGGTCCAGGCATCTTAAGGAAGTGGGGGATAGAAATTAATGGTCACCAGACAATCTGTGTGGAGCTTTTGGGTTTGGTGGAGTTTGAAGAAGAGTTATGACCAGAGAGATTGTGAATGTGCTATATATAGTACAAAGGACTTCTATTAGAGAGCATGATAGCCTGCCTTAAAAATATGTGTTTTTAGGGTGCGTCTAAAGCTATACAAGTTGTGGAGAGTCCTGATTTCTTGGGGTAGAGCGTTCCAGAGAATTGGTGCATCTCATGAGAAATCTTGGAGCCGGAAGTGGGAAGATCGGATTAGTGCAGATGTTAGTCGAATGTAATTTGTAGAACATAGAGAACGGGTGGGGTGATAGACAGAGATGAGTGAGGAGATGTAGGGAGGTGCTGCACTGTGAAGAGCTTTGTGGGTGAGAACAAGCAGTTTGAAATGGATCCTGTAGAGTATGGGCAGTCAGTGTAGTGACTGGCACAGAGTGGAGCCACCTGACAAACAATTGGCCAAGTCGGTGATCCTGGTTGCAGCTTAAGAATGAACTAGAGAGTGGAAAGTTTAGAGAGGGGAGGCTGATTAATAGAGAATTGCAGTAGTCAAGGCGGGAATGAATTAGGGCCGCGGTGAGGGTTTTTGTTGTTACCATGGTGAGAAATGGACGGACTCTAGCAATATTCTTCAGGTGCAAGCGACAAGAGCGGACGAGACATGGTATATAAGAGGTGAGGGAGAGATTGGTTGCAAACATAACACCCAGCCAGCGAGCCTGCTGCCTAGGCGTTATCCTGGTGCCACACAGTGAGAGATTTTCGGTAAACAGTAGAATGATGTGACTTAACAAAAAAGCCCTATCTTGGTCTCATCTGTTCATAAGACACTTTCTGAGAAGGATTTTAGCTTACTCACATACATTTTGACAAACTGCAGTCTAGTTTTTCATTTCTCTGTGTCAGCAGTGGGGTCCTCCTGGGTCTCCTGCTGTAGCATTTCATTTCAGTTTAATGTCAATGGATAGTTTCCGCTGACACTGATGCACCCTGAGCCTGCAGGACAGCTTGAATTTCTTTAGAACTTGATTGGGGCTGCTTACCCACCATCTGAGCTATCCTGCATTGCTACCTTTCAAGGTACCGTCACACGCGGCAATTTTGCAAGCAATTTCACTGGCAATTTGCTAGTTGCAGTGAAATCATGGATACATGGTTCTGTTTTGTTGCCGTGTAGAAATGGAACCATGTATCCATGATTTCACTGCAACCAGCAAATTGCCAGTGAAATTGCTTGCAAAATTGCCGCGTGTGACGGTACCTTCAGGGAGATTAGAAACAGTGCCATGGGTTGTAAACTTCTTGATTATCTGGAGAAAGGAACATCAAGATCTCTGGAGATGGACTTGTAACCCTGAAATTGTTGATATTTTTCAAGTGCTCAGACAGTTCTCTTCTTTCTGTTCTCCATGCTTAGTGTGGCACACACACATACACACAATGCAAAGACTAAGGCTGGGGTCACACTTGCGTTTTTTACAAGCGTTTTTGTAGACCAGCGTTTTCAAAAACGCATGTAAAAACGCACCCATAGGCCCCATGTTAAAAAACGCATGCCCTAATAGCAAAAACGCATGTGTGACAGTACCATGCGTTTTTGGTGCATTTCCAAAAACGCATGCGTTTTTATAACATGGGGCCCTATGGGAAACGCATGTAAAAACACATGGTACTTTAGTACCATTTAGTGCCATCCATAGGGGCCCATGTTAAAAAACGCACCAAAAAATAATGCATGCACTATTTTTTGGTGCGGATTTAAAAACGCATGCAAAAACGCAGGGTGTCATCACACACCTTAAAAAACGCATGCTGAAATGAAAAAACGCATGGAAAAACGCATGCGTTTTTAAAAGGCACTACAAAAACGCATGCCAAGTGTGACCCCAGCCTAAGTCAACTTAACTACGTTTTATCTAGTTTCAGGTGTGATTTTCATATTGCCCACACCTGTTACTTCACACGGTCGAGTTTGAATGAGCATCACATGTATGAAAGAAAGTTGTTTATCTGAAATTTTGGAAAAGTTCCAATAATTTTGTCCGTCCTATTTTAGGAATATGTGTGAAATTATGTCCAATTTTCCTAATTTTCAGGGGTTGGCTTTTGTGGTGTTCCAATACACAAAAAGGAAATAAACATGTGTATGACAAAATGTGTATTTGCAATACTTTCTAATAGAAATACTTAATTTTCTGGAACAACTTCAAGAGTGTCAACACTTTCAGCCATTGCTCTATAATCTACTCAAAAAAAAGACAGCAAAAAATGCACTAATAAAGCAGCATAAATGCAGATTTCAGGAATCTCATGGACATTTGCTTTTTTTCATGAATGAAATGGAAAACTGCTGGGGTTTTTAAGAAGCAGCATGTTAATTCTCTTAGCATTTTTGCAGTTTTTTCACCATTGAATCCAATAAAGGCCCAGTTGCACACACAGATAATTGTGCAGAGATTGTTCGCAGATCTCTGGTTGCAGTGAAATCATGGACACATTGTTCCATTTTGTGGCCATGTACAAATGGAACAATGTCTCCATGATTTCACTGCAACCAGAGATCTGCAAACAATCTCTGCACAATTATCTGTGTGTGTAACTGGACCTTAAAGGGAACCTGTCACCTGGATCTAAGCGCCTACACTGTCACTACCTGTCCCTGCACCTTCCTAGCTGCTCCCTATCTGTCCCTCTCTGAGCTAAAGGGGCCCTATAACACTGCAGAAATATAACTTATAACTTACAGCAGTCCCTGAGGATGGGGACTGAAAAGGCGGCCCCAGGCTCCATTCTGCCACTCCTCGATGCAGCAGCGCACGCCCCGCTGGGCAGCATTATTCTTTCTTCATCGCCGCCTCCTTCATTTGGAATCTTCCGCGCTCTTTACACCTATCATGCACTGGCACTACGTCACATTTGGCGCGGTGCATTATGGGCCCGATTACATGATCGGCCCCAGTGCATTATGGGCTAGATCACGTGATTGGCCCGACTCCGCGCATACGCAATGCGCTTATTGAAGTCGGACTCCGGCGCTGACATCACTAGCAGGAGGCGTTTCAGCTGCCGGGACCATTGAGCGGCCGAGGAGGGCAGACACATAAAGGAGGCGACACTGAGGGGGCTGGAGGTGGCATAGAGAGGGCTGGAGGCAGGGAGGACACCAGGGAGCAGCGAGGACTCATTACTGAGTAAGTCCCTCCGGACTCGTTAAGTGTACACTTTCTAAAGTGTTTTGTTCAACTTACAGGGGACTAGAGACATGGGGGACACCTTCCTTGAATACAGCAGACACGCTGCATTCAGGGTTGCTTTTAGTTTGGAAAGCACCAGAGGGGTGACAGGTCCTCTTTAATACGTACAATAATTTATTATATTTGTATACACAACTTACACCTGCCTGTTTTATCTCTTTCTGCTCACCTGGGTTCTCTCTTCCATAATCCTGTGGTAGCAGCTGAAGTTTATGCACACTTCACATCAGTTTTTGCTGCTCAGTAGCCCTCCAGCCAAGGAAGCTCGATTCCGAACTGCCAAGAAACTCTACGGAAGCACATTCGCCTTTCAGTAAGAAACAAAAGGGATGGAAATGACTTAAAGAAAAGGTCTAAAGGACAGTAGGAAGAGTGTGCCCATGGAAGTTTATAAATAGTTGACTGAGATTCCCCTTTTATCTATTCTTTTCGTAGAACTACTATATAAAAATAAGGTCACGTACCAATGTATTTTATTATGTATTCGTAATGCCCTCCATAATTGTGATTAAATGCAATGTTACATTGTATGGAATGCTATGCAGAGGGCACAGTGCTTTGGTGACCTAATCATCCAAGTGCATCATTGGATACTGTAGATCTGCCACTGTATCTATAGGTTATATCAGTCGTGGGCGTTCTGTACTATTTATGGGCAGGCCATGTTGAGGATGTCCCCAGGATTTCATTATGATTTGTTTGGAATTGAATTTGGCGTAGTTGGCTTGGCCCTGTTTTCAATGGACGCTATGAGGATAGCCTAAGATTGAAAGTTAGAAAGTTTGAGAAAGTGTTCAATAGATCATCTAGAAGTAAGAGTTTTGAGTACCTTTATTCCATTATTTTGTCCCACTATTTGTGTCCATTGTGTTAGCATAACAAAAAGGGCAATATGCTGTATTATTTATTCTGTTGAAAAAGACAAAATCTGCAATGTACCTTCTTAATGGAGACAATAGCACAGATATGTTCCTAGTTATACTTCTGATGCCTTTTATTAGTCTCTTGCACAGTTTACTATTTTTTCTTTCTTCCAATTAGCGGCTCTCATATTGAGAACTGGCATTCTATTCTCCGGAATGGACTGGTTAACGCATCCTACACCAAACTGCAAGTAAGCTCATCTCTAGTTGAAACAATATATATTACTTTCCAAAAGTTTTCGGCAGGTGTGGAAAAATGTTCTGAGGAGCAAGAATGCTTTAAAAAATAAAAGTGTTAATAATTTAATATTATCATTTAACAAATTGCAAAGTAAATGAGCAAAAAAGAAATATAGATCAATCAATATTTGTTGTTACCATCTGTTGTCTTCAAAACAAATCAAATAGAAGCATCAATTCTTTTAGGTACACTTGCACATTATGTTTACCCTCTTCCCTCAAAATGATGTTGCATTCACGTCCTGGGAAGGTATACTCGAGTAGAGGGGGCACAGGAGTTGAGTTCAGTCCACATGCGGAAGATATCAACTATTTTACATAGCTGACATCTGTCTGTAATAGCTGGCACCCAGTTCTAGAGAAGTTTAATAATCATGTAAATGTAGCTGTCAGTCTCTGACAGTGGCATTTAAATTGAATGCTCATTGGTGCCCCCTCGCACTGGCTTCAATTGGTCCCCTGGAACTTGATCACAGGGGAACTGATGGCTTACTATGACAGGCTGGACCTGCTGAAGACCCCTCTCACTATCATCTTGGTCCTCTACTGTAGGCTGAGCTCCCTAGAAAAATTGGATATTCACTTATACACTCTGGTATTGCAGTATTTGGCATAAGTGATCTAACCATTGCAGGTTCAAATCTTCTACAATATAAAAATTATTATTTTTTTTTTAAATATATAAAAGTTCAAATCATCCATTTTTTTCCCCCTGTTAAAAATAAGGAAAGGAAAAAAAATAAAGATATATGATTTCACTGTAACCCAATCTGTTAATATATGGAATTAATTAACTCAATCAGGAAATGCCATAAGATGAAAAAAAAAGTAAAAGACCCAGAATTGAATTTTTAGTCACCTCATTAACCTAAAAAAAATGTAAATAGAGATAGGCAAACCCACAGATGTTCGGGTTTGGCAGATCGGGATGGACTTTTAAAAAAGTCCGGGGTCAGACTTGAGCCTGAAAACCAAAACCCTATGAAGACTCAAACTTTATTGCTATAAAATAGTGGCACTGGTCTAATTGGCCTGGTGTGTCCCTAATTGCTTCCCTGCCTTTCAGGTTGGCACCCTATAAGACAGGGGTGGGGAACTCCAGTCCTCGAGGGCCGCAAACAGTGCATGTTTTTCAGGATTTCCTTAGTATTGCACAGGTGATAACATAATCACTTGCACTGGTGATGATTCCAATCCCTGTGCAATACTAAGGAAATCGTGAAAACCTGAACTGTTTGCGGCCCTCGAGGACTGGAGTTCCCCACCCCTGCTATAAGATAATGCAATATAATTTAATTCCTCCCAGAAGCCACCGACTTTTGTTCATGCAGGATTGTGGTACAATTTCAGTGACGGCTCCCAGCATTCTGAGCGGCGGATATAAGCATACCCAGGCTCTATGACCGAGAGTTTGCTCAGCACTGATACACTGCTGAGTCAGTTATTGGTCAAAGTTCAGGACGCGCTTACAGCAGCCGCTCACAATGATGTGCGTAGTGAGTACCATCATGCCAGTATAACTAAATGCCAGTGTCTCCCAGGAGGAATAGAATTCATTTTCTCACGAGTGCCGCTTTTTTATTACAGCACCTTCATAATGCTATTAACCTGCAGATTAACCCTTCGCCCGCAGGTTAATAACGATATCTGACCTGATAGATTCCCTTTAACCCTTAGCAACAAACCATCAATTATAGTTATCAACCTAATTTAAGTTAAAGACAATGTTTGACTGACTGCAATTAGTTTTGGACTTTAGAGTAATTCTAGTAAAAGTCATGGTTTCATTTCCTTAAATTTTCAATAACGCATAAGTCAGCTGACAGTATACAACATGGAACTTAAGCTCTCATGTGTGTAAAATATTACTGACTTGTAATTGTAATTTATTTACAGTTGCACGGAGCAGCATATGGGAAAGGAATATACCTTAGTCCCATCTCCAGTATTTCATTTGGATACTCAGGTAGGTAATAAAACAAAAGGGATGTCAGGTATATACACACAGTACACACATATTTTACACACATTGTGCATTAAATATACAATCATGAGAAAAACAAAGTAAAACCTCTTTTAATTTTATGGTTTTAAGGATCAGACCCCAAGACAGAAAAACATCTTGTCCTTATAATGTCTTATATTAGTACAATAAAACAATTTGATCCTTATAAAGTCTTCGAAATAGGACAATAAAAAATATCTGGTCCATAAAATATCTTAAAATTAGGTCAATACAGCCTCAAATGAGCAACTATATTTGACATTGTCATTATTTATTTCACAAAAACTAGACCAAGATGCAGAAGCAGCGTGTGAAGAATTAAGTACACCCTTAATTCATCCATTTGAATTAAGAGGGTAAGTAGCAGCCAGCTACTGCTAATCAAAATCCCTTGAGTCATGAGCAACTATGGCTGGTTTCACACTGCAGTCAGATCAGGTCAGGTCAGGTCAGGTCAGGTCAGGTCAGGTCAGGTTTTGTGTTTCAAAACCAGGAGTGACTCCAAAACCTAGAACAGGTGTCAAACTTTCAATTATACTTTTTCTCTGCAAGTTCCTCTCCTGGTTTTGAAACACCAAAAACTGACCTGACCTGATCTGATCACAGCGTGCAACCAGCCTAAGACCACAACTATAAAAGTAGTTTTTGCCAGTTTGCTGGTTTTGAGGAGGAAAGACATTATCAGTGATCTAAAGGCCCAGTTACACACACAGATAATTGTGCAGAGATTGTTGGCAGATCTCTGGTTGCAGTGAAATCATGGACACATTGTTACATTTTGTGGCCGTGTACAAATGGAACAATGTGTCCATGATTTCACTGCAACCAGTAAGTTGCAAGTGAAATTGCATGCAATGTTGCAACATGTGAGGGCCGCTTTACACACACCAACTTCTGTGACCAACTTCTGAACAGATCTCTTTTGCAGTGAAATCATGGACACATTGTTCTATTTTGTTGCCGTGTACAAATGGAACAATGTGTTCATGATTTCATTGCATGTGAAATTGCATGCAATATTGCACCGTGTAACGGTACCCTTAGCTTTTTTTGTTTGAGTGCAATTGTCTTTTGATATATATATACTGTGTTCGGTATTGCACCAGAACAGATTTTCAGTTAAGCGATTTTAAAAGAGTTGTACATACAAATACTCACAAACATCAATGAATGAACCTCAAAGCAATGTTGTAAAGAAGAGTTGGCCACAATTCATCAAGAACATTGCGAAGGACTGATATGGTGGGTTTACACACACCAATCATTGTATCCAATCTCTGAACCAATCTCTGGTTGCAGTGAAATCATGGACAGATTGCTCCATGTTGTACACAGCCACAAAATGGAACTATGTGTCCATGATTTCACTGCAACCAGAGATTGGTTCAGAGATTGGATACAATGATTGGTGTGTGTAAACCCACCAATACATTGATCAATGATTCATGGGGTTTACTTAATTTTCACACACGGCTTCTGCATTTTATCCTAGTCTCTTCTATATAAATAATGTTGAGTGTAATTTGTGTGTTGTGGTTCATCTCATTTTCTGTTTACCTAAAGGCCCAGTTACACACACAGATATTTGTGCAGAGATTGTTGGCAGATCTCTGGTTGCAGTGAAATCATGGACACATTGTTCCATTTTGTAGCCGTGTACAAATGGAGCAATGTGTCCATGATTTCACTGCAACCAGAGATCTGTGAACAATATCTGCACAATTATCTGTGTGTGTAACTGGGCCTTAAGTAAGACCATCTAAGGACCAGATTTTTTTTTAATTATGTATTAGTATTTAAAACCATAGAATTCAAGGTTGCTTAGGCTGGCTTCACACAACGGTACAATCCGATCCGGGGCTGTCAAGGATGAACCTGACAGCCCCGGACTGGATCAGCACACAGAACCGGAAGGCTAATATGCCCTCCAGTCCGGTGTGCAGCCGGACGCAGCTGCCGCTGCTGATAATTCAGGACCGCGGAAGCTAGCTGCGGTCCTGAAATTACATCAGCATGCAGCGGCAGGTGTCCAATTCACAGATCCTCCCGGATCGGGGCAGTCCGGACCCATAGGCTCCCATGTTAGGGAGTACCGTATTTCCCCGGATCCGGAAGGATCCGGGAAAATCCGGGGGGATTCTATTTGGGGAGATTTTTCTCCTCGGACACAAAAATGGTGCATGCTCTGATTTTGTGTCCAGGAGAAAAATCTGATTCCTCCTGGATTCTCCCGGACACATGGAAACCGGATGGCTGCCATCTGGCTCCATCCGCCCCATAGGATACTATGGGGCCAAAATCCGGTCCGGGGCTGTCCGGTTTACACCGGACAGCCCCGGATCGGATTGTGCCGTGGTGTGAAGCCATCCTTAGTCTTTCTTATGACTGCTTGTATTTGATAAAAGAGTTACTGAATTCATTGTAAGCTGTCACAGCAGAAATAATACAACCTCTGGAAAAAATTTTGGAATCACCTGGCTCAGAGGATGTTCATTCAGTTGTTTAATTTTGTAGAAAAAAAGCAGATCACAGACATGGTACAAAACTAAAGTAATTTCAAATGGCAACTCTCTGCCTTGACACTAAAAGAAATCTTTAAAAAAAAAATGTGCTAGCCAGCAATGGTTAATTTTGTAGACCAAGCAGGGGGAAACATTATGGAATCACTCAATTGTGAAGTACAAATTGTGGAATAATGAATGACAAACTAACAAACAAAAACAACACTCAAAAACATTACTAGTATTTTGTTGCACCACCTCTGGCTTTTATAACAGCTTGCAGTTTCTGAGGCATGGACTTAATGAGTGACAAACAGTACTCATCATCTATCTGGCTCCAACCTTCTCTGATTGCTGTTGCCAGATCAGCTTTGCGGGTTGGAGCCTTGTCATGGACCATTCAACTTCCACCAAAGATTTTCAATTGCACTGAGATCCAGACTATTTTCAGGCTGGGACATTGACCTTATGTGTCTTCTTTCAAGGAATGTTTTCACAGTTTATGCTCTATGGCAGGATGCATTATCATCTTGATAAATGATTTCATCATCCCCAAACATCCTTTCAATTGATGGGATAAGAAAAGTCTCCAAAATATCAATGTAAACTTGGCCATTTATTGAAGATGTAATGACAGCCATCTCCCCAGTGCCTTTACCTGACATGCAGCCCCATATCATCATTGACTGTAGAGATGTGCATGTTCTCTTCAGGCAGTCATCTTTATAAATCTCATTGGAACGACACCAAACAAAAGTTCCAGCATCATCACCTTGCCAAATGCAGATTCGTGATTCATCACTGAATATGACTTTCATCCAGTCATCCAAAGTCCACGATTGCTTTTCCTTAGCCCATTGTAACCTTGTTTTTTTCTATTTAGGTTTTAATGATGGCTTTTGTTTAGGTTTTCTGTATGTAAATCCCATTTCCTTTAGGCAGTTTCTTACAGTTCGGTCACAGACATTGACTCCAGTTTCCTCCCATTTATTCCTCATTTGTTTTGTTGTGCATTTCCTGTGTTGGAGACATATTGCTTTAAGTTGTTGGTCTTGATGCTTTGATGTCTTCCTTGGACTACCAGTATGTTTCTCTTTAACAACCTTCCTATGTTGTTTGTATTTGGACCAGATTTTAGACATAGCTGACTGTGAACAACCAACATCTTTTGCAACATTGCATGTTGTTTTACCCTCTTTTAAGAATTTGATAATCCTCTCCTTTGTTTCAATTGACATCTCTCGTGTTGGAGCCATGATTCATGTCAGTCCACTTGGTGCAACAGCTCTCCAAGGTGTGATCACTCCTTTTTAGATGCAGACTAACGAACAGATCTTATTTGATGCAGGTGTTGGTTATGAAAATTTACAGGGCATTTCCATAATTTTTACCTCAAAATTGTGTGATTCCATAATTTTTCCCCCTGCTTGGTATACAAAAATTACCATTTTTTGTGGCTAGCACATTTTTTTTAAGACTTCTTTTAGTGTTTCTTCAGGGCAGAGCGTTGCCATTTGAAATGACCTTAGTTTTGTGCCATGTCTGTGATCTGCTTTCTTTCTACACAATTAAGCATCTGAATGGACATCCTACGAGCCAGGTGATTCCATGATTTTTGCCAGGGTTTGTATGTGTTCTATTTATGGACCGCTGACCAGTATGTTTAGTTACTTTTGCAGAAAATTGTTATTTTACTTATTTTATGCAGGTATGGGGAAGGGGCAACATCGAATGCCATCAAAGGATGAACTGGTGCAGAGATATAACCGGATGAACACTATTCCTCAGGTAACATATGGAGGTGTTATTCAAAAGTGCTGAATTATCTCCTTAAAGGGTTATTCTTACAATAATAATATTTTTCACAAAGCACAGTGAATGCTTAGATATTGTCAATATACAGACCAAGCCCAACATAAGTATCTTTCATGTACTCTTGTACTCTTGTTTTTTATCTCCATCTGCCCCTTAGAGCATTCAGCATCAGATAGTTAAATTTGCAGTCCTGTTCTTACACTGCTAAAATTACATTTCCTAGTAGCAACCTGCACCTGCTTCTCCTCAGTGCTGCACACATCTCCCTCCCTCTCCCTCATCAAGCTAATTTAAGTTTAGAATTGACCTTTTGCTTTTGTGCACTCTCCACTCATGTACAGTACCTTGCATAACCAATTTTATCTTCTGCCATTTCCAGCAGTATTGCTGCATGTGTGTTTTTACATCATTGATGTGTTAAACTGGTTTCTAAGCAGAACTAGCAGCTTTTAGCAACAGGCAACAAACACAACTCAGCTCCATACTGCTTAATTATTACAAGCTCCATTGTGGAATTGTGCAGGAGAGTTGAGCTGTGCTAGAATCACTGAGGCAGCTATACTGATGTAGATTGCAGAAGATAAAATTATCTAGGCTGGTAGTTTGATACGAGCATAAAGTGTAAAGTAACATAGAGTGTATTCTAAAGGTAGAATACACTATATATCAGAAGTAGAAGCAGAGCAGAGCTTAACTGCACATGACTGACCAGGCGCACTGGAACTACAGCAGGAAGGTTCCAATGGAAACTGGAGGGTAAATAGAGCCTGGAGGGTATTCTTCAGGGAAAGATAATAAAGTATGTGCAAAATGGGTCAGATCTAAAAATGAGTAGTATTGGCACAAATGAATGAATATAAATACATTATTATGAGACCACATAGGGATTTCGGGAATAACTTTTTAACGATACCTAACAGGACCCAATTATGATGACATACACCCTTTAAAGGAATCTGTCAGAAAGTTTTTGCTATATAGTCTGAGGAGAGCATGCTGTAAGGGATAAAATACAGAATTCAGCGATGGGTCACTATATAGTTTGTGTTTTGTTCCCTCACAATGCTTCTTTTACCACCAGTAGAGCATCATTGCCAGGTCTACAGCGCACACAAGCCCTGTTACGACCACACCCCCTCTTCTAATAAGTAGCACATTGTTAGTACACAATGTACACAGAGCTGTGGTATGGACAGGGTTAGCTTTCTGAGGTCTGCTACATCTAAGAACTCTGATTGTGTCACAGCTGCTGCACCCAGCAAACTCATTCGAATCAGGGTCTTATGTTATGCTACTGTCAGATAATGCAGCAAAAACCTGTTGACAGATTGTCATTAATAATTAGCTTTTCCTATACACTGTGTAACCCATGTTTATTCTGTATCTTATACGGATTCTTTAGAATGTTGTTCCCTCATGACTGTCCCTCATAGGGATCTAGATGTGTATGTTTCTTTTTCCCTCAGGACGTCTCATCCTTCTCTGCAATCCTACTGCCCCTTCTGGGGGAACCGTGCAGAGACGCTGGAACTCAGGGAGATTCTTGAGCAGTAGCATACTCAGATGCCCAGATCACAGATGGGTCAGACTATGCTTCTGGCTTTGGAATCTGGGAAATAGGTCAGGGTCCTTCTGTTGTAGAGGGCTTTAAAAAAACTGCCTAATTCTGCACTTTGTATGGCATGCTTTACTTTGTAATGGCGGAAACATCATCCTTTCAAGTTGAACGCTATTTACTTTGCATACAAGATGGAAATTGTATGGCTAAGGGTATGTGCCCACATAGTGGTTTAACGTCGGTTTAGCAGCAAAAACCGCCGTCGGTTTAGCAGCAAAAACCGCCGGCGGTTTAGCATAGGTTTTATTTAAATTTATGTAAATCCTAAGCAGCGTTAGGACTTACAAGTAACCCTATGTAATTTAGAAAACACTGTGCACACATAGTGGGTTTATGTGAGCGGATCTGCCAGAGGTTGAGCGGTTTCCTAGAGTTTTAGCAGCATACTGCATGTCAATTCTTCTCAGCGGTTTTTGAGCGTTTCTGAGGCACTACTCTACCCTTCCATGAACAAAATCCTCCATATAAAACCGCCGAAAAAACCGACTGTAAAACGCTGTTCAACAGCTCTTAAAACCACTGGAAAACCGCTGAGAAACCGCTGGAAAACCGCTGGAGACTTCTGAGCTCAGGAGTCTAGGCTCCTTGTATTTTCCAGCGGTTTACTGACGATTTGAACGTCACTAAACCACTATGTGGGCACATACCCTAAAGAAGATTCTCTAGCTGTTAGTTCTATCATTTTGTATTTATCATTATTTTAATCACTATCGTTTTTTCTAGATAAAATTACATAATTTACTTTATTCACTTCTGATCACTATTTTTAAATTACATATGAAGTAGTTTTTTATAAACATACATTTTACAAAATGCTATATTGACCTTTTACTGTTTCTACAACATATAGAATATCATATTTTTGCAGACTTATATAACCCATAACAAAAGAGTATGGTCTGGGCTTCGCCTATTATGAGCCTAATATAAGATGCGAACACTGCCTCCCTCCACAGCATGAATGCTTTGAGTGCTGGCTTCATTGATTTCAACGACTGTGCAATATTTAGTGAGGTGATTGGCATTCTTGCAAGTATAGATTTTGGACCATGTTCTGTACAGTAACCTATATATAGGCACAATACTGTACTCCACTGCAGTGTGGATACTACTGTATATTTGTGTTAATAAGCTTGCTATCAATATTCAGAAACAACAAGGACAACTTTGAATTCAGCTTTGACAATAATACAACTGCAGCTCAAGATCTGTGTAGGATAATTAATGTGAAGAGTTTATAATATTCAGTATTAGAGTATTAAAGGGGTGGTCAGAAGGCCAAAGTAGTTTTTTTTCTAAATCCCTATCTATTTAGTGCCATATTCTAAACTGTTTTCTAATATACTTGCATTAAAAACTCCCTATCCTTCTCTAACTATACTATCTAACTGATGTTCTATTTTCTCCTTACTTCCTTATTGATGACGCTTTGTTTGCTTGCATGGTGGGATACTCAAACAACGCTGGTTTCAGGGCTTGCCCCTACAAGTGATGTCACTGGTGTCTGTATGTTGGGTATTCTGACAACATCCTTTGTTGGCTGCTCCTCACTGCTGATATAAGATGATAACAGAGTACTGTCATTGTGCACATCGCACAGTGCCCAGCACGCAGAAACTAGCCCAGCGCCTGAAACGAGTGTCGCTGATGATGCTTTGTGTCAGGGAGGGGCAAAGGCTGCAGCAGTGACTGTAGGCTCTGTCACCGATGATGCCTCTTTTGAGTATCCCAGCATGCACTGGGATCTCAAACAAAGCATCATCAAAACGGAAGTAGGAAAAAAATAGAAAAGCAATTCTAAAGTGTAGTTAGGGAATACTAGAAAATGTTTAATGCAAGTATATTAAAAATAGTTTAGATTATGGCTCTGAACAACAGGATTTATAATGAAAACTACTTTGGACCATCCCTTTAACGCTACTTTGTATGTAAATTATAGCCTTACATAAACTATAAAATATATCAACTTTTAAAACTAATTTGTCCTATGAACTATTTTCTTTCTGCCATCCTTTTCTATTAGACTCGATGTCTCCAGTCTCGTTTCTTGCAGAGTCGGAATCTCAATTGTATTGCACTGTGTGAAGGTAATAAATCATTTAACGATAGTATTTTGTGATCTTCTGAAGATGAAATGGCTACCACACACATTAAATTAAAGAGGTTGTCTCAAGATGAATCTTCATGAACAAACTACTCCCGCCTGTGGCTTCCTGCTTTGCCTGGATTGTGCGCTCCTAAATATTGCATCTGTAGCCCATCCCTGGTCTTGGCTGTGCTCTCTCCCAAGCTGCAATCAGAACCATACTTGCCTTTGCAACATAGAAATAGTCATGGTTGGTCAGATCTAGACAGCTTCGGAGTGATGTGAGTTGGCTGTAAACCATAGAGCTGCTTGTGCCTCGTGCTTCTTGGCAAGGTAACTGGACAAGCTGGACCTCAATGTGGATTCTAATCTAGGCAACAAGCTGTTCTCTATATAATATTATATATTCATTATATAAATTATGATTATTTAAAATTGAAAATATTTTAGTTGCATCAATACATTTTTAATCATGTCACTAAATAAATGTTTTAAGGGAGTCTCATACATTAGACTAAAGTTGATGAAAATGGAAGATTGCAATCATAACAGTAAAAAGTAACAATGAACAATTATTTAAAGGAGTTATCCACTAGTTAGACAAACCTCATGTTTTTCCCCATTAAAATAAAAAGCTTATACTCACCTCCTATGCCAGTGCCCTTCAGCAGCGTTGGTAATTGCTCTCCTTGGGCTCTTGTGAGGTTGATACATCATGCGAGCAATGAACCCAAACAGCGGCAGTTTCACTGTACTGCCCTCGGATGTATAAATAATCAAGAAGAAGTGAGTGGTCAGCAATTGGCAGAGAGTCAGGAGGCGTTTTGACTCATTAGAATGCCAGCCGTGCTTGCTGATATTGTCCACAAATCAAATTTTGGGGTAAAATTTGGTGAACCTGGTTACTTCGAATTTCAAAAGATATGCTTATCTTTAATTAAGACTAAAAAGAGAGTAATTATTACTCCCATCTGAAGTTTTAATCTCATAAAATGGTTCCATATGGCACTTAAGACTTACTGTCCCCAAGAAGCAATAATTCTAAGTGAGAATATTCCTGTATTAAAGTATTATGGTAACATGGCCAAGAAACATGGCAGGATTTATTGTCTCAGATTCTGTATTCTCAAACCTAAATAGGCTATAATTTCTGTCCTGATTTTTTTCACAAAAGATCTTTATAGAAGTCGAGAAACTATTTTTATATACAGTAAATACCTAAATACTAATGTACCTAAATAATGGCTAGTTTAGTTATGCGAAGTTTATTAACCATAAATTATTTTTTTCCTTTACTTAGTAATAACATCAAAGGATCTACAGAAGCATGGGAATATTTGGGTGTGCCCTGTGTCTGATCATGTCTGCACACGCTTCTTTTTTGTGTAAGTAGTGATTCTTTACATTATATAATGTTCTTTTCAATTTCTCTTAAAATGTTTAAGTTTTAAGTTGCCTTAGGGTACCTTTACACGCCGCAACTTTTGACGGCAATAGGAGGCAGTCTAACGTGCGCGTGCACATTTTTCATGGTTGCCTCAGATCGGCGAAGGCGCTTTTACACACCGCAATTTCGCTCTCAACCTGAGGCGACGTGACGCCCCGGAAGTTGCCACACCAACAGCGGGAAACATCCGGTCGCCTTCCCTCACTGCTTCACACGCTGCAATCCCCGAAGATATGTGGGCGTACATGTGCAGAGTGGCGAGAACATAGGTGTGCCAGACTGGTCTACACTGCGCCCCAAACACGCTCATTGGACAACGCAATAGCGCTGTGAATGGGCAGCCTGCGCTGGAAGGCTGGCTAATACATGACGCCATTTTCTTTCGGAGTTTGGCACCAATACACACTCAAATATGGTGCGGTGTCAACTGATAGCCAATGGGAAGACAGTAGCCACCACCAATCATCGCTGACGGGGTGCGGTCTCCAGCACGCTGGGGCACGCCTCCGGGAAATCAGTAGGCGACGCAGATTCCATCCCTATCGCCCCTTCACACGCCAAAAGCAGGGAATTTCGCCTTCATGATTGCCTCTGATTTTGGAGCAGTGCTGTGAAATCGGAACCAGGCGCAACCTTTTTTATCGCCGCCAAATTCTTCAATTACACGCCGCAATTGTGAGGCAATTTCACAGTGATGGTGAGCGGGCAACAGATTGCCGGTCAGATGCCTCACCGCTATTGTGGCGTGTAAAGGTACCCTTAGGCGGCCGTCACACGCATCAATTTCTTGAACGATATCGCTTAAGCGATCTGCTTTTTTATCGCTTAAGCGATATCGTTTCTGCGTCGCTGCGTGTAATCAAGCGATTTTACAATGTAAAATCGCTTGATTGTTTGATCGCAGATTTTTGAGCCGGAGCTCAAATCAAGCGATAATCGCTTGATCAATCTTCATCATCGTGGTGTGTGACACCACGATGAACGATCTCCCAGCGGCAGAGCCTATGCTGGGAGATGGTATCTATGGTAAACGTCGGGTTACTAAGCGCCGCGCGGCGCCTAGTAACCCGAAATGTACCATGGTTACCAGCGATCTTGCTGCTCCACATCGCTGGTGAGTCTGCCTGTGTGACATCTCACCAGCGATGTGAGCGATATTGTTAGCGATCGCGCGTGCATGTGATCGCTAACAATATCGCTCACAAGATTGAAGCGTGTGACGGCCGCCTTAGACAAATGGCGACATCCCCACTGCTACTTTTAAATGTTTTTTTTGTCAAGGGAAAATATATTAATTTCTAAAATATAAATCTATATTTCCCTGAAAATGTTCTTTTCTAAAGCTTTATTGGTAGACCTTCGTGTTGAATTTGGCTGAACAAATTGTGTACATTAGTTCTGCAGTTATATTTTTATTTCCACATTTTCTAATATTCCAAGTGTATTTATCTTTCTACGCTCACAATTTTTATGTTTATTCACTTGCCTGTCTTAATTATTACATGTCTTCTGTCAAAATGTATGTTACCTAAGGTATGAAGATGGCCAAGTCGGAGATGCCAACATCAACACTCAGGACCCCAAAATCCAAAAGGAGATCATGCGAGTGATTGGGACACAAGTGTACAGTGGTTGAGGGATAATATCCTCAGGATTATAATCAAAACAGAAGGGAGCGGTCTGTCCTATCTGGGACCAAGAACATGGGGCAATCTGTGACCTGCTTCACATATGGAAGATTTAAGGTCCTCTCTGTGATTGGGTAGACCCTTCTAATGTGGAGCGGAGGGTCTTGCACTGATCAGGCTCTCAAGGCAACTGTAAGATATCATTCTATGTTGAGATATCGCAGCCCTGGGACAATTCCTGACATATATTGACTTTGCTGAGAGTCAGCACTACCCACTTTCCATACTTTACCCCTTACTCTGAATACTTCTCATTTACAACTCTTTGTTTAACAAAAAAAAAGAAAATGTAAAAAAAATAAATCTGAAGGTTTTATTTCAGTTTTGTTGTTATTTATTTATTAAATATGATTTGTAGCATTAGCACATGCTGATCAAGTTAGAAATTAAAGTCACTTAAAGCTTAAGATTGTTCCATTCATGACTCAGGGAAACGCCGTGTTAACATCTTGGCCCTAGATATACAGGAAGTCAGTTTGAAGTGTGTAATTTTTAGAGGAAAAACAAAACTTTTTTTCAACTCACCCCACTGCGGTCCTCCTCCAGCATTGATGGATCCGGTTCCTGTCGCGCGGAAGAATGCCCTTGGCCTCGAGGGACAAAGCCGACAGAAATAGTTGCAGTCCAGGGACAGCAGGAAACAGGAATTCTTTTTAAAACACACAGTTTTATTTTTCTTGATTAAAAGTCCAATGCAGCATTAATGTTGTCGCAGGACTGCAACTATTTCTATTGTTATTTTTATAGGGGTACAAGAGGCTGGCAGGATCAACTTTCTCCACCACATTGGAGATGTTGGCATTGCAAATACTAGTGAAACAGAAACCAGCAAAAATACAATATCTTTTGCCATCTTATAGCGAGTTTCCTCCTCCCAACATCTTTAAACATTTATTATTATTTTTATCTAAATAGTTTTTGTCCTGCTTAATGTTTAAAATGTCTTTACAGAAATTACAGAGATAAGACCTCTATACATGTTAGACTTATGTCAGCTGAACCCACAGGTTTGCCTGACAGTCTAATGGTAAAAGAGGCCTACTGGCTGCCTTTGACAAATGATGTTGACAGAGATAAAGAACTCACATGACCAATTTCAGATGGTCTGTCCTTATGTTCTTAGTTAGATAAGTCGCCTCCTGAGGAGTCTGATACCAACTCTATCATAGAGAACACAGGAGTGCACAGCAAAGTGAGGGCTCTTTTGTATAGTCGGGAAATATAGCTGCTGGCCGAATGATTGACCAAGAAGCCATAGTTCAGCTGACAGTTGTCTATTGTGTATTCCATCCTATAGGGCTATTTAATAAAATTCTGACAACCTTTTATCACCATTAGGCTGAATTCACAATTACGTGTGACTTGAGCGACCCTCACATCGCATCACGGCCACCTGCTCTCCTCACAGGAGCGTGCAGCTCCATAGAAATACATGCAGCTGACATGCTCCTGTCTGGAGAGCGGGCGACTGTGCTGGGTGCTGTAATGCGAGGCTTACACAAGTCACATGTAAGTGTGACTCCAGACTTATGGCAACTTAGTTGCATATTATTTACATAATTAAATAATTGAAAACCAACATGTAGCAAACCCAAAAAGTGCCCGTAGTAGTGGCTGCATGAGGACCGAATCTGCTGTCAAGACCAGAGATACAATTATGTCTTGGTACAATTCTGGGCTGCAATGATGCACTAAGGGGGAATGTGGCAGAGGGAACAAGAAACAACTACTGTGTTTTTTGAGGCTGGGAATGCAGATGTGAATCTGGCTTCCTCCATATTCAGTGTGTGCATAGTCCCATGTTTCTACAAAATCTTTTTTTGGCAATTACCATAGATAAAGAAATGGTAAAATACATCAGCGTCAGTGTACAAATTAGGATTGTAGCTAAATGCTCATAATCTCTGGTACAAATGTTCAGGAACACCCCCACCCTACCTCTCACACAACTTTTATGTGCCATGATGGGTCTATGTTTGGATGTAAAGTAAATTGTAACACCGTAATACCATGTCTGCAAATTGAGATTCTGGTTTGGTTATTGTTGTGCTAAGTAATATTACAAGGCTTGTTAAAGGGGCAATATTGACTTTTAGGATTGCAACCTCAACTAGATGAAACTACAGTTCAAGTTCTCTTCCTCTCTGGAGAGGCAATTTGCATATTGAATTTCTCAGAGGAGCATTGCTGGCATTTTAGTCTCCTCATTACTGACATGCCAGACCTGACATTTCACTGTCCACAAGGAGAAAAATTACCACTTAGGTGGTTTCAAGCATTTTTTCATATTTTGTAGATCGGTTGTGGTCTGGTTCAGGAAAATCAAACCAATAGCATAAAAGACTGCATAACTCAAGATACAGCACCTATCAGAGCATGCGCACAAAATAGTATAAAGTCTTAAGGCTGTTATTATTGGCAAATTCCTTTATGTAATGTGTGACAGAGACAACAGGCTCAAAAAGGCTACTTCAGACAGACTTCTCCATTTAAAAGATTCCTGAGGAACATGGCCTTCCCCCTAAGCCCTGTAGGGGAATCTGGTCTTATAACAGAGTCCACTTGGTTATGTCTATGGAATAAATGCTGGCCAGAGGAGTGAACAAGAGGCAAGAGAAGTCAACGTGGCCAGGTAAGGGAAAGAAAGGTATACATCTCTTTATCATACCAAACTGCTGTATTCTGTTAGTTCTTTGGTATTTTGACCTGGTGTTGGTAAAGCTGCTTTCTTTTTCTCTTTGGGGCTCAGTAAGTGGTTTGATAATCTTAGAAACATTTTTGATACATCTACAATAATGGTTTGCAAATGCTAGAAAATCTTTGAAGGCCTTCAGAGTTTTGGATAGCACCCACACCATCATACCTTGGACCTTTGCTGGATCCATTCAGAAATCTTTAGCGGACAAGATATACCCCAGGAACTTTAATTATTCAACCAAGAAAACTGTGCTTACATATTATGTAAATGGGGTTCTTGTAACCCCTCTATGTGCCCAGACGTGCCCCACATACCTCAGAAAATATCCTTTATTGTGTTCAGCACTGGCCTCCTATTGAGTCCAGGAGTCTGCTATTTAGTCCTGATAGATGATGGCCTCGCCGCCCCTCCGGGCTGCAAAATCCGCCCTGCACTATTATTATTATTATTACAATTCCCACCCCTCCTGTCACGCTTAGGAGGACAGGGAATCAGGTAACTGGATGATGTAATGGGCTAAGGGATCCAGGGAGAGCTACACTGACCCTTACACTAGGGGTCCTCATCTCACCCTGCTCTTGGAGGTACCTCTGAAGGTGAAGAGGTCCGAGTCTCCACCCTATTTTCCTGAGCACCTGAATAGCCCTAGGCTGAGGGCCCCTACCTCCACCCACAGATCCGGAATCACAGCTACCCCCAAGGCAAAGACCTCAGCCCAGCAACAAGCATCTGGACAGCACAATGACCAAGAGTAAACTAACTATCAACGGCATCTGACAGAGGAGGGTGAAGCTATTTAAAGCCAGGGAGAGGGAATTACAAACCTCACATCAACCCCTCAACCAGCAGCTGAACATAATAGTGAGTGCAGCACTGGAGTATAATAAAAGAGGTAAGTCATGACCAAGACCTTCACAACCTCATGTAGCTCATGGAGAAATGCAAATGTGGCGCCCCTATGGCTAGGCGCCACAGGGAGGTACTGCACTCCAAACAGAAGGTGTAGTGCCTCCGTAGTTATGGGTTCGAGGTTTCCTTGTAGAGCCTGTCCTAAGCACCCATACACTAGCCCCCTTAGCATAGGGACCGTATATTCAGTAGGTCCAGGGGGTGGAGCTTAGAGTAGAGCGGGAGACTTAAGTGACAGTTGAGCTAATTTTAGTCAGACAGTGCAGGGAAGGTAGCCAGAGAGGACGAGCCTGAAAGCGTTCCTGACAGGAGGGCGCCTCTTAGAGAGAGGTGACCCAGGAACCGGAGGGGACGAACCAGACCTGGTTGGAGCCAGCTGGGGAAGTCTGGAGTCCACACCGGCACACCGGAGCCGAGGCAATCAGTGGTCTATCCCTGGTTGCAAACCAACAAGCTGTGGGACCGACAGAAGGGAGCCATAGCACCACAGACTGTACCTCAACCTCAGTCCTATATTGGGTCCAGGACACTTTAAGGAAAAGGACCGAATTCCTGTGGCGGGAGGATTAGCTTGTTGCCGTTCCTGTCCGAACCGTAAGGAACCGAATGTACTTAACTGTAACAGACCAGTGGGCTGGCGTAGGAGCTCTGCAGAGTGGTTAAAGAGGGTAAAGAGGAACACAGACCCCAAAGCCATTAAAACCATCAACAGACTCTACAGGATCACCTTACAATCTGTGGCTACATCCCCTTCAATCAGACTGTGGCTGTTTACTGTATCATCTCCCCGGTACCAGTAAAGTGACGTTTGAGTTGAATCGGTGTCTGTGATCCTTTCCTCAGCATCATCGGAGGGGTAACAACCTTGGCTCTCCTCCTCCATCCCCGCTGCCCTGAGGTAAATCTCCACCTGTGGGGAGCTGTACTACTCTGAGCTGCACCTCCATCACCTCAGCGGCCGGTCGCAGCGCTGGTGAACCCTATTACCATGTACCACAGGTGGTGTCACAATACCATTCCTTCCCCCTCCATCATCATCATCACTCCCATCCCCTACCACTGAGGGTCCAGGGCATGGAACCGGGAACCGACCAGCCGTGATTCCCCCATCGAAGAACCCCCCGTATCGATACCCCCTACCCTGTCGACCAGACTCAGAAACACAACACACACAGCCAGGGTCAGACTGGGGCCCACCAGGGAAATTAACTTCAGGGGACCACTCACCCTATTACAAGACTGTATCACATACCCATTATAGTGGAGCATGGACTGTAAAACACAGGTGGTTCCTACATATCACTGTGCGCTCACCATAATTGCGATGTACAATTACTGTAGTTTGCATTAAAGGGATTCTGCAGTGATCTGCAGGTTAGGAAAGTGATCACTTATTTATTGGTGGCATCCGACCAGTGGAAACCGCAAAGTCGAAGAATGTTGCACTTTTATCCCCATTATAAAATGCAGCAGCAGGTCGGATGTGTGACCGCAACTCCATTCATTCTGTTTGGGGCGGCCTGAAAAAGCTAGTGCAGCGCTCATAGTCACTGATGGAATGAATGGATCAGTGTTGAGTCGTACATGAGCTCCAGTCTAAGGCTACATTCACACTGTGCGTTTTTTTATATGTTTTTTGCAGTTCACTGCAAAAAATGCATCACTCAAATGACATCCCAGCAAAGTCTAAAGGTACCGTCACATATAACGATATCGTTGCCGATATCGTTCAAAAGTCAAGTGTTTTATGACACTGCAAACGATGAACGATCAGTCGTTCAACGTTTGATTTGAGGACAGGACATCAAATCTATTCATCGGTCGCCCGGTGGACACTCAGTTTCGCTGCGTGTGACACCGGGAGACGACCGATAAGCCAGCTCCCAGCACCTTTCTGCAAGCGCTGGGAGCTGGTCTCCAAGGTAAACTGCGGTTATCTAGTCAGCACACACTGCCTAGATACCCGCAGTTTACCTTGGAGACCAGCCTGCTCCTGCTTAAACCGCAGCCTGGCAGCGGGAGCAAGACATCATGGAAACGATATTTAAATTATTTCCACAATTTCTCTGGTCCACTGATCGCTGGTGAGTCTGCCTGTGACAGCTCACCAGCGATCTGAATGATTTTGTTTGCGATCGCACGTGCATGTGATCTCTAACAAAATTGTTCATCAAATTGATGGTGTGACGGTGACTCACCGTGGCCGGGACTCCGGTTTAGACAGGCGATTTCTTCCTCCTTCTTGTCACGGATGGACCGGCCTGCCGGTAGCGGGCCCGGTGGTTACAGATCAAAATGATGAGACGTCTTGGTAGAACAGATTAAGGGGTTAATTTGTTTTGTGACGCCACCTATGAGAGTTCCGGTAACTTTACGGCCTGCGGGGCCTCGGGGGATGGAATGCAGCAAGATGGAACACTCCCCAAGGCTGAGCGGTGATCCCCGGAGCCAGAACTGCACAAGATGTTCTGAGGCAGCTGCAGGTTACCTTAGCATGCGGATAAACAGTTCATAAGAAGGCACGGACACTGTAAGTCTCTGTAACGGGTTTCTTTACTGTAACCAGCAGGCAGTACATGGTATACAGTTAAGGGTAGTGGACCGGGTGGACTCAGCAATGACCAGTGTGTTCTCAGAGATCCGCGGTGTTCCTCCATTCTAACTAAGTACTGTGCCGTTGTCGCCCAGGAATGCCAGATCGGGTACAAGGAGGCTGCTTGAATGCCCTATCTGGGGTATACATTCCGGATGCTTTGGGGAGCTTGGGTCCTTTGGTGGGTACACCGCTGGCTAGACGACTGTGTGTGGTGGTGGTGGGGGCTCCTATAAAGCGGTCCCTCCACTCCTCTGGTTCGCATAGCAGAGCTGAAGCTAGCTTCGGTACCAGCAAACCGGCTGTAGATGGCACGGGATGATTTTGGACCCCATGATAATGCCCGTAGTTCGGTTGATTAGGCACCGAGAGTGATGGTGCTCAACCGGGGTGATGGTAGGGAGACGGCCAGGGAAGGTAGCCAGGGGGCCGCACGGAACTGTGCAACCCCCTCTCCTAGGTTGCAGAGCTTGCTCTTTTTGCTCCTTTCCTACGTTGCTCGGAGAGTTCCTTTTTCTTAACTCACTAATTGTACTAAACTTCCACTACACACTACCACTACACTCCGCCCACCAGGACCTGATTGGCCCCTCTATGCTAGTGATGTATGTAGGGTATGGATCTCTGAGTTAACCGTGTGACTGCTGAGTCAGAGAATATTGCTGCTGCAGTTTTGGCTGCAATACCTCTTGTGACGCACTCGGTGTGGGGCGCCACACTCCCTCTTGGTGAAATACACTTGTCCCCAAGTGTCACACTACCCAACATTACAGAGAGATTTTGTATTTTATAACAGGCATAAAAGTTACACTTTTATTAATAACAGGTGCATTTTACTTAGGACGTTTCAAGTAAAATAAAACAGGTAAACACTTTGCGCGGACCCGGCGGACGGTCGGCTGTCCTCTATAAGAGTTCAGGCTGTAGCCGCCAGGTCACACAGTCAGTGATTAAACGGGAACAGAGTCACTGATGAAGTCCAAGCAAAATGAGTCACTTATGCAGAGAACTGTTATGCACTCGTATGGCAAACCACCCATCATGACAAGCGTGGGGTTCATAAGTTATTATGTCCCCTCTGTACAAGTCACGATCGGGATGTCCTCTGGGAAAATGGGACTCCACATCTCGACGCCCCACGAACACCTCTGTACATACACCCTCCTCCCTCGCAAACCCCCACCCGGTAGATAAATTTGAAGGTGGTAACTCTACCTTCCTTGCGGAACTCCGCAGGCAACGGGGGTTGGCGACGAGCCGCGGCACGGGCCTCCATGTTGGCGCGTTCACGGGCTCGCCAGTCCTCTCTGCGGCGCAGACGTATATCTTCGTCCGGACGGCATGGGGTATGGATGTAGCTGTGACGTGTTGGTTGCTGAGAAGCTTGTGCTTGTGCTTGGCGGGAAGTCTGGATGGGCACCCGGTTGAACGGCACAAGGGAAGGAGTTGCAACTGCACCCGACCAGTGTATCCGAGCTGGCTGCTCGGCCGGAGGTTCCTTGATGTCTCCCCAAGCGAAACCGGTGTAGATATCCTCAGCTATTCTTCGGGTCTCGTCGTCATCATCCTCCTCCTCTCCCTCGACGATCACATCGGGCTGCTCGGCTGGAGATGCTGGAACTGGAACTTCTGGACAGCGGGGTGGCGGTGCTGCGGATCCTTCCACAGGGTCGTCCTGCAGGGCTTCCAGGCTGCCTGCCTCTTCATCTGTTACTTCTGGCAGTGGTGTTTCCATCCCGGTGACCAGGTAGACCTCCGGATTTGCAGAGGAGGCCTCCGGTTCCTGGGGGAAACAGGAGTCAGTCTCTGGAGTAGTAGAGAAACTGGCTATGGGTTCCGTAATAGGAACCAGGTGAGTATCGGCTTCTTCAGGGGAGCTGGTTGGAAGCTCTGGCTCTGGAACCGGTTCGGCAGCGGCTTCAGTCGCTTGAACGGGGTAGATTGTGGGCCTCATTGGAAGGATGCAGTCTATGGGCTCCGGTGAGGACGCAGGGCAGGTAGTGGATGGTGGTGAGGCGGTGAAACTGGAGATATCATCCGGCCCTGGAGTGGTGATACCCGAGCGGCTCTGCTGCATCGCACGATGTAGTCTGCTGCCCAAGCTCACGCTCCAACTGCGGATTGTCCACTCGACTGTTGCCATTAGCCGCACCCTGAGGTCTTGCAGAGCTTCTTGCCAAAAGTTGGGGCTGCCGTCTATGGTGAGGACAGGACCCGGACCGGGGTGGCCTATGGCTGCTCTGGCCTCGGCTTCCACTTGTTGCATCAGGTCTCGGAGTCTCAAGCTGGCCATCGTTGTAGAGGGAACCCCACCCGTCTTAACTGGTAACCGTTCCGTCTGAGAGCTGGTGAAGAAGAGTCTCTGACACTCCCACTTCCTTGGGGGCTTTTGTAGTCCAATTGTGGGAAAAAGTCTTTGGTCCACCCCCATGGTTGTTTCAAGCAATCAGGGCGGACAATGATTTTGGTGCCTTTGCCTTTAGCCCTCCCACGAAGAGGGGCGGTGGCTCATCCCTGGGCTTGCACGTGGTGATCCTCATGGCGGGCATCGCCATCTTGGACGCCATCTTGGCCCAACGGTGAAAAGGCGGGAAAAGTTCTTTTAGGGACGAGCAAAGTCCAAATTGTTGAAATAAAGTCTTTTAAGCACATAATACCCGTTAGGGAACGGGCCTGCTCGTATACTGTTCGTGACGCCAAGTTCTGACTCACCGTGGCTGGGACTCCGGTTTAGACAGGCGATTTCTTCCTCCTTCTTGTCACGGATGGACCGCACCTGCCGGTAGCGGGGCCCGGTGGTACAGATCAAAATGATGAGACGTCTTGGTAGAACAGATTAAGGGGTTAATTTGTTTTGTGACGCCACCTATGAGAGTTCCGCTAACTTTACCGGCGCTGCGGGGCCTCCGGGGGATGGAATGCAGCAAGATGGAACGCTCCCCACAGGCTGAGCGGTGATACCCGGAGCCAGAAGCTGCACAAGATGTTCTGAGGCAGCTGCGATTACCTTAGCATGCGGATAAACAGTTCATAAGAAGGCACGGACACTGTAAGTCTCTGTAACGGGTTCTTTACTGTAACCAGCAGGCAATGACCAGTGTATTCTCAGAGATCCGCGGTGTTCCTCCATTCTAACTAAGTACTGTGCCGTTGTCGCCCAGGAATGCCAGATCGGGTACAAGGAGGCTGCTTGAATGCCCTATCCGGGGTATACGTTCCGGATGATTGGGGGAGCCTTGGGTCCTTTGGTGGGTACACCACTGGCTAGACGACTGTGTGTGGTGGTGGTGGGGTGCTCCTGTAAAGCGGTCCCTCCACTCCTCTGGTTCGCATAGCAGAGCTGAACTACTGCTAGCTTCGGTACCAGCAAACTGGCTGTAGATGGGCACGGGATGATTTTGGACCCGCATGATGATGCCCGTAGTTTGGTTGATTAGGCACCGAGAGTGATGGTGCTCAACCGGGGTGATGGTAGGGAGACGGCCAGGGAAGGTGGCCAGGGGGCCGCACGGAACTGTGCAACCCCCTCTCCTAGGTTGCAGAGCTTGCTCTTTTTGCTCCTTCTCCTACGTTGCTCGGAGAGTTCCTTTTACTTGACTCACTAATTGTAGTAAACTTCCACTACACACTACCACTACACTCCGCCCAACAGGACCTGATTGGCCCTCTATGCTAGGTGATGCATGTAGGGTATGGATCTCTGAGTTAACCGTGTGACTGCTGAGTCAGAGAATATTGCTGCTGCAGTTTTGGCTGCAATACCCTCTTGTGACGCACTCGGTGTGGGGCACCACAACGGCACCTATAGGGTTTTCATTTTTGCCATTCAGACTGTGCTCTTCTAAAGTGATCTGTTTTTTCACTTTTTGAAAATGACATGTCAATTTGTGCTGCATTTTTCTCCTGCGTTTTTCCAAAAAGGAGACCTTCAAAATGGAAAATAAACGCTGCACTCAAAAACGGATCCTTTTTTTGGGTGTATTTTTTTCACAGCTCCTGTATTGCACCTAAAAACGCAGCAGAACAGAAGAGAAAAGAAAAACAAACAGTCTGAATGTAGCCTAATGGTACCTTTACACGCCGCCACAACAGGATGGATACCAACGGCTACTTCACGTGCACGAGCACGGCCGAACGGTTACAAACGGGAAACGCACCATCTTTACACCCGCCACAAGGTGCGCTACGCTACGCTACATCTGTAACTAGCTACATCGCCGGGTGTCTCAAGTAGCCATCTGTAGCTCAGCGTACCTCATTTACACACCACTACAACCAGCTACTATGGGCGGACCTGGTGCAGCAGGGACAGCACATAGGCGTGCCTCAATTGTGGATTACGAGGCGTCCGTACGCTGATAGGACAACGCAAGAAACCCATGATTGGGCAGGCATCGCAGGAGGCTGATTAATACATGACGCTCGAGCGATTGTGTAGTGTGACTGGTCAGCTCCTTAAATATGCCGCCCTGTGCGGCGACAACCAATCGCTACGCAGCATGTTCCACCAATGATCGCAGATGGGGCGCGGTAACACGGAGGCTGGGTCACGCCTTAGCTACATTGCAGCTACACCGCCGCGTGTCCAGAGTTCCCTTCCGTAACTTCTTTACACGCCGATACAGCTCGCTACAATCGGCGATGTAGCCATCTGTTTATGGGCAGTGCACGGATACAGAGGTATCTGTAGCCGCCTGTGTCGTCCCGTCTTCAGACGCCGCTACTACGGGCGATATTGGCGCGACAAGCCACATTTGTAGCCTGTAGCGGGTTGTATGCATCCTGTTGTGGCGGCGTGTAAAGGTACCATAAGAGTATGAGCACACGATCCGAAGGCTCTATGTGTTGGATACAGCGTCTCCGGACCTGCAGGAACCCACGGGTGAATGCCGAGTGATCACCACCCCCTGTGCCCACGATCTCTGTTCGGTGCAGGCAGCCTCTCCCTGCATTCACCCGCTTGAGATCTTTCCCATCTCTGCAGCAATGAATTAACATGCTGTGGAGATGCGGAAGTCCAGCAACTTGCACCAGGGATAAGATAACGCTGCGTAGGGGAGAAGCACAGTGAGCATGGGATTTCCAGATATCCCATTCACTCTGCTTGTACTGCACAACAAAGAGTTTTGGACGCAACGCTAACATACTGCGCCCAAAACGCTGCTATTCCAGATTGTGTGCATGCAGCCTTAGGGTACCTTTACACGTCGCAACTGCGCAAGCGCAGCATACTGAAGAGGTTCCAGCGGGCCCTGCTCCAGAAACTGGGGGTGGAGAGGACCCGCAAGCAGATTCAGAAAAAATGAGCAGACCTGAAGCCCAAGTCCCCAGGGCGCATTGTGGATATGTGGCGCCCCACTAAGAGTGCATCACAAAAGGGTACTGCACCCCTGGATGAAGGTGCCATATCCTTTGTTCTGGTAATGAGTAGAAGAATCCTGAAGCTCCAACACTACACACACACACCTAGTGATAGGGGACCAATCAGCACCCGTTCCTAGGGTAACAGGTCCCGGTGGGAGGAGAGCTAGGTTATATAGTGAGTGGGAGAGCAGCAAGGAGTTAGACCAGGAAGTGAGAACAGAACAGTGCAGAAGTCAAGTCGTGACAGGAGAGAAGCTACAGAAAGGGGCTGCACAGGGCCATGGAGCACAGAGAAAGCAAAGTGAAAGCCACAGATGTAGCAGAGTTGGAGAAGCTACAGAGAAGCACTAAGAAAGCTAACTGGGAGGGCACCTCAACCTAGTGACCCAGAAGAGAGAGAGAGAGGCCAAAGAATAGAGAGGATAACTGACTATCCTGGCCCAGTCCACAGAAGCCGGAGTACCGGCTCCGATGTGGTCCAGCTGGTTCACCCCTGCACCACAGAACCCGGAGTGATCATAAGCTTCATAGGAGCCCGACTCACAAACCACCAACTACCGCAGCCATACCGGGAGCACCCACAATTGAGAGCCAGGGACCGTGGTAACGTTAGCGGTGACCCAACCGAGGGCCCTCAGTGCTCCTAATTGGGTATAACAGAGCAGCGAAGAGAAGGGACAGACAGTGATAGAGAAGGACACCAAAGGCGCTTCAGAGGGACGCTGCTCATTGCCAGAACCACCCGGTCCACTGCCTTAGCCGACACCATCGCATACCTTGTAAAGTTGCCGTTTACCGGAGTAAAGAACCCGTGCAGAGTGAGCAACATGTCCGAACTCTATTCCAGAACTGTCATTCACGTGCATTGCTTTGCAGAAACAACTGAGCTGCCCTATTCCACCATCTCAGCTCACCGCTCTGGGGACCTCACTCGTCCTGTGGGGAGCGACTCCTTCTTGCTGCCGCCCATCACCCCGGAGGATCAAGCAGCGCCGATGCCATCACCGGAACCTACAGGTGGCGTAACAAACAAAAACTTTATTCCCTTTTTATTATTTTAGTTTTCCCCTTTTTTATTGACCACCGGGCCCACAGCCTCAGGCACCGAAACCGTGACCTACAGACTGGGCTTGAGACCTGAGTCCCCTGGCCCACGGTGAGTCAGATATTCTTGCCAGGATTGCCAGGCTGCATGGTGAGTATGTGGCAATGCCAAACACACACATGGCAAAGCTTCCTACTACAAACACTGCACAAACATCATGTGTTATTGGGCCATAGCACATAGTGTGAAATTTAGCAGCAGGTGGGCCTGTCACCAATGTGCATATGTATAGTGTTCACACTGCTACATTAAGGTGCGGAATACAACCTTATCTGTTAGGATTGGCCAAGCCTAGAGTGTGTATTGGCCTGTGTGTTGCCCAACATAGCTGTGTAATGGCACCAAAGTGAACATATTCATGCACGTCACAAGGGCCACAGCACACCTGGCCGCACATATATGCGCAGTCAGACACATAGCATTGTGTGGCGCCCCGCAACGAGTGCGTCACAAGGGAGTATTGCAGCCGCAATATTCTCTGACACAGCAGTGATATAGTTAACTTTGAGATCCAACCCAACATGCATCACCTAGAACAGAGGGCCAATCCTAGGTCCTGGTGGGTGGAGTGTTAGGGAAGTGTAGTAGAACACACAATAGTCTAGACCAGAACAGAATAGCCTGGAACCTAGAGCAAAGCCTAGAACACAGAGCTTGGAGAGGAGCGGGGGCTCCGCACCCCGTGCGGGCCCCTGGGCCGTCACCGGTCGGGTGTCAGCACCTGAGGCCTTAACTACCGGGATTGGGCATTATCTACACGGGTTCCCAAAAGACTCCCGTGCCCACAACCTACAGCCGGTTCACTGGTACCGAAGCTGGCAGCAGTTCACCTCTGCCACGCGTACCAGAAGCGTGGAGGAGCAGCTTCACAGGAGCACCCCACCACCAGCCAACTTCCAGTCGTCTAACCAGCGGTGTACCCACTGAGGGATCCAAGGCTCCCCAAAACATCCAGAACGTACATCATGGATAGGGCATTGAAGCAGCCTCCCCGTACCCGTCCTGGTATTCCTGGGCGACACTGGCAACAAATTAGTTAGAATGGAGGAACACTGCGGATCTCTGAGGGACACTATCACTGCTGAGTCCACCCGGTCTACTACTCAATCACTGTATACCATGTACTGCCTACTGGTTACAGTAAAGACCCGTTATAGAGACTTTCTGTGTCTGTGCTTCCTTATGAACTGTCCGTCCGCACTAAAAGGTAACCGCAGCTGCCGCACAACATCTTGAGCAGCTCCAGCCCTCCGGGGATCACCGCTCAGCCTGTGGGGAGCGTAACATCTTGCTGCTGTCCATCCCCCGGAGGTTCCGCAGCGTCGGTAGTCCTTACCGAATCTACTCATAGGTGGCGTCACGAATAAATTAAAACCCCTTTAATCCATTCCACCAAGACGTCTTCACTTTTGATCTGCACTACACCGGGCCCCACTACCGGCAGGCGCGGTCCACCCGTGACAAGGAGGAAGGAAGCATCGCCTGTCTAAACCGGAGTCCCGGCCACGGTGAGTCAATTGCACAACACATTCATCACAATTGTGCAAAGGGACTACAAGGTGAGTGCTATGTTTCTGACCCCATGGTGGCACCAACAGATGCTTATCGTCTGCTGTTGTTTTTAGAGCCAGAATCCATCCTCGGTTAAGGCAAGGTTGGTTTTTGCTAAAAAATATGTGTTTACTGGTGTTGTTTTTATTTTGACAAACAGAGTGGCCCCTAACCATAGTGTTGGTGTAGACAAAATTATTCCCGCATAGCCTTGACGCCGTCATTACATTCATACACAAACAGTACATGTTTGCTGTATGTTGTGTAGTTGTAATCCGTGTCTTGGCAATATTTCCATTACAGATTCCGAGGACTACCCCGCAGAGGAGGCGCAAGGGGCCCCTACACCACCTGGGACCCCACCATCACCACCAATTGCAGGGCCAGGAAGCCCGGCTCCCCCTGCCAGCCCAACATCACTGGCCAGCGCGGACCCATCACCTGCCGCACCCCCTGGAACACCCCCAACCCAGGAGCTTGTGGACCCATCACCTCTCACACCCCCGGGGTCAACACTATCCCCAGACCAGAAGGAGCAACAAAGTCCTCCCACCACAGTGACACCACCATCCCCATTTCAGGAGGGACCTGGGACTCCACACCCCCCTGGGACCATAACATCACCCTCCAGGGAGGCTTCACAAACAGCATGGCCTTGGGTTATAAACCCAACCCCTGGCAACACCCCCACTCACTGCATCTCCACCTCCCATGGGCCACAACATCGGCTGCAGGCTGCAGTGGGTGTTATTGGTAGTAAGTGTTGTCAATGGCCTATAAATGTGCTCAAAAACATGATTGAATTTGGCCCTGACATCACTATGTAACTCATATTTTTTTTTTTTTCCCTTAAAAAAGAAGGTGCAAGACCTGGAGGTGTTGGTGATGTGAGGCCATCCCAAGCTCCACAACCTGGAACCATGGCTGCAGGGCCGGTTTTAGACCAAGTGGGGCCCTGGGCGAGATTGAGAGTGGGGCCCCAACTGTTTGTGGCGCCCGGGGTGGTCAAAAAATTTGCCGCCCCTTTGGTCGTATTATAGTAGTTATATTCTTGTATATAGGAGCAGTATTATAGTAGATATATTCTTGTACATAGGAGCAGTATTATAGTAGTTATATTCCTGTACATAGGGGCAGTCGCAGTATTATAGTATTTATATTCTTGTACATAGGAGCAGTCGAGTATAGTAGTTATATTCTTGTATACAGGAGTCCTATATACAAGAATATAACTACTACTATAGGCCAGCAGCATGCCCCACATACATGACACACAGAGCATCCCCATATGATATGACATACATGACACACACACACACATACATACATACACACACACAGCATCCCATACAGGCAGAATTTATCTACATGATGGTCATCAGCACCCTCAATATAGTATATACAGCCCAGCAGCACGCCCCACATACATGACACACACATACACACACACACGCACAGCATCCTAAAATATACAGGCAGCCCCAGTGGTGGTATACAGGCAGCCCCAGTGGTGGTGTATACAGGCAGCCCCAGTGGTGGTGTATACAGGCAGCCCCAGTGGTGGTGTATACAGGCAGCCCCAGTGGTGGTGTATACAGGCAGCCCCAGTGGTGGTGTATACAGGCAGCCCCAGTGGTGGTGTATACAGGCAGCCCCAGTGGTGGTGTATACAGACAGCCCCAGTGGTGGTGTATACAGGCAGCCCCAGTGGTGGTGTATACAGGCAGCCCCAGTGGTGGTATACAGGGCCCCAGTGGTGGTGCATACAGCAGGCAGCCCCAGTGGTGGTGTATACAGGCAGCCCCAGTGGTGGTGCATACAGCAGGCAGCCCCAGTGGTGGTGTATACAGGCAGCCCCAGTGGTGGTATACAGGGCCCCAGTGGTGGTACAGGGCCCCAGTGGTGGTGTATACAGGCAGCCCCAGTGGTGGTGCATACAGCAGGCAGCCCCAGTGATGGTATACAGGGCCCCAGTGGTGGTGTATACAGGCAGCCCCAGTGGTGGTATACAGGGCCCAGTGGTGGTGTATTCAGGGCCCCAGTGGTGGTGTATACAGGGCCCCAGTGGTGGTGTATACAGGGCCCCAGTGGTGGTGTATACAGGGCCCCAGTGGTGGTGTATACAGGGCCCCAGTGGTGGTGTATACAGGGCCCCCCCCTGCACACCTGTAAAGGAATACAGATCATGATGCATCATCATTATACTTACTTCCCTGCCGGCTGCCACTGTCCCCACCTCTGCACCGCGCTCCGGCTTCTTCCTGCTTCCTCCTCTGTCTGGCGCACAGGCAATGGGACGTCCATTGCCTGCGGCTGCGCCCGGCGCCGGTCACCAGGAGAAGCCGGATGAAGCCGGAGCGCGTGCAGAGCGCTGCAAGCCCCGCCTATAATCCGGCCGGTCCTGGGGGCCCTCTGAAACTTGGGGGCCCTAGCCAAATGCCCAGGCTGCCCCCCCCCTAACGCCGGCCCTGCATGGCTGGCTCTCTGCCACGTAAGTGAACAACACACAAATTACGACAAACAACCCACCCACACCTACACATGTCCCTGAGTAATGTTTTTTGCCACTACAGGGCTTTCAACCGTCGCGACATGCTGCAGGCACACAATGATGCCCAGCAGCACCTGGCCCGCTTGTGGGAAATGATTATGGCCATCCAGGCAGCCCAGCCCACCATTGGCCCTAATCCCCAATTTCCACCTCCAATAATGTTGGCATTTGCCCTTTGTTTGTTATAGGTCCATGTTGGACAAGTTTTTAAAGACTGTTGCCATGTTGGCACTCTTATTTGTTAGGCCACGTTGGCCTCTTTTCTTATAGTGTCCCACATTGGGAAAGTGGGTAGTGTGTGTTGGCTACTCCTAAGCTGACAAACGCTGTTTATTCGTTTTGGCAATGTTTAAAAAAAAGGATAGCCTTTAATAAAACTGGTCACTAATCCTTGTCATCCCTGTTCAACAACACAGGTAACTTGAGGTACATTTCCAACAACACTGACCACGTTTTTCAAGACGTATGGGGTTCCCATGCAAACATTCACCATACTGGACCATTCAACCGCATGCAACTATGACTATGTCTATATAGACACCACAGTGCCTACACACACACACAACAACTGTGAATGTGACACAGATATGATCAGTTGTGGGTAAAATAAATGTTTTATTTGTCCCTTTGTTTTTTTAGGGTAGAAAAAGAATTGGCCAAGCTGGCATAAAGTCTATATGCCATATGTGCATGTGGCTAGTAGCACTCGTCTCTTCCTCCCTCTCTGCTGCTCAGACAATGGCTCCTCCCCTTCCTCTAAACCCTCTGTGGAGGGCCATTATGGCTTTTCGGGGGGGGAGAGTGGAGTATCACGATTGCCACCGCTCACATGCGTCTTGGGGCGCAGTGGCCCGGGTGTCTTCCGGGAAGACCAAGAGGCCCACCATGCAGGACCTAGTGTCAGCTAGGCACTGTCTCCTACCCCTCACTGCACAGAGAATGAAGAAGAGGGCAATTCCCTCTCTCATTCACCCTCTATGCCTATGCTTGACATTTCAGCACATCTCTACTGCCACGCTGTACTGAGATGTCAGTATGCAGGACCCGCAGAGACAAGCATGGGACCGGAGAGGTAAGACAATATTATTTTTTTATCAGTGACTACACGGTGGCCAGAGGACTATGGGAATAGAGGAAGTACATTATACTATATGGAAGGCTATGAATTGCATATATTTGTGTATTATGCTATATGAGGGTATGAGGCTATGTAATCTATATGGAGGATATGAGGCTTTATTATGCTATATGGGGTATAAGGCTGCATTATCTATATGGTGGCTTGAAGCTGTTTATACTATATGATGGCTATGGATTCATTATACTATATGGGCGTATTGAGGCTGCATTATACTATATAAGGGTGTGAACTGTATTATCTTATATGGAGGCTATGAGACTGCATTACTTTATATGATGGCTATGGGCTGCATTATACTATACTGTGGGCTATGGAGGCTGCATTATACTTATGAAGGATAATGGAAGTACTTATATTAATTGGGAAACTATGGGGGATACCATACCTTATGATGGGGGACTATGGGATAATTATATACATAAGATTGTGGATGTAATTATAATTATGGAGGATTGGGATGCAGTATAATAATTGGAGGACTATGGTGGGGAGGAGAAGGACAGGATGGGAGACATAATACAATGATAGAGACATATTCTAGGGGGGACATTATACAAATGAGGACATAATACATATAAGGTCAGTTCGAGTCTTTATGACTTAGATTTAACGGGGACATTTCTGACCAACTGTGCGCGGGAAGCCAGTCTAATTTTTACCGGGCCAATCAGAGTCAGTTATGCATTTAATTGGCCTCCCACACTAGATCTCCTCTCTCCAGTCATCCTTAATGCAGCAGCAGGATCACCCATCTAGCTAGCCGTTCCTCAGATGCTTCTGCTTTATGCCAGTCTTTGCACTGGCTGCCTATACACTATAGGATCCAGTTCAAACTGCTTGTTCTCACCCACAAAGCTCTTCACAGTGCAGCACCCCCCTACATCTCCTCCCTCATCTCTGTCTATCACCCCACCATTTTCTTTGCTCTAGAAGTGACTTTAGACTCACTTCTGCATTAATCCGAACCCCCCACTCCCAGCTCCAAGACTTCTCCCGAGCTGCACACAATTCTCTGGAATGCTCTACCCCAAGAAATTAGATGTATCCACAACTTACATATTTCAGGCGATCCCTAAAAGCACATCTTTTTAAGGCAGCCTATCATGATCCCTAGTCAAAGTCATCTAGACATAGCCTTTCCCTCCACCAGTCTAAAATGTATCACAAATAATGGTTGGTGGCCACGTATACTGCTCCTATCTGTTCCCATCTCCTTAAGTTGACTGTACCATCATTGTAAATAAGCACCTGTACTTTGTGTCACCACCTCATTGTTAGATTGTAAGCTCTTATGAGCTCATTATTTTGCTCTAATTATTGTATTGTATTATGCCTTATGCATTCCTGGGAGCCGGGGCGGCAGAGGGGCAGAGGAGAGGAGGGGCGGGATCAGGCAAGGGAAGCAGCCTTTGCCTGACCCTTCTCTCCTCTGACATCGAGTTACGGGGGTCGGCTGGGGGCCCCCCTGCAGGCTTGAGGGGCCCCCTAGCTGGTTGGGGCCCTGGTGCAGCTGAACCAGCTGCACCACAGTAGGTCCGCCCCTGCTTCTATTGTATTGTTTTTTGTATTGTATTGTATTTGTAATTTTCTAATTAAATATGAACCTCTGAATTTGAAGTGCTGTGAATATGTTGGCGCTATATAAATAAAGATTATTATTATTATTATGACACTGTCTTACAGCTTTATTAAATGATACTCTTGAACACTTTGGAGTGATCTGGAATCTTTGGGACATATATTTGATTCAGAAGGTTGTTGATGCTTATGGTACAGATACAGTTGTGGCCAAAAGTATTGACACCCCTGCACTTCTGTCATATAATACTAGTTTCTTCCTGAAAATGATTGCAATCACAAATTCTTTGGTATTATATCTTCATTTAATTTGTCTTCAATGAAAAAACACAAAAAGAATTGTCCTAAAGCCAAATTGGATATAATTCTACACAAAACATAAAAAAGGGGGTGACAAAAGTATTGGCACTGTTGGAAAAATCATGTGATGCTTCTCTAATTTGTGTAATTAACAGCACCTGTACCTTTCTTGTGGCATCTAACAGGTGTTGGCAATAACTAAATCACACTTGCAGCCAGTTGACATGGATTAAAGTTGACTCAACCTTGTCCTGTGTCCTTGTGTGTACCACATTGAGCATGGAGAAAAGAAAAAGACCAAAGAACTGTCTGAGGACTTGAGAAACCAAATTGTGAGGAAGCATGGCAATGTCAAGGCTACAAGTCCATCTCCAAAGACCTGAATGTTCCTGTGTCTACTGTGCGCAGTGTCATCAAGACGTTTAAAGCCCATGGCACTGTGGCTAACCTCCCTAGATGTGGACAAAAAGAAAAATTGACAAGAGATTTCAACCAAGATTGTGCGGATGGTGGATAAAGAACCTCGACTAACATCCAAACAAGTTCAAGCTGCCCTGCAGTCCGAGGGTACAACAGTGTCAACCCGCACTATCCGTCGGCGTCTGAATGAAAAGGGACTGTATGGTAGGATACCCAGGAAGACCCCACTTCTTACCCCAAGACAAAAAAAAGCCAGGCTGGAGTTTGCCAAAACTTACCTGAGAAAGCCTAAAACATTTTGGAAGAATGTTCTCTGGTCAGATGAGACAAAAGTAGAGCTTTTTGGGCAAAGCATCAACAGAGTTTACAGGAGAAAAAAAGAGACATTCAAAGAAAAGAACACGTCCCTACAGTCAAACATGGCGGAGATTCCCTGATGTTTTGGGGTTGCTTTGCTGGGCCCGGACTGCTTGACCATGTGCATGGCATTATAAAGTCAGAAGACTACCAACAAATTTTGCAGCATAATGTAGGGCCCAGTGTGAGAAAGCTGGGTCTCCTCAGAGGTCATGGGTCTTCCAGAGGACAATGACCCAAAACACACTTCAAAAAGCACTAGAAAATGGTTTGAGAGAAAGCACTGGAGACTTCTAAGGTGGCCAGCAATGAGTCCAGACCTGAATCCCATAGAACACCTGTGGAGAGATCTAAAAATGGCAGTTTGGAGAAGGAACCTTCAAATATCAGGGACCTGGAGCAGTTTGCCAAAGAAGAATGGTCTAAAATTCCAGCAGAGCATTGTAAGAAACTCATTATGGTTACCGGAAGCGGTTGATTGCTTTTTAGTTATTTAGGTTAAAGGTTGTTCAACCAAGTATTAGGCTGAGGGTGCCAATACTTATGTCTGACCCATTTTTGGAGTTTTGTATGAAATGTTTTTTCATTGAAGACAAATTAAATGAAGATAATAATACCAAAGAATTAGTGATTGCAATAATTTTCAGGAAGAAACTGAGTATTATCTGACAGAATTGATGGGGTGTCAATACTTTTGGCCACAACTGTAGCTCTCAAAATATATTTGAGTACGCAGGGCCTGCTCCAGATTTTTGTGGGCTCCGGGCGAAAAGTCTCAGTGGGCCCCTTTATACTCACAAACACAGCACTGCTACATGCCCCATACATGCACATACAGACACACAAAGCTCTGCTACATGAACACTACATACCCAGCTCTGCTACTTGTACTATACATGCACATGCAAACACACAGCAAAACTCTGTTTCATGCACATACAAACATACAGCTCTGCTTACATGTACAATACATGCACATACAAACACACACAGCTCTGCTACATGCACATACAAACACACATCTCTGTTACATGCACATACAGATACACACACAGCTCTGCTGCATGCACAATACATGTACATACAGACACACACAGCTCTGCTGCATGCGCAATACATGCACATACAAACACACACAGCTCTGCCACATGCACATACAAACACACAGCTCTGTAACATGCATATACAGATACACACACAGTTCTGCTACATGGACACTATATATACTCTGCTACATGTACAATACATGCACATACAACACACACACTCGTACATGCACATGACAGATATACACACAGACATACACACACATACAGATAGACACACACATATACAGATATACACAGACAGGCACACACACATACAGATATACACACATGCAAATATACACACACACATTCAGATATACACACACATACAGAAATACAGACACATACAGATATACAGACACACATACAGATATACATACAGATATACACACACACACACCCATACAGATATAACAGACATCCAGATATGACACACATATACACACACATACAGATATACACACACAGACACACACATACACATGCATACAGATACATGCACACATACAGATACACACACACATATTACTTCATCCAGCTTTTCTTGATCGGTGCCCAGCAGGAGAGAGGAGCTACTGGGAGCTGCACGGAGGCTGCAGAAGTTGAGCTGATGCAGGTTTTTCTAGAACCTTGATTTCAGTCATGTGAGCAGTCACATGAGTGAACTGGCAGGTCTTCAGCCTCAGTTCAGCTTCCGGGGCTTTCTCTCCTGCTGTGTACCAATCACATAGATCGGTGCAGAGCAGGAGAGAGGGAGAGGGGGAAAGCTGTTTGTGAGCAGGGCTCCTCACTGCTTCCGCTCACAGACAGCTGTGGGCCCTCTCACTTCTTCAGGACCCTGGCACATGCCCGGGTATGCCGGGTGCTGGCGTCGGGCCTGTGTGTACGTCTCCTTTTCCCTTCCCTTTTGTCTCAATTCATTGTATTTGTCTAAGTATGTATGTAAATTGTTGTCATTTAAGTCCTGAATTCAACTGATGCTGATAGGAGCTTGCTATACTGAATGTTATTATTTATGTCCTATACACGTACTTTGGATTTATGTCTTTTTACATTAATTGAGGAATCTCCAAATCTAAAGGCCCTGTCGCAGATAACGAGATCATTAACAAGATCACTGTTGCGTCACAGATTTTGTGACGCAACAGTGATCCCGTTAGCGATCTCATTATGTGTGACACGCAACAACGACCTGGCCCCTGCTGTGAGATCGTTCGATCGTTACACACTGTCTGGATCATTTCTACGTCGTTGCGCTCCAGCTCGTAGCGCTACATCGTTGTGTTTGAAAGGGACAATGATCACTGATCTTAATGCTACACTATGGAGTGACAATTCACAACGACCTCGGTATAATTCTGGATCGCTAGTGCGTCGTTTTTCACATCGCTGGTGAGATAACCTGTTTTACATCTTACCAGCGATGTTACAAACGACGCACCAGAGATCTCTGCACATCGTTATCGGGATCGCTGGTACGTCGTTATGTGTGACTGGGCCTTAAGAGACAACTAATCAAAGGACATAAAATCATCTGCTTATCTCTAGACACTGATGTTTACTGCCCCAGATGCCCTCTCCCCCCTACCAACTCTGACCATTCTGTGTTATGCTTCACCGCACTTGGTTTATTTACTGCATTATCCAACCCTGTATGTGTATATATGTGTGTGTTCAGAAGTTGTATCATTATTAAGCCTGATGAAGAGGCCATAGTGCCTCGAAAGCTTTGTTTTTCTTACCATCTTTCAGTTAGCCATTAAAAGGTATCAACCACTGAGGACTCTCAGATTCTAATATTTTTCTATCTACTGGCTGAACATGGTACAAACATTTCTTACATTACTTTTACACAGTAATTTTGTATTGGAATATCTTAACAAATATTCAGTTTAAAAAAAAACCCTTCATTGGTAGCATACCAAGGCATGTAAGCGTGTGTATTTCTGTGAGTGACTGTCATATTTAAAGCTGAATAAATGAAGATGTTTTAAGAATTTAGTTTTAATTTTTTCATCATTTGCATATCATTATCATGTCTGTCAGTCCTATGATTTTTTGAATTCACCACTCCTTTTGTGGTTGTTGGAGGAATGCTTATTTATTTTGAAATGTAAAAGTACTGAACCACCATTAGTTTCAGAATAAAAGAGCTGCGGTGGTTTACAAATATATGACAAAGCATTGTAAGCAAATCACTTTCGTTAGCCCCTTGTTTAGAATTGATGCCAGCAATAAGCTGTTATGAAAATCATGAGAAATATATATTTCTAAAGTACTGAAAATGAGGGGAGTATCAGTTCACAGTCAACGCTTGAGGTGAACAGATCTTTATGATAAATCAGATCTCTTTTGGGTAGATTTCCTTTTTGAAAAACAAGGTTGTATGGTATTACTTGTTTACTGTAATTAAATTCTGACCTCCAGTGGCTGAATGTGGTATTTACAAAAATGTGGATATTAAGGCTTTAGGGCAGGGATGGGGAACCTTTTTCTGCCGAGGGCCATTTGGAGATTTCTACCATACTTCGGGGGCCACACAAAATTATCACCTTGAAAATTCCCTGCTATATTTGGTTAAACAATCAACTCACTCCTACTGCGTTGGCTGGAGCGGCTTCTCTTTGGTGTCAGTGATATTGGTCATGTTGCTTCTCAACTACTTTTCCAGGCTTGCTAGAGCTTTAGACAGCACAGTAGAGGCTGGGAGCATATACCTCACTGGGGAAGCTGAGGCTGGGACATAGATATCATTGGGGAGCTAGGGCAGACAGTTGGCAAAACGCGACTGCTAGCCTGAGCACTGCAGTCTCCAGGAATCTGCCCAATGGCCGCATAAAAGGTCATCAAAGGCCTCATTTGGCCCTGGGGCCTGAGGTTCCCCACCCCTACTTTAAGGTGTACATGTCGAGCCCCAGGCCCTGGGGTACTCGGGTATCAGACTAAGTGGTTGTTGGGGATGTCACAGTTGGCAGCGCCAGATCCCGTGGCCTGGGTGACACTTCAAAAAGGGATGTATTTACAGGGGATAAGAGTTTGTCATGTGACGCCACCTGTTGTACCTGGTGATGGGTCACCAGTGCCGCCATAGTCCGCCAGAGGTAGATGGTAATGCGGCTGAGATGGCAAAGCTCCCTACAGGTAGAGCTGATCCTCTGGGGCAGCGTTCCTAAAAACAAGCAGGACGATGGAGAAAACCACACAAGGCAAAGTCACTTTCTCCCGGGTACTTTACTGTAAACCTTTAGCAGCACATACAAAGTCCACAGTTCAGCATCAGATGTTAAAGTAACAGGTAGCTCTACGGGTGGCTGCAAGTGGATCCCAGGTGTTATGGTGGGGCCCGTGGTGTACCTTAGTTGACGAACCCGTGTCTTTCCTTCCCCGCCTACGATGAGTCTATACCCAATGGCTCTGTGTAGGTAGTATTGGGGGTCCTCTCCCTCGTGGTGAGGAAGCAGGCAGACCGCTCCATCTGGCAGGGTGCTGTGGCGATATATGGACCACAACAGCCGATTGCCAACTTCAAAGATAGACCTTGGCTGGATCCTCGGGCCCGGCGTTCCCATGGTGGACTGGAGAATCCCCTGGAGTATGGTCGCTCCACACTGGGGCTCTCCCTTTCTCTCTAGGGCCCAGACTCCGCACGTCGGGCGCCCTCTTTCAGGGTCTCCTCAAGACCCTCTTCCTCCTTCCCTCCGGATCAGCTTGAAACCGTCCAGGTAACCCTTCCGCCTCGTTCCACACTCTTTCCAACTCTCCTCCTCCTCCGACTACTCCGCTCTCTGACGTTCATTGTCTGACTATTCTTTCCTCTCATTCCTCTCATTACTGCTGCTGACTGACTTCCTTTGTCCCCCTAGAGGTGAATATATCCCCTCCCAGATAACCTCCCACCGCTCAGCTAATGTGGGAGTGCAGGAATGTGGCCCACCCACCGACCTAGGGTCCTCTTGCAGCTGGGGAAATTACACTTCTTTTACGGGTGCAATACCCTCCTGTGACGCCTGACTACGTGGGGCGCCACATACACAATCATCCAGATACAGGTGCATGTCAATGAATTAGAATATCATCAAGAAGTTAATTTTTTTCAGTAATTCAATACAAAACATGAAACACATATATTATATAGAGTTATTACAAACAGAGTGATATACTGCAAGTGGTTATTTCTGTAAATGTTCATGATTATGGGTTGAAACCAATGAAAACCCAAAGGTTATTATCTCAGAAAATTAAAGAATGGAGGATGAAGGGTCTGAGAGAGAAAATATTACCTAGATAGGTATATATGTCTATATGAAACCTCTCAGCTCACAATGCATGACAGACCAAATGTGAATCATGAGGTCAAAGGAACTGCCCAAAGAGCTCAGAGACAGAATTGTGGCAAGGCACAGACATGGTCAAGGTTACAAAATCATTTCTGCAATACTCAAGGTTCCTACAAGCATTGTGGCCCCATTATCCTTAAATGGAAGACGTTTGGGATGAGAACATGTTTTCATAGACCTAGCATCCCAGCCAAATTGAGCAATCGTGAGAGAAGAGCTTTGGTGAGAGAGGTAAAGAAGAACCCCAAGATCACTGTGGCTGTGCTCAGAGATGCAGTAGGGAGATGGGAAAAAGTTCCAAGGAGTCAACTATCACTGCAGCCCTCCATCAGTCAGGCCTTTATGGCAGAGTGGCATGACGGAAGCCTCTCCTCAGTGCAAGACATATGACAGCCCACATAGAGTTTGCAAAAAAGCACATGAAGGACTCCCAGACTATGAGAAATAAGATTCTCTGGTCTGATGAGACGAAGATAGAACTTTTTGGTGATAATTCTAAGTGGTATGTGTGGAGAGAACCAGGCAATGCTCTTCACCTGCCCAATACAACCCCAATACTGCCAAGTACAGAGATATCCTGGATGAAAACCTCTTCCAGGGTTCCAGACTTGGCTAAAGGTTCACCTTCCAACAAGACAATGACCCTAAGCACACAGCTAAAATAACAAAGGAGTGGCTTCAGAACAACTCTGTGACCATTCTTGACGAACCCAGCCAGAGCCCTGACCTAAACCCAATTGAGCATCTCTGGAGTGACCTGAAAATGGCTGTCTACCCACATTCTCTATGAAACTTGATGGAACTGGAGAGGATCTGCAAGGAAGAATGACAGACGATCCCCAAATCCAGGTGTGAAAAACTTGTTGCATCATTCTATGAGGCTCCACTTAGCTGGCAGGACTTGATTACGACTGAGCCAATCTACCAAGGTGTTGAAGACTCCTGGTAGGTGGACCGCCATCAGAGTGCAAAGATTGTTCTCAGCCAAAACGAATATCTTGTGGCACACTGAAGCAAGAGAATGACTCCTTGTCCCACCTTGTTTGTTGAGGTAGAACACTGCTACCAGGTTGTCGGACTGGACTACCACTGCTTGCCGGAACAGCAGTTTCTGGTAGTGACGAAGAGCGAAACCTATTGCCCTCAGTTCCCTGAGATTGCATCTTTGCTTCCAACTTTGACTAGGGTTTCTGAACCCATAGTTCTCCTACATGAGCACCTTATGCTTGTTCTGAGGCATCAGCCATCAGAGTGACTGTTTGATTCTGCGCAAGCGACTTGCCTTGATTCAGATGAGTTGGATCCAGCCAACATCATAGGTCCCACTTGGTAACCTGGGGTATAGAGATCAGGGATGTTAGTGACTCACCGCGGCCGGCTGACTCCGGTTTAGACAGGCGATTCTTCTCCTTCCTTGTCACGGGTGGACCGCGCCTGCCGGTAGTGGGGCCCGGTGTAGTGCAGATCAAAAGTGAAGACGTCTTGCGGGAACAGATTAAAGGGGTTTTAATTTGTTTTCTTCGTGACGCCACCTATGAGTAGTTCGGTAAGGGCTACCGACGCTGCGGGACCCCCGGGGGATGGACAGCAGCAAGATGTTACGCTCCCCACAGGCTGAGCGGTGATCCCCGGGGGCTGGAGCTGCTCAAGATGTTGTGCGGCAGCTGCGGTTACCTTCTAGTTAATGACGGACAGTTCATAAGGAATCACGGACACAGACAGTCTCTATAACGGTCTTTACTGTAACCAGCAGGCAATACATGGTATACAGTGGTTGAGTAGTAGACCGGGTTGACTCAGCAGTGATGGTGTCCCTTAGAAATCCGTAGTGCTCCTCCATTCTAGCTAAGTGGTTACCAATGTCGCCCAGGAATACCAGATCGGGTACAGGGAGGCTGCTTCAATGCCCTATCCATGCTGTACGTGCTGGATGTTTTGGGGAGCCTTGGGTCCCTCAGTGGGTATACCGCTGGTTAGACGACTGGAAATTGGCTGTTGGTGGGGTGCCCCTGTAAAGCTAATCCTCCACTCTTCTGGTTCGCGTAGCAGAGGTGAACTGCTGCCAGCTTCGGTACCAGTGAACCGGCTGTGAGTTGTGGGCACGGGAGTCTTTTGGGAACCCGTGTAGATATGCCCAATCCCGGTGGTTAAGGCCTCAGGTGCTGACACCCGACCGGTGACGGCCCAGGGGCCCGCACGGGGTGCGGAGCCCCCGCTCCTCTCCAAGTTCTAGTCTGCTCTCTTCAGGTTCTAGACTTCTTCTCTCTCTAGACCATGTGCCTGTTCTCCTGCACTACCCTAGCACTCCGCCCACCAGGACCTAGGATTGGCCCTCTATTCTAGGTGATGTATGCTGGGTTGGATTTCTAAATTAACCAGGTCATTGCTGAGTCAGAGAATATTGCGGCTGCGCTTGTGGCTGCAATACCCTCCTGTGACGCACTCGTTGCGGGGCGCCACACTGCCCCTTGGTTGAATACGCTTGTCCCCAAGCGTCTCACTACTCACATTACAGAGGTTTTTATATTTTATAACAGGTAATACACTTTTATTAATGACAGGTCATATATGCATAAAAGTGAGGTAGATAAACAGGTTAACACATTGCGCGGACCCGCGGGCGGTCGGCTGTCCTTAGAATAAAAGTTCAGGCTGTGGCCGCCAAGTCGCGGTGTTACGGTGCAAACAGGAAGAAGTCTCTTTTAATAGCAAAGTTCAAACAACAACTTAAGTCACTGATGGATGGCAGTGTTCCGGACTCGTATAGCGAACCACCCATCACGGCATATATGGCGCTCATAGGTTACAATGTCCCCTCTATACAAGTCTCGGCTTGGATGGCCTCGCGGTAGGTGCGATTCCACATCACGGCGCCCCACAAACACTTCAGTACTCACACCCTCCTCCCTTACGAATCCCCACCCGGTGGACAAGTTAAATGTGCTTACCCACCCGGTTTTACGGAATTGTTCAGGCAATGGAGATTGGCGGCGGCCTCGGCACGAGCCTGCATGTTGGCTTGCAGTCGAGTGTGCCACTCGTCTCTCCGGATACGACGTACCTCTTCGTCGGAGTGATGCGGCGTGTGGATAAAGTCACTACGGCGTGCTGGTTGTTGAACCGCTCGAGCTTGGTGGGCAGTCTGGAGTGGGACCCGGTTCAACGGAACCGGAGAAGATACTGTTGCGGCGGCACCCGACCAGTGCACCCGAGCTGATCGCCCGGCAGAAGAGTTCCTTGTGTCTCCCCAGGCGAACCCGGTGTAGAGATCCTCAGCTGGACTGTAGGTCTCCTCGTCATCCTCCTCGACCTCCTCGATGACTACGTCGGGCTGCTCGGCTGGCGAAGATGATGGGATGGAATCCTCTGGATCGGTGGGTGGCTGTGCTGCAAAGTTCTCCTCGGGGTCGTTGTGCAGGACTTCCAGGCTGCCTGCCTCTTCTTCTGTAGCAGCGGGAAGTGGTGTTTCAATCCCGGTCACCAGGTAGGCCTCTGTATTTGCAGAGGAGGCCTCCGGTTCAGGGGAGAAACAGGCGACAGTCTCGGTAGTGTGGAAACCAGTCGCGGGTTCCGCAGGTGGAACCAGGTAGAGGTCGGCTTCTTCGTGGGAGCGTGTTGGAAGCTCCGGCTCTGGAACGAGGTCGGCTGCGGTATCGTCCGCTGGAACGGGTCGAGTCGTGGTCCTCACGGGAATAACACAGTCTATGGGCTCCGGTGACGAAGCAGGACAGGTAGTGGGCGACGGTGAGGTGGTGGAAAAGCTGGCGATGTCGTCTGGGCTTGGAGAAGTCGTACCCGGTCGGCTCTGCTGCATCGCATGATGGAGTCTTCTGCCTAGGGTCGCGCTCCAGCTGCGAATCGTCCATTCCACAGTCTCTAGTAGTCGCACCCGAGGTCTTGTAGAGCCTCTAGCCAGAAGTCGGGGCTGCCGTCTATAGTAAGGGCAGGATCCGGACCCAGTTGGCCTATGGCTGCTCTGGCCTCCGCCTCGACCTCCCGCATCAGGTCTTGGAGTCTCGTGCTGGCCATTCTCTTCTTGGAGGAAAACCACACCCGTTCAACCGGTAAGACGTTCTGGTAGAGCTGGTGAAGAAGGTCTTCTCTCTCTGTCGGTGTGTCCATCTATGACACTCCCATTTCCTCTGGGCTTTCATAGTCCAATCGTGGGAAAAGTCTTTGGGGTCCGCCCCCATGGTTGATTCGAGCAATCAGGGCGGACAAAGAGTTTGGCGCCTTTTGTCTTTGGCCCTCCCACTGTGAGGGGGGTTGACTCACTCCTGGGCTTCACGTGGCGGCTTCTTGTGGCTGGAACGCCATCTTGGGCGCCATCTTGACCCAATGGTGTAAAGGCGGGAAAGTTCTTTTAGGGACGAACAAAGTCCAATTGTAGACAATAAAGTCCAGTTTAAGCACAATATACCCGTTGGGTAACGGGCCTGCTCGTATCCTGTTCGTGACGCCATTTTCTGACTCACCGCGGCCGGCTGACTCCGGTTTAGACAGGCGATTCTTCTCCTTCCTTGTCACGGGTGGACCGCGCCTGCCGGTAGTGGGGCCCGGTGTAGTGCAGATCAAAAGTGAAGACGTCTTGCGGGAACAGATTAAAGGGGTTTTAATTTGTTTTCTTCGTGACGCCACCTATGAGTAGTTCGGTAAGGGCTACCGACGCTGCGGGACCCCCGGGGGATGGACAGCAGCAAGATGTTACGCTCCCCACAGGCTGAGCGGTGATCCCCGGGGGCTGGAGCTGCTCAAGATGTTGTGCGGCAGCTGCGGTTACCTTCTAGTTAATGACGGACAGTTCATAAGGAATCACGGACACAGACAGTCTCTATAACGGTCTTTACTGTAACCAGCAGGCAATACATGGTATACAGTGGTTGATTAGTAGACCGGGTGGACTCAGCAGTGATGGTGTCCCTTAGAAATCCGTAGTGCTCCTCCATTCTAGCTAAGTGGTTACCAATGTCGCCCAGGAATACCAGATCGGGTACGGGGAGGCTGCTTCAATGCCCTATCCATGCTGTACGTTCTGGATGTTTTGGGGAGCCTTGGGTCCCTCAGTGGGTACACCGCTGGTTAGACGACTGGAAATTGGCTGTTGGTGGGGTGCCCCTGTAAAGCTAATCCTCCACTCTTCTGGTTCGCGTAGCAGAGGTGAACTGCTGCCAGCTTCGGTACCAGTGAACCGGCTGTGAGTTGTGGGCACGGGAGTCTTTTGGGAACCCGTGTAGATATGCCCAATCCCGGTGGTTAAGGCCTCAGGTGCTGACACCCAACCGGTGACGGCCCAGGGGCCCGCACGGGGTGCGGAGCCCCCGCTCCTCTCCAAGTTCTAGTCTGCTCTCTTCAGGTTCTAGACTTCTTCTCTCTCTAGACCATGTGCCTGTTCTCCTGCACTACCCTAGCACTCCGCCCACCAGGACCTAGGATTGGCCCTCTATTCTAGGTGATGTATGCTGGGTTGGATTTCTAAATTAACCAGGTCATTGCTGAGTCAGAGAATATTGCGGCTGCGCTTGTGGCTGCAATACCCTCCTGTGACGCACTCGTTGCGGGGCGCCACATTAGTGGCTGATGGATTTGATACGATGTTAGAATGTCTGATTTCAGCATCCGAAAATGATGTTTGGCCCATGGAACTGTGTCTATGGTTGAAGTGAGCTTTCCCAAGACACTCATTGACGCTCTGAGGAGATCGGATAAGATAAGACACGCTGTCTTGAAGACTTCAGATTCTCTCACTGGTCAACATCACCGTCATGTCTTTGGAGTTCATCACCTATCAAAGACATTTCCTCTCTCTGGAAGGTGATAGCTGTGATTTTTTCCTGTTGAACAGGAACCCATGAGAGGTCAGCAGAGTCAGGGTCATCTGTAGATGATCCTGTAACTGACCCTTGCAAGAGGCTCTGAGTAACCAACCATCTAGGTAGGGCACAATGTAAATGCCCTGACGTCTGATGGCAGCCACAAGGTGTCACAGGTGTGTCAGGAGGCATGGATGAGACAGTAGAGGCCACTCGCAGAAGGTCACGGCGTTTGGCCAAACAGTCAAAATTCTAAAAAAGTCTTTGTCACTTTAAGAGGCATTTCTCTTTTAGTAAAAGCTGTAGGTCACTAGGAACCAGCTGATCTCTTACCTTGGGCTGTCTATTTATACCCTTTGACTCCCAGGATGCACTGCTGGTGATAGCTTGTCAGGTGTTTGAAGGTTGCTTCCTAGCTCAAGCAGTGAATCCTGGAATTTCTGTTGGATTACTGTCTGGATCTTTTCAAGCTAAGTATTTCTTTCCGCACCTGTTTGTTTGTTTCCCTAGTGTGTATCTTTAGTTGGTAGCCGGGCTGACTAGTGTTCACCCGCTCTGATCCTTGTGTAGTTGTAGTTCAGGGACAGCCAGGGAATAGGTATCCCGCTCGACGACAGTTGAGGAAACTGTATAGGGTCCGTAGGAGAGCCGGGTTTCAGCGCTAATTTATCTAGGGGTCACCATCTCCCCTTTTGCACTTAGCATCAGGGACTCCTTTTCCCCCCTCGTCATCCTGCATTTGGTGTCTCTCTACACCCAGCGTGGCACTAGGTCTACTGCTGTCTTGGTAAACACGCTCAGAGCAACCAAGATCCCAAATGGCAGACAACTGAATTGAAAATCGTGAAGATGAGCCTCTTGCTGCTCTGCGACTCGTAGGGATCTGCAATGGAATGGAAGAATTGGGATATGTAAATAAGCATCTTGCAGATCTATGGTTGCCAACCAGTCACGTCTGCACAAATCGAAGACTCCATTTTGAATTTCTTCTTCTGTAGATAGGTGTTCAAATAGGTCGAGTCTATCAAAAGTTGCCATTTTCCTCAATGTTTGGGAACCAGATGCATTTTGATGCACGGGTACTTCTTCTAATGGCCCCTTCTGGAGAGAAACTCTTGAACTAGATACCACACCACTTGATCCTTGGATTGGTTTATGACAAAGTGGTCAGGAAGAAGTTCCATGAATTCTAGAGAATATGTCCTCTGAATAATTGATAAGGCACAAGCGTCATTTGATGTTGCTGACCACTCTCTATAGAAAGTAGACAATCTTCCTCCCACCTTCTTGAAGCAGCTGGCATCATACCTGCTTATCCCTACGAAAGGACCTCTACCGTTTGGATGTAGACAGCTGTGGCCTGGGAACATACTGTGGCCTTCCCTGTGGTCTGGTGCTAAGTCTTGGAGATAATCTCTTTCGATTGGTACGGAACTAGAAAGACAGGGGCTGAACAAGAGAGGGCTGGAGGTGGCACAGAGAGGGCTGGAGACGGGGAGGACACCAGCAACAGTGATGACACATACAGGAGGCTGAACGCCCATGCCGTACCGGAGCCAAAGATATCTCTCCCTGATAGATTTTCTGAGGGAACGGATACGTTTTTGGTGATTTGAGAAGCCTGTAAGCTTTATTGTAGGCTTTGACCCCATTAATTTGGGAGTAAGGAACAGCACGTGGGGATTATAATCTCCCTTCTTAAGGGGAATCCCTAGACCTTGACCTTCTCCCTACCAACCGATTCTCCATCTCTGCGATCGGTGGACATTTTTTTTTGCTGCCTTGGCTCAGATATATGGTGAACCGGATAGTGTGACTCTTGCTGAATCGTATCATGAGCAGTGGAGGAGTGCTGAGTTTCAGAGATGGGCGACTGACACCCAGGAGATTGGCGACTGACACCCAGTGGAACGACCCTACCCTCAGGAGTCCGTTCTGCTTGGGTCTCTCAGCTCGACTACAAGACACCCTGGTTCAATATGCCGCACCTGAGTCATTATAGGCTGCTATGTCCCTAGCCATCAAGGTGGACAGACATCTGAGGGAGAGACCAAGGCCAATGTTGTCCCCTGTGGCTATCCCTGTTGGGGAGGCTCCACGTGATGAACCTATGAAACCCAAAACAAAAGAAAATTGCGACACATGATCCAAGTTATTTGCAAAAGTAGAACATTTTATTAGGATCATATAAGGTGCTTATGTGCTCAGTTACAAATCGGATACTTGTGCATGGAAATATCAGGTGAGACACTTTAAGTTGTACAAGTAGTTTACAGTAGTCCCTCTACAATATCACATATCATAAAATTTCTATGGCACTCTAAAAATCCATGGAATTGTTAACACTATGTCTACTGTGGATCTTTCACAAAACACATATATTACAAGTGAAGTCAATGTTATTGATCATATACTGTAGAATAATTGGTATACAGTGTTATATAATCTCCACATAAATCTCCACATAAAGTATATCCAACACTGTTTATTTATTTATCTGGTGATCAGGCCTATAATGCACCCGGCCGATCACATGATCAGGCCCATAATGCATCGGGCCAGATATGACGTTCCGGCCCGGGCATTACACTGGCAGAGAGGGCTGGAGATTCCAAAAGGAGGTGGCAAAGCAGCAGGAGGGATGATGCACAGAGGGGCGTGCTTGGACATCGTGAGGAGGGAATCATGGAGCCTGCCTTTCCAGTCTCCTAGATGGAGACCATATGTAAGTTCTAATTCATTTTTCTAAATCGTTATAGGGCCCCTTTAGCTCAGAGAGGGATGGCTATGGAACAGCTAAGAAAGTGCAGGGACTGGTAGTGATAGGAGAGAGGGCTAGATAGAGGTGACAGGTTCCCTTTAAAAGAACTTGGGAGCTGATGTCACTGAGGAACGCTGGGCCACTTGCAAAGCCCAACATGGAACACAGCAGTGTGGAAAGTGGAGCTTGGCCTTGAAGTAAAGACAAGTGTTTAAGGCTACTTTCAAACAACATTTTTGTGCTGTCTGAGGGGATCCGACTTTTTGTAGGACCCCTTGGACAGCAAAACTGATGCCTGCAATCGGATGCCAAATAGGCATCCGATTCCGATATTTTGCAGCATCAGTTTGGACCTCTCTCCTCCTCTCCCTGCTCCTCCTGTCACCTCGTCCCCCTTCTCTCTCCCTCCTGTCACCTTTCTCCCCTCCTCTCTCTGCTCCCTCTTTTGTTCCCTCTTTTGTCCGCTCCTTTGTCCCCTCTTTGCCCCCTCTGTCCCCTCTTTTGTCCCCATTTCCCTTTTATCCCCCTCTTTTGTGCCCTCTTTCGCCCCCTCTGTCCCCTCTTTTGTCGTCTCCTTTGTCCCCCTCTTTTGTCCCCTCTTTCACCCCCTCTGTCCCCTCTTTTGTCCCCTCCTTTGTCCCTTTTGTCCCCTCTTTTGCCCCCTTTGTCCCCTCTTTTGTCCTCTCCTTTGTCACCCTCTTTTGTCCCCTCTTTCACCCCCTCTGTCCCCTCTTTTGTCCCCTCCTTTGTCCCCTCTTTGTCCCCTCTTTCTCCCCTCTTTGTCCCCCTTACCAGACCTTTAAAAATAAAAAAATCTTTATTCTCACCTATCCACGACTCCCGCGGCGCTTCCAGCTGTCTTCTTCTGATCCACAGGACCTGACGTGATGTCACAGTCACATGACCGGTTAACGCGGTAACTGGTCATGTGACTGTGACGTCAGGCCAGGTCCTAGAAGCATCGAGCGCTGGAGGCATTGCTGGATCGCGGGACAGGTGAGAATAAAGTTTTTTTTATTTTTAACCCTTTCTTTTCACTGGATGTCACTTCTGCAATGTATGAATATACATTGCAGAAGTGATATTAGATGGCACAGAGTGATTTGAGTGTACTGAGCATGCTCAGTACACTAAAATCGGGTCCGAGAAATGATCAGCTGTTTCCTCGGACCCGTGCTCCATAGGCCCCATGTTATTTGGCGCGGATCAGGTCGGATCCAATTCGGTCCGATTAGATCCGCTGTGCCCAAAATCGCAGCAGTCTGCGATTTTGGGCACAGCTGAAAATCAGACAGAATCGGATCCGACAAAAATCGGATGCCACTGAGGGCAAATCCGATCCAATCCGTGCCCATAGACTAACATGGGGCCAAAATCGGATCCGTGGCTGTCCGTTTTACAATGGACAGCCACGGATCCCAGAAAAACGCTGTGTGATAGCACACTAAATTACACAATTTTGCTGGAAGATGAGTGCATTATACTTTCCTTATTCTTTAAGTGGGTAAGGGGCAGATATTCTTTTACTAAATGGAAGAACAAGCCCAGGCTGTTTAGTGCAGGGTGTGGCTTAGAATGAATAAAACTGAAGTAAAGCTGTGAGAAGTATTTGGTTTGTAACTTTGTTTTTACTTACTATATAAGGCCTCATTCAGCTGTCCATTAGGGATGAGCGAGTCCTAAATTACTCGGAATCGCTAGACCCGCACGAGTCCGAGCCCAGGACTCGGTACTCGTGGCGAGTCTAGCGAGTCCAATGTTAAAGAATAGGGAATATGGATTCGCGAGTCCCGAATAGATAATACAGGACTCGGAATCGCAGACTCGCTAGGATTCGGAGCATTGGACTCAGGGGCTGGCTGGAGCCTCTTCCCTGGGTGGCAGGTCCAGGCAGCCTTGAGAACCGGGGGGGGGGGGGTGCTGTTGGACCGGCGGCCTTGAAAAGCGGGGGGGGCTATCAAGCTGACCTTACCTCTCCAGCCGCGAAGCAGCCCGCCTGCCGCAAACCGACTCGCCGGATTTGGACTCGTTACTGAGCGAGTATTCGCTAAAGACTCGCCGATTCCGAGTCCAGCGAGTCCCTTAAGAATCGCCGAGTAACGAGTCCTAGCGAGTAGACTCGCTCATCCCTACTGTCCATGTTTTTTATGTAAGCAAAAAAATGGTACCAGTGTCGTCAGTGTTTTGGATTTGAGTTTCATTTGTGTTTGTTCAGTGTATCATCAGTGTTGACATATGAACTAAATAAATTACAAAGCTTCTCTTATTCATTGCAAGGTTAATCACATGGACAGCATACGGATACCATCTTTGTGCTGTCCATGATTCTCAGACAACCATATACATGTATTGATACTTTTCATCTATGATACTGGTAAAAAAAAAACAGATTTTTCTCAGTGCTTTATGGACCTGTACCATGGCACTGGGCAGTAGTCAAGGGTAAGGTCTGCGTTTCCTGAGCCCCAGCATGCTACTTGACATTGGGGAGTCCTAGCTGGTTGTGTGGACTTCTACTATCGAAGTAATACGCCTGTATGCCTTTGCAGGTAGTATTATTATTATTATTAATAAGTATTTATATAGCGCTATAAGGATACATAGCGCTTTACAATTTAGAGGGTTGACATAGACAAGTGGTCGAAGACGACGACCACAAACGGTGACAAACGATGACAGATCACAAATAGTAATACAGGTACAATGGGGCGGGGATCCTGTCCGCGAGGGCTCACAGTCTAAAGGGGGTAGGGGGGGAGACAGTAGGAGGGGGACAGGTGAGTTGGTGCAGTGGATAGGGTGTCAGTGTGTGTTGTAGGCTTGTAGGAAGAGGTGGGTCTTCAGGTTTTTTTTGAAGGTTCCCAGGGTCGGGGAGTGTCTGATGTGGTGAGGGAGGGAGTTCCAGAGTCTGGCAGAAGCCCGAGAGAAGTCTTGTGTGCGGTTATGTGAGGTGGAGATGTGGGAGGTTGAGAGAAGGAGTTCTTGGGAGGAGCGCAGGTTGCGCGAAGGGAGGTAGCGGGAGACCAAGTCGGAGATGTAGGGAGGGGACAGGTTGTGGATGGCTTTGTATGTCAGGGTTAGGGTTTTGAAGCGAGATCGCTCGGGAAGGGGAGCCAGTGGAGGGCTTGGCGGAGAGGGGAGGCGGGGGAGTATCGGGGAGATAGGTGGATGAGTCGGGCAGCAGAGTTGAGGATGGTGCGGAGAGGATCAAGGGAGGTGGCAGGGAGGCCGGTGAAAAGGAGATTGCAGTAGTCCAGGCGGGAGATGATGAGGGCGTGGATGAGTGTCTTAGTCGTGTTGTGGTCAAGGAAGGAGCGGATGCTGACGTCTCCGACTGGCCAGGATCAGATCAGATGTGAACCAATGAGGAAGACCACCAGTTCTTTAAGTGCTTTACTCAACAACAATTTGATGACAACTTTGTACATTAGATAGCGGGCACATGTGTTCTTGTATGTGTCATAACACACTGCATCTCAATATAGTCTTGTAACTTCTGCCACTTCACTTGTTCCAACCTTCAGTAAATTCACTGGTATCACCAAAACGCAGCCTAGTTTCACAGTGCAGTCCATGAAAGTCATACTTATCTCTCCCAGTTCCGTGTCTTCTCTTTCTTTGAAGGAATTATTTGCCAATATTGCAGAACTTAGCTTGTAGTTTGCTGACGCTTAGGCAACTGCCACCAAGGCCCTTATGTCATGTTCTGTTCCTTCCTGGCCCGTTACTTTTAAGAGTTATAAAGTCTGGGCCTCCCTGCTAGGTGTCTTCTCTCTGGACCTTTCTCCATTTGTTCACTCTGCACTACGGTCGATTCTTGAGCTCTCTTTTCAGGAACTCGCTTCCCTGTGTCTTAGTCTTTTCTATTCAGAATCTCGCTATCGCGTCTCGGACTTCTCTCTCTCTTTAATGATACCCATATCATATATATTGCTACCAGCCAGACCTCAGGTCTGCTTCTGACACAGACTAACCCCTATCGAATACCATATTTGAAGGACAGCGCCTCAGACAGGTGGTGATGAAAAAAAGTTTCTCCTTTATTCCATGGTTATACACGGCAGTAACGTTTCGACCAGCAAAGTGGTCTTTATCAAGCTCTTTGCTGGTCGAAACGTCGCTGCCATGTATGACCATGGAATAAAGGAGAAACTTTTTTTCATCACCACCTTTGTCTGAGGCGCTGTCCTTCAAATATGGTATATGTCTAATATCCGGATGTGGACTCTCTGGAGTGGACGGACGCCTTGAGATGGGCTTATATGCATAGCCCTGTGTGCCATGAGGTGCTGTGACCGTTTCTATATATAAGCCCTTCCAACAATGGGCTAATCCCAAACACTTTAGGCTATCAAGGATAATAAAAAAATTTAGTCCGGCTCAACAGGACTGGATTTTCCTTTTTCTTTTTCAAAATAAAATATAGTGCATACAAAAGAAAAATTTACATGGTCGACATGACTCAGTGGACGCATTTCGACTGCACTAAGCAGTCTTACTCATCATCTTAATCATGAATAAGACTGCTTAGTGCAATCAAAACATGTCTACTGGGTCGTGTCGACCATGTAAATTTTTCTTTTGAAAAGTATAAAGAAAAGGAAAATCCAGTTCCGTTCAGCTGGACTCCAATTTTTTCTATTATCCTTGATGTGAGGCCAGGGCGAGACTGGTGTCTGAGCCCCAGGTGGATGAGCATAGAGCAACTAGGTGAACCAAATTTCTACCTTAGCTTATGTCTATAAATACATTTAAACACTACTAACACATATCAAAATACACATCACAGTTCACATTACACTTTACAACAACAATAATGTCTTCAAGGGGGGAACGTGACAATATTTACAACTCCTCACAGACACACTGTCCGCAAAAACATACGAACATAGAAGTGATCCGCCCCAGGGCCGTGGGTACCCGGTCCCGGGTATCGATTCACAGGGGGATGTCACTGGGGCCTGTAACCATTCCCGTGGCCCTTGTGGTCGCTTAAAAGAGTCAATGCAAAAATAGTAATAAAAATGATTCATGATGCCACCTACAGTTCCGGTATGGTTACCGGTACTGCGGGTCAGACCTCCGGGGTGATATTTGGGCAGCAAGATGGTTATGTGGCGCCCCACTGGTCGGAACGTCACATTGGGGTACTGCACCCAGATTAGCGTGTGTAGTATTCCTGTGACTAGGGAATTGGGATATTGCATAAGGGACCCTCACAACACTCATTTACACAGAACAGTGAGACAGGCAGTCTGGGTTGGAGAGCTCCATTGGGGAGTGAGGAGTGCAGGACGGCGGAGAAGCCATCGGGAAAGAGAGAGATCCTAGAGGCACCAAGTAGTGCGGTTGCGCCCAATTCCGGACCCGGTACGACTACCAAAGGAGGGATCTGGTCCCGGAACAGAGGACCGGCTCTGAACACGGTGCGGGCTTTTATCCCCAAGCCTTTAAAGCGGAGGCCCGACCTTCTAGAGGAGGTCGCGGCCGAACACCCGGTGCATCCTTAAAAAGGCATACCGAATAGGGTCAGGGGGAACTTGAGAAGAGTCCTCCGCAGAGGGCCCGAGGGAGCCGGCTCGAGGCTCTGTGGGAGGAAGCGCTTCAAGGGAGACAGAAGAGGGCACAATGAGGGACCAGAAAGAAACAGCAGGCACACCACCGAGGGTCCTAAGTGAGTCATCCCGGTTCCCTGGTGACTACCAAGGCCAGAAAGACTCGAAAGACTGTACCATCTGTGACCTGACTGAAGTACTTCCAACAAACCCAGTCATTAAAGACTGTGTGTTGTACTTTATTTGCCTGCACCTGGAGAGCTGCACACTTGCTGCATTGAGAAGATTGGTAACAAGGCTGTGTGGTGAGCTGCCTCCCTGTATAAAAACTATAACATTCACAACTGCCCAGGGATCCCGCTCCACCTACAGGGAGCGTAACTATTTTGCTGCTCCACCATCACCCCAGAGGACTGTCCTGCAGTGCCGGTAACATTACCGGAACCATAGGTGGCGTCACGAAACACTTTTATTGTATTTTACTTGACTGTTTTCCCCTTTTTTAAGCGACCACCAGGACCACAGGACTGGGCAAAGGCCCCAGTGACATCTGCCATGAACTAAACGCCCGGGACCGGGTACCCCACAGCCCTGGGGTGGGTCAGTTATGCTCCCTGTAGGTGTAGCGGAATCCCCAGGGCAGTTGTAGTAGTTGTTTTTACACAGGGAGACAGCTTACAACACTTTTCACTGCAGCTAGTGTGCAGCTCATCAGGCGGGAGAAATAAAGTACGCAACACAGTCTTTAACTCTGAACGGGTTTACTTCAGGTTCTCAAGACAGCCGACAGATGGTACAGTCTTTCGGGTCGCTCCCTGGCCTGGGTAGTCACTGGAGAACCGGGACGCTTAACTCAGGACGCTCAGTAGTGTACCTGCCATTCCTCTCCGGTCCCTCCTAGCACTCTTTTTCTGCCACTACCGTGCAGCGCCTCCATACGCAGAGCTTCTAGCTGGCTCCCATGGATCTTCATTGGAGGACTCCCCTTTAGGTCCTCCTGACCCTAGTTCGGTATGGCTTTTCAAGGTGTACACCGGGTCTTTGGCTGCGATTTCATACAGGAGCTCGGGCCTCCCGATTGATGGCTTGGGGATAGACTCCCGCACCGTGCTCAGAGCCGGTTCTCTGTCCCGGGACCAGACCCCTCTGGTCGGTAATCGTACCTGGTCCGGATTCGGGCGCACTGCAATGCCTGGTGCCCCTAGGGTCTCACTCCGTGCTTCACTATTCAGTCCCCAACAGAGCTCTCTGACTGTCCTCTCACACTGAACTACTCTCCTCCCACCCACACACTTTTCTACCCTGTCACCCCTCCCATGGGACTGGGTCTTCCCTACAGCAGAGTCACCCCTGGTCCCCTACTCTAGAGTGTGTGAATGAGTGTTGTAAGGGTCCTTTATTCACCATCCAGGTTGCACAGTCACAGGGATACCACACACTCTTATCTGGGTGCAGTACCCTTACGTGGCGTCCCGACCAGTGGGGCGCCACATTCCCCCTTGGTTAATCTCGCTCGTCTGCGAGTGATCTGACTCATCACAGGTTAAAATTTGCATTTTTATTATAACATTAACGATAACAGTAAGCAGCGTTTTTCTTCCCTTGCTGGAGGCACCTTTACTTTAATGTTACCAGGTCAACGGGACCAACAAAAATAGAAAAATAAAAAATCAGAAAAATACACAATAGCGGCCAAAATGGGTCTGGGTTCAGACACAGTCCCGGTGGTCATTGTCTCTCACTTTCAACACTGTCCATCGCACCACCGGTCTGTCTTAAAGGCACAGTTTCAAAGAGTCCATGGCTTAATGGGTTCAATTGTCCAAAGCTCAACAAAATAAAGTCCACAGATTGTCCATCAGCATACCACCCTCTCGGCCCCAAATGCCTCTCATAGGTCACCCAATCCGTGCGGTACAGATCTCTGTCCGGGTGTCTCTTAGGGAGGTATGCCTCCACGTCCCGATAGCTCACACAAACTTCCTCCTCGAGCCCAGGCTCATGGATAAAACCCCACCTGTTGTCCAGATTAAAGGCTACCACAGTACCTTATTACCGCTCTTCCGTGGACACTTTTGTGGGCTGCTCCTGGGCTCTTGCCTTGGCCAGGAGGTTTGCCTGCTCCTGGGCCCACCAGCGCTCCCAGCGGCGTTGTCTCTCCGCATGGTCCGCCTGGAATCGTTGGTATGAGTAGTCCTGTGGTTCCCGGGCTGAAGCTGGAGCATGATCCTGCCATGGCAGCTGCACCAACTTATCTGACCTGTCGATGCTGGTGGCGGTCCCACCACAGAGCGCGGGGCTTCGGATGCCCTGACGTTCCTCGGCGTCTTTCGGGCTCCTTCTCTTCCTGGGGTTCCTTCCTCCTCCCCATGTTGAGCGTCTCCGCGGGAACCTACAGGACATCTTCGGGCACGTCAGGTTCCTCCGGGTAACCCGGCTCAGCCCCGGTCGTCTCCAGGTCATTGGGGGCCGTCTGTCCGGCCTGCTGGTCACCTCCTGGAACCCCAGGCCCACCACGGGACCGGTCTCTTGCCCTTAGCTTCTCAATGGAGGCGTGGTGCAGCACGCGGGGTCAAGGCAAAGTACAGTGCCTTGGGAAAGTATTCAGCCCCATTGAAATTTTCAACCTTTTGCCACATTTCAGGCTTCAGACATAAAGATATAAATTCAAAATTTTTTGTGAAGAATCAACAAGTGGGACACAATCGTGATGTGGAACAAACTTTATTGCATATATTAAACTTTTTTAACAAATAAAAAAGTGGGGCGTGCAATATTATTCGGCCTCTTTACTTTCAGTGCAAACTAACTCCAGAAGTTCAGTGAGGATCTCTGAATGATCCAATGTTGTCCTAAATGACTGGTAATGATAAATAGAATTCACCTGTGTGTAATCAGGTCTACGTATAAATGCACCTGCTCTGTGATAGTCTCAGGGTTCTGTTTCAAGTGCACAGAGCATCATGAAGACCAAGGAACACACCAGGCAGGTCTGAGATACTGTTGTGGCAAAGTTTAAAGCCAGATTTGAGTACAAAAAGATTTCCCAAGTTTTAAACATCTCAAGGAGCACTGCGCAAGCAATCATATTGAAATGGAAGGAGTAGCAGACCATTGCAAATCTACCAAGACCCGGCCGTCCCTCTAAACTTTCATCTCGAACAAGGAGAAGACTGATCAAAGATGCAACCAAAAGGCCCATGATCACTCTGGATGAACTACAGGGATCTACAGCTGAGATGGGAAGAGTCTGTCCATAGGACAACAATACACTGCACAAATCTGGTCTTTATGGAAGAGTGACAAGAAGAAAGCCATTTCTCAAAGATATCCATAATAAGTCTCGTTTGATGTTTGCCACAAGCCACCTGGGAGACACACCAAACATGTAGAATAAGGTGCTCTGGTCAGATTAAACCAATATCGAACTTTTTAGCCACAATGCAAAACGATATGTTTGGCATAATAGCAACACAGCTCATCACCCTCAAAACACCATCCCCACAGTCAAACATGGTAGTGGCAGCATCATAGTTTGGGCCTGCTTTTCTTCAGCAGGGATAAGGAAGATGGTTAAAATTGATGGGAGGATGGACGGAGCCAAATACGGGACCATTCTGGCAGAAAACCTGTTGGGAGTCTGCAAAAGACCTGAGATTCGTACGGAGATTTATCTTCCAACAAGACAATGATCCCAAACAAAAAGCAAAACTCTACAATGGAATGGTTCAAACATAAACGTAAACGCATTCAGGTGTTAGAATGGCCAAGTCGCTCTGGTTCTTCTACACCATACCTTTCCGCAATATAAAAGTTCTCCCCTGAAATTTTTTATTATTGCTGCACGGTCCTGTATCACGGAGCTGTGGGGTAGCTCTTCTCCTCCGACTCTAACCCACTGGGCCAAAAAGCTTAATACCTTAATGCATATGGAGGATCTTACGGCTTCCACGCACGACTCCTACACAAAATTCTGATGCATATGGGCTGCCTGGATGGACTTTCAGCAAACAGACGATTACAGAATTCTACTAGGAAGTGTCTGACTGTTTGCTGGTTCATACTTCGGAGACAGGCTTCACGCTAGGGTAGTGGGGATGCCGGTCTCTCCCTCCCCCTCTCCTCTCTCCCTTCTCTCTCACCCCCCTCCCTTTCCTTTACTCCTCTCCTCCATCATTTCTTCCTCTTCTTCTCTTTCCTGTCTTCTGTCTCAAAAGATGAGACTTCCTAATATAAGACCATATCTTAAAACGATCTTTTAGTGGAGTCACTGGCCTTTCAGCTTCTCAATATCACAAAAAGCTGTGTCTGCGGTCTTCTTAATATGGTGAAACTAAAAATGTTGTTAACAGTTTTGTGTTTAACATTCGGCCTATTTCCTATGTAACATTTGAATAGCTGATTGTTATCTATTTGTACCGTTGTCCTCTCAGCTTTGTTCCTGTCTTTTGTATTTACTTAATAAAGAATTATAAAAAAGAATGGCCAAATCAAAGTCCAGACCTGAATTCAATCGAGAATCTATGGAAAGAGCTGAAAACTGCTGTCCACAAACGCTCTCTATCCAACCTCACTGAGGAAGAATGGGCAAGAATTTCAGTCAGTCTCTCGATGTGCAAAACTGATAGAGACATACCCCAAGCAACTTGCAGATGTAATCGCAGCAAAAGGTGGCGTTACAAAGTATTAACTCAAAGGGGCGAATAATATTGCACGCCCCACTTTTCAGTTTTTTATTTGTTAAAAAATTTTAAATATGCAATAAATTTCGTTCTACTTCACGATGGTGTCCCACAGGTTGTTGATTCTTCACAAAAAAATTTGAATTTATATCCTTATGTTTGAAACTGAAATGTGGCAAAAGGTTGAAAAGTTCAAGGGGGCCGAATACTTTCACAAGGCACTGTAGGTGTCTGTGCTCCAGTGACTGAAGACCCAGTCCAATGTCTCATTCAGCTGGGTCCTAAGGTCCTTTAGAGCGGCCTTCCAAAACTTGGCGTCGCTGCCTCGGTTCAGGAGCGAAGCAGCACCCTCCTCTGCAGTTTCTGGGCTGCCTGCTTCCCCCATCTCACCGACCAGATAGAATGGATTGCTGGACGCCATTTTTGCTGAACCGATGACCGCAACCGTGTGTCATTTGCAGCTCTCGCCTCACTTTCTTTTTTTCTTTTGGCGTCGCCCTTCCTGCAGCCATTTATAGTTTTCGGCAGGGGCAGTTCAGCCTCAGCCCCGCCCCCCTTGGTTTTTTCTTGGCATCTCGGGCGGGTCTGGATTTTCGCGCCTTTTGCAGGACCTTCCCACGACAGGGACCAAGGCACGCCCCCCGGGCCTGCACATGGCATTGACTCTCTGACCCCGCCATCTTGGGGTTCAACAATAAAGTTCGGATTAAAACACAGTTCAAGGCGCACAGTACCCGTTGGTAACGAGCATGGGATCCTGTTTGTGACGCCAAAAGCTGACCCACCCCAGACTCATGGGGCACCCAGTCCCAGGTGTCAATTCACAGGGGATGTCACTGGGGCCTGTGGCCGGTCCCATGGCCCTGGTAGTCGCTTAAAAGAGTCAATGCAAAAATAATAATAAAAATAAAAGTGATTCGTAATGCCACCTACGGTTCCGGTATGGTTACCGATGTTGTGGGTCAGACCTCCGCGGTGATGTTTGGGCAGCAAGATGGTTTCACTCCCCATAGGTGGAGCTGAATCCCCAGGGCAGTTGTAGTAGTTGTTTTTACACAGGGAGGCAGCTTACCACATGGCACAGTCACTTGTCCTTTTCACCGCAGTATGTGTGCAGCTCATCAGGCGGGAAATAAAGTACATAGTCTTTAAATCTGAACGGGTTTACTTCAGGTTCTCAAGACAGCTGACAGATGGTACAGTCTTTCGGGTCGCTCCCTGGCCTTGGTAGTCACTGATGAACCGGGATGCTTTACTCAGGACCCTCGGTGGTGGACCTGCCGTTCCTCTTCGGTCCCTCCTAGCGCTCTCTTTTCTCCCGCTACTGTGCAGCACCTCCGCACACAGAGCCTCGAGCTGGCTCCCATGGATCTTCATTGGAGAACTCCCCTTTAGGTGCTCCTGGCCCTAGTTCGGTATGCTTTTTCGAGGTGTACACCGGGTCTTTGGCCGCGACTTCATACAGAAGCTCGGGGCCTCTGGTTTGACGGCTCAGGGTTAGACTCCCGCACCGTGCTCAGAGCCGGGCACACCACAATGCCTGGTGCCCCTAGGGTCTCCCTCCTGCCACGATGACTTCTCCGCCGTCCTTCACTCCTCACTCCCCAATGGAGCTCTCTGACTGTCCTCTGACACTGAACTACTCTCCTCCCATCCACACGCTTTTCTACCCTTTCACTTCTCCCATGGGACTGGGTCCTCCCTATAGCGGGTTCACCCATGGTCCCCTACTCTAGGGTGTGTGTAAATGAGTGTAGGGAGGGTCCTTTATTCACCATCCCAGTTCCCCAGTCACAGGAGTACCACACACTCTTATCTGGGTGCAGTACCCCTACGTGACGTACCAACCAGTGGGGCACCACATAAGCAATACTATAGAACATAATGGGTATGTGTTCTATACTTAAAAATCACAGATGGAACACATATGTGAAACACGGATGGCTAAATAAGACCTTATTGAACATTGTCATTGAAATAAGAAAGAGAACTGTAATATAAAAGGTTGTGAACCATTCCCTTTCTTTTAGAGGCATTTGAAACAATAAAGCTTCTAAATTGCATAGTTAGCTTTCTGGCGTGTGACTGCTGAGTCAATTAAGTGGTTGGAAATTTGTCAACTTTCTATTCATCTATTCTGCCAGTTCTACTGCATGGTCACATGTTCTTACACCACAAGCAAAAGAAAAATAGGCTCAACATACTATAGCAGATACCTTTTATCAACTGATGTAACTAAAACATTACTAAGGCTGGCTTCACACCGCGGCAAGATCCGATCCGGGGCTGTCTGGTGTAAACCAGACAGCCCTGGACTGGATTTTGGCCCATAGTATGCTATGGGGCTGGATGGAGCCGGATGGCAGCTATCTTTCCGGAAGAACCCGGGAGAATTCAGATTTTTCTCCCGGACACAAATATGTTGCTTGCAACGTTTTTGTGTCCGGGAAGAAAAGTCTCCCCAAATTGGCGTCTCCCGGATTCTCCCGGATTCCCCGGAACTGGGGCAATCTGGCGCTCCCTAACATCGGAGCTTATGGGGCCAGATTGCCCCGATCCGGGAACCAGACATCTGCGGCTGCACGCCGCTGTTATTTCAGGACCGCGGCTAGCTCCCTGCGACCCGTGGTCCTGAATCATCAGCAGCGGCAGCTGCGTCCGGCTACACACCGGACCAGAGGACATATTAGCCCTCCGGTTCTGTATGCTGATCCGGTCCGGGGCTGTCAGGTTCATCCCTGACAGCCCCAGATCGGACGCTGCCATGGTGTGAAGCCAGCCTAAATTTGTATGCTATTTGGGAGGCAGTTACCTTGCAGATAACTTTTCGCAACCAAAAGCATGACCATGAGACTCTCACAGGCAGGTTAGATCATGTAAAGGGAGTTTGAATGTGAGTTTTCCCTCTTCATTTTTGTGGATCTTTCAAAAATGGGCAGTAGTTCACTCTTCATAATGAGCCATCATGTAGCTATGAAGATCTCAGTGCTCACAGTTGCGACTACAACTGGCCGCTAATCAAGTGGTAGCCATTGACTCTCCTAAACACACTAAGGAATCGTTGAGACGAGTGTACATTTAGTCTGTGCATACTTACCCAGTAATAATATGTGCCCCACTGCAAAGGAGTGACTTTACATAAAGACTGAATGTTCATGTGAAAAGTACATTTGGCTCCCACACTAGTGTACTGCAGCTGTACAGGGAGTTAAGGCCCTGTCTCACGCTTCAATGATTCGGCGAACCGACCAACGATCCAACTTGACCTAGATCACTTGAACGACGTTCAATTATCGCTAGTGAAGTGCCACACGTACAGATATTGTGAACGACACAGCAATGATTCCGCGACAAGTGAACGATACTTGCGTTGATCGCCTACGTCCTTCAGTTCTGAATAGGCGAAGTTGTTAACAACATCGTTATCAAGGTGTCACACACACACAATGCTGCAAGTTGGACGGACGATCATCGTTTGGTTTAATTCAAATATAAATAGTTGCACTCGACATAGGGCCACGTCACACACACAGATATCTGTGCAGAGATTGTTCGCAGATCTCTGGTTGCAGTGAAATCATGGACACATTGTTCTATTTCGTGGCTGTGTACAAATAGAACAATGTGTCCATGATTTCACTGCAACCAGAGATCTGCGAACAATCTCTGCACAGATATCTGTGTGTGTGACGTGGCCCATAGACTTATTTCTAAATAGAGAGAAAATGATAATGAAAAAGTAGAGATACTTAGTATTATGGAAATGGCCAAATCGATAATTCACCCAGTTGCCACGTTGAGGCGATCTCTATTAACTGGGTCCTAACACTAATGTAACTGCCTGATGTCGTTCTGGGCTTTTCCTCATCGGCTGATACCAGAGAACAATGGATTTGCAGTCTTATAACTAAAGACAGGTGCTTTGAATATCTAATTGGTGCCTTGGGAAAAGAGGTTAACCCCTTAGGCGTGCTAGAGACTGATACCAGAGGGCAATAGCTTATCTCTGACAACTAGAGTGTGGAAAGGTGCTAGCATACGGGTGCAGACCCATGTCATACCTATACAATGCTATGCAGCACTCAATCCTGAGAATTGTGTATAGTTAGCAGCTTCATAGACAGGATTGAGTGCAGCATAGCATTGTATAGGTATGACATGGGTCTGCACCCGTATGCTAGCACCTTTCCACACTCTAGTGGAAAGGATGGGAGGCAGGGGGGCAGGGTGGAGCGAGCGGGGCAGGATGGATGCGGGGGGGGGGGGGCAGGATAGATGCGGGGGGGCAGGATAGAGCCGGGGGCGGGGGGCAGGATGGCTGCAGGGGGGGCATGATGGCTGCAGAGGGGAGGGGGCTGGATGGCTGCGGGGGGGCAGGATGGAGCCGGGGGGGCAGGATGGCTGCGGGGGGGGCAGGATGGAGCCGGGGGGGCAGGATGGCTGCGGGGGGGCGGGATTCTCCTCGCCCCCCTCTGTTCTCACCGTCTTCTGCAGCATCGCACTGTGTGTTTACAGCGGTCATGTGACAGGGCGGGCTGTGTGACATCACATCAGCCCTCCCTGTCACATACCGCTCAGCTGTACAGGGAGAAGACGGGTGAGAACAGCGGGAGGTGAGGGAGCGAGGCGAGGAGGGAGAGGCGAGGAGGTGAGGGGCGAGACGAGGAGGGAGGCAGGGGGTTCCGGTGCCGGGGGTCGCCGCATGTAGCCTGGTGATAGCGACGCCTATTTATCACCAGGTTACAGCTACTGTATAATCTTTTAATTTTGAATGCGCGCGTCTTTTTGCATATGCACCGCTCATTGGTTGCCGCCACTGGATCTAGTTCTGGAGTATTGAGCCATTGTTGCTAGTAGGGTGAAGTGCAGACAAATAAAACACACACCACAGTATATTATATGTAATTTCTTTTTTTTATTGGAATAGCAATAAGCAACATTGTAATGAAAATATTAACGACCCTGTAATAAATTAAAGGTCACAGTGACTCTCATGTCCGGCTCCAATGGAGACCACAGAACTTGCTGCGGATATTGGAGACCTGGTGAGCCACCGGACCTAAAGATCCAGAGGAAGGCGAAGAAAACCCCTAGAGAGTTCTACCTCAGAGGGGGAAAAAAATACCTTCCTGACCCCATTGGTGGCGATCGGATATCTCCCTGGATCACGTCTGTCCTGCTACTTATTGCTGTATGTCTGTACGTCAAGCGTGGGCATAGAAAAGGCCCTGGTGCCAGAACAATAAATGGGCCATGTGCAGTCCGATATCTCATCACAACGCACAATTCCACCTGCTCTCGAGGTGGTAAAGGGCCATCTTGCTTCTTGGTCCTCTGTGGGACAACGGTATGTCCGTCCCTGCTGTACGTAATAATTAAGCTCAGGAGATCTGAACCTGGAAAGAAAAAGACATGCAGCCTGCTCCTAGGAGCTCACAATCAAATACATTAATACTTATCTATCTAATAGGATTTCGGCACCTGTCCAGACCTGCATCCCAACATAAGAACCACTCCAGAAGAACCACTTCCTGGAAAATTAAATTATAAGATGTGACAAATTAGAGGCTATGCACTCCCCCTGTGGTCTTAGGGCATTGACTGATGTTCAAACTGTTGGGGTGCAGCTGTGGAAACCTTAATTTCAGTGATAATGTCTCAAAAAGCTAAAATGGTCTTCAGTAGAGATGGGTCGAGCTGGGCTGTCAGACGTCTCCTCTGTAGCTGTATGTAGGGTCATCTGTCCTATGGTTCCAGATCCAAAATGAATTATTTTACTGCAATAAGAAACAGGACACATTAGTAATTTCCAGACAATCAAGATTAATACAATCAATCCTATCACTATCACAATGAGCTTTAGCAAAGTGGAGAGTATATTGTTTACCAAACTCCTATAGACCCCCATACTGGAGAATAGATTAAAACCCTCCTTGAATAAAACCCTCTAGTTTTTTGTTGCAGCTCTTTTACCTTCATCTATGCATTCACTAAATCTTTAATAAAGTAAGTATACACACACTTACTCTCATTCCTGTGTATCCAGCAGAATGACGACAGCAAACCTGACCTTCATCCCACCACAGAACCACTCCGGAGTTAATCCCTGGATCATGAAATCGCCCTCGGTGATAAAGTGAGGGGCTATGCCCCCCTCAGGGTATTGACTCTTCTAGGAATGCTGCTGGGGGTGAAGCTGCGGGACCCTTATTTCAGAGATGATGTCCTCCACCCAACTCTCAAAAAGCTGAGTTGGTCTTCTCAGGAGAGATGGGTAGTCGAGCTGAGCTATCAGACTGTCACCTCTCTTGCTGTATGTAGTAGTGTCATCCGTACTATGGTTCTGAGCAAGAATTCATTATCTGCAATGAGAATCATGGCATATTAATAATTTCCAGGCAATCAAAATGAATACAATAAATCATATCACCACCACGATGAGCCTTAGCAAAGTTGAGAGTATGGGTAGCCCAGATGGGCCATCAGACGGTCTCCTCTGTATCGGTATGTAGGGTCATCCTTCCTATGGTTCCAATTCCACAATGAATTCATTATCGAGGCGAAAAGCCGAGTGTGAGGAGATGGGGAAGAGAGATGGACAGAGAAGGAGAAAGAGAGAGAGAGGACACGAGAGCAAAAAGGAGAAGATGGAGGAAAAAAGGGAGGGAATGAGACGTTTTTCCTGGGCAGAGGAGATGGGGGCCACCACGTGCCTTTGCAAACCCTCCATGCAGCCGGGCCTGTGGCAATAGCCCACCCGGGGAGGCGAAAAGAAAAGCAGAAACCACTGTACGCTGAGGCACGGGGGCGAAAGCGGGTTGAGGACTAAGCCGTTAGGGGGACGCCAACATGGCCAGGCCAAACATCTGGAAGTCCTTTCGTGTCGCCTGGTTCGTGCCGGAGCCGCATCAGACCCCGAGGGCCAGATCACCTCTCCCGATCCCAGCACCCATCCGCCTGCCGGGTCCAGGACCCCCGTGGCAGAGGCGGGACTAAGCCAGACGAAGGCGCCATGCTAGTCCGCCTGACCGCTCCGGCGCCCCCCAAACCCCAGGTATTGCTCTGCGGTGCCCGAGTGCAGCAGGTGTGGCGGGCCCGGTGGTGGAGGATCGGCTGCGGCTTCCCCCCAGAGGCCAGTCTCCTCACTTCCGTGTCCTGTCTGGGTGCTTCCGGACGCCTGCCGCTCCAGGCACTGGCTGTGGGCCGAGGACCCCCATGGCGGAGGCGGGACTAAGCCAGACAAAGGCGCCGTGCTAGTCCGCATGACCGCTTCCGGCGCCCCCCAAACCCCAGGCATCGCTCTGCGGTGCCTCGGGTGCAGCAGGTGTGGCGGGCTCGGCGGCGGAGGATCGGCTGTGGCTTCCCCCCAGAGGCCAGTCTCCTCGCTTCCGTGTCCTGCCTGGGTGCTTCCGGACGCCTGCCGCTCCAGGCACTGGCTGTGGGCCGAGGACCCCCGTGGCGGAGGCGGGACTAAGCCAGAAGAAGGCGACGTGCCAGGCCGCCTGACTGCTCCGGCGCCCCCCAAACCCCAGGTATCGCTCCGCGGTGACCCGGGTGCGGCGGGCCCGGCGGCAGAGGATCGGCTGCGGCTTCCCCCAGAGGCCAGTCTCCTCGCTTCCGTGTCCTGCCTGGGTGCTTCCGGACGCCTGCCGCTCCGGGCACTGCCTGTGGGTTGAGGACCCCTGCGGCGGATTGTGGGACTAAGCCACATGAAGGCCCTGCACTAGGCGACCTGACTGCTCCGGCACCCCCCAAACCCCAGGTGTCGCTCTGCGGCGCCCCAGGTGCGGCGGGTCCAGCAGTGGAGGTTCGGCTGCGGCTGTCCCCTGAGGCCAGTCTCCTCGCTTCCGCGCCTTGACGGGATGCTTTCCAGATGCTCGCTCGGCTTTCTCTCGACTGGGTATCCTCCGTGTGGTCCCCTGCCCTCTCCCTCGAGGTGCAGGCCCTGCCGTCTCCTGCCTTTCCTGATCCCTGAGTCTTGTTAATCCCCGAGTCCATCTCCGGGTGCCTCTGCCTGTGTATCGTGTCCTCTCCCTCTCTTTCTCCTTCACTCTCCCTTCCTCTCTTAACCTCCACCCTTCTTCCGTGAACCCTTTCTGCGCTCTCCCCCCTCCGACCTAAACGTGTCTTGAAGCGGCTTCCCCCCTCTGGTTGCGCTTTTCCTGACGTCGTGTCGATGGGTTACCTGGTTGATCCTGCCAGTAGCATATGCTTGTCTCAAAGATTAAGCCATGCACGTGTAAGTACACACGGATGGTACAGTGAAACTGCAAATGGCTCATTAAATCAGCTATGGTTCCTTTGATCGCTCCAAACCGTTCACTCGGACAACTGTGGTAATTGTAGAGCTAATACGTGCAAACTAGCGCAGACCGCCAGGGATGCGTGCATTTATCAGACCAAAACCAATCTGGGGTCCCGGGCGTGGCGTCGGGATGGTCCGCTGTGGCCTCCCCCCTGCCGCGCTACCCCCGTAAACGTTGTGACTCTGGATAACCTCGGGCCAATCGCACGTACCCGTGACGGCGACGACCCATTCAGGTGTCTGCCCTATCAACTTTCGATCATACTTTCTTTCTTTTTTTTTTAAACAATAAATGTTTATTGAACAAAGTTTTCATACAAATCACACAAGACATCAGTAATATACTATAAGGAGTCCATGTATAAAACAAGGGTCAAGTGGGGGGGGGAAAGGGGAGAGAGGTAAAGGGGGGGGGAGAAGTCCCCCAAGGATAGTCACAAATTCACATTTGACACTTTCTGATATAAGGCTATGAACATATAACATTCAAACAGTTCCTGAACTCTGGATCTGTTTCTGGGTTTATACTTAAGTCTAAACTCACATTCAGACTAAAATTAAACTTAAAGGTACCGAGTCTACACCATGGCTACAACATGTTCCATAGTACACCTTACATTCGGTATTAAGAAGGGATCGGTGTAGCAAGAGGATGAGAAACCCATATGTGCCATGCATCCAAAGTCTGTTTTCTAGTTGGCAGGTTTTGCGCCAGGTAATATTCATGAGCAAAAATAGAGTTTACCCTGTTCACTACTTCTGATAAATTAGGTGGGGTCTGCGCCTTCCAGTCAGACGCCAAGGCCAGTCTGGCAGCCACCAGGATATAAGTCAGGGTCCTCCACATAATGGGGGGATAAGATTCCAGGCCAATATGTAGGAGTGCCAATTGTGGCGAAAAAGGGATCATAAAACCCGTGACCGACTGGATCAGGCGCTCGAACAGAAACCAAAAGGGGGTGACTCTCGAGCAGTACCACCACATGTGGGCAAGATTACCCTTCTGTCCACGTAGTCTCCAGCACAAAGGGGAGACATGTCTCCCAAAGGCTGGGGTTCCACATAAGCCCTCAGTCCGTTTTTGGCTTCAGTTTTCTCATTTTTTTTTTCTAAGTCCAAAAACTGACAGAAAACGGATTGGATGTAATAAACACCCTGTCCGTTTTTCTCTGGAGCTCCAAACATTGCCCTGTCCGTTTTTGAGTCAAAAACGTTGCTAGCAACGTTTTTGGCATCAGTTAAAAAACGCATGCGTTTTCATGCGTTTTTTTTAACATGGGGCCCTATGGGAAACGCATGCGCGAACGCATGCATATGCGCACTTGCGTTTGCGCATGCGTTCGCGCATGCGTTTTTTTAATGAAAAGTCCAAAAACGTTCAGGAGTGCAGGAGGCTCAAAAAGCACCCAGAAAAAAACGGATTGGTGATGAAAATCACTTCCAAAAACGGATTTCTATGTGGAACCACAGCCAAACCTGGCCAAACGGGCTGGTGGAAGGTACCAGCGTAAATGTAATTTCTTTAAGTTCTCTAGATGATTGATACACCTGGTAAGTTTAGCCATGCGTTGGGACGCTTTCTCCCAGTTCTCTCTCTCCGTAGTAAACTGGAGGTCTTCCTCCCATTTCTGCATGTAAACCAATTTCTCCGGGTCGCCCCTGGCCAGGAGAGCCTTATATATCCAGGATAAACCCCTCAGATCTGATGGGGTGGACAGAAGGAAGCCCAGGAAGGCAGAAGGGGAATGTCTACCCGTTAGCCAGCCTCTAGCATCAGTGGTCATGAAATGTCTCAGTTGGAGGTATTGTAGGAACAAAGTTCGTAAGCATGGGTCACTCGATCATACTTTCTGTGCCTACCATGGTGACCACGGGTAACGGAGAATCAGGGTTCGATTCCGGAGAGGGAGCCTGAGAAATGGCTACCACATCCAAGGTAGGCAGCAGGCGCACAAATTACCCACTCCTGACCCGGTGAGGTAGTGGCGAAAAATAACAATACAGGACTCTTTTGAGGCTCTGTAATTGGAATGAGTACACTTTAAATCCTTTAACGAGGATCTATTGGAGGTCAAGTCTGGTGCCAGCAGCCACAGTAAGGCTGGGGTTACACATAGAAATCCGTTTTTGGAAGTCATTTTCATCACCAATCCGTTTTTTATAGGGTGCTTTTTGTGTCTCCTGCACTCCTGTACGTTTTTGGAATTTTCATTAAAAAAACGCATGCGCGAACGCATGCGCAAACGCAAGTGCATGCGTTTGCATGCGTTTGCGCATGCGTTTCCCATAGGGCCCCATGTTAAAAAAAACGCATAAAAACGCATGCGTTTTTTAACTGATGCCAAAAACGCTGTTTACTGCGTTTTTGGCTCAAAAACGGACAGGGCAATGTTTTGAGCTCCAGAGAAAAATGCACAGGGTGTTTATTACACCCAATGCGTTTTTCTGTCAGTTTTTGGACTTAGAAAAAAAAAATGACAAAACTGAAGCCAAAAACTGACTGAGGGCTTATGTGTGACCCCAGCCTAAGGCTGGGGTTACACATAGAAATCCGTTTTTGGAAGTCCTTTTCATCACCAATCCGTTTTTTATAGGGTGCTTTTTGTGTCTCCTGCACTCCTGAACGTTTTTGGACTTTTCATTAAAAAAACGCATGCGCGAACACATGCGCAAACGCAAGTGCATGCGTTTGCATGCGTTCGCGCATGCGTTTCCCATAGGGCCCCATGTTAAAAAAAAACGCATGAAAACGCATGCGTTTTTTAACTGATGCCAAAAACGCTGTTTACTGCGTTTTTGGCTCAAAAACGGACAGGGCAATGTTTTGAGCTCCAGAGAAAAACGCACAGGGTGTTTATTACACCCAATGCGTTTTTCTGTCAGTTTTTGGACTTAGAAAAAAAAAATGACAAAACTGAAGCCAAAAACTGACTGAGGGCTTATGTGTAACCCCAGCCTAATTCCAGCTCCAGTAGCGTACACTAAAGCTGCTGCAGTTAAAGAGGACCGGTCACCAAACCAGGCATGGTGATCTAATTACAGCACTGGATGCAGCATGTCTGCTGCATCCAGGCAAGGGGTCCCCCAGCCCTTGAGCCCCACTGTACCCCGAGTAAATACACTTAGAAAACTTACATCCTGCAGCCAGAAAGGAGGTGGCTAGAGGCTGGAGCCGAAGGGCAGATTCACACCCCCTGCATGTTTAATCTGCCCACCGCTGCCAATCATTGTCTTCCTCGTCTGCAGTATAACACAGAGTTTATTTTACAAATGGCCGCTTAGCAACGCCCCCTGCGGTGACGTCACCGCTTATACCCGCCCTGCTCTATGGTTAACATAGAGCAGGGCGGGGAAAGGTGGTGATGTCAGAGCAGGAGGCCGGCCGCCCCGCCTCCTGCAGTGACATCACCGCTTATCTTTAAGTCAGACTTCCATGTTGAGAGTGGAAAAGTCCATGCCCGAAAACAGTTCCAGAGCGTCGGATTTATTTTCTCTCAGGTGCCGCTGAGGCCCCTGGAGCTCTCAGGGGGATCTCTGAGAAAATGGATCCGCCCTCCAGCTCCATGGGAATTGTCCGACTACCGATTGTAGTAACGAAAACGGCCACAGCATGGCGCCACTGAGGCAAAAATTTCAATAGAACTGGAATGAAGACGAATTTAGTCCCGGCATCCGCCCTGCAGTTCCAGGAGCTCGGGTACTTTTCAGTCTCAGCCCGGCTTAATTTGCATAGTGTAATGATACCCGTCAACGCCAATTGCCACAGCGCGGGTTTGATCCATGAGAGTGTCATCTCTCGAGACCGAAACATGAGGCTGAATGACAGGTCCTTTGAGTTGGGTGCAAATTTTGGCTCAGACCCCCCCCCTTTCATCCAGTGGTCATTGCCTTGCCTTTGACAGAAGATGTGTCTGGCCTTTGAGGCTCTGAAGAGTTGCCCCCTGATCGGATAGGGCGGAAGTCTGGTTCTCCTGCCAACCTCGTAGGGGGAGAAGGCACAAGACTTGACTGACCTTTGAGCACCCTGGGTGAGCAGGCTCTGAAGAGTCACCCCCTGATAAGCTAAGGCGGTAGTCTGGTTCTCCTGCCAACCTCGTAGGGGGAGAAGGCACAAGACTTGACCGACCTTTGAGCACCCTAGGTGGGCAGGCTCTGAAGAGTCGCCCCCTCGAGCTGAGAGTCCCTGGCCCTCAGAAATGGCTGGTAAACATAATTTATAATTCTTTAATTGAGTGTAAGCATTGAACAGAACGCAAGACTTTGAGCAGAAACAGAAAGCTCCATTCGGCTTTAAGAGTCACCTGGTAGTTGTGACTGGAGGAGGCTTAAGCATTGCCGAGTGATCACTAGCCTGGCTGCAGATGTTGGTGGGTGGCTTGGTTCTCTTCTTCAATGTGTTCTGGTTGGTGACCGGTGGTTCCATCACTCGCCCCCAAATTCACAACCAGATCGTGGGCGAGGCACATGTCCTCGAGAGTCTTCTCTCTGTACACGTTTTTAGCTATGGTGTTTGAATGTGCCAGATACCTCGCGAATAAGTGCTATCCGCATCGCTATACCGTGACAGCTTCCACGTCTTACATACACGTCGTACCATCCTGCTTGTTATGTTTGGAAGGTGGTAACTGTGGAGGAAAAATAAATGGATCAGAACTTGTTTTTACGCATTTGGCATACAAGCTGTTTTGGCGAGGGATCTTGCCTTTTGTGATAACGCTTGAGCTCAACCGTTGCGTTTATATTGGCCTTCCCACTGCTGGACACGAAGAATGCATTGACATTCCTAAGGCCGCGGGTAAAATTGGGCCTGATTAATTCTTCGTATACCTGAAACCACTGTAAAAAAAAAGCGATCAAATGTGTTATGCTGAAAGGCATACTTGAAACAAGGTTTGCCAGACACTTACTGATTCTTCTTCTTCTGTGAGAACGAATGAGGCTACCTGAGTGGTTGCGCATTTGTGACTCTTCACGCCGATAATAAGCTTGCGAATGCCTTGCTGCACGTAAGCGGTCCTGCCATTCCACTCTGCGATCTAATGGGCAAAATCCTTGTGAGCGAGGGGGAATTCAAGGTTTGTTGTGCCTAAACACAAGTGCACACTTACGGTCATGTTCTGCACAACACCTGGTCTCTGTAGGTGTTTAAGGATTAGAAGGGCCTGGAGGTAGCTCATGACTTTCATGCCGTCTGCAAGTGATCTATTCCACAGACCTCTTCCACACACCGCAAGAAGGTTGGCTTTGCCACAGCCAGTATATTCCTGCAGTCATTTGGGGTCAATCCAAGTTGCATGAGGTAGTTGTATCTTGTTTCGACTTTCGCCCTACATAAGCCTTTGTATAAGGCCTTGCTAAGCTCTGCTGTAAAATGCATAAAGACTTCACATGCTCGATACAGCTGGGGGTCTTTTACGCTCAGATTGCCGCTCATCTGGTAAGTCGTAAATCTGCGAACATGCTTCATCATACACAGTGCGGTTCCGTGTGAAAGGAACAAGCTGCTAAATTTTGAAAAGAAATCCCGGACTTTGTCGGGTTTTTTAAGATACTCATGGCTGACACGTTTGGGGTCCACGAAGTAAAGAAATCTGGCAATGTCTGAGACTTCCTGATGGCAGTTTGGTACCCCAAGGGAGACCGTGAGATAAGAGGCAAATCCCTGAAGCATGGGGTGATCCAATGAATGTCGTTTGTAGAAGCTGGCTTTCCTTGGAACCATACGGTTTCTGGCTCTCCATTGAGTTGTCTGAACCCTGGCTGAGCTGGCATCTGGGGCCTCCTCATGGTCTGAGGTGCCCACTGGGCAAGGCTCTTCCACGTGAGCTTGTACGCTCATTGTCCGAGCGAGGGTCCTCTTCCATGGCGCCATGATTCTGCATGGGACCAGGATCATCCCCCACCTGTGACTCCATTGCATTACTGGGCAAGGGGCATGAACTAGGTTGCGGCAAGTGGTCCATCATCTCCCCGTGGCTCTCTGATAGAGAAGGCATCTGTGACCACTTCATTTCTGGCTAACCTTCCACAATGAACCCACGTTGTTCTAAAAATTTGACTGTCTCCTCCATGCTATGGAGAGGCTTGATAATATTGTACTGGATTGTCGTACCAGCATCTGCGATCTTATACAGCTGCTTCTTGGCTGAAGTCAAGGCATCTTTTATCTCGAGTTCACTATTTTTCCTCATGTAATACCTTCTAAGATGGGTGGAGAGGTATCTGCTGGCTTTGTGGCAAACTAGGCACGTAAGGGATGTGCGTCTGTGACTGAAAAAAAAAACAGCCGTCAGTCTCCCATTACCACCTGGCTCACGGAGATGCATTAACCGGCAAAGGGTGTAATACAATACATGCTTACCGTCCCATAGCGAATGTTGCCTCCGCAAAGAGTCGGCGGTGCTCAACGGACGTAATCGATGGCGCCTTTGAGCGTGGTGCATGTGTCTGTCGCTTCTGCTTTGTCTTCTGACAATTGCCGGGCTGCCCATACCATAGGCTTGCCACAGCTAGGGGGCTGTCCTTCCTCAGGGTGCGGGCATCCAGAGAGGTGAAGCATCCGGAGAGGTTGTCTTCTGTGGGCTGAGGAATTTGCAGGGATGCCAGCCCTCCTGATGATAATCACCATGGGTGATGCCAAAAATAATCCTCCCCGGATATATCTCTAGCTTTTTGTAGCAGCTTCTTTAACTTCATCTAAGGAATCACTAAATCTTGAATAAAGCTTAGACACACATACATTCATGTCTATCTAATAGGATGGCGACCAGACCTGCACATCCCCTACAAAAACCACCATAACCAGTGACAATGAGGGTCTGCGCACCCCCCTGTGGTCTCGGGGCATTGAGTGATGCTCGATCTGTTTGACTCACCGTGGCCGGGACTCCGGGGGACAGGCGTTTCGTCTTCCTCCTTGTCACGGGGTGCCGCGCCTGCCGGTAGTGGGGCCCGGTGGTACAGATCAAAAAGAGAGACGTCATGGGTTGAACAGATTAAGGGGTTAATTGTTTCGTGACGCCACCTATGAGTGTTCCGGTAACTTTACCGGTACTGCAGGGCCTCCGGGGGATGGAATGCAGCAAGATGGAACGCTCCCCACAGGCTGAGCGATGGTCCCCGGAGCCAGGAGCTGCACAAGATGTTCTGAGGCAGCTGCGGTTACCTTAGTATGCGGATAAACAGTTCATAAGAAAGCACGGACACTGGAAGTCTCTGTAACGGGTTCTTGACTGTAACCAGCAGGCAGTACATGGCATACAGTTACGGGTAGTGGACCGGGTTGACTCAGCAATGACCAGTGTTCCTCAGGGATCTGCGGTGTTCCTCCATTCTATTTGTGTTGCCGTTGTCGCCCAGGAATGCCAGATCGGGTACAAGGAGGCTGCTTGAATGCCCTATCCGGGGGTATACGTTCCGGATGCTTTGGGGAGCCTTGGTTCCTTTGGTGGGTACACCGCTGGCTAGACGACTGTGTGTGGTGGTGGTGGGGTGCTCCTGTAAAGCGGTCCCTCCACTCCTATGGTTCGCATAGCAGTGCTGAACAACTGCTAGCTTCGGTACCAGCAAACCGGCTGTAGATGAGCACGGGATGGTTTTGGACCCGCATGTTGATGCCCGTTGATTGGTTGTTAAGGCACCGGGAATAATGGCGCTCAACCGGGGTGATGGAAGGGAGTTGGCCAGGGGAATTGGCCAGGGGGCTGCACGGAACTGTGCAACCCCCTCTCCTAGGTTGCAGAGCTGATGATCTTGCTTCCTTCTCCTACGTTGCCAAGTCAGTTCTCCTCTCACTCTACCACTACACTCCGCCCACCAGGACCTTATTGGCCCTCTATGCTAGGTGATGCATGTAGGGTATGGATCTCTGAGTTAACTGTATCATTGCTTAGTCAGAGAATATTGCTGCTGCTGTCTTGGCTGCAATACCCTCCTGTGACGCACTCGTTGGGGCGCCACATGTTGGGTGCAGCTGTGTATTTTCATTCATGTGTCGTCCTAGTGACGTTCGTTTTTTCACTCTCTAATGGGTGTGAAAAGCTTGGATTTTGCTTTATTTATTTTTTGCACATGAGATAATAAAGATGTTCCACTAATGATACAGTTGAGGCTTAGATCAAAACAAAAAATGAAGGAAAATTGTTCCCAACTTGGCCCCATTTCTTCTTTTTCGTACACACAAAAAACAAACCGAGCCCTAATGGTACCTTTACACGCCGCCACAACAGGATGGATACCAACCGCTACTTCACGTGCACGAGCACGGCCAAACAGTTACAAACGGGAAACGCACCCTCTTTACACGCCGCCACAAGGTGCGCTACGCTACGCTACATCTACAGCTAGATACATCGCCGGGTGTCTCAAGTAGCCATCTGTAGCTCATTTACACACCTCTACAACCAGCTACTATGGGCGTACCTGGTGCAGCAGGGACAGCACATAGGCGTGCTCCAATTGTGGATTACGAGACGTCCGTACGCTGATAGGAGAAAGCAAAAATACCATGATTGGACAGGCATCGCAGGAGGCAGATTAATACTTGACGCTCGAGCAATTGTGTAGTGTGACTCGTCAGCTCCTTAAATATGCCGCCCTGTGCGGCGACAACCAATCGCAACGCAGGAGCTTCCTCCAATGATCGCTGAAGGGGGCGCGGAAACCCGGACCCTGTGTCACGCCCCAGCTACATAGCATGGTGTAGAAACAACCCTTCTGTTCCTTCTTTACACGCCGATACAGCTCGCTACAATCGGCTTTGTTGCCATCTGTTTATGGGCAGTGCACGGATACAGATGTATCTGTAGCCGGCTGTGTCGTCCCGTCTTCAGACGCCGCTACTACGGGCGATATTGGCGCGACAAGCTACATTCGTAGCCTGTAGCGGGTTGTATCCATCCTGTTGTAGCGGCGTGTAAAGGTACCATAAGAGATATTTCTTAGAAATGTCCTTCTGTTTAGGCTTCACCTTGACCATGATGGCAAGAAACACGTCACACGGAGGGACTGGCTGAGATTTTGGGGGTAAATGTTTAGTTCTGAACTTCATCACAAGCCCCCCATGATGTGTGAACAGACCCCAACACTGAGGAGAGATAACCTTACCTCGACTTGTCACCATCGTGCTGTCAGGAGCTGAAAACACAAAATGATTCCGGTTCAGAACTTTGTACTTTATATTCCGATCGTGATGTCAAAGAATGTTGGTGATGTCATGTGACCTGTGATGTCATCAGAGCGGTCACTGCTGATTTATGGTTCAAATTTACAACATCAAGGAAGAGTTCATTTAATAAATAGGCAAAAACCTCTGCCTCATTTTATAATCATGAGACGCACATTTAAAGGGTCCCTTCAATATTATCCATATTATCTAGTGTCCTATGTACTAAAGGACAGTAGGCAGGGCCAGCTCCAGGTTTTTGTGGGCCCTGGGCGAAAAAGTCTCAGTGGGCCCCTTTAGCACATGCTGCTGTATATAATATATATATTAATATATATATATATATATATATATATATATATATATATACACAGTATATATGTAGATTAAATATATATATATATATATTTATATATACGTATATCTACATATATACTGTGTATGTATATGTATAAATATATATATATATATATTTATATATCCTTCGCAAATTTAATCCCTACCATACGGTCTCTCCCCCATTCTCTGTCTCTCCCATACTGTGCGCAGTCTTTCCCCTTGTGCGGTCCCTCCTCTCTCTGTGCAGTCTCTCTCCCCTGTGCGCTGTCTCTCCATCTCCCTGGGCCTGTCTCTTGCCTGTGCTTCTACCCCTCCCTGTGCGCTGTGTCTCTCCCTTACACCTGTCTCCTACCTCTGCACTGTGTCCACCCCTGCGCACCTATCTCCTCCTGCACGCCTATCTCCCCCCTATGTGCTGTGTCTCTCCACTGCACCTGTCTCCCCCTGCATGCTATTTTCCCCTGCGCCTGTCCCCCCCCTGTAAGCTGTGTCTCCACCTGCGCCTGTCTCCCCCCTGCATGCTGTCTCCCCCCTGCACGCTGTCTCCCCCCTGCGTGCTCTCCCCCCTGCGCGCTGTCTCCCCCCTGCATGCAGTCTCTCCCCTGCATGCAGTCTCTCCCCTGCACTCGGTGTCCCCCTGCATGCTATTTTCCCCTGCGCCTGTCCCCCCCCCTGTAAGCTGTGTCTCCACCTGCGCCTGTCTCCCCCCTGCTCTCTGTCTCCCCTCTGCACGCTGTCTCTCCCCTGCACGCTGTCTCCCCCCTGTGCCTGTCTCTCCCCTGCATGCTGTCTCCCCCGCACACTGTCTCTCTCCTGTACGCTGTCTCCCCCTGCACGGTCTCTCCCCTGCACGCTGTCTCTCCCCTGCGTGCTGTCTCTCCCCTGCGTGCTGTCTCCCCCTAGCACGCTGTCTCCCCTTGTGCCTGTCTCACCCATGGGTTTAATTTGCCCCTGACAGGGCCCCCTGAGCGCTGCCCCCCACCCCACTCCTGGGGGCCCCCTGAGCACTGCCTTCCCACCCCACCTCATCCTCAGGGGCCCCTGAGCGCTGCGCCCACACACTTCAGCCTTGGGGGCCCCTGAGAGCTGCCCCCACACTCATCCTTGGGGAGGGGTGGTCCCATGAGAGCTGCCCCCACACACTCATCCTGGGGGGGGGGCATGAGATATACCCCCACACTCATCCTTGGGGCCTCTAGGCCCCTGAGCGCCCCCCACATGTAATACTATGGGGCCCCTGACCGCTTCCCCCCACACCATCCTCGGGGCCCCTTTACCACTGCCTCGTCCTCTTAGCGCTTCCGCCCCCCTCTCTCCATTACATTTATTGCATTACCAGAGTTTTCACCCCAGGCACCTGCGTGACGCCATACCGAAGGGACAATTTTACCGTTTAAAACGTAATTGTTCACTTGAGGGGACATTTCGAGAAGAGGCTGGTAAACTGTCATCTCGTTTACATGAACGTGGCTATCCCAACAGAGTCATCTCCCGTGCTTTTAGGTCTACTGTTGACACAAATAGAACGTCACTTTTGACACCCAAGCGGAAATTGGGTTCAGATTATTTGAATGTAATCACTACATTCAATAATCAATGGCAGAAGATATATCAGATGTTGAATCGTCATTGGTCTATTTTAATCAGTGACCCCAAGATTGAACCTATAGTTGGACAAAAGCCCAAATTGGTGGCAAGACGTGCTAGAAACTTAAAGGACTCACTGACTGCTAGCCATTTTGTAAGGCCAACGACTTCCCTCAATAGAGGCTCCAGGATAATAGGGACGTACCCCTGTGGAGACTGCTCCATTTGTCAGTATATTGTTTCTTCTCAGGAATTGAACACGAACACTCCGGCTGGCATGGTTACAACAAATTATTTTGCAAACTGTAAAACACGTAATGTTGTTTACTTTTTACTTTGTAGCTGTCCTAAGATTTACGTGGGGGAGACGATACAGGAACTTCGTAAGCGTATACAGCACCACATTTCAGATATCACCTGTGCGGAAGCACATCTCAAGAATGGTAAGTCCATTAGCTCTGTTGCTAGACATTTTTTGTCTCATCACCACTGCTCCCCAAGAGGAATTCGTGTTTTTGTGGTTGATAGGGTTTCCTATAACATACGTAAATCCTCAATTTTGGATGAACTTTTGAGAAAAGAGACGAGGTGGATCTACTCACTCCAGAGCTTAGCACCCAAAGGATTGAATGAGGAAATGTTATTCACAGGCTTTTATAAGAAATAAATTTCAACCTTTTTTTTTTTTTTTTTTTTTTTCTTGACAGGAGTTTGGAGGCATCTGTACTCTATCTTTGCTGCTAATTCGGACAACAAGGTCCCAGATTCAACATGGGTTCTCCTATGCGACCTAAAACAATGGTGTGGATATGTCCTTTGGTTTGAAAGTATGGCCGCTCTCAAATCAAAAGAGAAAGGAGAGAAAAAGAGAGAAAAAAGAAAAATCCAGGAAGATGTGAAGATTCACAAACATTAAACAATGTGGAAACATCTTCACATATTACATATTGTGCACTAGCTGACTCTTATTAGAGGCCTTGTTTCTAATCTTACTAACTACGTAACATTCTCTTTTACAGGGTCTCCTTTGTTGAATGCCCTATGTGTAATATAAAACTTCTGGCATTCCTATTTTAGGCTGGGGTCACAGTACCATTTTTCACATGCATTTTTGGAGACCTGCGTTTTCAAAAACGCATGTAAAAAACGCACCCATAGGCCCCCATGTTAAAAAACGCATGCCCTAATAGCCAAAAAGCATGTGTGACTGTCCCATGCGTTTTTGGAGCATATCCAAAAACGCATGCGTTTCTGTAGAAAACGCATGCGTTTTTGTAGAAAACGCATGCGTTTTTATAACATGGGTTCCTATGGGAAACGCATGCAAAAACGCATGTACAGTTAGTACCTTTTAGTGCCATTCAAAAACGCATGCGTTTCCCATAGGAGCCCATGTTAACAAAAACGCATGCGTTTCCGGAAACGCATGCGTTTTTGTTAACATGGGCTCCTATGGGAAACGCATGCGTTTTTGAATGGCACTAAAAGGTACTAACTGTACATGCGTTTTTGCATGCGTTTCCCATAGGAACCCATGTTATAAAAACGCATGCGTTTTCTACAAAAACGCATGCGTTTTTCAAAACGCTCAAAAAAATACTACAAGCACTATTTTTATGTGCAGATTCAAAAACGCAGCCAAAAACGCAGGGAGCAATCAGAGACCTTAAAAAACTCATGCTGACATGAAAAACGCATGTAAAAAAGCATGCGTTTTTAAAAGGCACTAAAAAAACTGTGACCACAGCCTTACATATTTGTTTTCCTTTACATACAGGGCCATTTGCTTCTGAGTCATAGGTCACATTGGTTATATTGCCTATTCCATCTCCATGTTTGACCGGCCGGTCAGGTGCTCCCTGTATGGTTATTATTTAACCGACAGGGTCACATCTATTTCCTATAGCCTTGATTCACTATGTCCTTCCGGTATTGAATTGACTGACAAACCTGTGAGGCAGTGTAAGAGGGTAAACTAATAAGCTGCTAAAACCAAGCAGACTGCCATTTTGTAGTGGCCCAGGAAAGAGAAAACAGTCTCTGGTTGCCTTGGTGACTGCTCTGTGTCTAGGAAAGTGAAAGCACGATCGCTGGTTGCCGGGTGACGGTTCTGTCAGTTGCTCCTGTTGTGGTTGATCTCTCTCTGCGGTGGCCATTACTAGTGTAAGGATTACAGCAAAGCCAGTGCAAGCTATATGGGCCTTTAAAGTTGTTTGCAAGCCCTGTTGTGTGGACTAAAGACTTTATCTTAAACTGAGCAAGTGTCCAGCATCTGAGGAGAGGCTGAGGAGATGTTCCCCCTGATGGAGCGAGTCATTGGCGTCCAGGAAGGCCGTGAGTGACTGCGAAAGGAGAGCCGGCGTCCGGTGCTATCCACATTGGGAGGATCCTGACAAGGAGGCTGGAAAAGATTGCTCCACAGATTGCACCCCAAGCTTACAGAACTAAAGTGCTGGACATGTGAATCTGGCATTGGCTGGTAAGCTGCCAAATTCTGCTGTTTTACAAAGGTTTTTCTTTTCTTTTTCTTTTTCTGGACTTGCTGCAGCCCACGTGGAATATACACCGGTGTAAAGCTACATTTGAGGTTGATGGTACCATAGTTTTGAGATACCCGGGTATCCCTGTGCTAAGTGTATAGCCAGCATTGATATAGTGTATTGTATTGTTATTAGCTGTGATAAGTTATACTCAGTGTGCCATCTCAGAGGTCCCATCAGATCGCCCACAGTTGATGTACATAGCCTTTAGTTAAGTTAAATTCTTGATAAGTCTAACGTGTAGGTAAATTTGTTCCTGGTTCTGAGTGTGATTTACATACCCTGGGAACTCTGAGATCAGTGCATTGATGTCGGCTAACGCTGAGTGTGTGAAACTGTTATTGGTTATATTTTAAGGGGATTTTGAGATTTTTACATTCCTTACTGAACCATACCTTGATCCCCATATCAGTAAAAATACTGTTGTTTATTTCTGCCTCTGTCTCAGTCTGTGACTCACTGGATCTTAATAGGACCTCCGGTCATTACAGCAGTATATATATACATCTATTCCTCCCATCTTCATGTATTCCCCCTGCTTTTGTTTCTATGAGTAAGGGCCCTTTCACATCAGCGTTTTTCGTAATTCGCGGCAGATGCGGTGAAAAAACCGCATCTGCCGCGTTTGCCGCATAACCGTTCCACTTGCGGCGCGGTTGCGGTTTTTCCCATAGGAAGTATAGGGGGACTTGCGGCAGATGCGGCAAGTGCGGTGTTGCACTTGCGGCAGGTGCGGCAGCGAAAAAAACCGCGGTCAGCCGCGGTTTTTTTCGCTGCCGCACCTGCCGCAAGTGCAAAACCGCACTTGCCGCATCTGCCGCAAGTCCCCCTATACTTCCTATGGGAAAAACCGCAACCGCGCCGCAAGTGGAACGGTTATGCGGCAAACGCGGCAGATGCGGTTTTTTCACCGCATCTGCCGCGAATTACGAAAAACGCTGATGTGAAAGGGCCCTAACCTTGGCGACCAGCGTCGGCATGCAGCAATAGACGTCGCTCTATACTGCGTAGCCGCACGCCGCTGATTGACAGCCAGTGCAACTACCCGCCTCTTCCTTTCAGAGTTACGGCGCTTCCGGTCCGGCGAACACGGACCACACATGGCACGGATGCAGGTGCAGCTGCCTGCTAATTTGCATTCAGGTATATAAGGTTCTATCTCTTTGTCTTCCACAGCTTTCCCCAGGATGAAGCCGTTACATTAAGCGGCGACACGCGTCGGGTCCTGCCGCTGTGTGTCCTCATTTGCCCTCATTCTGCTTGGTGACTATTTGTTTTTGTTTTTGCTTCATTCTTAGGTGGCTGTTCTCAGCTCCACATTAATACACTTGATTTCTTTATGTTATCTTTTCAGGTATTTTCCTCTGGATGCTTTTCTTATTCCCTTGCATGTTTCTAGGGTTTAATAACCAATCAGGCTCATTTTTCTAGTATTGAGCAGGGCATCCAACTAGAGGTACCTGAGCTTTCATCTTATGTCACCAGGCATTGAATAATTTACTCTATCTTTTTTGCCTCAGCAACAGAATGATAGTTGTGTCATTTAAATATTGCATTTGGGCACACAGCTCTTGTGTGATGGTGCTTTACCCACCACATTTTTAAATGGTTTTAATCCTTGTATATTGCATGTTGTCTGCACGATTGTCTGCTCTTTGTGTCTTAATAATAAAAATTGAATATTTTGGATAATCACTCTGTGATTGATGTGTTTCTGATCACTGTCATTCATACACACTACCTTTTCTTTAAACTTGCCTCTCTCCATTACCGGGGGCAGTCGCGCTGATCGCAGCCTGTCATGTAGTGTGACGCTGCTGAGCCGGCGATACAGGAAATAGAGCTGCGCCGGCTGCAGCGTCACACACAGTCACACTACATGACAGGCGGAGATCAATTTAGCCGCCGGTAATGGAGAGAGGGGGGATGCAGCAGTGCTAAGGGGGCTAGGCAGCAGTAAGGGGGCCCCGAGGATGGCGTGTAGGGGAAGTGGTCAGGGGCCCCCTAGTATGGCATGTGGGGGTGCTCAGGGGCCCGATGGGCCCCCCCTCAGTGTCGGGGCCCCGGCATTTGCCCGGGTGCGCCGGGTGCTGACGCCGGCCCTGACAGTAGGACTCCATACTGTCATTCCTGACTGCAGCAAACGACAACTCCCAGGTTACCCAGTGATTCAACAACAGGGACAAAAGAGCTGACAGCAGAGAGTAATAGCATTTTACAACAAGATTTGTTACAAAATGCTACAATTTGTCCACGTAAATGGCAAAACTACCCAAAAATGGAGCCATATGGAGTTGTCCCCACCTATGTGTGCAGCCTCGGACTGCTCTGGCGGGTAACTGGGTAAAACTCATGGTAGGCCCTCAGGTCTAGAGGCCCTGCCCACCTAACCCCGCCTCTCACTACCCCCTGCTGAACAGAGCGGACCGAGTGCACATACAACCAGGGCCAGCGTCAGCACCTGGCACACCCGGGCAAGAGCTGGGACCCTGGTCTGCTGGGGAAGCCCACCGGGTCCCTGGCGCTGTGAAATTTGCCCCTGACACCCCCTGAGCACAGTGCACTGTTTCCCCACTCTACCTCCTAAGGTGAGCAGAGCTGCTGATCCAGCATCTGAGTCTGACAGTAATGAGTCAGCGGCAGCAGCAGATCTTTATCTCCTGCATCATAGCGGTGCACACAGGAGGGGAGATCTGCTGCTGCCCCCAGCTCCCCCTCCCAAGAAGACTGCAGGGCCCCAGCTCCCCTCCCAAGAAGACTGCAGGGGCCCCCAGCTCCCCCTCCCAAGAACACTGCAGGGGCCCCAGCTCCCCCTCCAAGAAGACTGCAGGGGCCCCAGCTCCCCCTCCTCTGTGTTCTCCTATCTGTCCTATGTTCTCAGCAGCGTCAGAGAAGGGGGAGGGGTGCCTACACTGCTCCAACTACAGAAAAGATGAAGTGCTGATCTGGAGACCAGGAAGGAAAAGAAAAAGACCTCCACATAGATGAGTATAATGTGCAGTGTGCTATGTGTAGTTTGTGGTGTTTAGTGTGTGGTAAGTAATGTGTAATGTGCAGCATATAATGTGCGGTGTGTAATGTGCAGTGTGCAATGTGTAGTTTGTGGTGTTTAGTGTGTGGTATGTAATGTGTAATGTGCGGTGTGTACTGTGCAATGTGTAGTTTGTGGTGTTTAGTGTGTGGTATGTAATGTGTAATGTGTAATGTGCGGTGTGTAATGTGCCATGTGCAATGTGTAGTTTGTGGTGTTTAGTGTGTGGTATGCAATGTGTAATGTGCAGTGTGTAATGTGCAGTGTGCAATGTGCAGTGTGCAATGTGTAGTTTGTGGTGTTTAGTGTGTGGTATGTAATGTGTAATGTGTAGCGTGTAATGTGCGGTGTGTAATGTGCAGTGTGCAATGTGTAGTTTGTGGTGTTTAGTGTGTGGTATGTAATGTGTAATGTGCGGTGTGTAATGTGCAGTGTGCAATGTGTAGTTTGTGGTGTTTAGTGTGTGGTATGCAATGTGTAATGTGCAGCGTGTAATGTGCGGTGTGTAATGTGCAGTGTGCAATGTGTAGTTTGTGGTGTTTAGTGTGTGGTATGTAATGTGTAATGTGCAGTGTGTAATGTGCAGTGTGCAATGTGTAGATTGTGGTGTTTAGTGTGTGGTATGTAATGTGTAATGTGCAGTGTGTAATGTGCAGTGTGCAATGTGTAGATTGTGGTGTTTAGTGTGTGGTATGTAATGTGTAATGTGCAGCGTGTAATGTGCAATGTGTAGTTTGTGGTGTTTAGTGTGTGGTATGTAATGTGTAATGTGCGGTGTGTAATGTGTGGTGTACAATATGTAGTATGTAGTGTGTAATATGCAAATTACACAGGCACCCAGGGGGAGAGACAGGAGCACAGGGGGGAGAGACAGGAGCACAGGGGAGATAGACAGGAGCACAGGGGAGAGAGAGAGGAACCCAGGGAAGAGAGACGGGAGCACAGGTCAGAGAGACAGGTGCACAGGGGGGAGAAAGCGCACAAGGAGAGTAGACTGCACACAGGGGATAGACATACAAAGAGAGGGGAGAGACAGTGCATAGGGGGGAGACATACACAGAGAGCGGAGACTACATACAGCGGGGAGATATACAAAGAGAGCGGAGAGACATGTCTGTATGTGTAAAAGGGGCCCACTAAGACTCTTTCGCCCGGGGCCCGCGAAAACCTGGAGCCGACCCTGCACACAACACAGCCGCCCGCAGACAGTCTGCACCCATCCCTAAGTGACTGACAGTCTGTCAGTCACTTAGGGACGGGTGCTGCAGCGGTGGGGAACGTCCGGACGTGAAGACTTTCTTTCTGGCTAGAGACCGCAGTGCTCGGCCGGCAGCTGCATTGTGTGGCTGCTGGCCTTTTAAGACAGCGCACATGCTGTAAAGAAGCAGAGCACTGTCTGCACATACAGGGACTTCCTCACACAGGCAAGTGCCAGAGCAGCAAGGATGTGGTCTGTGGGCGGCGACAGCACATGAAGTCCTCCGTCCTACAGATGAAGAGGATCAGGCAGAGTTGCAGCAATCAGTGTGGAAGCAGATTAGGTTTGTGTGCCCTCCAGTAGTAGCACCAATCAGTGCCCCCCCGTAGCAGCAGCAACATATGCTCCCCCGTAGCAGCAGTAGTGTGCCCCCTCAGCTGCAGCAATATGTCTACCCCCCAGCAGCAGCAATATGTGCTCCCTCCCCGTAGCAGCAGCAATCAGTGTGCCCCCTCAGCTGCAGCAATATGTCACTCTCCAGTTGCAGCAATAGGTGTCCCCAGCAGCGACAATATGTGTGCCCCCCACCTGCAGCTGCAACAATCAGTGTGCCCCCCCAGCTGCAGCAATGTGTCCCCCCAGCAGCAATGTGTGCCCCCCAGCAGCAGCAATATGTGTCCCCCCCCCGAGAAGCAGCAATATGTCCCCCCCATTAGCAATATGTGTCCACCAGCAGCAGCAATATGTTTGTATGTGTGCCCCTAAGCAGCAGCAATATGTGTGTCCCCCAGCAGCAATATGTCTCCACCATCAACAGCATATAGTGTGCCCCCCAGCAGCAGCAATATGTGTGCCCCCCCAGCAGCAGCAAAATGTGTGCTCCCCAGCAGCAGCAATATGTGTGCTCCCCCAACAGCAGCAGCAAAATGTGTGCCCCCAGCAGCAATATGTGTGCCCCTCCAACAGCACAAGCAATATGTGTGACCCCCAGCAGCATCAGCAATATGTGCCCCCCAGCAGCAATCAGTGTGCCCCCCAGCAGCAATATGTGTGTGCCCCCCAACAGTAACAGTGTGTCTGTGCTCCCCTACCCCCAGCAGTAGCAGTATGTCTGTGACCCCCCCATAGCAGCAGCATGTTTTTGCCTCCCATAGCCTGGTGCCGGACACCGGGAGCCACAGAGGAAGAAGCTGCCTGGTGCCGGGTACCTGGTGCCAGAGACTAGGAGCCACAGAGGAAGAAGCTGCCTGGTGCCAGAGACCGGGAGCCACAGAGGAAGAAGATGCCTGATGCCGAAGATCAGGAGCTGCAGAGGAAGAAGCTGCCTGGTGCCGGGTTCCTGGTGCCAGTGACCGAGAGACCGAGCGCTGCAGAGGAAGAAGCTGCCGGGATCAGGAACGTGGAGTCAGGTAAGACGCTGTTACAGCCGAAGATAGTAGCCTGGGGGGGACAGAGTGGGACAGATGGATGGATAGATGGATGGTGTGGCCTGGAAGAGGGGGCAGAATGGGATGGATGTGTGGGGGACATTATGGAAAAGGGGAGAGAACGTGATGGATGGATAAGGGGGCGGCATAGAAAAGGGGGGAGAACGGGATGGATGAATGGATAGGGGCAGCATAGAAAAGGGGGAGTGGATGGATGGATGGATGGGGGCCGGCATGGAAAAAGGGGGAGAAAATGGATGGATGGGGGAGAAGGTACATGCATGGAGGGGGGATGGGGAGAAGGTACATAGATGGTTTGGTGGATGGGGGAGAAGGTACATGGATGGATGGGGGATTAGCTACATGGAACATGGGGGGGGGAGAAGCTACATGGAATGTGGGGGAGAAGCCACATGGAACATGGGAGAGGGGAGAAGCTACATGGATGAGGGATGGGGGAGAGGCCGCGTGGAACAAGGGAGGGGAAAGGCTGCGTGGTGCATAGGAGGGGAGAGACTGCGTGGAACATGGGAGGTGAGAGGCTGCATGTAACCTGGAAGGGGGATGGTGGGGAAGGATGAGCTGCATGAGACATATTGGGGGAGGATAAGCAACATGGGATTCAGGGGAATTGGGGTGAGGATGAGCTGTATGCAACATATAGATGTAAGATGAGCTGCATGGGACATATCGGGGGTGAACAGTATGGGACATTTGAGAGGAGGATGAGCAGTATGGGATATATGGAAGGAGTAGGAACAGTATGGGACATTTAATCTGCATACACATTTATATAGGGAACGTACTGTTCTGGTGATGTAGTGACGGTGGTTCTGATTATGTATTATTGTATTGCTGATGGTTCTGGTTATGTACTGACAGGGGTTATAGTAATGTATTATTGTATTGATGGTGTTTCTGGTGATGTATTGATTGTTTTTGGTGATGTATTACTGTATTGACAATGGTTCTGGTGAGGTATTATTGTATTGACAGTGGTTCTAGTGATATGTAATTGCATTGACAGTGGTTCTGGTGATGTAGTCAAGTGGATGCTGTAATCTTTAAAGGGAACCTGACCCCTAAAAATCACCCCCCCCATCCTATTAATACCTGTCCCTGCACCATCATTATGCTATTCTACCTATCCCTTTGTGTAAAAATTGTGCAGTTTGAAACTTTCAAAAAGTGATTTTGATACCTCTACAACTACGGCTTCTTGTCTCCTGAGAAATCGCACAAAGTGTTCCCTGCGACTTCTTTTCGCCGCCTTTAGTGCTTGTATTCACACCCCGATGGGCGTGATAAACCATTTGAATCCTCCTCGCCCCCCTTCATGGGCGGATCAGCCGATATGACGCTAATCGCGTCATTTCAGGCGCTGCTGACGTCGATACACCCGTTCGGTGTATCGACAGACCTCAAGCTGCACATTGCACATGCGTGAGGTATACCGTATATACTCGTGTATAAGCCGACCCGTGTATAAGCCGACCCCCCTACTTTTGCCCCAAAAATCTGGAAAAACCTATTGACTCATGTATAAGCCGAGGGTGGACCCCAGCACAGGTATACAGCCCCCAGCAGTGTGGTATACAGGCCCCCCCCAGTGGTATACAGGCCTCCCCAGTGGTAGTATACAGCAGCCCCAGTGGTAGTATATAGCATCCCCAGCAGCCCCAGTGGTACTATATAGCATCCCCAGTGGTAGTATATAGCATCCACAGCAGCCCCAGTGGTAGTAGTATATAGCATCCCCAGCAGCCCCAGTGGTAGTATATAGCATCCCCAGCAGCCCCAGTGGTAGTATATAGCATCCCCAGCAGCCCCAGTGGTAGTATATAGCATCCCCAGCAGCCCCAGTGGTAGTATATAGCATCCCCAGCAGCCCCAGTGGTAGTATATAGCAGCCCCAGCAGCCCCAGTGGTAGTATACAGCAGCCCCAGTGGTAGTATATAGCATCCCCAGCAGCCCCAGTGGTAGTATATAGCATCCCCAGCAGCCCCAGTGGTAGTATATAGCATCCCCAGCAGCCCCAGTGGTAGTATATAGCATCCCCAGCAGCCCCAGTGGTACTATATAGCATCCCCAGTGGTAGTATATAGCATCCCCAGCAGCCCCAGTGGTAGTATATAGCATCCCCAGCAGCCCCAGTGGTAGTATATAGCATCCCCAGCAGCCCCAGTGGTAGTATATAGCAGCCCCAGCAGCCCCAGTGGTAGTATACAGCAGCCCCAGTGGTAGTATACAGCAGCCCCAGTGGTAGTATATAGCATCCCCAGCAGCCCCAGTGGTACTATATAGCATCCCCAGTGGTAGTATATAGCATCCCCAGCAGCCCCAGTGGTAGTATATAGCATCCCCAGTGGTAGTATATAGCATCCCCAGCAGCCCCAGTGGTAGTATATAGCAGCCCCAGCAGCCCCAGTGGTAGTATACAGCAGCCCCAGTGGTAGTATACAGCAGCCCCAGTGGTAGTATATAGCATCCCCAGCAGCCCCAGTGGTAGTATATAGGAGCCCAGAAGCCCCAGTGGTAGTATACAGGAGCCCTAGTGGTAGTATACAGGAGCCCAAGCAGCCCCAGTGGTAGTATACATCAGCCCCAGATGTATATACAGCCCCAGAGGTAGTATACAGCCCCAGTGGTAGTATACATCAGCCCCAGAGGTATATGCAGCCCCAGTGGTAGTATACAGGAGCCCAAGCAGCCCCAATGGTAGTATACATCAGCCCCAGATGTATATACAGCCCAGTGGTAGTATACAGCCCCAGTGGTAGTATACATCAGCCCCAGTGGTAGTATACAGGAGCCCAAGCAGCCCCAGTGATAGTATACATCAGCCCCAGATGTATATACAGCCCCAGTGGTAGTATACAGCCCCAGTGGTAGTATACATCAGCCCCAGAGGTATATGCAGCCCCAGTGGTAGTATACAGCCCCAGTGGTACTATCCAGCAGCCCCAGAGGTATATACAGCCCCAGTATTAATAAACAGCCCCCCCCCCCTCCTTATCATGGCCCCCCAGGCTGCGGCAGCTGTCAAAATAACAAACAGTTTATATACATCACCTTCCGACGCAGCTTCTCCGTTCCTCCGGTCCTCCGCTCGCCGGCTGCTTCTTTCTTGTTGTGCCGACTTCTGTGACCGCGCGCAGGAAATGACGTCATCTCCTGCGCCCGGTCACATGACACCGGCACAACAAGAAAGAAGCAGCCGGCGAGCGGAGGACCGGAGGAGCGGAGAAGCTGCGTCGGAAGGTGATGTATAAACTGTTTGTTATTTTGACAGCTGCCGCAGCCTGGGGGGCCATGATAAGGAGGGGGGGGGGCTGTTTATTAATACTGGGGGACCCATATTAAGGAGGGGGGCTGTGCAGTGCAATATGCACGGCATCCCCCCGCCGTTGATGGACGGGGGGATGCCGTGCATATTCATTGCACTAATGAGGCGGCCCCACGTGACCGCCTGCGGTCACCGCGGCCCCCTCCTGCCTCCTCCAGCTCCCGGTCACAGCCCCCCCCCACAGCATTACCGTATAGACCCGTGTATAAGCCGAGGGGGGACTTTTCAGCCCAATTTGTGGGCTGAAAAACTCGGCTTATACACGAGTATATACGGTACTTTACGGTAGCTCATGTGATGAGCTGCGGTAAAGTACACCTCACGCATGCGCAATACTTACATCATTACCAGCAGCTGCATTTTAAAGGCCTTTCCCACGAATAAGGTTAATTTAAAGTTCATCTTAATAATAAGTAGACCCTGTAATGATAATAATTTCCACAATTGGATGTGTTTAAAAGAAAATGTTCCTGGGCTGAGATAAACTTATATATGTGTCCCTGCTGTGTACTGTGTAATGGATGTGACTCACCGTGGCCGGGGACTCCGGGCGGTTTAGACAGGCTGTAGCTTCTTCCTCCTTGTCACGGGTGGACCGCGCCTGCCGGTAGTGGGGCCCGGTTGAGTGCAGATCAAAGAGTTGAAGACGTCTTGTGGGAACAGATTAAGGGGTTAATTGTTTCGTGACGCCACCTATGAGTAGTTCGGTAAGTCTTACCGACGCTGCGAGGCCTCCGGGAGATGGATAGCAGCAAGATGGAACGCTCCCCACAGGCTAAGCGATGATCCCCGGAGCCAGGAGCTGCTTAAGATGTTGTGCGGCAGCTGCGGTTACCTTGTGTGCAGACGGACGTAGTCATAAGGAAGCACGGACACTGTAAGTCTCTGTAACGGGTTCTTTACTGTAACCAGCTAGCAGTACATGGCATACAGTTAACGGGTAGTGGACCGGGTGGACTCAGCAGTGATAGGTGTCCCTCAGAGATCCGCGGTGTTCCTCCATTCTAACTAAGTAAGTTGCCGTTGTCGCCCAGGAATACCAGGTCGGGTACAGGGAGGCTGCTTGAATGCCCTATCCGGGGTATACGTTCCGGATGCTTTGGGGAGCCTTGGGTCCCTTGGTGGGTACACCGCTGGTTAGACGACTGAATTTGGCGATGGTGGGGTGCTCCTGTAGAGCTGCTCCTCCACTCTTCTGGTTCGCATAGCAGAGCTGAACTACCGCTAGCTTCGGTACCAGTAAACCGGCTGTATATGGGCGCGGGGTGGTTTTGGACCCGCATGTTGATGCCCAAGTTTGGTTGGTAATGCACCAGGAGTAATGGTGCTCAACCGTGGTAAGGGTGAGGAGATGGCCGGTAGAAGGTGGCCAGGGGGCTGCACCGACTGTGCAACCCCCTCTCCTAGGTTGCAGAGCTGGGAATCTGCAGAGGTCTTCTAAGTTGCTGTTACTTCTCCAGACTCGAGACTAGAACTCTCTAAGCTGGACTAAACTTTCCACTACACACTACCCTTGCACTCCGCCCACCAGGACCTTGATTGGCCCTCTATGCTAAGTGAGGCGTGCAGAGTATGGATCTCTAAGTTAACCAGATGACTGCTGGGTCAGAGAATATTGCTGCTGCATTTATGGCTGCAATACCCTCCTGTGACGCACTCGGTGCGGGGCGCCACAGATGTGTCTGACCATACAGGGATTCTCTCGACACAGGAACATTATTTTTAAACACCTCAAATTATGGAAATTATTATTCCAAAATCTATTGATTAAAATGAACTTTAAAATTAATTTTGTTCATGGGAAAACCCCTTTAATAATTGGGATATAAGTCCCACATTCTTCTGATGATACGGTTTCCACAACCGTAAGTGATCACCTATTGAACCTGTGGATCACTGATAACTTGTTTTCACCAAAGAATCTCTTTAATATAAAGTACAATAATTGTACATCGCAGTTCTGCTGAGCGCAGAGTGATGTGCAGGAGCCGCCAATATAATGGGTATAATAACAGCTACCAGGTATTTACATATAGCTGAAGGGTGGGTGGGCCCCTGAAATCAATTTCTCTGGTGGGCTCCAGACACCCCATTCCGACCCTGTATGTGTGTATTTATTTGTATATATATTAATATATTATATAATATTTTATTATACTATACATATTAAATATATATAAAATATATTTTCAATTGCATAAAATCAAAAGATAAAAAACATCATATTACATCTAAAATTAATAGAAATAATAAAAAGAAAGAGAGAAAAAGAAATAATATATATATATTTATACAAAATGTCCTTGTACATCATACTGTATATTAGCCAAATCAAGAGTAGATAATCCTAGTTTTAGACATTGCGCATCTATATTGGCATAAATTCTAATATAAATTTTAATAATCTATAATAGAAGCAGTTAAAAAAAATATATACTGTATATACAGTGTGTATATATATATATATATATATATATATATATATATATATATGTACTAGCTGTACTACCCGGCTACGCCCGGGTTAATAAATAACTGATGTTAGCTATAACAAAATAGAATTTGAATATGTCATATTAATGACCTGTAGGAAAATAAAAGCTGAGCTGTGATTGGTTGCTATAGGCAGCCTGATAAATCTCCAGCCAACAGTAAACCCTCCCCCCCGGCCGGGCAGTATATGTTACCTCACACATACACATAATAGACAGCTCATGTGACTGACATCTGCCTTAATTCCCTATATGGCACATGTGTTGCACATTGGCTGTTTTTAATCAGATGTTTATTTTTGGAAACTAAAGATAGCACACATATGAGGCGAGTTGTGTGAGGCGATTTGTGCACATCTGTGTCTGTCTGTGTGGTGTGTGTGTCCCTGGGGTGTGTGTGTGTCCCTGTGGGGTGAGTGCATGTGTCCCTATAGGGTGTGTATTTGTGTGTCCCTATGGGGGGTATCTGTGTGGTGTGTGTGTCTCTGTGTTGTGTGTGTCTCTTTGTGGTGTGTGTGTGGGTCCCTGTGGGGTGAGTGCATGTGTCCCTATAGGGTGTGTATGTGTGTGTGTCCCTGTGGAGGGTATGTGTGGTGTGTGTGTGTCTCTGTGTTGTGTGTGTCACTTTGTGGTGTGTGTGTGTCCCTGTGGGGTGAGTGCATGTGTCCCTATAGGGTGTGTATGTGTGTGTCTCTGTGGGGGGGGATCTGTGTGGTGTGTGTGTCTCTGTGTTGTGTGTGTGTCCCTGTGGGGTGAGTGCATGTGTCCCTATAGGGTGTGTATGTGTGTGTGCCCCTGTGGAGGGTCTGTGTGGTGTGTGTGTGTCTCTGTGTTGTGTGTGTCTCTTTGTGGTGTGTGTGTATCCCTGTGGGGTGAGTGCATGTGTCGCTATAGGGTGTGTGTGTTTGTCCATGGGGTGTGTGTGTGCCTCTGTGTTGTGTGTGTCTCTTTGTGGTGTGTGTGTGTTCGGGTGCGTGGTGAGTATCCAATGTTGGGGCTGCACCTTAGCGACTATACACTTGCTGTTACTCTTTGTGTGTGTGTGGTGTGTATACATGTCCCTGTGCGTGGTGAATATTCCATGTCAGGGCCCCACCTTAGTGACTATATGCTGGTATATGCTGTTAGTCTTTGGCGCTGTCATTAAGCCCCTCTCATTCACAAATGTCAACTGGTAACTGTCACTTTTTCCCCATTAGGGAAAATAGATAGGGGCAAAATTGTTTGGTGAATTGGAACACACGGGGTTAAAATTTCGCCTGACAAGATAGCCTATGATGCTGTCGGGGTCCAGACGTGTGACTGTGCAAAATTTTGTGGCTGTAGCAGGCAGCTGTCGAATTTTCTCCCACACTTTTCCTTTCACTTTTTCCCCATTGTGTAGATAGGGACAAAATTGTTTGGTGAACTGGAACGTGCAGGGTTAAAATTTCACCTCACAACATAGCCTATGATGCTCTCGGGGTCCAGACGTGTGACTGTGCAAAATTTTGTGGCTGTAGTTGTGACGGTGTAGATGCCAATCCCGGATATACATACATACACACATACATACACACATTCAGCTTTATATATATATATACTAGCTGTAGTACCCGGCTACGCCCGGGTTAATAAATAACTGCTGTTAGCTATAACAAAATAGAATGTGAATATGTCATATTAATGACCTGTAGGAAAATAGAAGCTAAGCTGTGATTGGTTGCTATAGGCAGCCTAATAAATCTCAAGCCAAGAGTAAACCCTCCCCCTGGCCGGGCAGTATATGTTACCTCACACATACACATAATAGACAGCTCATGTGACTGACATCTGCCTTAATTCCCTATATGGCACATGTGTTGCACATTGGCTGTTTTTAATCAGATGTTTATGTTTGGAAAATAAAGATAGCACATGTATGAGGCGAGTTGTGTGAGGTGATTTGTGCACATCTGTGTCTGTGTGGTGTGTGTGTCCCTGGGGTGTGTATGTGTGTGTCCCTGTGGGGGGGTCTGTGTGGTGTGTGTCTCTGTTGTGTGTCTCTTTGTGGTGTGTGTGTGTGTCCCTGAGGGGTGAGTGCATGTGTCCCTATAGGGTGTTTATGTGTGTGTGTCCCCGTGGGGGGGTCTGTGTGGTGTGTGTGTGTCTCTGTGGTGTGTGTGTCCCTGTGGGGTGAGTGCATGTATCCCTATAGGGTGGCTATGTGTGTGTGTCCCTGTGGGGGGGTCTGTGTGGTGTGTGTCTCTGTTGTGTGTCTCTTTGTGGTGTGTGTGTGTCCCTGTGGGGTGAGTGCATGTGTCCCTATAGGGTGGCTATGTGTGTGTCCCTGTGGGGGGGTCAGTGTGGTGTGTGTGTTATGTGTGTCTCTTTGTGGTGTGTGTGTGTCCCTGTGGGGTGAGTGCATGTGTCGCTATAGAGTGTGTGTGTGTCTCTGTGTTGTGTGTGTCTCTGTGTTGTGTGTGTCTCTGTGTTGTGTGTGTCTCTTTGTGGTGTGTGTGTGTTTGTTCGGGTGCGTGGTGAGTATCCAATGTTGGGGCTGCACTTTAGCGACTATACACTTGCTGTTACTCTTTGTGTGCATGTGGTGTGTATACATGTCCCGTGTGTGGTGAATATCTCATGTTGGGGCCCCACCTTAGTGACTATATGCTGGTATGTGCTGTTAGTCTTTGGTGCTATCATTAAGCCCCTCTCATTCACAACTGTCAACTGGTAACTGTCACTTTTTCCCCATTATGTAGATAGGGGCAAAATTGTTTGGTGAATTGGAACACGCGGGGTTAAAATTTCGCCTGACAAGATAGCCTATGATGCTGTCGGGGTCCAGACGTGTGACTGTGCAAAATTTTGTGGCTGTAGCTGGCAGCTGTCGATTTTTCTCCCACACTTTTCCTTTCACTTTTTCCCCATTATGTAGATAGGGGCAAAATTGTTTGGTGAACTGGAACGCGCAGGGTTAAAATTTCACCTCACAACATAGCCTATGATGCTCTCGGGGTCCAGACGTGTGACTGTGCAAAATTTTGTGGCTGTAGTTGTGATGGTGTAGATGCCAATCCCGGATATACATACATACACACATACATACACACATTCAGCTTTATATATATATACTAGCTGGGAGCCCGATGCACATGCATCGGGATTCTAGAAGGGCGAGTCTCTGACTCGCAATGGCCGCTTCGCGGCCAATGCTTCGCACTGCAAAGGCGACTCGCCATGCCCGCTGCGCGGGCATAGCGAGTCGCCTTAGAACTGCTCGCAATGGCCGCTGCGCGGCCAATGCTTCGAGCGTATCCACATGACCACGCCGACTCGCATTGCGAGTGGACTCAGAAGGGGCAAAAAACCTATTTGCAATTATATAATAGTGAATATATATTCACTTCTCGGGATGTATGAAGTATTGTAACGATAAAGTAATAATAATGTACAATCTACCAATCTCTAGTGTACACATCTTTTATAATTAACTTATTTGCAAGATATCTGCTAGTCTCCTCCAATAAAAAGTATACATGTTCCGTAATATCCTTCTCTACTTAATATTTCTTACCCCTCTCTTTACGCCCCCGGGCAGTGGTAGCAACTTAGATAGCAAGGAAATATAAGGTTAATTGTTCTTAGCGATAACTTAAACCTAAATATGTGGTCGACTTTTGATATTTGTACACTTATCCATACATGGAGTGTGTATGTTCTTTCTTGGGGGAAGAATATGAGCTCCATATAAGATAGCGGGAAGTTTTAGCTGCCATAACCCAATAAAAGTACAGAGCTCCCTACCTGGACTCATCCCCTCCGGCTGTCAGATCCTAGTGGCAGAAGATGACTCCTGTGTAGATCTAGCTACATTCTATATCAATTGTGATGTCATTCAGTGTCTATAATGCCATCTGCCCTGTGATGTCATCATAACTGCCAAATACCAATAAACCATTTACCTGTTGAAGACAAGTACTACATCCAACAGGGTGAAAACAATAAAATATTTTCAGATCGCCACATTTGATTATTGTGTCAAATTCTTTTAAAGGGGTTGTCCAGTGAACCTATCCTTAGGCGGTCTTGCCTCTAGGACTGATCAGCAGAACATAGGGTTTTTTTTAATCACTGCTCATGCTCCATGGTCAGTCCATTAATTCACTATGTTAGCGCTGAGCACAACGCTCCTTTTTTTCTGTCAGGCCTGTAGAGAATGAATGAAGCAGCAGTTGGTCGTCCGACTTTTGCTTCCATCCTGTAAAAGTATTAAAAGTGCCCCATTCATGATAAAACTTCCCCAATCTGCCACCCAGTGTGGGGTATCCCCTGACCAGGACGTTATTGCTCATCCTGTGGTTAGTAAAGATGAGAGAACTTTGCTCGAACATGTTCATCAATTTCAAATTCGGTACAAACATAGCTGATTTGGTTCAGTGATCGGAAACACGAACACATTCCCCAAAAGTCGGCAAATCCAGCTACGGGTGCTTTCACATCAGCGTTTTTTTCAAATCGCGGCAGATGCAGTGAAAAAACCACATCTGCCGTGATTACCGCATACCGGCTGCACTTGCGGCACGGTTGCGACGCGGTTGCGGTAAACGCCATACAAGGTATAGGCGGACTTGCGGCAGGTGCGGCAAGTGCGGCTTTGCACTTGCAGCAGGTGCGGCCGCGAAAAAAACCGCGGCTGACCGCTTTTTTTTTCGCGGCCGCACCTGCCGCAAGTGCCAAAACCGCACTTGCCGCACCTGCCGCAAGTCCGCCTATACCTTGTATGGCGTTTACCGCAACCGCGTCGCAACCGTGCCGCAAGTGCAGCCGGTATGCAGTAATCGCGGCAGATGCGGTTTTTTTCACCGCATCTGCCGCGATTTGAAAAAAACGCTGATGTGAAAGGGCCCTAAGTTCGAGAAAAAGTTAGAAATTTAAAATGGCCCTAAAACTTTAGCTGTTTATTTGGGGCCTAAACACTCGCTTGAAGACCCGTTGGCTGGGGACTACACCTAACCTATGGTTAGGAGTGACCTCAGCCATCAGGTCTACCAGCTTAAATTAAGCTGTAGAATTTTTGGGAATTTTTTAAAGCTTCCTGGAGTTTGCTGGTGCTTTGACACCTGCAGAATCTGAATTTTGCATACAATGCCAGATGTGGCAGCAGCTGGGAAGTCCTGTAAGATTAGTGATATAGGGATAGGTAGTGTAGTGATATAGGGACAGGTAGTCACTATAGCCAGTGCCGTAGCAACTGTTTGTGGTGCCCGTGGGTCGAAAAATTTGCCGCAGCTGCCGCCCCTAAGAATTGGGCCAAATGGCCACTCACCTCTTGAACTCTCTATCCTTCTGGACTCCCTATCCTCCTGCACTCCCCATCCTCCATAGTCCTGCACTACCCATCCTCCTGCACTTTCCATCCTCCATCCTCCTGCACTCCCCATCCTCCATCCTCCTGCACTCTCCATCCTCCTGCACTCTCCATCCTCCTGCACTCTCCATCCTCCTGCACTCCCCATCCTCCTGCACTCTCCATCCTCCTGCCCTCTCCATCCTCCTGCCCTCTCCATCCTCCTGCCCTCTCCATCCTCCAGCACTCCCGATCCTCCTGCACGCTCCATCCTCCTGCGCTCTCCATCCTCCTGCGCTCTCCATCCTCCTGCACGCTCGATCCTCCTACACGCTCCATCCTCCTGCACGCTCCATCCTCCTGCGATCCCCATCCACCATCCTCCAGCACCCTCCATCCTACTGTACTCTCCATCCTCCATATTCCTGCACTCCCCATCCTCCTGCACTCCCCATCCTCCTGCACTCCCCATCCTCCTGCACTTCCCATCCTCCAGCACCCTCCATCCTCTAGCACCCTCCATCCTCCAGCACCCTCCATCCTCTAGCACCCTCCATCCTCTAGCACCCTCTATCCTCCTGCGCTCTCCATCCTCTATCCTCCTGCGCTCTCCATCCTCTGTCCCCTGCAGATTCCATCCTCTGTCCTCTGCAGATTCCATCCTCTATACCCTGCAGATTCCATCCTTTATACCCTGCAGTTTCCATCCTCTGTCCCCTGCAGTTTCCATCCTCTGTCCCCTGCAGTTTCCATCCTCTGTCCTTTGCAGTTTCCATCCTCTGTCCCCTGCAGTTTCCATCCTCTGTCCCCTGCAGTTTCCATCCTCTGACCCCTGCAGTTTTCATCCTCTGTCCCCTGCAGATTCCATCCTCCACCCCCTCTGCATCCTTCATGCCCGTGCACATCCTGCCGCCCTCTGCACACACCTCTTGTTCCTTTGTTTATTTGGTCCCATCTTCTCTCCAGCTAGCCTTCTTGTATGATATCTCCTTCACGCTGGGTATACTCCATAGCTCCGCCCACCCGGGTCACATGCCTGTGACATCATCGCAGGTCCTGCTGCTCCATATTATCTCTTGTGCTGGGCAGGCAAATACAGCCCTGACACTGAGGTGAGTCACCTGCAGGCTGCTGCCGCCCCCCCCCCCCCCCCCACACGTGCTGCCAGGGGCAGACCACCCCCCCCCCCCCCCCACGCTACGCCACTGACTATAGCTAGTCACTGCAGTATATGACTCGTCACTATAGGTAGTCACTACAGTGTATGGCTCTTTACCATAGGTTGTCACCCCCTCCTTCACCAGCAGGTGGTGCCGCCTGAGTCAGACCACTCACATTGCCTCATCATTGGTACGGCCCTGCTCCTACCCCATGATTTATTGGCTGAATCTGTGTATTAGATGGCCCCCTCCCCCCCCCACCCTCTGGAGAAACAGGTGCTGGACCCTCCACACTATAGAAGTGATAGACAATGTGAGCTGCAAAGCTCTTTATCTTACATACATGGGCCTTATCATTCACAGGAGCTGATGGAGGACGATCTTCTTCTTCTGCCTTCACTCTTCACTTTTGCAGTGTGCACTTTGCTTTCTGATTGGCAGAGCTGAAGACAGACGCTCCCGTCATCCAATCATGGCTCTGCTAACCCTTGGTGTCACCCTCCCTCTCTAACTTTCAGCCTATCAGACCTGAGCTCCCTCAGTGCCCCGCCTCCTGGAAGAATCATGCCAAAATCAGGCAGAAAAGGGAATAGAAAGGATAAAAAAATGATCTGACTTCAGGGGGCGGCGCCTGAGTCTTCAGAGACTCATCGCCGCCTGAGCAGAGTTCTCATATTGGCTCATTGATGATGCGGCTCAGAATAGTGACGTCATCTCGCCCGCTGCAATGAGACGGTATGGCACAGACACGGCGGGAGGGTGAAGGGAGAGGGAACTGAGTGCTCCCTCTTTCATCATTGCTTTCAAGTGCATTGGCATATGTAAAGCTCATACAGTTAACCCCTTCACCCCCGGGTGATTTTCCATCTTTTGTTTTCTTCTTCCAAGAGCCATAACCTTTTTTATTTTTCTGTCAATGTAGACATATGAGGACTTTTTTGCAGAACGAGTTGTACTTTTGAATATAATCATTTATTTTTACCATAACTAGTGGATTGGAAAATGGAAAAAAAAATTCCAAGTGCAGTGAAATTGCAATAAAAGTGCAATACACGTTTGTTTTTTGGGTCATTTATTAATCATGCTCACTATATGTTCACATCAAGAGAAAAATGCACATTTACGACCATATCCAGTATTAAAAGCTAATAGTTTATTAATAAATCATAAAATTATATATTAAAACAGGCATAAATAATGGAAGCAGCAGTAATAGGGACAGAAGACACCATGTGAAGCAAAGTTAACCATAGTGCAAGCGTAGACATAAAAAAGGATTCAAAGTATACAGAGACCTGCTGATAATACTGTATAGCTAATGTGTGTGTTGAATACCTACACCACATACTGGTCACATAACAGTAGGTAATGCAGGTAAAATACCAAAGCAGTAACAGTACCCACTAGTCCCCTGAACTACCAAGTTGACAGTTAAGTCTTATATGAACCCCATAATAGAAGTCATTACCTCATTTAGTGCTCCTGCAATCCCTGGTTCTGCGTCCCAACACATGTTTCGGTTTCCAGGAACAAGGTCAGAGGACTGAAACATGTGTTGGGCTAAGAACCAGGGATTGCAGGAGCACTAAGTGAGGTAATGACTTCTATTATGGGATTCACATAAGCTTTAGCTGGCAACTTAGTAGCTCAGGGGACTAGTGGGTACTGTTACTGCTTTGGTATTTTACCTGTGTGTGTAGGTGTTTACCACACACATTAGCTGTATTATCATTGGGTCCCTGTATACTTTGAATCCACTTTGTATGCATACACTTGCACTACTGTTAACCTTCCTTCACATGGTGTCTTCTGTCCCTATACTGCTACTTCTATTGTTTACGCCTGTTTTAATATGTGATTTTATGATTTATTAATAAAGTATTAGCTTTTATTTCTGGATATGGTCGAAAATGCGCATATTTCTCTTTTGATGTGAATCTATGTAGCGCAGACCTTTTTAGATATTCTGCTTCACTAGGCGCTAGGGAGTTATCTTTGATGTATGTTCACTATATGGTAACACTGACATGTTGGTATGATTCCACAGGTCAGTATGAGTTTGTAGATACCAAACATGTATACTTTTAAGGCCACGTCACACGTGGCGACATCGCCACCGATTACATAGGCGACGTAGGGGCGTGGCCTATTGGTGGCGACATAACCCCTGCGTCGCCTAATGTAAAGGGGCGATGACGACGCCCTTTACTGGTCGCCTGGTTTCAGAGCAGTGCTCTGAAAACAGGCGGCCGATCTGGGGCGATGTGTCCACATCGCCCCATGTAAACAGCCGCCGGCGAGCTGACTAGCGATGGGAGCCGTAGGCTCCCATTGTACTGCATCGTTGCTGGGGTTTTGAGAGACCCCGACGGTGATGCCGCCTCTCAGCTCGCCGGCCCATCGCCGGAGATGTCTCCCCATGTAAACGGGGGGCGGCGACGCTGGCTGGGCACCAAAAACGTGCGCGCTCCCGCCTGTCGCCGCCGACATCTCCGGGACCGTCGCCACATGTGACGGTACCCTTACTGTTATCTAAGTGGTGAAAAAGTTCAGATGTTTGTAATGAAAAAGAATTGCACTTTTGCGCCATTTTCTCTGACCCACAGCGTTCTCACTTTTTGTTATCTGGGAATTTTAAATAGTGCGGGGTGGGTTTTACTGCTGGGAAGGGGGGGCAGCGAGGACATAATCCACCTGGACTAAATAGCAGCCTCCCAGACTCAATAGGAGGCCGCGTTGGACACATTAAAAGTTATTTTCTGAGGTATGAGGGGCACGTCTGGGCACATAGAGGGGTTAATAGAACCCCATTTACCTAATGTGTAAGCTGGTGGGCACAGTTTAAAATTCTCAAAGGGGGTGACAGGTTCCCTTTAAGATGAGAGCTGTGAATTATTGGTACAGACCAGGAAGTATGAGCCTAATATAAAGCTTAGTAGCCACAGAACAATTGAAAGATTTCAGTATTTTTTTTAACCCCTTACTGTAAGGTCAATTGTAATTCTTGCTCTACTGTTGACACGCTCACTCCAGGACCATAGGGTTCTCGGAACCGGGCCAGTTCTTTTGGTTCTTTTTAAAGGAGGGACGTCACGGTGGCAACACAGCTCCGTGACCCTGGCAGTGTCAATTAAAAATTCAGGGATTTTGGGGATGGATAACGGGGAAAAGGGGTTTGCCCTGACGCCACCTGTGGTGCGTGGCTATAGGGAGCCGCCGCTGCTGCAGAACCTCCGGGGACAATAACTGGCAGCAGAGATGGTTTCGCTCCCCGGGGGTGGAGCGGAGGGTCTCCGCCATCTGTGGAAGGTGGCCAGTAGAGCCGCTGCTGCAGTCAGGACCTCTGGGGATGATGGGGGTAGCAGCTGTGATGGTTTAGCTCTCCACGTGAAAAGCGGGTCCCCAGGGCAACCGTAAAGTCTATGGAGGTGATAGGTTCGTTGGGGGTGCAGGACTTAGTGTATAAAATAACCAACAGACACAGGGGTGACAGTCTCCTTTATCTTTACTAATGAAATTAGCAGGTTTGTCCAGGACACTGTCCACAAGCGGTGTTTTGAGATCCGGAGCCTGGAAGCAAGTCGAGGTTCTCCACCGCTGGTGAGTTCTGAGGCCTCCCTACTGCGCTACTCTCCATGGGCCCTGGCTGCTTGAAGCTATGCTGTGACCCTCTCCTCTCTCCTTCCATCCTTGGGCTGTGTATCAGGCGGCTTGAGCCCTTTTACGTTACTCTCTTCTGACTGCGTCCCCTTGAGCTCTTTGGTGCTGCTGTGTCTCCTGGCCTTGTGGTGGGTGAGCGACTTGGAATCAACCATCAACCGCCCTCCGGTGTTAGTTGCTGGGCATAAAGTCCCTCATAACCTCAGACTCCGGTTTCCATTCCTGCTCTCGGTGCTGGGACGAGCTCGCACTGGCTCCACTCCCCACACCTACTTCTCCACTTCCTCAGACCCTCAGCTACGGGTCCCTCACACTGGCTAGTCAGTATCCTAGGATGAGCCTTACACCACTCCAGTCCCCAGGACTGGTCTTCCATAGTCCTCCTAGGAACTGAACCCTAATGTTCCTATACAGTTTCCGCAACTGTCGCCGCTAGGATTCTTATTCCCTGACTCTCCCTGGACTACCACTACACAGGGCTCAGAGAGGGTGATCACTAGTCAACCCAGCTAGCAACTAGAAAACATAAGGGAAACATATAAAGTGGGAAGAGATACACTTAGCTTTAGCAGATCCAAGCAGCAAACCAGCAGGCTCCAAGAAACACTGCTTTGATCCAAGAATCAACCAGGAACACCTGAGGCTATCACCAGCAGTGCATCCTGGTAGTCAAGGGAAATATATAGGCAGCTCCAAGGTAAGGAATCAGCTAGGCCCTAATGACCTCCAGCTTTAACTAAAATGGAAATGCCTCTTAAAGCGACAGAGACATTTTTTCTTCAGGATGTGGACTGTTTGGCCAAATGCTGGGACCTTCTGCGAGTGACCTCTACAGTCTTATCCGTGCCTCCTGACACACCCGTGGCACCCCTCCCCTAGACCAGAATTTATAGGGGACCTCCCCAAACTCTGGTTTTAGAGCTCCCTCTTCTGGCCTGGAGTTGGGAAGGTGTTGTGTGTGTGTGTTTGACCTGGTGTGAGTACCTTCCCTTGCTTCCAAGCACAGCATTGTGGCAACCAGACCCTGGGGCGCCACACATGCATGCAATGCAACAATAATATTAACTTGTCAACAAAGTGGATGAAATTCTTTCACCCTTTCACGATCCATGACGTACATATTCGTCATGGAACAGCTCCCTCACTTTGTGAGCTCAGGTGGTAATCTCATCAACTGAGATGTGGGGCTAACAGCACCAATCGGATCCGCGAACTGATAGGTGCTGTTAACCTCTTGGATTGCGCTGTCATTCACTGACAGCGCGATCCTAAAGCACTGCGGCAGGGACCACGCTGTTCCCCTCCAAGATCGGAGAACTCGCGATAAGACCGTGGGATCTCCGTGCGTCACCTGATAGCCCGAGGTTCTGTAGTGACCCCGGATGCTATCAGGTATCACTTTCTGTGAGTGGTTGGCAAGCGCTGCCAACCACACACAGTGATCATTTGTGCTATGTCCCGATGTCCTGCAGCTTATTAGGAGATAGTACAAGCGATCGGACTGTGCAGCACTCTGACGCACTATGGGGCAATGTAAAATAAGGAATAAATAAAAAAATAAAGTTTTTAAAAATATGAAAAAACACAAAAGTTCAAATCACCCCCTTTTGCCCCATTCAAAATGAAAGTATTAAACATTTTTTAAAAATACACATATTTGGTATCGCCACGTTCCGAAATGCCCAATCTATCAAGATATAAAATCAATTAATCAGAGCTGTAAACTGTGTAACGCAAAAAGAGGTCCAAAGGACAAAATTATGTTATTTTGGTCACCGCAACATTTATAAAATGCAATAAGGAATTATCAAACCAGCACATCCACCCAATAATGGTATCATTAGAAACATCAGCTCAAGCCACAAAAAATAAGCCTTCACACAGCACCAGATCCCGAAAAATTAGAAAGCTACAGGTCGCAGAAAATGGCGCAAAAAGTGCAATTCTTTTTTTTTTTTTTAAACTTCTGAATTTTTTTTTGCATGTTTGGTATCTATGAACTCGGACCAACCCAAGGCATCATATAGTCATGGCAGTTTTACTATATAGTGAACATCGTACATAAAAATCCCAACACAAAACGTGTAATTACACTTTTTTTGCAAGTTCACCACACTTGGAATTTGTTTTCCCATTTTCCTGTACACTATATGGTAAAATAAATTATTTCATCTGAAAGTAAAACTCATCTCACAAAAATACAAGCCCTCATTTGTTTATATTGACGGACAAATAAAAAAGTAATGGCTTTTGGAAGAAGGGGAGGAAAAATGAAAAATCGCCGGGTGGTGAAGGGTAAATCCTGGAATAATGCAAAGGATAACCCAGAGAAGCTGCACTAGGCCAAACTATCTCCAACCCAACTGTAATCCAATGAAAACAAAGAAAGTATTTCCCGTATGCAATGGAGGAATTATAACAGATGAGTGCAAAAAAACTCAAATGATTAATGTAGTAAAAGTTACATGTATAGACAAAAAACTCAAGCCCCTACACCCCCCTAAAAATGACAGGTTTCGACAGACGCCTTCTTCAAGGTGTTAACTGGCATCTTGCAAGCTCAGAATAAATAGTATGTCCATTCCAAAGGGGAACTACTCCACTCCACCCATCCACCCATGTACAAACAATTTGGTGGATTATGCAAATCTGTGGCGCCCCTGCGGGTCCAGTCGCCACAGAGGTACTGCATCCCTGATAGGGTGTAGTATCCCACTCACTAGTAAGGGGAGTACAGACCGGTGCCGGGACACCCAGACCACACTAGGAACGATTGTAGTGGTGTTGGGTGGTGAAGGGAGTTAGTTAATTAGTTAGAGGGAGCACTTTGGGAGGAGTGAAGTCAGAAAGAACACACGTAGATGACGTGGGACACGTGTCAGGGGGTATAAATGGAGCAGGAAACATCTAGAACACAGGAGAAGAGATAGTTGTACAGTTGAGAAGAGAGTTGACAGCTGAGGAGAGGTGGTAGGTGGTAGGTGAGAGCTAAGGAAAAGCCATTGAACACCAAGGTTCAGTTGGAGGGCGGCTAGAGAATATATACGCCTGAGAAGTGTCCAGAGGACTGGAGCAACTGAGAGCTCGTCCTAAGGCCGAACCCTAGAGCAGAACATCACCCAAGTGGCTACGGGTGAAAGAGGGGTCCCAGAGGCACGGGAGGTGAGTAATCCACCCGTGGGACTCACATCCATTGTCAAACGCAGGCAAGTGGAGGGACTAGGCTGCAAGGGACACCGGGAACCCAAAAGACTAGTGGAGAAGAAGAGGCTCAGGTAGCAACCCGGAGGCTGTGCCACTTTCAAGGTGACACAGTCAACAACCGCACACATCTGCTGAAAAGGTGGCAACCATAGGTCTATGGGGAGACACTGCAGGGGAACCCCTACGAAAAGAACACAGTCACTGGCTTAGAGCTCTGTGTGGCGAGGCGCAAGGCAGAAAGGGCAAACCAAGCACTGTGTGAGACGACCTGGAAAGGACAGAGAAGGGGTGCCGGTTATGTACCATCCTATTACCAGTGAGTAGCTGGATCCCTGCCTCCGAGAACCCAGTGCTCAGTGGGCTTCTGCACAAAGACTGTGAGTAAAAGAACTAAAGACTGCAGCCCACTGTGTCTGTGAACTTTCTTACGCGTCTAACGCACCAGAAACACAACTACCAACTCAGGTTCCGTTGGCCACCTTAGGAGTAAGCCCTACGTGTAGAGGGCTAAAGAACATTGCTGCCTTCCAACCATTGGCCCCTAGGACAACTGTCTAGCTGCAGCAGCCATCTATAGCCGCAACCTGCGGGTGGCGTCACTTATAAACTAACAAGTATCTCCAGGTCCAGTCATCCCTGCCCAGAATGAACCCTCCACGCCAGAAAGCTATCCCTAAGACAGTGAGCCACCCACACCTAACTTTTAATGACACTGCCAGGGTCACGGAGGCGGGTCTCGGTCCCTGTGATCCCCCGTGATGAAGCCTCAAGAAAGCCCGGTTCCGAGTATCCTAAGGCCCTGGAGGCGTGTGTCAGATCCACCTCCAAGCCATATTTCTTCCTTTGAAAACATACAGATTTAGTACAATATTCTTTATACTATTTTACTACCACATAAAAGCAAGCAAAGAAAACAGCTGGAGTACATGAAGAATCACGATAAATCATGTCGGAATAGATCAAATATGAGGAAATATAAATAAATAATATAAAAAATAAAATAATGATAATAATAAACAAATCCACTTTCAAGATATCCTAAAACATTAAAGGGAACCTGTGAGCTCATTCTGCCCCCATAACCTATCACTACCTGTTCTTGCACCTTGCTAGCTGATCCCTAACCATCCCTCTCTGAGCTTAATGTGCCCTATAAAGTTTAAGAAAAATGATTTATAACTTACAAGCAGTCTCCATCCGGAGACTGGAAAGGCGGGCTCCGGGGCTCCATTCTCCCCGCTCGCTGGCTTTCAGCGCGCCCCACTGGGCATCATCAATCTTTCTGTTGTTCCACCTCTTTTTGAAATTGTGGTGGCGGATTACGTGTTCAGCCTGAGTCCGACCCATGCGCAGTGCGCATATTAAAGCAGTGCCGTACACGTCATAAGCCCCCACAATGCACCAGGCCGGATATGACGTTCGAGCCCGCGCATTATAGTAGCAAAGGAGGTGGGAATGTCAAAAAGAGGTGGCACAGCACAAGGAATGAGGATGCCAAGCGGGTCATGCTAGGAGCCAGCGAGGGGGAAAGAATGGAGTCCCAGAGCCCGCCTTTCCAGTCTCCGGATGGAGACTGTATGTAAGTTATAAAGCATTTTTCTTAAACTTTATAGGACACTTTTAGATGAGACAGGGATGGTTAGGGATCAGCTAGCAAGGTGCAGGGACAGGTAGTGGTAGGATAGGGGGGTAGAACAAGCTGACAGGTTCCCTTTAATAACGAGGAACATTGTACAAAGACAGGAATATGAAATATTAAATTAATTTCTAATATATAAAAATTACTTGCATTATACCCATCTCAAAAACAGAAACCCAGTATTAATTAAACATAAAAAAATGAGATTGTCAGCTCTTCTCCTCTGGTTACCTCTTCCTACGGGCTGCATGGATCCACTGGATGAAAGCTGATATGCACAAAACAATAAGCATCACAAACTTCAATACATGAGAAAACTGCGGTTGGAGTTGAGTCCTGAGCTTGTGGCTCCCCACCATGCTTTGGAGCAGGGTTGGATGCTTCAGAAGGTTGTGAATTGTGTGGAGCTGGTGTGGAATGCATAGCCATAACATGTTTGTCACTACTGCATTCAATGCACTTAACAACACCCTTATAGTTTTTAGCTATGTGGTCTGAGGAGGCGCAACACTTATAACATATCCTGAGTTCCTTGAGAGTATCTCTATGATCCTGCAAAGACATTCCTTCAGTAGATCAGGTCTTAAGTGGATAGGGCATGTACAGTTGCTGTTCATAACTTTTCGAGCAATAACAGTAGGTTTAGTGATGGAGGGTGGACTGAATGGAACATCACTCTTCCTTACATATATTGTGCCCATTAGCTTTCTACGCTTGGTACCATTATCATACCTTGTGGATGATGATAATGATGCTGATCCATGTGTGTCCTGTGAGGCCAGGACATCCTTGCCTGGGGTCTGTAGGAGGCATTACTCTAGATGAGAACAAATCTTTTTTTTCATTGACCCTGCCTGTGTCCTTATCTTATGGAGGTAAGTGGTTCTGTGAGACAGCCCACCTAGATTCCGGATCTGCTGGGAACTTCATTAAACAGACTGTGGTGGATCGGTACAAGGTTCACATCCAACGTCTACAGAGTCCCTTGACTATGTCAAAATGTGAATGGAGCACTCTGGTCTGAGCCCATACACTTTGTGTCCAAACCAGTGAAGGTACAGGTGGGAGCTTTGCATTCAGAGATTTCTATCTTTTTACTTCTGAACTTGTCCTGCCCACTTGTCCTAGGTCTGCCCTGGCGCTGTACCCATGACATTGCCCTTGACTGAAGATCAGGAGAGGTGCTCCATTAGGGGAAGAATTGCCATGAGAGGTGTCTGGTCCCTGTACCCCTGGAGATGACTACTCTGAAAGTCGGTTCTGTCTGCCATTCTGGGACAAAAAAGAGGCCTCCCAAGCAACAGCCATCCAGCCTATACCTACCATCGGCCATTCCTATTGCTACCAACTAGGAAGTCATCTTGCTGGAGAAGAAGCTTCCTTCTTGCCCAGTGAAGAAGGGGTGTAAGGGGGGTACTGTAACTATGGCATCCCAGCGGGAAAGCTCACTTTCTCACCATCGTGACCAGACTGCGCTTCTCCTGACTCCTACATGGCCGCCAACGTGCTAGTCTGCTGCCTCCAGCTGTTGGGGCCTGTGCACACTGCACAGGCTTCCTGGCAATGCACATGAGGCGCGTGTCCGTGCTCCTTTCTTGAGGTTAATGGGCCAACACACTATTACCTAAAAATGCTCCTCAGCCGATGGCTTAGAGGCACTTGGTATTTAAGGCATTCTCCCACTAGGGTAGTTGCCTGACCAATGTGTTTAGTTAGTTTACTGTGTGCTGCTTAGCTAGTTGTCAGGTTCTGTTCCTCTATGTCCATCTCCTTTGCCTGCCTTCCTATACCTGCCAATATCTGCCATGTCCTCTATACCTGCCTTCATTACCTACATTCATTTGCTGTCCTATCTCCCACAGTCGTCCCGGCTGCACCTGCCATCCCTAGAGACTGGACCTGTGTCAGTCCCTGCGTCTCCTGACCTGGGATCATCTGCCACAGTTCCCCCTGTGGTCCTATGAGTCCACTCCTGCTTGTCTCCCACCAAGCAAATAACGGAACACTTTATTCTGTTATCAGTAGTACCTAATGCTGATACTCTTTCCAAATCATTGATTAATCACGTGGTATGTTTGCATGAGATTTCTCTGAATATTGTGTCTGATAAGGGGATGCAAATCATTTCTAAATTTTGGAAGGATTTTTGTAAAAAATGTAGGATTGTTTGTTATTTTCCTCTGCTTATCACCCTGAAACCAACGTTCAGACCAGGAGTACAAATCAGTCAAAATTGATCAGAGCAAATTTAAAGATGTTGTGTTGAAGCTCAAGAGGAGGATTGGTCCTCATTTCTACCTCTTGCGGAGTTCACCTTTAACAGTAGACTGTTCCAATAGACTTCAAGTATGTTGATCAAATTGCTATTGGAAGCAGCCTGTTGTCTAGTATGTTTGCTCAGCTTGAATAATCGTTGCTGTCAAAAGTTCATGATCAGTTCCACAGTCAGCTCCTGACCTTGTTTCCACAGTAATGAACAACTTCCAAGTTTGGTGAACACATATGTAGTCAACTCATTTGTTTTAGGCCCCATTTGATGATGTCCTTGTGTAATGTCTTGAAGGTGTTCATGATGGAAAGTTGATTTGACACACAAAACTCTATGAATCTTTCTCCAGCCTTGTTTCATTCACCAAGTCCAAAATTTCCAGCAACAGTGCCATTTTTGCCAAGTCTCTCATGATAATGAGTAAGTCTTGTTATGGACCCATATTGATTCCTTCTTGAACTCGATCGTAGAATAGTTTAATGTCCTCCTCGTCAGCATCCGTTGTTTGTGAGTAGCCTTGTATAACTGTGACATAGATTGCTGCACCTTATAGCCATATAGAGATGACTTTATTACTGACTGCATTGCACTTCTGGATCCAGGGATGGTGTATCACAGTCCGCGCTGCTTTGAAATGATCACTCAAAGAGTCTTAGATGACGATGCTGGGAGAAGCATTGAAACGCGTAGGCTAAATAAAGAAGGGAGGTCTCTCATCTAAGACTCTTTGAGTGATCATTTCAAAGCAGCGCGTACTGTGATACACCATCCCTGGATCCAGATTTTCTTACACGTGTTACGTGGAGGTGGAAGTCCTGCAGCAGCTTTCTTTACTACATGCGATCTAAACTAGTTGTGGGTGCACACAACTAGAAAAGGTGAGTGCACCATCATTGTGACCTGTGTGTAAAATCCGTGCCATATTGATAGGGCACTATTGCGCGTCGTGTTGTCTCTTTTTTCTTTATTATAGTTCAGCTTGCATTGCACTTCAGTACAGTGCCGGCCAATCTTTGGTTAAAAATAAAAGTGATACTGTTTCTTCTTCAAAACCACTGCCAGCATAGTAGATGCAATATTCATTTGACTGGAAATGTACGTATTGAGTCCATCTTAATTCACTGATTCTGAGTAGGTTGAGTCCTGTTCTGTCAATTTCAGTTTTTACTATATCGAGTTTGCCTTGGTTCATGGTTTGAGCTTGACTTTGTTCCCAGTTCCAAACTTTATGATATCTCTGCAGCTTTTGATCTTCCCTTCCAACCAAGCGATATCACCACCAAGATGTCCTTATGGCTTCTTCTATTTGCACATCATGAGCATTGATCATACTTAGCTGTAACCGCCCGGGGGTCTGCCGCCCGTGCCCCGCGGCCTGCTGCCTCCACTCTCCCGGCTCCTACCGCTCCTGTCCGGTGTCAGGGATCCCGGGTGTCGTCCATCCGTCGACGGCTCCGGGGAGCTGGCAACCGCCGCCTATGGGTCGGTCGGGTTGCGGCTTCCAGGGCTCCTTCTTCCGTGCTGTATGCTCCTCGGGTGCGCGCACTCGTTCCCAGCCGCAGGGTTCCAGCGCCCTCTGCTTGAGTAGCGCTGCTCACCTCCTCACTTCCGGGGCTACTGCTTGAGCTTATGAAAATCCATCTCCGAATCAGTAACTGCCGGAGACCTGCAGGGATCAAGCTCCTCCCCTCAGCCAATCACCAAGCCTCTCTGTCCTGCCAATCAGGAGTACCCTGCTGTAATATAAGCTTCCTGTTTCCTGTCAGTCTTTGCCAGGGCAATTTCTATCTAGTGAAGTTGCTATTCCTGGTCTGGTCAGGTTGTTCCTTGTTTGCTTAATTTCTGATATCTGTTTGTTACTTCCTGCAGATCTCTTCCCTGCCGGCTCCTCGCTGACTTCAATGTTCTTGGCCTGCTTCCCAGATCTCTTCCCTGCTGAATCGCTGTCTCCAGCCCTGCTCCGGATTCCTTGTGTTCCCGGTTCCCCGTACCCAATCTTATACCCTGTTGCTTTGCTTTTTACCACGTCGCCTTGGGTCGGTTTAACACCCGTGTCCGCTTCATTGGCCCACCTGAGGTTGGTACCGGTGGCATCCCTGTATAGGGGTTAAGCGCTCCGGGGCCTCCTTCGGTGCTGTTCCGGTGCTGCGACCTTGTGGCCCTCCCCTGGGGCGTGGGTTTTTGTTATGTTATTAGAATCAATAAACCTTTTGACTACTGTTCTAGTCCGCCTCTCTATCATCCAGGTATCAGCATCCGCAACTACGCGGTCCAGTGGGTTCACGCGTGAGGGTCCGTCAGTAGGACGTGACCAGGCACTATATGAAATTCCATAAATTGTACTCTCAATCAAGTTTTATTGACATAGTACAAAAGTAGATCGCTAGGCCTTTCTTCAGCACAGTAATATGGCACAGATGAAAGTGCCACACTGAATCAGCGTTGTAAGCCGTCAATGCAAACCGCCTCATTACGCAACATTCTACTGCAGAAGTTGGCGCAGTAGACTTAGTCTGGCAATTCAGTTGCAACCTGTCTGCCTGGATTTTACCTGATGCTAAAACAAACATAGAAAAATGTAAATGTTTACATTAATTATAGACCGTTAGGACATACAGACCAGCAATTTTTGATTGCATGTACTATATATGCTATATTGCAGTGTATAGGAAAAACCATGGTTTCCTATGGAACTCAGACAGTTATGTGGCAGTGCTTCGCAGAAGAACCAATACTGCAGTCACTGGGGACTTGATCAGGGCCCTGCTGCCATAATAACCCATCATACACCACAATTGTGTCACGGTGGACCAATGAAAACCAGAGCGAGCAATGACAATTTTTTAATTTAAATGCTGCTGTGAATGTTTGACAGCAACTTTTAAATTGTTAACAACAGTAGCTGGGGCTAGCCACAAATGTCGGCAATATAACATAGTCATAATTTACAGTATGTATAGGGAGCTCATCTCTTGAACCCCCTCCACACTTGCGGACCCCTGCTCTGAAAGTTTATTCACAATTCTAATGCATGAAGGGGATTAAACAGCAAATAATAGGATAAAATTTACCTTTATCAGATAAGAGACAAGCCGTAGTTACACAATTATATAGTTCTTGAACATATTTTATTTTATGCTTTACATTTTTTTTCCCTATAAAATTAAAGGAAACCTGTCAAATGAATCTTGCTGCCTGAACCAAAGTTAGCATGAATCAGGGACCAGCTTCATCAGTACAAATATCTATGTTTTACTTTGAAATCCTTTGGTGTTTCAGAGAAAACATACTTTGCGCTGGGTGATGGAAATAAGGTGATTAAAAGTTCTAGTCAAGGGTGAAAGTCCCTTTGGCTTCTCCCTGCACCCTGTTGGAACGTCTGCTTTTGTATTTATAGAGACCTGTCAGTCATACACAGCTTGGTAAGGAAGAGCCGCCAAGACCAGTCTGTATACGATCATCGGCGCTGGAGTGACAGGTGCTTTAACAGGTGTCTAAAAGTTCACGCCGCCACCGAGGGTAGCAACAGGTAGGCACCGCACGTGCATGCGCGCGTTTTCAACGGTTGCTAACGGTACCTGATACCGCAAATACACGCCGCCACAAGGTGCTCCACAGAAGGTATTTTCGTTCCCCGAAAGTGCCAACGGGTGCCGCGAGTTACCTTCTGTGGAGCACCTTCCCTGATTTACATGCCGCTACCACAAGGGAATATGGGCGGACCAGGGGCAGCAGGGAGAACACATAGGCGTGCCAGAGTTGTGGATTACGAGACGCTCGTACGGTGATTGAACAATGCAATAGCATCATGATTGGGCAGCCAGCGCAGGAAGGCTGGCTAATACATGACGCTATAGCAAATGTGTATTGTGACTGGTCAGCTAGTTAAATATGCCGCCCTGTGCAGGGACAGCCAATGGGTACACAGTAGTCCCCACCAATGATTGCTGATGGGGCGTGGTATACATGACGCTGTGGCACGCCCCAGGTAACTCAAATACCGTGCCTGTGCCCCCGATTACACACCGCCACCATAGGGGTTTTACCTGCTTGTTTTTCAGCACGGCAGAGAGACAGGTATCCAAAGAGACAGGAAGGTACAACCTGAATTACACGCCGGCACTTCGCGGTGTTTTGAAGGTAAAAGGTACAATTGTCTCTGACACCTGCCGGTTTCTACTGTCGTGCCCACTGGGACGGGGGTACTCGGTAACGGACCGGTTCTGCTACTTGGGAAGTCACGGGTGGTCCTGGTCCGGTCCGTGTCCCGGGCTCGGCAATAAAAGGGAATATTTACAGGGGATTGTCAGTCGTGACGCCACCCACTATATGCGGCCAGTGATGGGGCCGCCGCTGCTGCAGAACCTCCGGGGATGATAGAATAGCAGCTTAGATGTAATAGTTCCAGTGGGTAGAACTGTATTCCCCGGGGCAGTAAGGGTTAAGTCTATTGTGGAATGTTCAGTACACTTACTGTGCAGATGCTGCAGGAATCTCTCCTCAATGCTGGTGCTGACAGGCTGTGCTGTGGCTCTGCAGGTGGGGATTCGTTGTAATCCTGTATCAAAGGAATGGCATGCAAGCAGAGACACAAGGGAGGCAAATTCAGGGCTTTCTGTGTTTACTCTCACAGTTCTTCAAGACAGTTCACAAGTCAGTTACAGTTCTTACAAGTCTCAGTACAACTACACGGGCACACTCTCCCTCTCCGGGTTCCCTTTACTCTGCAGCCAGGTCTCTCTCTCTGTGACCCCTCACACAGTCTTTGTGTCCTTTCCGGGCTGTTTACGTTCTCTGGTTTACTTCGTTGTGTGTGACACCGGACAGTATGGCGGTGACTCGGGCCCCTGTGGGTCCTTCTGTTTGTCACTGAGCTGCCTGTCCTTTGGGGTAGGGACCCTAACGAGAAGCTGTGGTCCCCCGTCGTGTTGTTTGGGGATTCCGGGTAAACTACTGTCCCCTCTAGAGCTGACACTCTACTCAGCCCAGCCTCCAGCAGTCCTCAAGTGTGAGGCTCTACCAGGCTCCTTCTCTCTGCGTCTTTCAGTATTGTAGGAGGGCTACTCCGCCTGCAGTTGGTAGCTTCAGCTGCATTCCTAGGGCCCGGGTATCACCATCCCTCTCTCTCTCTCTCTCTCCTCACACTCCTGGTGGTATCGGCTTCGGACGTGCTTTCTCTCTCCTCCGGCTCACACTGGCTCGGTAAAGATTCTGCGCTCCTACACCTTACACTCACAGGACGTGTGAGCCCTTCTTTCTGCTCAGCTTAGCTCAACCTTCTGCTGTTCTCTGGCCTGTTCTTGGTCTTCGCTGTTCAGCTCCCTGGGCCTACTGAACTCCTTCCTCCTCCCCCTCACTATTTCTACTGTCAAGTCACCTGACTACGTGTGTGCCCAACCCACTCCTCTAAATCCACCACTCCTCAATTGCCTAGAGTCACCAATCTCAGGGCTGGATGCTGCCACCTACTGTACGTGGGTTATGTGGGCTGTGAGGGTGTTGTTGTGCAACTATTGTCCTACCTGCCTGGCTGCAGTTCCCTTTGTGGCCTCCTGGATGCAGGGGTGCCACACTCTCCCGGAGTTAACTAGCGCGTCCCCGCGCTGCCCGTCATGGATTCCCCTGAAAACATTTTATTTTGTAAACAACATTAAACATTACGTATTCTTGGTTCTTCCCATCCGGGAGGTTCGATTCTTCTTAAACGTTACTTAAATTAACTATATACAAGTGCATGGGTATATCAACGTCCTTACCCTTCTGGACCTCTACGGGGTCTAATGCTACAACGCATTTACTTTCTTTGCTATAAAACACACATTATAAACATTACTTTGTATCAAAAGTATAAAAACATTCTTCAAAAAGTGCAAAAATTCTCAAAAAGCAGTTCTAAGTGCAAAGTTCACGATTCAAAAATTCAAACAGTCACTTGCACTACTTCTCATGTGCATAACTGGTCTTAAAACCAAAGGGGAGCACACTAGGGTGCTCAACTATATACAAGGGAGAGTTCGTACCAGCTCATTGTTCGTGGTAGCCAATGTCAATAGCATATATAAGACAAACAGGGGAGTGCTAGCATTCATTCAGGTATGGGATGGGGTCAATAAGGAAAACACCTCATTCACACTTACAGTTTCCTCTTCTTCTGTTCTTCTTGGATGCAGAACCCGTGTTCATTCCTCCACCTGCTGTTTCCATGGTAACATCTGCGATGGTCTTCTTCTTGGATAAATCTCCAGGTTCTGTAGTGCAGTCACTAATAGGTAACTTTCTGGGGTCTGAGTTATAGCATCCTTCTTTGGTGTAACAGTCTCTAGGATGGTAACAGGATCCGTATTCACTGCCACATCCGTGTAGCTCGTTATTTCAGGATCATCAATGGACTCAGGATATTCTAGTGCGGGCATATCATCCACTTCTGAGGTATCCAAGCATAGTCTTTTTACTTTAATGCCGTATGGGCCACGCTGACCTTGAGCAATATGGTATGACACCCATTCTCCTACTTCCACTTGTCTGTCTGGATGGTCTGATGGCAATTGCTCTTCCACCTCTCTTTTGTTAATGGAAATGTCACATCTGGTACCAGGCTCACGTGCAAAAGCGAATTCTCTTTCCTCTATGACCTTTACAATCTTGCCCTCATGCCGTGGGGATCTTTGTACCTCTTTATCTCTGCGGGCTATGTTCTTAGCCTCCTTAGCACGGGCTATCATAACCTGCTTCTGTACCTGCCGTTCTATCTCCTCCTTCTCCCACTTTCGTACACATCTGCGGATGTACTCCTCCCGGGTGATCAGCTCTACAGGGCCAACTTCACCAGCCGGATCTCCTAAGAAGCCCATCAATCGTCACAGTCTTTATCTCGCTCCCACCAGCAGCGGAGCTGCTCCCCTCTCACCTCGGTAGTAGTCGGTGGTGGTATCAGGGGCTCCGGTAGGGGTAACCAGTGCTGTTCCAGGGCTCCGAGCGGGTCGGCCTCCTTCCTTGCAGGGCGCGGTGCAGCTTGTGGGATAGTCACATCCACCAGGGTCGCGGTACGGCATTCGGCTTCGCTCTCTGCACGATCACGTGGCACTCCAATCCAGCCAAGTTGTATGGATAGAGTCTCATAGCTTTGGCGGTGTTCAATGTCAATTTGGATCCGGGTTCGATGCTCCTCCTGGGCCCATGTCATCTGCTCGGGTAGCAGCCGCAGCACACCCCGCCGGGTTTCTTGGACGTGGGGACGTTCTCTGCCGCCTTCCGCCATCTCACTGTGGTTACACAGGGTCTCTCCCTGGCCGGGTTCCTCCACCGGGTCACTCCGTGGGCCCTCCGGGATCACTTGTGGTCTTTCTTCGGCAGCGTTCTCCTGGGCGTCCTCCGCTTCCGTCCTCGTGTCTGGTAATGGCGACTGCTTCTCTTCCGGTTGCTCGTTCCGCCCCCTCCTGATGACGATTTCCTTCTTGGTTCCCGGCTTGTTAGGAGGAGGGTCTAGGGGTGGAGGCTCTTCTTTCAGAGTGACGGCTGGCTCTCCCAGAGTTAAGGGGAGCCAGGGCGGGTCCTTCTCTTCGCGCCTTGGAGCGGGCCGGCCCACGATGGGAGTTTTGGGAACGCCTCCTCTGCACATGGCGTTAAGCTGCTATGGCCGCCATTAAGGTCAGATTTTGGCGGGAAAGTCCAGAACACGTTCTTTAGGCGCACGGGGTCCAATTCTTTTGGACCAGGTAGATCCTGTTCGTGACGCCAGGTTGTCGGGCCCACTGGGATGGGGGTACTCGGTACCAGACTGGTTCTGCTACTTGGGAAGTCACGGGTGGTCCTGGTCCGGTTCGTGTCCCGGGCTCGGCAATAAAAGGGAATATATACAGGGGATTGTCAGTCGTGACGCCACCCACTATATGCGGCCAGTAATGGAGCCGCCGCTGCTGCAGAACCTCCGGGGATGATGGAATAGCAGCTTAGATGTAATAGTTCCAGTGGGTAGAACTGTATTCCCCGGGGCAGTAAGGGTTAAGTCTATTGTGGAATGTCCAGTACACTTACTGTGCAGACGCTGCAGGAATCTCTCCTCAATGCTGGTGCTGACAGGCTGTGCTGTGGCTCTGCAGGTGGGGATTTGTTGTAATCCTGTATCAAAGGAATGGCTGCAAGCAGAGACACAAGGGAGGCAAATTCAGGGCTTTCCGTGTTTACTCTCACAGTTCTTCAAGACAGTTCACAAGTCAGTTACAGTTCTTACAAGTCTCAGTACAACTACACGGGCACACTCTCCCTCTCCGGGTTCCCTTTACTCTGCAGCCAGGTCTCTCTCTCTGTGACCCCTCACACAGTCTTTGTGTCCTTTCCGGGCTGTTTACGTTCTCTGGTTTACTTCGTTGTGTGTGACACCGGACAGTATGGCGGTGACTCGGGCCCCTGTGGGTCCTCCTGTTTGTCACTGAGCTGCCTGTCCTTTGGGGTAGGGACCCTAACGTGAAGCTGTGGTTCCCCGTCGTGTTGTTTGGGGATTCCGGATAAACTACGGTCCCCTCTAGAGCCGACACTCTACTCAGCCCAGCCTCCAGCAGTCCTCAAGTGTGAGGCTCTACCAGGCTCCTTCTCTCTGCGTCTTTCAGTATTGTAGGAGGGCTACTCTGCCTGCAGTTGGTAGCTTCAGCTGCATTCCTAGGGCCCGGGTATCACCGTCCCTCTCTCTCCTCACACCCCTGGTGGTATCGGCTTTGGATGTGCTTTCTCTCTCCTCCGGCTCACACTGGCTCGGTACAGATTCTGCGCTCCTACACCTTACACTCACAGGACGTGTGAGCCCTTCTTTCTGCTCAGCTTAGCTCAACCTTCTGCTGTTCTCTGGCCTGTTCTTGGTCTTTGCTGTTCAGCACCCTGGGCCTACTGAACTCCTTCCTCCTCCCCTCACTATTTCTACTGTCAAGTCACCTGACTACGTGTGTGCCCAACCCACTCCTCTAAATCCACCACCCCTCAATTGCCTAGAGTCACCAATCTCAGGGCTGGATGCTGCCACCTACTGTACGTGGGTTATGTGGGCTGTGAGGGTGTTGTTGTGCAACTATTGTCCTACCTGCCTGGCTGCAAATCCCTTTGTGGCCTCCTGGACGCAGGGGCGCCACACTACCTATCGGTGGCGGCGTGTAAAGGTACCATTAAATGTAAGTTGTCATCAGAAAATTACCTATTGCTTAAATTGGGTTTTGAATTGCATGTTTTTTATACTTTTTTGGCAGTTTTTTTTTTTTTTAACAGGTTTGGCATTTCAATTTTTTTATCATTATGGTATTTACCATATGAGTTAATTAAAGTCAATCTGTCTGCATGATTTTATAATGTAAAGACATGGCTGTAAGTGCACTATAATACTGAGTAAATTGATACCTGTAATTAAAAAATCCGCTTTATTGATTTTGCTTAATCGCCATTTGAAGTTTTCAGTTATTTTGATTCGGTGCACAGTGTCTGGACTGTACACTGGGTCATTTCCTCGCTGTCTGTGTTTACCCAGCCCCTATGGCTTACACTGGTTCAAAAAAAGAACCACTAAGCAGATTTCTTTACCAAAAGCATCAATATAATCAGTATTATAATGCCATTATAGCCATGTCTTTACATTACAAAATTGTGCTGACAGGTTCACTTTCATTTTATATTTTCAGAGATCTGTCTTCTATGGACACATTGACCAAATATATTTATTTTGTTATTATTTTACTTTATTCTTAATGGGAGAAAGTGTTGTTTTCAATCTTGATATATGTGTAAAAACATTTTTTTTTACATTATTTTTCACTGCAACAGATGGTTGTATGATATACTGTAATACCCTAGCATTAATAAAAATCATGGTCTCCTATGGTGCTCAACCTGTGGCTACTATTCCCAGAAATATTAAGATGGCATCAAGAAAAGCCTTTAGCAAACCCACAGCGGCCATATTAATCAAGCAGTCCCCTGCGATCACGCTGCAGGGGGACAGTTGGGAGCTGGTATGGTGAGCTAACTCTATTTCAATGGCTCAATCAGAAATCAAAAGTAGCATCTAAATGGCTCATCGTCATGGTTAGAGCTCAGCACTGGCCGGATCTGTTAGTTGTTGATTACATCACATAGCTGGAATATGCACATTTGGAGAGAGCCAAGCAAATTTGGAGGGAGACCTCTTTACAACTGCAGACCCCTGCCAGGACATTTATTCACATTGCAATCTGAGATTGGGTTATATTATGCATTTCTTGCTCAGTTTGACATTACAATCTTTGCTCACAATGAGCCATGTTCACATTCAAAATGGCTAGAATGATGGCAATTAACATTTAGTGACTGATGCAGGTGACAATGCGGATTTACTAGAGTTTGAGAATCGATTAGGAGGACCCGGTTCATCGGGGACATCAGTGCCTTTCAGCATGTCTGGCTCCCCTATAGATCAGCTTGCGTGGCTAATCAAAACATGAGCAGCAGACCCCAGCAGATAGGAGGTGTGCTCCGTGCTCCCATTTGGCAGCCACAAATCACTGATGGCAATTTGCACCAACTCCAGAATGCGCTCAGTTGTCCCTAAACATTGCACAGTACCCATTATTATTATTATTATAGAACTATTTATTCCATGGTGCTTTACATGTGAAAAGGGGCATACATAGACAAATGCAATAATCATGAACAATACAAGGTACACACAGGTATAGGATAGAAGACCCTGCCTGTGAGGGCTCACAGTCTACAAGGGATGGAGGAAGATACAGTAGGTGAAGAGAGATGACTCTGCCCGTGAGGGCTCACAGTCCACAAGGGATGGGTGAATACAGGAGATGAGATAGAGGATCATGCATGTGAGGGCTCACAATCTACAAGGGATGGGTGAGCATAAAGTAGGTGGAGAGGAATCTGCCCACAAGGACTCACAATCTACAAGAGATCGAGGAGGATACAGTAGGTGAGGAGAAAGGACCCTGCCTATGAGGGCTCACAGTCTACAAGGCATGGATGAGGATATAGTAGATGAGGAAAGAGGACCCTGCCTGCGTGGGCTCACAGTCTACAAGGGATGGAGGAAGATACAGTAGGTGAGGGGAGAGGACCCTGCCTGTGAGGGCTCACAGTCTTCAAGGGATGGAGAAGGATATAGTATATTTGAGGAGAGAAGACCCTTCCCGCGAGTGCTCACAGTCTATAAGGATGGAGGATACAGTAGGTGAGAAGATAGGACCCTGCCCACGAGGGCTCATAGTCTACAAGGGATGGGTGAGGAGAGAGGACCCTGCCCGCGAAGGCTCACCGTCTACAAGGGATGGAGGAGTATACAGTAGGAGAGGGGAGAAGATTCTGCCTGTGAGGGCTCACAGTCTACAAGGGATGAGTGAGGATACAGTAGGTGAGGAGCGTGCACCGTGCCCACAAGGGCTCACAGTCTACAATGGTTTGGGTGAGGATGACAGTAGGTGAGGATAGAGGACCGTTCCCACGAGGGCTCACAGTCTACAAGGGATGGGTGAGGATGCAGAAAGGAGAGGGTATGCTGGTCGTTGCCACGGTTTGGCTAGGGTTACACATAGCAATCCGTTTTTGGAAGTGTTCTCCATGACCAATCCATTTTTTTGGGTGCTTTTTGAGCTTCCTGTGCCCCTAAACGTTTTTGGACTTAGTCATTTTTTGCCAAAAAATGCTAGAAAAAAATGGATCCGTTTTTCCATAGGGCCCCATGTTAAAAAAATGGATCCGTTTTTAAACGGCACCCAAAACGTTGGGAGCATCGTTTTTGGGTAAAAAACGTTCCTAGCAATGTTTTTAGGTGCAGAAAAAAACGGACAGGGTGTTTATTACATATAATCGTTTTTCATCAGTTTTTGGACTTAGAAAAAAAATGCAAAAACTGATGCCAAAAACGGACCAAGGCTTATGTGTCACCCTAGCCTTGTTGAACTTTATGTAGGTCTTTTGCATTGCACCAAAAAAGCATTTTCCATGCAAAAGAGTAATGTTTAGCTACAACAGTCTTCACAACAGTGGCAGAAACTGTGAGGTTGGCACAAAAGTGCATTCAATATTGTGGGTGTAAATTCATGACATGTTCTCAATCACTTCTCTCAAGTATCATGAAGGTGCCCCTTGTATGCCACCTGTAATATGGAGGGACTGCAGTGGGTTTTCTATCCTATAACCCGAGGAGAATGATGCCCCATACACATTGCCACAACCAAGATGGCTCCCTGACAAAGTCACTTCTGCGGCCACACACAAAGCTGCTCTCCTGTTCCCTTTTCCACACCCAAGATGGCGGCCTGACTTCGCCGGAAGTGGACGCGGTCGCTCAGGTGGTGATGCGCTGACGTGCCCGTGCGTGACGCTACCGCCCCTTTGTTGGCTCAGCGACGGGGATCTGCACGGTGTCTCCAGGAGACCGGAGCCAGGGGAGGGGGGGTTGTCCGTTAGTTGGCGACTGAGAACCTCTGAAACGGCGCAGCCTCTCGGGCCGGAGGAGGAGCGGACTCTTCACCCCGGGAACGCGCACTAACCGGAACGGGAGCGCGCACAGGGAAGGGGCGGTGATAGAGGGGCCTGAGGCCTGTCTGCCTCGGACACCGGAGACCCCGTGTGTGTGTAGCTGGAGGTCCGGTGAGAAGGCCCCGTCCACCGGCCAGAGGAGGGGCCCACACCGTCAGCCCTGTACAGCCCGGCAGTTCCTGTGTGACTCACTGAGGCCATACAGAGGTGCATTCCTCACTCCAGTACTGCCACATGTCATGGTAGCCCAGCACTCAGGTCCAGGCCCCTGCCAGAGTCCTGCTCCCCCATCTACACACTAATAAGATTCCCATCAGGGTGAAGTCATCTGGTGAATGTGGTCGCTATGTGACTGCCCCATATATGCAGTGATACCAAAAGGCCACGCCAAGGGTTAAATATGTTTTAGTTCTTTTATTTTAATGCCATATCTAGTCTGCTTCTGAGATCTTTCCTAATTATCAAGTATTAGAAACCATTGTCCCCTGTTTAGTGACCGCATCTCTGCAGTGGTAGCCCCCTATACACCGATCCTGATATACAAGCCATTGCTGACATTCGGGCCGGTTTTAGGAGAAACTTTGGATCCATTAATTTCTATAACTTTGCGTTGTCTGCTTCTCTATTGGGATACAGAGGAGCCGTAGCCTGTCAGGCTGATACCCAGTATTGGCTTGTAGTTGTTTGTTTACCTCGTTCCTACAACTGGGAACATGGACTCAGACGAAGGCTACAACTATGAATTCGATGAAGAGTGCAGTGAAGACAGCGCCGCTGATGAGCCCGAAGATGAGCTAGAACTGGCCGATGTGGAGCTGGTGGAACATGAACATGGCGGAACTGAAAGAGCCGGGATAGGTGGAGAAGGAGGCGGAGGTGTTCTTGGACCTGGTCATGGAGGAGAAGAAGATGATGACTACAGATACGAGGTCCTCACCGCCGAGCAAATCTTACAGCACATGGTAGAATGCATTCGTGAAGTTAATGAAGTCATCCAGGTATTTCACATAACATGTCGGGTGTGAAATGTGGGCTAAAATAACATCTTTTGTGGAAGGGGAGCCATCACTAAGGCTACATTCACACGCTGCGATTATTTGCGGATCCATAAATCCTGTGAAATCAGTGGCGTTTGGCTTCCCAGCCATTTCTGAATTTAGCGTTCAGATGCGCCATCTTTTCGAGGATCCGTTTTCCCTGGAGAGCAGATCTTCAAAAAGAATGAAAATGTCAATTCTTTAGCGCTTTTGAGGACGTGCTTTTCTATTGCCCCTATTGTAGAATGGGCTTCAAAAAAGCGCATCCTGAAAAGGGCACTGTGTGAATAGTGATGTGCTTTTTTGCAAAAGCGCTTCTGTTTTATGGTTCCTCAAAAAAAGCTGCATAAACGCAGCATGTGAACCCAGCTTAAGGCTGCATTTGCATCATTTTATGCTTTCCAGCAGGGGTTCTAGGTATGCTTGACGGTGAGACTATCACTATTTGCAGTGTCGTTCTTGCTGTAATAAGACCACAATTCAGATGACAACCAGGCAGAATGTTATAAGATCCTAAAGGCCATCAAGATCCATTTAGGGTGTGTGCACATGATCAGTGTACTCAGCGTTTTGGACGCAGCATCTTGCCGCTGCGTCCAAAACGCTGCGTAGTACAGTACTTGCATAGTGGATGGGATTTCAAGAAATCCCATCCTCACTATGCGTAACCCACCCGCAGCATGTTTGGAGCTGTCTGTGCGGGTTGCCGGAGTCCGCTCCTCCATGTTCATTTCATGCTGCGTAGTCGGAAGCGGCTCCCATCGGATGACTGCAGGGAGAAGCCACCCCGCACCCACCACACGTGGTGAGTACAGGGCGGCTGCGGTCTCCCTGTGGCCACCCGCGGCTTCCCTCAGGTCTGGAGGAGCTGCGTCCAACACGCAGCTCCTCCAGACCGTGTGCATGCATGCACCCTTATATGTGAATCCAGTATTGCTGCATGGCTCTTATTCCAGTAGAAGCCAGGACACTGGGGTAAACAGAAAATTACTTTTCGGGCTCTCTAGATGCCTAAAAAAGGGAAATCAAAATTGGCTCCTGGAGAAGTGTGGTGATGTAGTGTTCATAAGGTGCCAAATTCATCAAATGGCATCTGTTACTTAATAACTGGGATAGTGGTTTTATAATTTCCAGAATTCTTTTTTATATATAGGTGACATCTGCAGTGTCATTCATTAATATCTTGGTAGTACTAATATATCCAAATTTTCACTAATACTTGTGCCATGATATGCCATTGGTCCCTCAGTAATCTGGGTTCTTAAAGGGAACCTGTCAGGTGGTTTATGCCCCCAGCTATCACGGTCTGTAGCTGCAGCATTATAATACTATTCTAATCATCCCTGTCTGACCTCATAGTGTAATGTGAAAAGTGAAAAAAAGCATTTATGCACTTACATTTCAGTCCCCACCTTGGAGGAGGGGGACTGTCTGGCAGGATAATAGTTAACTCACTTTTAACTTGGATTGCTAAAGGACCTGTGTGATGTAAGGATCATGTGACCATAGTGGGCGGAGCTCAGCCAGCAAACGTATTATGTTCTATGAGAACTTGGCTCCGCTTATTGTAGTCACATGGTTATGACATCACATCAGGTCTCCCAACATGTTCTAGTACAAGGCTGAAATGTTAACTATTAACCTGCCAAACAGTCCCCGTCCTCCAAGCTAAGGACTGACTCTTATTACATAAGGAAATGTAAGTGTATAAAAGCTTTTCTTTCACATTACACTATGAGATTAGACGTATTATAAAGCTGCAGCTACAGACAGTAATAACTGGAGGGGCATAAACAGTCTGACAGGTTCCCTTTAAGCATCATTTTACTAATCAGCATAGGAATACTTTTTCAATGGTAAAAACGTCATAAACCGCTTTTAAGTACGACAAACTGACGTCCCTGTACATCATCGATATTCCATGCCTTTGCATCATCTTGGCAGCTAGATATCGGAGAAACATTTGATTCCAGTCTGTGTACATCTTAGATGCCTCTGTCACTGCATCTAATGTGTTTGTGTCTACATTGCAGGGTACCAATAGACTGACAGAGGGATTGAGCTCCATCTTATTTAGGGAAAGTGTCCATGATGTGTAGACTCTATGTCCGGGTACAGTGTCCTGCCTCCAGGGGAGAAAGTGGGTGATCTCTGTGGGTGAACGCAGCTGCCCGTTCCCATGATTAGTGTTCTGGGTTTGGTGTCTTTTCCCCGCGTTCACACACCTAGATCGCAGTCGTCTCCGCAGGGATATATTTACACGTTACTGGTTGGGAAGCCGCCTCGCCAGTCAGTTTATGATGCGGAGGAAAGAATCATAGTGGGCATGAGATTTCTCCAAGTCCATCAAGAGGCTTGTACTGTACAACACAGCAGTTTGGACACAGCGGTAAGGCACAAAGTCCAAACTGCTGCAAACACTGATAGTGGGAACATGCTCTTTTTGTGCACACAACCAATTATATTGGCCGAGTGCTATCTGCGTTTTAACGATAGCACTCATACCTATGATAGTCTATAGGGCTGTTCACATTCCATTTTTATAGGACCTAATGGTCCTAGGAAAAAAAAATCATTGACGTCTGATTTTGATCCAGGTGTCTCATCAAAGTTAGGAATGCAAGTGTATGGGTCAATGAAATACATTCAACTGAACCCGGATGAGATGCGAGATCAGTCAGATTTTCACAGACAGACATAATTGAAGAAAGTGGAGAAATGGTTTTTAATTTTTTGTCTCCACCTCTGAGAAAGACTGATGCCACACTGATCAAACTGAACAGAATAATTGGATTGGTTTTCTCAGATGGAGAAGTAAAACTATTATGTGCACCTACCTTTAGACCTACTGCGGTAAACTGTAAGCATTTGCTTTTTAGGTCATGACATAGTAATAGATTGCCTGTCACCATTATGGTATGCTATATATATTCAGATTATTATGTATGTAATCTAGATTTAAGTCCCTAGAGGGGAAAAGAAAAGTTAAATTGTAAAAGGTTTAATAAAGAAAAATGTCTACCCACCCTCCCCTAAAGTAAAAATAAGTAAAATATTTGAGTTTTTATCTTCTTTTGTAATAATTACCATAAAATGTAACAGACTTAAGTTAGCTTGTTATTTTTGCTGCACAGTAAATGGCAAGAAAAGAAATACAAACAAGGCATTATTGACACATTTACTGTGTATTTGTTTTTTTGTGTGCAGTAAACAAGCCCTCAAATATGGCTTAAATGTTCCTTGGCTCCTGTGAGTTCTTTCCACCACTGGCCCAATCTGCTATGGCTCCAGCAGTGACGTCACGTTGTGAGCTCACATCGCTGCTGTAGCTAATCACTGTGTTCAATGGCAGTAGAGGTCATAAGCTGCTGAGCCAGTTATTGGCTACTGCAGTGACATTACGTTGGGGGCTCACATTGCCGCTGTAGGTAATCACTGAGTTCGGTGGCTGTGTGGCGGTAGGTGTCATGAGCCTCTGAGCCCAGTTATTGAATACTTCAGTAGCCAATGTCAGTGTGACGTCAACACCGCAGCCTAAACACAGACTAGAGCAGCATTGGACAGCTGTTGCTGGACCAAGGGAGGGTGAGTTCCTGATATGTGTATTATTTTAAGTATTTGACAAAGTTCACTAGCCCTTTAAAGTGTAGGTCCAATGTAAGGCCAGATTCTCACATCTGCATTTTTGCAGTCCAAGTACGGACCACGATGCAAAGTGGAATGGCTGCGGGTCAACTGAAAAAGTTTTCCTTTTAATACTTTCTGCAAAATGATAACACTAATGCATATTTCAAGGGGTTGTGATAAATAATTACATTTTTGCTATAAACACAGTCCCTTGGTCCATCAGCATTTTCCCGCATGTCTATGTAATCAGCATGAGACTGCTGAGCCAAGTGATCACCTACAGCGGTCAGGTGGTCTCTTGTAACGTCACTGCTGCTGCCTGTCAACAAAGACTGAGTCACTGCCAAGGAAGCATCTCAAGCGCATGGTAGGTGAGTATAGCTAATTTTGTTATTATCAATATTATGCAACTGTATTGGGGAAAAAATGATCCCATCCAACCTCTTTAAAGCACCACTGCAGCATTTTTCTTTACGGCTCTGGAGTGACACTTTAAATCTAAGTCCCCTGCCCCTGTCAGGCACTGTCATATTGGGGGACTTCATCTTTTACCAACGCCACACCAGTCCTGCGTCGCCATTATGTAATTGTGACGTCTGACTGGCTGGCTGCATGTCTATGAGAGCCAGAAAAACGTTATCATAGACATATTGCGTTGTGACCTATTCTGTGCTTCATGAAACTTTGGAGCTGCTGGCAGCTCACAAATCATATTCGACAGACTGGAGCGGCGGTGATAGACGATGAAGCCATTGCAAGGTGAGTAAAGGACAAGGGTCAGAAGACTTTAAAGAGGACCTGTCACCAAAGCAGGCATGGTGATCTAATTACAGCACTGGATGCAGCATGTCTACAGCATCCAGACAAGGGGTCCCCCAGCACTTGAACAGCCCTGTACCCTGAGATAATACACTTAGAAAACTTACATGCTCCAGCCACTAAGGAGGTGGCTAGGGGCTGCAGCCAAGGGCAGATTCACACCCCCTGCATGTGTAATCTGCCCACCGCTGCCAATCATTCTTTCCCTCTTCAGCAGCATTTAAACAGAGTGTTTTTTTTTTTCAGAACTTGCCGTCTGGCTCTGACCCTCAGGGGGCGGGGCTAAACGGACTTTCTGGGCGAGAGAAAAAAAAACTCTGTTTAAATGCTGCTGAAGAGGGAGAGAATGATTGGCAGCGGTGGGCAGATTACACATGCAGGGGGTATGAATCTGCCCTTCGGCTCCAGCCCCTAGCCACCTCCTTAGTGGCTGGAGCATGTAAGTTTTCTAAGTTTATTATCTCGGGGTACAGGGCTGCTGAAGTGCTCTAGGACCTCTTGTCTGCATGCTGCAGACATGCTGCATCCAGTGCTGTAATTAGATCACCATGCCTGGTTTGGTGACAGGTCTTCTTTAATTTAAAGCAGGGCTGTAGAGTCAATAAGCCAAACCTCCGACTTCTCAATTTTCCTGAATCCAACTCCTTCATACATGGCTAATATTTAAGTGATAAATTTACTGTACTACAATGTGAAAGTCACATTTTAATTATTGGGTCATTCCATGTCAAATGAATCAATCATGAATACCTCTATATTTTTAAAGTGATCCAAAACCCAGAAACTGATCCCCCCTTATCTTTAGACCTGTCCCTACACCCCTCTTATCATTTCTAGCCATCCCTTTTGCATAAAAAATCGCTTTTGTAAAGTAAGAGAAAAGATTATAATAGTTTGACCTGTGTGAGTTCTCCGTTTCTGTTGGAAGCCGCAAATGCCCCGCCTGTCTGCTGCTGCCTGATAATTATTCACACCCTTCTCTGCTTGCTGCCTTTGTGAGTGTGTGGCCGCGTCATGAGAGGGGGCGGGGCTAAATCGCGGCATGCCGGAGCCCCGCCCCCTTTCATGACGCGGCCACACACTCACAAAGGCAGCAAGCAGAGAAGGGCGTGAATAATTATCAGGCAGCAGCAGACAGGCGGGGCATTTGCGGCTTCCAACAGAAACGGAGAACTCACACAGGTCAAACTATTATATACTTTTCTCTTACTTTACAAAAGTGATTTTTTTATGCAAAAGGGATGGCTAGGAATGATAAGAGGGGGTGCAGGGACAGGTCTAAAGATAAGGGGGGGTCAGTTTCTGGGTTTAGGATCACTTTAATTCTTTTGAGATTTTGTAATTTGATAATAGCATGTCAGACAATGCAAAATGTGAAGAGAAAATTCTAAAAAAATTTTTTTTATTGATTTTCAAAGTTTGAAAAAAGTGTACATTTCGGTGTTGCCTACCTTTACATTTCTCCTCATAACTCAGGCTACAAATAAGATAGAGAAACAAAAACACAATTCTACTCAGAACTGTACAGGCTTTCACCAGATATGTCACAAGTGTATCTTTGTTAATATTTTACCCATGCAAACACAAAATTTCAAAACGCATTTCTGAAAAAAATCAGTTTAATTTAAAAATTTCTAAAAATGCACCAAAATACAAGTTGGGATCGCGATGGGATCATATTTTAAAATATTTCATTATTATAGCGTCAGTGGGTCATTCCATATCAAGTGATCTAAATATGAATATTTTTTTTTACCTCATGTCTTTAGATTTTTTTTAAACAAAATTTTCCAATATGAAGTACAACTTTAGTTACCGTATATACTCGTGTATAAGCCGACCCGTGTATAAGCCGACCCCCCCTACTTTTGCCCCCAAAACCTGGGAAAACCTATTGACTCGTGTATAAGCCGAGGGTGGACCCCAGCACAAGTATACAGCCCCCAGCAGTGTGGTATACAGCAGCCTCCCCAGTGGTAGTATACAGCAGCAGCCCCAGTGGTATATACAGCAGCAGCCCCAGTGGTATATACAGCAGCAGCCCCAGTGGTATATACAGCAGCAGCCCCAGTGGTATATACAGCAGCAGCCCCAGTGGTATATACAGCAGCAGCCCCAGTGGTATATACAGCAGCAGCCCCAGTGGTATATACAGCAGCAGCCCCAGTGGTATATACAGCAGCAGCCCCAGTGGTATATACAGCAGCAGCCCCAGTGGTATATACAGCAGCAGTTCCGTGTACCAGCCAGTGTATATACAGCAGCAGCCCCAGTGGTATATACAGCAGTAGACCCAGTGGTGGTATATACAGCAGCAGACCCAGTGGTGGTATATACAGCAGCAGACCCAGTGGTGGTATATACAGCAGCAGACCCAGTGGTGATATATACAGCAGCAGACCCAGTGGTGGTATATACAGCAGCAGACCCAGTGGTAGTATACAGAAGCCCCAGAGGTATATACAGCAGCCCCAGTGGTAGTATACAGAAGCCCCTAGAGGTATATACAGCAGCCCCAGTGGTAGTATACAGAAGCCCCTAGAGGTATATACAGGCCCCCCTCCCTCATCAGTATACAGGCCCCCCCCCCCGCCGCAATCCTGTAAAGGAAGAAATTAGTATACTTATCCCTGCCGCTGCCCCTGTCCCGCCGCCATCGCGATCCTCCGTCTTCTTCCAGCGTCTTCCGTCGTCTTCCGGCTTCCTCCTCGGTCGTGCAGACAATGACGTCATTGCCTGCGCCCATCGGAGGAAGCCGGAAGAAGACGGAAGACGCTGGAAGAAGACAGAGGATCGCGATGGCGGCGGGCAGCGGGACAGCGGCAGGGATAAGTATACTAATCTCTTCCTTTACAGGATTGCGGCGGGGGGGGGGCCCTGTATACTGATGGGGGGCACTGTATACATTGTATACAGTATACAGTGACTCGTGTATAAGCCGAGGGGGGGACTTTTCAGCCCAATTTTTGGGCTGAAAAACTCGGCTTATACGTGAGTATATACGGTAATTACAAATTAATCTTGTACTGGCCTAAGATTTTTTTTTTTGTGTCCAGTTTTTCAAAAGGATTGTAACAGAATATATGATAAAATAGTGTTCCTTGAGAAGTAGCATTGGTATGGGAGAAAAATACATTTAATATTAAGTAAGGAAGATGGGTAATAAAATTAAAGATTTACAGTACGCTTGAGATAGATCTGTGTTATTATAAAGTGAGTATTAGGGCTAGCGCCTCGCAGCTTTTTCTGTCTGCGGATAAACGCTGCAGTTTTGGCAGCTTTTTTCTGTGTTTCTATCCACACAGTATGGTGTTGCAGAGCCCCAATCTTGTGATCACTTGGTGTCTGAAAGCTTGGTCACCAACGTCTCCCCTATCCATTTTTTATTCTTTCCTAAATCCATTCCCAGCTCATTCTATTTTATTACACACAATCTCTTGCCACTTCAGTGTATTGTTGCTTAGCTCGTCTGCACGTGTTCTTGCTGTTTCTCCAGCGTGACCAGTGATTTTCAGATGTTATCCCTTAGCAGCCACACCGGTGATGCTGGAGTGGTCTTCATGTTCATCTAATGACTTCTTGATAGTGACTTCACATGGATAAAAAAGAAAACCAAAATAACAAGTTATCATAAAATAAGACTTCATTGTACGGATTCTTTTATCTCTGTACTGGCAGTCTTGGTTGGTATTAGATTGTGTAGGAGTGTTACGATCATAGCTGCCGTGACCTGGTATGAGCAAACACATTGAGATGCAGTTGTGTGACTTGGAACTTGTCATCTCGATAATTTCCATGTCAAGCAAATGATTAACTGACTTCATTGTCTGTCATGCACTCTTTCCTGCTATGAGAGCCTGAGATATTTATGACTGTAAAGAATGAATATAGTACTGTTATTCTTGACTTTTGGTATACTTTGTGGTGACAGCAGGCAGGGTGTTTGTTAGCTCAATTTAGCATATGAGTGAATTATTTTGGACCCCATCATATCACACTTAAGATCTCATCTCATGTACCTCTTTTTTTTAGATCAAAAGGATGATTAGATCTTGGCCTAAGGAATAGGGGAAAATTTGATCAACATTTCCATATGTAATGTTTTCCTTCAGCCTTGTGCTTCTTTCTGTCTTTCCTTTTGATCAAGAGGACTTTTGCAACATTTAAAATACAACATTCTTAAAAGTGAAATTTTGCGCTGGCTTCAAGGCCCAAAAAAGGTCAGTAATATCTGTATACAATGCTGCAACATCTCCTGTTTTCCATCATCGCCACGACAGCACCACCTGAGAGAGAGTACCGCCCATCCAAGACAGGAAACCTCTGAGATAAAAAAGGCGGGACCTCTCCTGGACCTCAGTTTAGGTTTCCTGTCTTGGAGGTGGGAGACCTCTGAAGCTCATGCGGTCCTGGCCTGACCCGGTAGCTGGAAGAGCTGTCCTTACCTAGGCAGTGGCTCCGGACTTGGGTGCAGAGGCTCCTCCACGGGGTATCCCCTGCGGTGGTGGAGGGCACTGGGTCTTGTAGGGGGCCACCAGAGCCTTGTTCTTGGCCCTTGTCGCCGCCCGGGTGTCACAGATGCACGGTTGGTGGCTGCCCTGCAGTACTGTGCCCCGGGTGAAGAGGATCGTTTACGGGGAGTGACTTTAAGGAGGGCTATGTCTCTCTTGGGCTCCCTCACGTCCTGTATCCCAGCAGTTCCTTGGGCACAGTTGCACTCTCGGGCCCTTCAGTGGGAGGTTCTCCAGCATCAACTCAGGTTGGGGGCGGCCTTGGACGCAAAGATTGTTCTGTCCCCTCCGACTTTAGTCCGGTCTCCAACGTAATTACCACGGATGCCAGTTCCTGGGGATGGGGGGCCCACCTTCGGGACCTGTCCGCTCAGGGATCCTGGGACTCACGCCTCTCCAGGATGTCCTCAAATATGCGGGAGCTCCTGGCAGTTTCGGAGGCAGTTTCTGCGTTCCTTCCTTCCCTTCAAGGGCGCCATCTAAGAGTTCTCTCCGACAACAGTGTGTCGGTGGCTTACTTGAAACGTCAGGGGGGCACCCGGTCTCAGGCACTCATGGGCGTTACGCGGGACATTTGTCAGCTGTTGGAAGACCGTCACATTTCCCTCTCAGCCCTTCACATACAGGGGGTGGCAAATTCCAGGGGATTTTCTCAGCAGGGTGCAGCTCCGACAGGGAAAGTGGGCCCTGGATCCGGGGGTTTTCGCTCAGATTGTGGACAGGTGGGGCCTTCCGGAGATAGATTTATTTGCAACTCGGGAGAACAGGCAGGTTCGACGGTTCTGTTCTCTGAATCCCGGAGACCGGCCCTTTGCTGTGGACGCTCTGCTGATCCCCCTGGTCCTCGGGCCTTCTGTATGCCTTCCCTCCCTTGGTAATGATTCCTGCAGTGCTTTGGAAGGTCAGGGAGGACAGAGCCAGGGTCATCATGATAGCGCCCTTCTGGCCCCGGAGAGCTTGGTTCTTTTGGCTCAGTCGCCTGTCCATGCAGGCTTCCTGGACTCCTCCCCCTCTCCCAGTCTCTCCTGTCTCAGGGGCTGGTCCACCATCCGCAGGTCTCGGGTCTCTGGCTGACGGCGTGGAACTTGAACGGCGGCTCCTGTCGCGTAGGGGATTCTCAGACGGCCTTGTTCATACGCTGATGTCCAGTCAGAAGCGGGTTACCACCAACGTTTATGGTAAAGTGTGGAAAATATTTCTGTCCACTTCGGGGGCGAGTCCAGAGGGTGAGGCTCCTGTGTCGGCAATTTTAGAATTCCTCCAGAGGGGGTGGGAGATGGGTCTCTCTGTCAATACCCTGAAACTCCCAAGTTGCGGCCTTGGGGGACCTGTACTTCTGGCTTCTTGGTTGACGAGGTTTCTACAGTCCTGCAAGCGGGCCACTCCTGTTCCCTGTCCGAAGGTGCCTCCTTGGGATCTCAATTTATTTCTGGATGCCTTAACCAAACCTCCCTTTGAGCCTTTATCTTCTGCTTCGCCTAAGGTCCTTACTATGAAGGTAGTCCTGTTGTTGGCTTTGACGTCGGCCAGACGTATTAGTGACCTGCAGGCCTTGTCGGTGGTGGGGCCTTATACTCAGATTTTGTAGGACAGGGTCATCCTCCGCCTGGACCCTTCCTATTTTCCTAAGGTGGCTACCAAGTTCCACAGGATGCAGGAGATTGTCCTCCCTTCCTTCTGTGATCATCCTGCAAATAAGAAAGAAGAGGTTCTCCACACGTTAGATGTCAGGAGGGTTTTGCTTACCTACTTGGACAGGTCCGCGGCCTGGCGTCAGGCTCCGTCCCTCTTTGTTTCCTTTCAGGGGGCCTCTAGTTGTAAGGCAGTGTCCAAGGGTACCCTTGCTAGGTGGTTGCGGGAAGCCATCGCTCTTGCTTATTATTCTAGTCAGGTGCAGGTCCCGGTGGGACTTACTGCACATTCCACCAGGGCGGTGGCTGCATCCTGAGCGGAGAAGGCTGATGTCCCCTTAGAATTGATCTGTAGGGCTGCTACTTGGTCTTCTCCTTCTACTTTCTTCAAGCATTACAGGCTTGATCTTTCTTCCACTGATGAGGTGACCTTTGGTAGACGGGTTCTGCAAGCGGTGGTCCCTCCCTAATTTTCTTTTCTCTGAAATCTCTCAGGTTGTGCTGTCGTGGCGATGATGGAAAAATCTAAATTACTTACCGGTGATGGGTTTTTCCGGAGACACGACAGCACCACTGCATCCCTCCCTATTGCCTGTTGGTGTTGGTCACGTTTGGGGGGTGTGAATTGTTGATTTCTTTTGGTGGTGGTTGTGTACTAATGCTTGTTGGGTTCTCCTCTCCGGTCTCTGTAACCTAAACTGAGGTCCAGGAGAGGTCCCGCCTTTTTTTATCTCAGAGGTTTCCTGTCTTGGATGGGCGGTCCTCTCTCTCAGGTGGTGCTGTCGTGGCTCCGGAAAAACCCATTACCGGTAAGTAATTTAGATTTTTCTCAGGATTAATTGAACATATAACCCTAAAAAGTGTGTGTGGGGGGAAATCTTAATTTTGCCTCGGCATTTATAGAATTACAGAAAACTGAAAGTTGTTCCTCTTATTAGAAAACAAGTAACAAGAATGCACAAAGACACCTTTATACCACATCCAAGTTTTGATGGCCTGTGAGTGCAGCCTGTGGTTCTCTCATCCATACAGGCCGTGATTATTATGAATTTGATGTCACAATTGTGAAATATGCCTAACTAGGGGTTTTTCTCATCTTTCATCTTGAGGAGGCCAAAGCTCCCCTGCTTTCCGACTTTCTGCTTGCTAAGTAGTGATGCACTCCTGATGAATGACAGTGGCTGCACAGCTGGCCCAAACTGTCTGATCCTGTAATGATATCCCCTTTTACAAAAGTGGATTGTTCAAAGAGGACAACCTGTTCCCTCAGTGCTTGCTAAGAATGAGACACGTTATCATTCACTAATTCACTTCAAATGATCCAGTTGTAATTTTTCCAAAAATGGCTGCTACAAATAAAACAAATGTCATCATTAAATAAAGAACCTTTATATCCGATATAAATCTGTCAATGCATATATGGTTTCTTCCATATCAAACTATTTTTTTGTTAGGATTATATACAGAGGTTTGAAGCTTGCACATATTTGAAGTTGTTAATAGGAATGCGAAGCACTAATGTTGTTTGAAAGTAATATGGGCTCTAATAGCATTATAAATGTGACTTATATCAATCTGATTACAATTAATGATCACATGGCTGATGTTTTTGTGTAGTTCTCATTAAAGGGTTTTTGCACAAACTAGTACATTTTAATCTTTTTACCTTACCAAATATAGCCACAGTAACTGTCAATATTTTTTTGTGAATCAGCACATCCAAAATTTATGGCAAAAAAATCACTTTATTAAAATTGATTCATATTAAAATTATTTACCGTACATAACATGTCTTAATCGGGAACACAGTCCCTATCATGCACAAAATCATAGGGTGGGCTATATAGAATACACAAGTAGCAGCAAATACTAACAGGGGAACAGAATGGAGCACTATCACACTTGTATTTATCTTAATCCCTCTCTTAGATCAAAAGGAATGCTCCTACAGGCCTCAATGGTCATTAAATGATCATCCATTAGATATTAAAGTATTCAAAATACCTGGTGCCAAAATAGTTCTCACAGACAATCACTCCTTGGACCCCCGCTGCCACAGTGCTCTCGCCACGACCCCACAGCCGACGCACGTTTCAAAGTTGATGTTTTTCCTCAGGGCGTGCATGCCCTGAGGAAAAACATCAACTTTGAAACGTGCGTCGGCTGTGGGGTCGTGGCGAGAGCACTGTGGCAGCGGGGGTCCAAGGAGTGATTGTCTGTGAGAACTATTTTGGCACCAGGTATTTTGAATACTTTAATATCTAATGGATGATCATTTAATGACCATTTAGGCCTGTAGGAGCATTCCTTTTGATCTAAGAGAGGGATTAAGATAAATACAAGTGTGATAGTGATCCATTCTGTTCCCCTGTTAGTATTTGCTGCTACTTGTGTATTCTATATAGCCCACCCTATGATTTTGTGCATGATAGGGACTGTGTTCCCGATTAAGACATGTTATGTATGGTAAATAATTTTAATATGAATCAATTTTAATAATAGTGATTTTTTTTGCCATAAATTTTGGATGTGCTGATTCACAAAAAAATATTGACACAGTTACTGTGGCGATATTTGGTAAGGTAAAATGTATTTAGGTGAAGCACTTATTGTTAAGGGGACCCTTTTATGTGTACATTTTAATCTTGCAATAATAGTAAGTTCCACAATTAGAAGTGTTGAAATGAGGTCTGCAAAGTCAAAATCAGTGCAGATTTTGGTGGAGTCTGAGTTGCAGTCGATACAAAATGGACTGACTGCTAAAATATATAAAACATTGGGTACAATAGTTCAATGCAGAATGTCCTGAATATTGCAACCCCTGGCAAAAATTGTGGAATCACCTGGCTCGAAGAATGTTCATTCAGCTGTTTAATGTTGTAGAAAAAAAGCAGATCACAGACATGGCACAAAACTAAAGTAATATCAAATGGCAACTTTATGGCTTTAAGAAACACTGAAAGAAATCAAGATAAAAAATGTGGTAGTCAGTAAAGCCGGCGTCACACACATCAGTGTCGTCAGCGATCTGATCGCTGGTGAGCTGTCACACAGGCAGACTCACCAGCAATCAGTGGACCAGCGACATCGTGGAAATTATTTAAATATCGTTTCCACGATGTCTTGCTCCCGCTGACAGGCTGCAGTTAGCAGGAGCAGGCTGGTATCCATGGTAAACTGCAGGTATCTAGGCAGCGCGAGCTGCCTAGATACCCGATGTATACCTTGGTTACCAGCCTTCTCCGCTCACCTGCTGGTATCTCTAGTTACCCGCTGTGTCAATTGGATACCAGCCGGTGAGCGGTGAAGGCTGGTAACCAAGGTGTACATCGGGTATCTAGGCAGCGCGCGCTGCCTAGATACCCGCAGTTTACCATGGATACCAGCTCCCAGCGCTTGCTGAGAGGCGCTGGGAGCTGGCTGATCGCGCGTCTCCCGGTGTCACACGCAGCGACCATCGCCAGTTTTCGTTCCTGTCCAAAAGCCTGGCGACCATCAACCAGCGATTTATTGCTAGTTAATATACCATGTCACATGCGTCAATATTGCTGCAACGTCATGTGCTGCAGCAACATTGACAGCGATATTGACGCGTGTGACGGCCCCTTAAGTGTAATTTTGTTTCAGACAAGCAGAGGGAAAAAATGATGGAATTGCTCAATTATGAGGAAAAAGTAATGGAATCACCCTGTAAATTTTCATTCCCATAACTAACACCTGCATCAAATTAGATTTGCTTGTTAGTCTGCATCTAAGGCTGCTTTCACACTACGATTTTTGCATTTCCGATGCTGTCCGAAAAAAATCGGACAGCATCGGACCGATTTTCGGACCCCATGCAACCCTATGGGGATCGGACCGAATCGGATGTGCACTAAATGCCATCCGATCTGGTCCGATCCGAATCTGTCCGATTTTTTTATCGGTGCAAAAATCGGAGCTTGCTCCGATTTTTGCACCGAAAATTAAATCTGACAGATTCGGATCGGACCAGATCGGATGGCATTTAGTGCACATCCGATCCGACCCGATCAATTTAGCATGGGGCCCTATGGAGCAGGGTCCGAGAAAACATGTGATGTCTCCTCGGACCGATTTTAGTGTACTGAGCATGCTCAGTACACTAAAATAGCTCCTAAAAGTAAATTAAGGGGTTTAATAAAAAAAAAAAAAACTATGCTCACCTGTCCACGAGGCCCACGTCGTCTCCCGGCGTCTCCGGTGTCTCTAGGTATCTTGCCGTCTGTGCTGATAAGACCTGGCGTGATGTCACAATCACATGACTGCCAGGAACCAATAGCCGGCAGTCATGTGATTGTGACATCACGAGAGGTCCTGGCAGCACAGAACAGCAAGGCACCGGAGACGCGCGGGACCGTGCAGGATCGTGGACAGGTGAGAAAGGAGAGGAGGGGAGGGGAGGACAAGAGGAGAGGAGGAGAGGAGGGGGACACATGGGGGGGCCGGAGGACACATGGGGGCAGCACATTGAAGGACTGGGGATGGACTCATAGGAGGACCGGGGGCCAAGAGGGGAGGACCGGGAGCCAAGAGGGGAGACACAGGGGATGAGAGGACCGGGGGCCAAGAGGGGAGACACAGGACCGGGGGCCAAGAGGGGCGGACCGGGTGCCAACAGGGTAGACACAGGGGATGAGAGGACCGGGGGCCAAGAGGGGAGACACAGGACCGGGGGCCAAGAGGGGAGGACCGGGTGCCAAGAGGGGAGACACAGGGGATGAGAGGACCGGGGGCCAAGAGGGGAGACACAGGACCGGGGGCCAAGAGGGGAGGACCGGGTGCCAAGAGGGGAGACACAGGGGATGAGAGGACCGGGGGCCAAGAGGGGAGACACAGGACCGGGGCCAAGAGGGGAGGACCGGGTGCCAAGAGGGGAGACACAGGGGATGAGAGGACCGGGGGCCAAGAGGGAGACACAGGACCGGGGGCCAAGAGGGGAGGACCGGGTGCCAAGAGGGGAGACACAGGGGATGAGAGGACCGGGGGCCAAGAGGGGAGACACAGGACCGGGGGCCAAGAGGGGAGGACCGGGTGCCAAGAGGGGAGACACAGGGGATGAGAGGACCGGGGGCCAAGAGGGGAGACACAGGGGATAAAGAAGAGGACCGGGGGAGAGACTGACAGCTCTCAGGGAGCGATCTGACAGGAGGGCAGGCATCCTATTTTCTGTCGGAATCGGATGCCTATTTGGCACCCGATTCCAGGCATCAGAGGAATCCGATGCTGTCCGATTTATATCGGACAGCATCGGATTTTACAAAAATCGTTATGTGAAAGTAGCCTAATAAGGAGTGATCACACCTTGGAGAGCTGTTGCACCAAGTGGACTGATATGAATCATGGCTCCAACACGAGAGATGTTAATTGGAATAAAGGAGAGGATTATCAAACTCTTAAAAGAGGGTAAATCAACACACAATGTTGCAAAAGATGTTGGTTGTTCTCAGTCAGCCGTGTCCAAAACCTGGACCAAATACAAACAAAAAGGGAAGGTCTTTAAAGGGAAACATACTGGTAGACCAAGGAAGACATCAAAGCTTCAAGACCGGAAAATTAAAGCAATTTGTCTCCAAAACAGGAAACGCACAACAAAACAAATGAACGAATGGGAGGAAACTGGAGTCAATGTCTGTGCCCGAACTGTAAGAAACCTCCTGAAGGAAATGGGATTTACATACAGAAAAGCTAAACAAAAGCCATCATTAACACCTATACCCAAAAAAACAAGATTACTATGGGCTAAGGAAAATCAATCATGGACTGTGGATGACTGGATGAAAGTGATATTCAGTGATTAATCGCGAATTTGCATTGGGCAAGATGACGATGCTGGAACTTTTGTTTGGTGCCGTTCCAATGAGTTTTATAAAGATGACTGCATGAAGAGAGCATGCAAATTTCCACAGTCATTGATGATATGGAGCTGCATGTCAGGTAAAGGCACTGGGGAGATGGCTGTCATTACATCTTCAATAAATGCCCAAGTTCACATTGATATTTTGGACAGTTTTCTTAGCCCATCAATTGAAAGGATGTTTGGGGATGATGAAATCATTTATCAAGATGATAATGCATCCTGCCATAGAGTGAAAACATTAATTGAAAGAAGACACATAAAGTCAATGTCATGGCCTGCAAATAGTCCGGATCTCAATCCAATTGAAAATGTTTGGTGGAAGTTGAAGAAAATGGTCCATGACAAGGCTCCAACCTGCAAAGCTGATCTGGCAACAGCAATCAGAGAAAGTTGGAGCCAGATTGATGAAGAGTACTGTTTGTCACTCATTAAGTCCATGCCTCATAGACTGCAGGCTGTTATTAAAGCCAGAGGTGTTGCAACAAAATACTAGTGATGTATTGGAGTGCTCTTTTGTGTGTTTGTTTTTCATGATTCCATAATTTTTTCCTCATAATTGAGTGATTCCATAATTTTTTCCCTCTGGCTTGGTCTGAAAAAAAATACACTTACTGAGCATACATATTTTTTATTTTTAACCCTTTCTTTTACTAAATTTCACTTCCACAATGTATGTATATACATCCGGAAGTGAAAGTGCCCCGCTGTCTCCTGTCATCCCTTTCTGTGTCTGGATCCGTGATAATCATGGATAGGTCACCTCGTGTGGTGTCTGTTCCTGTCCGTGGGGAAAAAAAGTAGGATCCCATGGACAGGAAAAATTACGTTATGTGAAACCAGCCTAAGGGGAATAATGAAAACAGTACAAAAACACACAAATACCAAATATGAAAATAAAAAAAAAAAACATACTTTAAATCACTCTTCTTTTGCCCCTTTAAAAATAAAGATATAAAAAAAAATACTAGTGGCATCCCCATTTTCAGAACAGTCTAATCTATCAAAATATAATTATAAATAACATAGGTAAACACTGTAAAGTAAAAAAGAAATAAAAATTGCCAAAATTTAATTTTTTTGGGGTCGCTGTAATACCACAAAAATGCTGTAACAAGTGATCAAAATGTCATACCTGTCCCAAAATGGACATGTTTGGAAACTAGAAAATAGTACTGATGATTAGAATCATATTGTGAAGTCATTGTTACACAAAATGTACACCCTAAAAACCATGACAAAATTGTGTTTTCAGTATTGCTCAACAGTTGGAATTTTCACCCTGTTTCACAGTACACTATGTGTTAAAATAAATGGTGCCATTTGAAAGTACAACTGTTCACACAAAAAAACACCATTTATGTGGACAGGAAAAGAAAAAAGTTATGGCTCTGGAAAGGAGGAGAAGAAAAACGAAAACATGGAGGCGTTAAATAAAACAGAGATTATGGTTTGAGGGCTCATTATTCCTTGCTAAAAGGAAGTTTCTACTAAAACTGCCAAATCCCACAACACACCCCTCAGGTTGCAAAGCTGCTAAAATGTTCACCAATACTTTAGTCATTGACGTATCATACGTGAACTGTGCCTCAGATCCACTATCCAATGATAGAATACAGATTCTATAGTCTACTGCCTTTCTAGCAAAGGGGTAGATGTACACTCATTTTCAATTAAACTCGTACTCCGCACCAGGTGAGGCTCCATGTTTTTGTGGGCCCTGGGCAAAGCAGTCTCCATGGGCGCCTTTAACACATACCACTGATTCATGGCTGTGGATATATAGTATAGAGGTCCTGGGTGGGCTGTATATATAATATTGAGCCTGTGCAGGGTTGCATATATAAAATATGGAGGCTGCTGGGCTGTGTATATAATATTGAAACTGCTAGACTGTATATATAATATAGAGGCTGTATATATTATATTATTTGGAGGCAACAGCAGCCAAGCAACAGCCTCCAAATAATATATACAGTCTAACACAGCCTCCAAATAATAAATATAGCCAAGCACAACCTTCATATTATATATACATCAAAGCACAGCCTCCATATTATATATAAAGCACAATATCGTAATACTATATACAGCACAGCAATAGTCTCCAGATAAATATATATATTGCCCAGCACAGCCTCCAAATAATATATACATCACCATCTCCATTTTATATACGCATCACATCCTCCATTTTATATATACAGCACAGCCTTCAATTTATATATACAGTCTCCAAATATACAGCCTCCATTTTATATACGCATCACAGCCTCCAAATAATATATACAGCACAGCCTCCATATTATATATACAGCACAGTCTCCATATAGCCCAGCAGCAGCTGCCAAAACCCAGCATCAACCTCTATATAGCCCAGTACTGCGTCCATATAACCTAGCACAGCCTCCATATAGCCCAGCAGCAGCCTCTCTAGCCCAGAACAGCCTCCATACAGCTCAGCTTAGCCCTATAGCCTGCAGTAGCCTCCATATAGTCCAGCAGCAGCCTCCTAAGCCCGCAGCAGCCTCCATATAGTCCAGCAGCAGCCTCCAAAGCTCAGAAGCAGCCTCTATAGCCCAGAACAGCCTCCAAATGGCTCAGCAGAGCCTCCATAGCCCACATCAGTCTCCATATAGTCCAGCAAAAGCCTCCATAGCCCAGAAGCAGCCTCTATAGCCCAGAACAGCCCCCATAGCCCACAGCAGCCTCCATATAGTCCAGCAACAGCCTCCACAGCCCAGAACAGCCCCCATAGCCCGCAGCAGACTCCCAACAGGCTCAGCACAGCCTCCATAGCCCGCAGCAGCCTCCATATAGTCCAGAAACAGCCTCCACAGCCCAGAAGCAGTCTATATAGCCCAGAACAGTCTCTATGGTCCAGAACAGCCTCCATAGCCCACAGCAGCCTCCAAATAGTCCAGCAACAGCCTCCAGATAATGTATAATATGGTTGTTCTCCTGCTACATCTGTCCCCTGGCCACATCTTGGTATATATAATCCCCATTGTGCTGCCTACAGTAAAAAAATAATTAATCATACTCGCCTTCCTTTCACTCCCCCGGGGCTGTATCCTTTTCAGATGCTTCCTGCGGTCTGTGCTTCCTTCCTGTATGGCTGCATCAGCGTGATGAGGTCACAGGGAGATGACTCATGCTGCTGCAGTCGGCAGAGGAGGAGGAGGGAAGCTCCCCTGCTCCCCAGAGCCAGCACATGACTAATTTGTGTTGCATGCAAATTAGCCATGTGCGCTGGCAGAGCTGCGGGAGCACTTAGCCGCTGGCTGAGTGCTCCTGATGGGCCCCTCTTGTCGGGGCTGCCTTTTCCTGATGGCCCCCTGACCATCAGGGCTGCATGTCCCTGATGGCCAGGGGGCCCCCCAGCTGCTCAGGCCCCAACACTTGCCCAGATACGCTGGCTGCTGACGCCGGCCCTGCTCAGCACCTTTGACAACAGTTAAGAAAATGGCATACACCTGCCTGCCACATCATAGCTAACCACAGATTGCACCCAATCCCAATGGGGTATTACATTATCCAAATTGTGAGCTATTCTCTGTGACCCATAACTGGACTGTATATACCAGACCAAATCACTACATAACATTACACCACAAAAAAAAATAAGATTACGCGTCTATTTTATATGCAAAAGTGAAAATACTTTATTCATTAACCCCCTTAGTGACGGAGCCAATTTCCACCTTAATAACCAGAACATTTTTTGTAATTCTGACCAGTGTCCCTTTATGAGGTAATAACTCTGGAACACTTCAACGGATCCTAGCGATTCTGAGTTTGTTTTTTCGTGACATATTGGGCTTCATGTTAGTGGTAAATTTAGGTCGATAATTTTTGCGTTTATTTGTGAATATAAAAAAAATTGGCAAATTTTCAGAATTTTCACATTTTTAATTTTTATTCTGTTAAACCGGAGAGTTATGTGAAACAAAATAGGTAATAAATAACATTTCCCACATGTCTACTTCACATCAGCACAATTTTGGAAAAAAAAACATTTTTTGGTTAGGAAGTTATAAGGGTTAAAAGTTCATCAGCAATTTTTAATTTTTCCTGCAAAATTTACAAAACCGTTTTTTAGTGACCACATCACATTTGAATTGACAGAAAACACCCAAAAGTGACACCATTCCAAAAACAGCACCCCTCAAGCTACTCAAAACCACATTACAGAAGATTATTAACCCTTCAGGTGCTTCACAGGAACTAAAGCAAAGTGTAAACAAAAAATGTTCTTTTAGCCTCAATTTTTTCATTTTCACATGAGCAACAGGATAAATTGCATCCGAAAATTTGTTGGGCAATTTCTCCTGAGTACATTGATACCTCATATGTGGTCATAAACCACTGTTTGGGTGCACGACAGGGTTCCGAAGGGAAGGAGCGCAATTTGACTTTTGGAGCTAATTTACCATTCAAAAAGTCAAATGGCGCTCCTTCCCTTTTGAGCCCTGCCGTGCGCCCAAACAGTGGTTTATGACTACATATGAGGTATCTGTGTACTCAGGAGAAATTGCCCAACAAATTTTAGGATGCATTTTATCCTCTTGCTCATGTGAAAATGAAAAAATTGAGGACAAAAGAAGATTTTTGTAAAAAAAAAAAAAAAGTACTTTTTCTTTTTTACGGATCAATTTGTGAAGCACCAGAGGGTTCAAAGTGCTCACTATGCATCTAGGTAAGTTCCTTGGGGTGTCTAGTTTCCAAAATGGGGTCACTTGTGGGGGAGCTCCAATGTTTAGGCACACAGGGGCTCTCCATACGCGACATGGTGTCCGCTTACAATTTGAATGGCAAATTAGCTCCAATTGTTAGCGGACACCATGTCACGTATGGAGAGCCCCTGTGTGCCTAAACATTGTAGCTCCCCCACAAGTGACCCCATTTTGGAAACTAGACCCCCCCCACCAAGTAACTTACCTAGATGGGTGGTGAGCACTTTGAACCCCCAGGTGCTTCACAAATGAATTTGTAAAAATGAAAAAAGAAAATTTTTGTGGCAAAGAAAGTACTTTTTCATTTTTACGGATCAATTTGTGAAGCACTTGGGGTTTTAAATTGCTCACTATGCATCTAAATAAGTTCCTTGGGGTGTCTAGTTTCCAAAATGCGGTCACTTGTCGGGGAGCTCCAATGTTTGGGCACACAGGGGTTCGCCTTACACGACATGGTATCCACTTACAATTCCAATTGTTAGCGGACACCATGTCACGTATGGAGAGCCCCTATGTGCCTAAATATTGGGGCTCCCCCACAAGTGACCCCATTTTGTAAACTAGACGCCCCAAGGAACTTATCTAGATGCATAGTGAGCACTTTCAACCCCCAGGTGCTTCACAAACTGATCCGTAAAAATTAAAAAGTACTTTTTTTCACAAAAATCTTTTTTTTCCTTTTTACGGACTAATTTGTGAAGCACTTGGGGGTTGAAAGTGCTCCCTATGCATCTAGATCTTTTCCTTGGGGGGGGGGGTCTAGGTTCCAAAATGGGGTCACTTCTGGGGGAGCTCCAATGATTAGGCACACCGGGGCTCTCCATATGCGACATGGTGTCCGCTAACAATTTGAATGGAAGATTAGCTCAAATAGTTAGCGGACACCATGTCGCTTATGGGGAGCCCCTATGTGCCTAAACATTGGAGCTCCCACACAAGTGACCCCATTTTGGAAACTAGACGCCTCAAGGATTATATCTAGGGGTGTAGTGAGCATTTGGAACCTACAGCTACTTCACAGAATTTGATAACGTCATATTGAACATTTTCTTGTTTTCACACAATGTCTCACTTTTAGAGCATGTGCACAAGATACGGAGACACCGTGTCCTGGTTGTCTCCTCTCCTGCATTTTTTTTAGTATTTCTTTAGGGTCATTCCATGTCAAGTGATCCAAAAATGAATATTTTTTTTCCCTGACGTCCTCAGATTTTTAAAAAATTTTTTCTATATGAAGAACAACTTTAGTTAATTACAAAAAAAAGTTTTGAATTTTTTTCTTTATCAGTTAATTTTTTACAGATTTTTAAAGTTTTAAAAAAGTGCGAATTTTGGCCTGGTATGGCTTTACATTTTCTATCATATCTCTGACTAGAAATAAGATAGAGAAACAAAATAAACACCAATCTACTAAGAACTGTCCAGGCTTTCACCAGATATGTCACAAGAGGATCTTTGTTAATATTTTACCCATGTGATCGCAAGCGCAAAACTTCAAAACGCTTTTCCGAAAAATCGGCGCGCTTTAAATATTTCAAAAACTGCCCATGTGTCTGATATGCTCTTAGCTACATCTGTACCAAATTTCGAGTTGGGATCGCGATGGGATCATATTTTAAAATATTTTAATATTAATAGCGTCAATGGGTCATTCTATATCAAGTGATCTAAATATGAATATTTTTTTTACCTGACGTCTTTAGATTTTTTTTTAATTCTTTTTCTTTATGAAGTACAACTTTAGTTAATTACAAAATAAAAGTTTAGAATTTTTTTCTTCATCAGTTAATTTTTTACAGATTTTTAAATTTAAAAAAAGGGTGAATTTTGGCCTGGTATGACTTTACATTTTTTTTTTTTTATCTCAGGCTAGAAATAAGATAATGAAGTGGGAGAGGCATTATTTTACTCAAAACGGTAACAGTTTTCGTTTGATATGTTACAAGACTGTTTCTTTATATCAAATTCAAACTATTGACGGGCAATTGTGAAAAAATGACTGATTGTGTTCTTGGTTATATTTGTGCAGAGATTCAACTTGGGACCTGTCAAATTTATATATTTTTTATTTTATGGTTGTATGAGTTATCACAACTTATGGAATAAAACATTTATATGCAAACAAAAAAGAAACACAAAAACAAATCCCATAAGTGCCAGGATAAATACATCTTAATCATCAGAACACAACGCTCAGCATTTTCAACTTGAATGTATTGAACAAACCAAAAGAAGAAAGGTGATCATATCCTCAAGTTTGATTAAACAAGATTAAAAGAACCAAAAATGTTAACCCCTATTTATACATATAAATTTGTTTTCTATTCTATCACTAAACATGTGATTTATGAAGTGTTTAATAAGAATAGTACAGTAGTTAAATCATCGTTCTATAAATTATGAACTAATCAAACAATTAATAGTATGTTTTTAAAGTGGCATTTTATCAATTTGTAAACAAAAGAAAAGTACCGTGTATAAACAACTGGGATCCGGCCAGAAAAATGGTGAAAAATTACAATCAATTTATTTAGATTTCCATTACAGACAAGTGCATACAATTACATTTAAAAACAATTAAAATTTTGTGCAACCACAAAAAATTGCAGACCAACCGTAGCCAAATTACAATTAGGATAGTGAAAAATCACATATCAAATACATGTGCAGTGTGGACAATGGAGCTGTTTATAGGGGTATTGGGGTAACCCAATTCTAGGAGAAATGAACAATTGCAGCAATTTCAGAAGAGAAAAAATGAGCTGACTGGTTCCCCTAACCCCGTAAAGCTCACAATATGTATGATAAAATTTACGGAATGGATCGCCAATACAAGGTGTATATAGCAATGTTTAATTAGTGGATAACTAGCCAGACCCTGCTTAAATGCCTGAATGGTTACTCAAATTCCCCCAAATAAAGGAATGGAGCAGTTTGGTTGAAAGATTCCCTGGAGAGAGAGAACCGGAATATGAACAGGCAAGGCAGGGGGATCTGACCTGTGGAATAAAGAAAGGATAAGATAAATACAACCTGAGTATTGGCAGATCCGATCAGATCCCGTGAAAGTGTGTCCACCTGCTGAGGCTACGGGATGTAAGGCCCGTGTCACCCGACGCGTATCGCCGTCCTTACGGCGGCTTCATCAAAGGGGCAGGAGCGCATTTTATCAATTTGTCCCTTCTAGTGGGTGAAATGTAATCTTGTCCATAAACGCTTACTAGCAATCGCCATTTCCTTGTGTGTCAAAGAGTATGTCCGGCCTGTCATGGTGTTAGGCTCCGCCTGAGTTAATATCTGATTTTTGTGCACTTTTAAAATGTCTGGCTTTCTTGGATACACAAAAGATGGCGCTGGACCAGAAGGATGCAATAAAGTCAATTCTACTTCTTCATTTTCACAATCTTTGGAGAGTACAGTAGCCAGCCACCAGCGCCAATCATATTCATATTTTTTCAAAAGGATTGCAACAGTGTCTATGATAAAATGCTGTTTCTTGAGAAGTAGCAGCCATTGCTGTGTGGGAAAAATACAGTTAATATTAAGTAAGGAAGATAGGTAATAAAAATAAAGATTTCCAGTACACTTGAGATAGAACTGTATTACTATAAAGTGAGTTTTAGGGCTAGTGCGCACAGTTTTTTCTGTCTGCAGATACACGCTGCAGTTTTGGCAGCTTGTTTTTCTACCAAGTTTTTACCACATATGCGTTAGTTTTTTTTAATCGCTAGTGAAAAAAATGGCAGCTTTTTTATATAAATGATAAATGCTGCGTTTATTGCAGCGATTAAAAAGTAGTTCAAGCTGTGATTTACTCACTCTTGAGTGTTTCCAAAAACACTGCATGTGGTGAACCCCCTAGAAATCAATGGGGCTGTTTTTCTGAATGATGATCCCTAAGAATAGCACTGTGTGTATTGGCCCTTAATAATAAAAGCATTAAACTATTAATATATTTACTCACCCATATTTTAGTACACAGCCTTGATGGCTTTGTACAGACTATTGTTTGTTCAGGAGTGAAGATGTCCAGACATGTCAGGACATGAAAGGTCTGAACGAGCTGTCTTACTTCCTGAATGCAGTGGGTAGACACTTAACATGATTGACAGAGCTGCTGGCCTATCATCTGCTCTGCATTCACTGTCTATCCCTGTGCTTTCTCAGGTTGAGCCCTAACAAAGCTTTTTCCTATATGTCCCCTCCTGCTTCTAAGCTGTAACATATCAAAATAATACACTAATGTCTAAAAATAATGGATTTGATAAATATAGACCCCACGCTTTTAGACCACAGGTTGAACAGATCTGAATTCAAGATTTTTGAATTGACACTATAATAGTTAAATATTTTAAAATATGATCCCATCACAATCCCAACTTGAAATTTGGTACAGATGTGGCTAAGAGCATAAAAGACACATGGGCAATTTTGGAAAATGTTTATTAAAACGTTTTTTCGGAAATGCGTTTCAAAATGTTGCGTTTGCGTTCGCATGGGTAAAAAATTTAAATTAACAAATATACTCTTGTGACATATCTGGTGAAAGCCTGGACAGTTCTGAGTAGAATGGTGTTTATTTTGTTTCTCTATCTTATTTCTAGCCCAAGATAAAAAAATGTAAAGTCATACCAGGCCAAAATTCACACTTTTTTTAAACTTAAAAAAAATTAACTGATGAAGAAAAAAATTCTAAACTTTTAATTTGTAATTAACTAAAGTAGTACTTCATAAAGGAAAAAAAATATAAAAAATCTAAAGACGTCAGATAAAAAAAATATTCATATTTAGATCACTTGATATGGAATGACCCATTGACGCTATTAATAGTAAAATATTTTAAAATATGATCCCATCGCGATCCCAACTTGAAATTTGGTACAGATGTGGCTAAGAGCAAAGCAGACACATGGGCAGTTTTTGAAATATTTAAAGCGCGCCAATTTTTCGGAAATGCGTTTTAAAGTTTTGCACTTGCGATCACATGGGTAAAATATTAACAAAGATCCTCTTGTGACATATCCGGTGAAAGCCTGTATAGTTCTGAGTAGATTGGTGTTTATTTTGTCTCTCTATCTTATTCCTAGCCTTAGTTATGAGGAGAAACGTAAAGGCAGGCAACAGCGAAATTCGCACTTTTTCCAAACTTTGAAAATCATTTAAAAAAAAAATAAAATTTTTTTTTAAGTTTTCTCTTCACATTTTGCATTGTCTGACATGCTATTATCAAATAACAAAATCTCAAAAGAATTAAAAATATAGAGGTAATAATCATTGGTTCACTTGACATGGAACGACCCTTTATTAAATAAAATAAAAAAAAAGACGACGTGGGGCTTCGCCATATTTTTGGTCCAGCCAGGTACAGCAGGTAGCTACGGGCTGCCACCAACCCCTTCTGCCTAGATTTACCTGGCTGGAAACCAAAAATATGGGAAAGCCCTTTTTTTTTTAAATTATTTCTTGAAATGATTAAAAAAAAATGGCATGGGCTTCGCCACATTTTTGGGCCAGCAAGGTACAACTAGGCAGCTGGGGGCTGGAATCCTCCGCGCAGGGAGGCCCAATCTTTCTGGGCCCCCCCGCTGCGAGTTGTAGCCCGCAGCCACCCCAGAAAATGGCGCATTCATAGAAACACCATTTTCTAGCGCTGTATCCAGCTCTTCCAGCTGCCGTGTAGCGGTGGCAGACTGGGTAATAAAGGGTTAATGCCAGCTTTTTGGCAGCTGGCACCAAGCATGAGACTTATAACGTCTGGCCAATATTAGACCGGACCATTAGGAATCTCTAGTAAATTGTAAAGAAGATACAACACAGAGAAAAATATTTTTATTGGGAAAAAAAAAACACAAACACATATTTAGACCCCATTTTTATTACTGTGACGTCCGACATAGTCCAGTGGGAAGGTCCAACGTAGTCCAGAGGGAGGTCCCGTGACGATTCTCATTCAGATGATCTGAAGTTAACCTCTTTGTGACCACACAGGGGGTTAACTGCAGTTCTGGTAACCCCTTGTGACCACACAGGGATGATGATCTGCAGTTAACCACAAAGAGGTTAACTGCAGATCTGGTAACCCCTTGTGACCACACAGGGATGATGATCTGCAGTTAACCACAAAGGGTTAACTGCAGATCATCATCCCTGTGTGGTCACAAGGGGTTACCAGATCTGCAGTTAACCTCTTTGTGACCACACAGGGATGATGATCTGCAGTTAACCCCTGTGTGGTCAATCAGGGGTTAACTGCAGATCTTCATCCCTGTGTGGTCATTCAGGGGTTAACTGATCTGCAGTTAACCCCTGTGTTACAATACAGGGGTGATCTGCATACAGTTAACCCCTGAGTGACCACACAGGGGTTAACTGCAGATCATTATCCCTGTGTGGTCATTCAGGGGTTAACTCTGCCTCTGTCCTGGTGCACGCACACAGAGCAGAGGCGCCAGGACAGAGGCAGAGAGAAGAAGCAGAGGATGGCCGGGACCGATGGCAGGGGAGTATGAGAGGCAGGGAAGGGGGTAGCTGGGCAGGAGGGGTGCCCAGAGGAATGAGGACTGGGGGGGTTAGGGAAAACTCCATCCGATCTGACGTTTGATCAGATCGGATGGAGTTAATGGAGGAGGCGTGGGGAGGGTAGTAACTGCGGAGGGGGTCAGGCAGGAGGGGGAATGACATTGGGGGGGCACTGAAGAAACCCCCAGGGAAGGCATCTCCATGCGATCTGACCTGTCAGATCGCATGGAGATGCAGCGGAGGCGGCGGGTTTTACCGCCGGCCGCTGACATTTTGAGATGTTGCGGGGGAGGGATGGGATGGGGGGGATGATCCCCGGTACTGGGGCTCTTGGGGCAGTGAGGGGGTTAATGCTTTCACTTTGATCCAACATGTATTTTCATGTCGGATCAAAGTAAAAGTACTTTTTACCGGCTCTTACATTTTTTGTAATGTGATGACCGGTAAACGGTGCTTACCGGTCATTACATTACTGGTGCCGGTTAGGCTGCCTTCAGATTTGCAGATGCCTCCGCAGCGTTTTGCGGAGGCATCTACAAGCATCTGCATGCAGACGGCAGCCCCTATGTTTATAATGGAGCGCACGGCGGTCTGCAGATGCTTGCAGATCGCCGTGCGCACCCATTCACTCCTATATGTGATCTGTGCGCAGGCGGATGCCTGCGTACAGATCACACACTCTTGTCCGCACCAGGGACGCGACATGCTGCGTCCCGGGTGCGGACGCGGGACACCTGAAGGAGCAGATATGGTCCGCATCTGCACCCGAACGCAGCAAACGCTGCCAAACGCAGGCACTATGCGTTCCTATGTTAAACATAGGAACGCAGTGCGCATGCGTTTGAATGCGTATGGGAACGCAGCATAAGCTGCGTTCACATACGCAAATGTGAAGGCAGCCTTAAACACCAGCTGATTCCTAATCTCTAGGGCAGTGATGGCGAACTCCAGGCCTCGAGTGCCACACACAGTCCAGGTTTTCAGGATTTCCATTGCATTTGACAGTAGGCAATCAAATTATCAACTGTCAAACTCTAAGGAAATCCTGAAAACCTGGACTGTGTGTGGCACTCGAGGCTTGGAGTTCGCCATCACTGCTCTAGGGTCTCGGCTACGCCCGGTAGCTGAAATCCCGGAGACTTTAGCTCCAGGGGCTGCGCACCTGGGCTTATTCCTGCCTTACGTCTACAGACATCGGCTAGGCATAAGTACCGTATATACTCGTGTATAAGCCGAGTTTTTCAGCCCAAAAATTGGGCTGAAAAGTCCCCCCCTCGGCTTATACATGGGTCATACGGTATGCTGTGGGGGGGGGGGTGTGACCGGGGGCTGGAGGAGGCAGGAGGGGGCCGCGGTGACCGCAGGCGGTCACGTGGGGCCGCCTCATTAGTGCAATGAATATGCACGGCATCCCCCCGTCCATCAGCGGCGGGGGGATGCCGTGCATATTGCACTACACAGCCCCCCCTCCTTAATATGGGTCCCCCAGAGTAATAAACAGCTCCCCCTCCTTATGTACCCCCCAGGCTGCGGCAGCTGTCAAAATAACAAACACTTTATACATCACCTTCCGGCGCAGCTACTCCGGTCCTCCGCTACTCCGGTCCTCCGCTCCTCCGCTCGCCGGCTTCTTCTTCCTGCTTGTGCCGGTGTCATGTGACCGGGCGCAGGAGATGACGTCATTTCCTGCGCGCGGTCACTGAAGTCGGCACAAGAAGAAGAAGAAGCCGAGGAGCGGGAGGAACCGGAGTAGCTGCGCCGGAAGGTGATGTATAAAGTGTTTGTTATTTTGACAGCTGCCGCAGCCCGGGGGGGACATAAGGAGGAGGGGGGCTGTATACTACCACTGGGGCTGTATATACCTCTGGGGCTGCTGTATACTACCACTGGGGCTGTATATACCTGTGGGGCTGCTGTATACTACCACTGGGGCTGTATATACCTCTGGGGCTGCTGTATACTACACTGGGGCTGTATATACCTCTGGGGCTGCTGGATACTACCACTGGGGCTGTATATACCTGTGGGGCTGCTGTATACTACCACTTGGGCTGTATATACCTCTGGGGCTGCTGTATACTACACTGGGGCTGTATATACCTCTGGGGCTGCTGTATACTACCACTGGGGCTGTATATACCTGTGGGGCTGCTGGATACTACCACTGGGGCTGTATATACCTCTGGGGCTGCTGTATACTACCACTGGGGCTGTATATACTTCTGGGGCTGCTGTATACTACCACTGGGGCTGTATATACCTCTGGGGCTGCCGTATACTACCACTGGGGCTGTATATACCTCTGGGGCTGCTGGATACTACCACTGGGGCTGTATATACCTCTGGGGCTGCTGTATACTACCACTGGGGCTGTATATACTTCTGGGGCTGCTGTATAATACCACTGGGGCTGTATATACCTCTGGGGCTGCTGTATACTACCACTGGGGCTGTATATACCTCTGGGGCTGCTGGATACTACCACTGGGGCTGTATATACCTGTGGGGCTGCTGTATACTACCACTGGGGCTGTATATACCTCTGTGGCTGCTGGATGCTACCACTGGGGCTGTATATACCTCTGGGGCTGCTGTATACTACCACTGGGGCTGTATTACCTCTGAGGCTGCTGTATACTACCTCTGAGGCTGCTGTATACTACCTCTGGGGCTGCTGTATACTACCTCTGGGGCTGCTGTATACTACCTCTGGGGCTGCTGTATACTACCTCTGGGGCTGCTGTATACTACCACTGGGGCTGCTGTATACTACCACTGGGGCTGCTGTATACTACCACTGGGGCTGCTGTATACTACCTCTGGGGATGCTGTATACTACCAATGGGGCTGCTGTGTATACCTCTGGGGCTGCTGTATATTACTACTGGAGCTGCTGCTGTATATACCACTGGGGCTGCTGCTGTATACTACCACTGGGGCTGCTGCTGTATACTACCACTGGGTCTGCTGCTGTATACCTCTGGGGCTGCTGTATACCACACTGCTGGGGGCTGTATACCTGTGCTGGGGTCCACCCTCGGCTTATACACGAGTCAATAGGTTTTCCCAGGTTTTGGGGGCAAAAGTAGGGGGGTCTGCTTATACACGGGTCGGCTTATACACGAGTATATACGGTACTCTTTTTTTTTTTTTTTTTTTTTTTCCCCGATGTCTGTAGAGGTAAGGCCGTCGTTATCAGGTTAAGATCAGGATAGTGCAAGGCTCGCTCAGACAACTTGTCAGAAAAAGTTGCAGTTCCAAGGATGTGAACAATGTATGTGTTGCATACGGTGCACACTTGGTGCCACAAAAACAATTTAATACACTTTTATAAGAATACAAGTGTATGACAAAATATATGCAGTCAAGTTCCTCAAAAAATTGTATGCCGACACAAAAGATATTGCCTATTGATCATTGATACAACAATTTCACCACTCAGTATTCAGCAAGATGTATACTAAAACAGGGGTCTCAAACACGCGGCCCCCGGGCCGCATACGGCCCGCCAGGCTGATTGATGCGGCCCGGGGACACACTGTGCAGCCCTCTATTAGCGGCCGCCGGCTGCACTTTCACTTTGCTCTCGCCGGCGGCCGCACTTTTATACTGCCCTGCCTGCAGCCGCACTGTTGCAATGCCCCCGCCAGCGGCCTCACGCACACCTTCACTTACCCCCGCCGTAGTGCTTCTGCCGCCGGCCTCATTTCCACATTAGAGACGCCGCCTTTGATTGCTTCTCCCTGACCACCGCCAGGGAGAAGCAATCGATGGCTGCTTTCATCCCTAGCTCAGCAGCGGTGACGTCAGCTGCTTTGCCCGCGGGTGCAGCCGAGGGCACAAGACAGAGCATAGGCCAGGTCAGAACGTATGTGTGTGTGTGTATATGTATGTATGTATGTGTATGTGTGTGTGTGTCTGTGTGTGTTTGATGATGATGGCTGTGTGTGACTAATGATGGCTGTGTATGTGTGCGTGTGACTGAGGATGATCATGGCTGTGTATGCGTGCGTGTGACTGAGGATGATCATGGCTGTGTATGTGTGCGTGTGACTGAGGATGATCATGGCTGTGTATGTGTGCGTGTGACAGGATGATCATGGCTGTGTATGTGTGCGTGTGACTGAGGATGATCATGGCTCTGTATGTGTGCGTGTGACAGGATGATCATGGCTGTGTATGCGTGTGTGACTGAGGATGATCATGGCTGTGTATGTGTGCGTGTGACAGGATGATCATGGCTGTGTATGTGTGCGTGTGACTGAGGATGATCATGGCTGTGTATGCGTGCGTGTGACTGAGGATGATCATGGCTGTGTATGTGTGCGTGTGACTGAGGATGATCATGGCTGTGTATGTGTGCGTGTGACTGAGGATGATCATGGCTGTGTAGTGTGCGTGACTGAGGATGATCATGGCTGTGTATGCGTGCGTGTGACAGGATGATCATGGCTGTGTATGCATGCGTGTGACAGGATGATCATGGCTGTGTATGTGTGTATGTGACTGAGGATCATGGCTGTGTATGCGTGCGTTTGACTGATGATGATCATGGCTGTGTATGCGTGCGTGTGACAGGATGATCATGGCTGTGTATTCGTGCGTGTGACAGGATGATCATGGCTGTGTATGTGTGCGTGTGACAGGATGATCATGGTTATGTATGCGTGCGTGTGACTGAGGATGATCATGGCTGTGCATGTGTGCGTGTGACTGAGGATGATCATGGCTGTGTATGTGTGCGTGTGACTGAGGATGATCATGGCTGTGTATGCGTGCGTGTGACAGGATGATCATGGCTGTGTATGCGTGCGTGTGTGACTGAGGATGATCATGGCTGTGTATGCGACTGAGGATGATCATGGCTGTGTATGCGTGCGTGTGACAGGATGATCATGGCTGTGTATGTGTGCGTTTGCCTGAGGATCATGGCTGTGTATGTGTGCGTGTGACTGAGGATGATCATGGCTGTGTATGCGTGCGTGTGACTGAGGATGATCATGGCTGTGTATGTGTGCGTGTGACTGAGGATGATCATGGCTGTGTATGTGCGCGTGTGACTGAGGATGATCATGGCTGTGTATGTGTGCGTGTGACTGATGATCATGGCTGTGTATGCGTGCGTGTGACAGGATGATCATGGCTGTGTATGTGTGTGTTTGACTGATGATCATGGCTGTGTATGTGTGCGTGTGACTGATGATGATCATGGCTGTGTATGTGTGACTGATTATGATCATGGCTGTGTATGTGTGTGTGTGTTTGTGTGAATGATGATGATGGCTGTGCATGTCTGTGACTGGTGATGGTGATGCCAGTGGTGGCTGTGTGTGAGTGATGATGATAATTGGCGGCGGTGATGGCTGTGTGTGACTGATGATGACGGCGGTGGTAGCTGTGTGTGTATGATGATGGTGGTGGCTGTGTGTGTGTATGATGATGGTGGCTGTGTGTGCTTGTATGATGATGGTGCCTGTGTGTGTATGATGATGATAAATAATTTTGATGATGATGGTGACTGAAAGACAGACTCTTTCGCCCACCCACCTCAGCACCTTCCTCCCACCCACCTCAGCATCTCTCGCCCACCGACCTCAGTCTTCCGACTGCTGCAGGTGACCTGAGGGGGTCTCAGAATCCCGCCCTGTCACTGCTGTGGAGGGCAAGCGAGGCCCTGAGAGCAGTGAGGAGTTGCTACCGGATGTCATCAGGGGAAGATCCCGCGGCGGAGGACCAGGCAGCTCATCGCTGGCGCCGGTATGATACTGTAATTTAAGTGGCGATTACCGGGCCCAGCAGGGGCACAGCAGCACAGACAGTGAGGCAGGGTCCAGGCACTGAAGGTGTGCACTGGGCTCTGTGTGCGCTGTGGGCTCTGTGGGCTCTGTGCTCACAGTCCCATGAGCTCTGTGACCAGGATGGGGATATTACTTCAAGAAGGGGATCAGGATGGGGACATTACTACATGACGAGGACCAGGATGGGATATTACTTCAAGAAGGGGATCAGGATGGGGACATTACTACAAGAAGAGGATCAGGATGGGGACATTACTACAAGATGAGGATCAGGATGGGGACATTACTACAAGAAGAGGATCAGGATGGGGACATTAGTACAAGAAGAGGATCAGGATGGGGACATTAGTACAAGAAGGGGATCAGGATGGGGACATTAGTACAAGAGGGGATCAGGATGGGACATTACTACAAGAAGAGGATCAGGATGGGGACATTAGTACAAGAGGGGGACCAGGATGGGGACATTACTACAAGATGAGGACCAGGATGGGGACATTAGTACAAGAAGAGGACCAGGATGGGGACATTACTACAAGAAGAGGACCAGGATGGGGACATTAGTACAAGAAGGGGATCAGGATGGGGACATTACTACAAGAAGGGGATCAGGATGGGACATTACTACAAGAAGGGGATCAGGATGGGACATTAGTACAAGAGGGGGACCAGGATGGGGACATTACTGCAAGAAGGGGATCAGGATGGGGACATTACTACAAGAAGAGGACTAGGATGGGGACATTAGTACAAGAAGAGGGTCAGAATGGTCGACATTAATATACGATGGGGACCAGTATGGGGACATTACTACATGAGGGGGACCAGGATGGATGACATTAATATTTGATGGGGACAGTCCTACAAGAAGGGGACCAGGATGGGGACATTCCTACATAAAGGAGATTAGGGTGGGGACATTCCTACAAGAAGATCAGGATTTGGGCATTACTACATTGAGCAAAAAATTCTGGTGTTGCTAAAATGTCACTTAGTTCTACAATGAATGCGGCCCCCCTATATAAATTTTTTCTATGTGCGGTCCACCAGCCTAGCCGAGTTTGAGACCCCTGTACTAAAACATAGAATGTAACAGTAGATGCACTACCTGTTGCTAGTAATCCTTTTATCTGTTTGACACCTGAGAATAACCTCTTTTCTCCAGTGAGATATTTTATGTGCTTATAACCGTGTAGCAATGTTATGGTAAGTATATACACTACCAAGGAGCACAGGAGTATCTACACAGGGTTTATTTGTATAGTATAATTATAGCATCCCCAGTGGTAGTATATAGCATCCCCAGCAGCCCCAGTGGTAGTATATAGCATCCCCAGCAGCCCCAGTGGTAGTATATAGCATCCCCAGCAGCCCCAGTGGTAGTATATAGCAGCCCCAGCAGCCCCAGTGGTAGTATACAGCAGCCCCAGTGGTAGTATATAGCATCCCCAGCAGCCCCAGTGGTACTATATAGCATCCCCAGTGGTAGTATATAGCATCCCCAGCAGCCCCAGTGGTAGTATATAGCATCCCCAGCAGCCCCAGTGGTAGTATATAGCAGCCCCAGCAGCCCCAGTGGTAGTATACAGCAGCCCCAGTGGTAGTATACAGCAGCCCCAGTGGTAGTATATAGCATCCCCAGTGGTACTATATAGCATCCCCAGTGGTAGTATATAGCATCCCCAGCAGCCCCAGTGGTAGTATATAGCATCCCCAGCAGCCCCAGTGGTAGTATATAGCAGCCCCAGCAGCCCCAGTGGTAGTATACAGCAGCCCCAGTGGTAGTATATAGCATCCCCAGCAGCCCCAGTGGTACTATATAGCATCCCCAGTGGTAGTATATAGCATCCCCAGCAGCCCCAGTGGTAGTATATAGCATCCCCAGCAGCCCCAGTGGTAGTATATAGCATCCCCAGCAGCCCCAGTGGTAGTATATAGCAGCCCCAGCAGCCCCAGTGGTAGTATACAGCAGCCCCAGTGGTAGTATACAGCAGCCCCAGTGGTAGTATATAGCATCCCAGCAGCCCCAGTGGTAGTATATAGGAGCCCCAGCAGCCCCAGTGGTAGTATACAGGAGCCCTAGTGGTAGTATACAGGAGCCCAAGCAGCCCCAGTGGTAGTATACATCAGCCCCAGATGTATATACAGCCCCAGAGGTAGTATACAGCCCCAGTGGTAGTATACATCAGCCCCAGAGGTATATGCAGCCAAAGTGGTAGTATACAGGAGCCCAAGCAGCCCCAGTGGTAGTATACATCAGCCCCAGATGTATATACAGCCCCAGTGGTAGTATACAGCCCCAGTGGTAGTATACATCAGCCCCAGTGGTAGTATACAGGAGCCCAAGCAGCCCCAGTGGTAGTATACAGCCCCAGTGGTAGTATACATCAGCCCCAGAGGTATATGCAGCCCCAGTGGTAGTATACAGCCCCAGTGGTACTATCCAGCAGCCCCAGAGGTATATACAGCCCCAGTATTAATAAACAGCCCCCCCCCTCCTTATCATGGCCCCCAGGCTGCGGCAGCTGTCAAAATAACAAACAGTTTATACATCACCTTCCGACGCAGCTCTGCGCTCCTCCGGTCCTCCGCTCGCGGCTTCTTCTTTCTTCTTGTGCCGACTTCTGTGACCGCGCGCAGGAAATGACGTCATCTCCTGCGCCCGGTCACATGACACCGGCACAAGAAGAAAGAAGAAGCCGCGAGCGGAGGACCGGAGGAGCGCAGAGCTGCGTCGGAAGGTGATGTATAAACTGTTTGTTATTTTGACAGCTGCCGCAGCCTGGGGGGCCATGATAAGGAGGGGGGGGCTGTTTATTAATACTGGGGGACCCATATTAAGGAGGGGGCTGTGCAGTGCAATATGCACGGCATCCCCCGCCGTTGATGGACGGGGGGATGCCGTGCATATTCATTGCACTAATGAGGCGGCCCCACGTGACCGCCTGCGGTCACCGCGGCCCCCTCCTGCCTCCTCCAGCTCCCGGTCACAGCCCCCCCCCACAGCATTACCGTATAGACCCGTGTATAAGCCGAGGGGGGGACTTTTCAGCCCAATTTGTGGGCTGAAAAACTCGGCTTATACACGAGTATATACGGTAGTTATAATTATAAATCACTTTACTCCCAACTCCAAGTTGGTATAGTGCATATTCACTTATTCAATACTTATTACTGGACAGTTTTACTTACAGCATCAATAATACCTTATTGCACATTGCCCATTTCATTTTATGACCTATATCCATAGCCAGGGGATATACTGCTTCTCATCCAATATCCTGCCACCCATATGTATATTTATACTAAAGTAATGGCACTAATAGTGAGATCCCTACACCAGATATTAGTGAGGGGTTTGGTGCTTAAAGAAATAAATTCCTGTGTGGAATTATCTTAATGTTTTACCTCTGCACCGCAGCACTGCTCACACGTTCTTAGTCTCTGCAAGACGCGCGCCCTTATGCGCATTTCGGCATTCATTCGTCCAGGGGGCAACAGAAGGCTCACCAAACCATCTTATCCCATCCAGAGACTTTCCTCTTCCTTTACATCTCTTCCTTTTATCTGAAAATAAGCAGATGATATACTCAGTTCTGGGAAAAATTCAATCCACAACATCTTAACCTCTGTTCTCAAATATAGAACTGGCCTATAGGGCATTTCTTTGACCTTACAGGTATGTTCACACACAAGGTTTTGCTGCATTTTTGGGGTCAGGTTTTGCCTTTGTTTTATGCTAATCTATGGTAATCTAATATTGTGATTTTCGTTTCCAGCAGTTTTGCTGCGTTTTTGAAAGAATGAGCATGTCAATTCTTTTCTGTGTTTTTGCTATAGTTTCTATGGAAAATCTGCAGCAAAAACACATCAAACCTGGCAATAAATCAGGAGAAAAAATCAACCCCTAGGATTTGCTGCAGATCTGTTCACACCAAAAAACCAACGTGTGTGGACATAGCATATAGTAGGAAAAGGATAGGTTGAATGGAAATAAAAATGGTCATCAAACGTAATTGCATTAAACTCGATTCAAACTTTTTGCAGAGTACTGGTAATATTGGATTCTCCTTGTGTACCTTGTCGGTTCTCTTCAGTCTCTAGGTGTTAGTATCCTTGACGTGGTACTAGTTGCTAGCAGGCCTGTGGAGTCAGTAAGCCAAACCTCCAGCTCCTCAATTTTCCTGAATCCGACTTCCTCATATGTGGCGCACAGTGGCGCACCCAAGGGGGGGGAGCCTATGTGTCTGGACACCCCCTTGGACGGCCCTGAGAAGCTGGGGGGGTCCACCGCCGCCCGGTACTATTTTGTCTAGGCCTGTATGCGGTGCGGTACGGTGCTTATTCTTTATCACTTTCAGTCCCTGACTCTGCCGCCACTTCCGCCGCCCTATGTGCGTTCCACACACTAGGAATGCATACCAGAGAGGGTCCTCGCTACTCCGCCCCCTCACATCCTCTTCCTGCGGCAGTGTGAAACGCACACACAGAAGAGGGACTCATTCCTGTCAGTGACCCCCTCCTCTCCTCTCATCCACAGACCACAGGTACAGGTATTAAGCATTAATTAGGTATTCAAATTTACAAAAATCGCTTGGCTTTTAGGGGGGCTTCGCTCTTCCAAACCCCCCACCGGGGGCTTTGCCCCTCGAACCCTGCTGGGGGGTTACACCCCCCTTTCATGGCCGGTGTGTGTTTCTTGGACCCCTACCCTGGGAAATTTCTGGGTGCGCCAATGGTGGCGCATGTGTGATAAATTCACTGTAGTACAATAGTAACTTCAAGCTTTTCAGCACCATTATGATGCAATAATAAATCTGTTGAGAATAAAATATATTTGTGGAATACAACTTCAGAATATAAACTTATAGAATCTGTAAATAAGCAAAACACTATGCAGTTAGTAGGAACTAACTTATACCCAATTGATGTTTCTGGAATCTGGACTCCACAGTCTTGGTTGCTAGTGATATTACAGAATGTGCATTAGAAAAGTTGTTCAGGCAACATTCCCCATCATTATGAATGACTGACTTGTTGGCTTGCAATGGTTTCAGGAGTTATTGACTTGGACCATTGTCTTGCACCACAATCATGGTGTTCAGTAGGTCTCTAGTATGTTGTGAGCTGGGCTACAATATAATTCCCTGTGAATAAATACAATGAATAATAACTCTGCTTTATAAGTGAAGGTCTAGTCCACACTAAATCTTTTGTAGCAGTAATCCGTCCTATATATCCATCCTACATCATATACACTGTGCTTTACAAACCCTCTGGAACAAATATTTGTTGCAAAATGTTTTGTAATGTGCCATTATGTATGGAAAAGCTCAGGTGAAGCTTTAGCTTCATTGCCACTTTAAAGTGAGGAGGTTAATTCCTGGGCCATAGCACAAGCCTCTTATGTGTGACGCAGGAGCTAATCACTAGTCCCTGTCTCAGTACTTGCCCTAAATGTGTCAAGAGTTTTACTCATCCTGTAGTCAGGTTTAATCAGCTTTTCCACATTATATCTCTATAGTAAAGGCACGATTTTAAAATGGATTGAAATAATCTAATATAGACCCTAGGTTTATCCCTGTAGTGTAACACAAATCATTTCCGTTGGGAAGTCCTAATTAAAATGCTTTGGTTTCTTGTAAAGCTGTCAAAACTGCCAAAATTGTTTATCCAGTGTGTCAAGATGAATTGTCTTGACTCTTAACCCCACAGAGTGGTCAGTGTTGGAATATGTATGCACCTCTAGTTATAATTATTGTGTATCATTACTTTCTTATTCACTTTCCCAATTATCATAGCTGCAAATCTAAATGGGTAGTCTGACTTAATGACACTTTGTTCAATTGAACTTGTTTTGTTTTATTTCAACATATCTAACTATGAATAAGAGTCGATCTGCAATTCTTGACATCAGCCACTAATCGGTGTCTGGGGCTGAGCTGTACTGCACAATAGTGCACTGATTACATCCCATTGCTCCTGGATCTGTGCGGGCGGCAGTTGTCAAAGCCTCGCCTATTTGATAAGAACAGGTCATCAATATTAAAATAGTGGACAGCCCCTTTTAAATTTTATTAATCTACAGGCTGTAGATATTTGATATTTTTAACCTCCTCAGCCTATAGAAAATATGTATGGGAAAAAAGACCAAATAAGCTGGTTAAAAAGGGCCTTTCTGCTGCAATTTGTGCTGAACTATGGATAAAAGTGATGAAAAAGATTCCTGATGTTTTTATACATGATTCACTCCATTTTTTTACATGACAATTACCTTCACTCTCTCTACCCTCTTTAACTAGCATATGTGAATTTCTCATTGGCAGACACTATGCTGCTAAATTTACCTCAATGTTATACATGTTCATGTATCTAGATAGATATATGCTTGTGTGTGTGTGTGTGTGTATATATATATATATATATATATATATATATATATATATATATTACACACACATATACATGGTGCATCACACGGGTGGTCTGTGTGTAATACTGTGTTCAACCCCCACAGGTTTGAACAGAGGGGGGAGGTATGTGATGATGCAACCCACGGCCGGGTGCATCACACGGGTTGTCGGTATATGACTTCACTTTATCCGGTTTTACTGTGGTTGTGCTAGGGCTGGGCGATTTTGGGAAAAATCAAAATCTCGATTTTATTTAAACCTATGGACGATTTTCGATTTTTTTCTATTACTTTAAGGAGACCACATCTATTGAACGGAGCAGGTTCCCCCAGGTATATAATCTGAGGGGGAGGGGATATAGAATCCAGGTATAGAATATATAAGGAAGGGGAGGCGATATAGGACCCAGGTATAGAATATATGAGGGGATATAGGACACAGGTATATAATCTGTAAGAAGGGGGAGGGATATAGAACACAGGTATATTATAGAATATATAAGGAGGGCGAGGGGATATAGGACCCAGGTATATAATCTATAAGGAGGGGGAGGGATTTAGGACACAGGTATAGAATATATAAGGAGGGGGAGGGAATACAGGACCCAGGTATATAATCTATAAGGAGGGGGAGTGATATAGGACCAGTCACCCACGTATTATATAATCTGTAAGGAGGGGGAGAGATATAGGACCCAGCCTCGGTATCGCAGGCTAATCTGCTGTGTACCCTGACACTTGTACATAGTGATCGGTATAGCAGGATCATTCAGAGAGGCAGGGGTGTAATAATGCATTATTCATAAGTATGGTACACTGTTCTGTCATATGGGTAGTCACAGGGGCATAACCACAACAAGTGCAAGGGTTGCAATCACATCTGGCCCTTGAGCTTTGGGGGCCCCAAAGGTTCCCTTAGGCCTATAGAAAAAGACTAATGCTGTTTAAGATTTGCAATAACTGGGGGCCTCATTGGAGATAATGCATTGGGGCTCATACGCTTCAAGTTACAGCACTTGGCAGAGCTCCATAGTGCACAGTGCAGGCCTTCTGGAAGAATCACATGGCCCTATATAAAAGTCTGCTGTGCTCAGTGATCACCACTCTCCTGGATCATGGGTTCAATAAGGTGATTTCCATACCTGTCATCTGACCCCACAATATCTGTGTGATAACAGAGCACAGCACTGTGTGTATATTTATATACACACACACACATCTCCCCATCTCCAGGCTGACAGTGGACATAGATGCTCATTCCCTCCATTCTACACAATGGCACCTAGCAGAGCGCATGTGCAGTGTGGTACTGTAGACCGCTGCGGATCCCCTCCATAAGCAGGCCGAGCGCTCATTTGCCGGGATCCTGCGCCTCCATCACCGAGCTCTGTGTAGGACGTCAATCTGAAGCCTCCAAGATCACAAACCGCCAATAGTGCACACAGCTGCTCCGGGACCACCGAGCTCTACTCACTAGCTGGGGTACACGTCACCGGCGAGGGCAGCCAACCGACAGGGGCCTGACACTGTATAGACCGCCGATGCCTGTGAGGAGATTGCACCGAACATACCAAATCTCGCGAGATTCCGTGTCAGCCCCGCCCACTGCCGCCCGGATCTTCTAAACAGCGCTCTGGCCGCCATTTTTAATCGAATTCAACGATTTGTAAGAAAACCAAATCGTGGCCACAGCAGGGGGGGCGAATTAATCAAATTAATTTGATTCATTGCCCAGCCCTAGGTTGTGCTGTGTTAAACCTATCTGGAACACAGTGAGTTAACAGCTGAGAGTGAGTGCTGTAATCCTGTCTGGTGCACAATAGATTAATAGCCAGGATATTCATGAGCCTAATGAGCGGCTGAGAGCAATGTGTGTACTGATTGCCTAGCAACTCAGGTGGGGGTGTCAGTGTGGGTGTGGCAGGCAAGATAATAGCTAGCCAGGTGTGAGATGTGGCAGACATCAGAGCAGACCAGAGACTGCAGAGTCCAGAGAGAGACCAAACATGATCCTCTGAGGGAGAGGACATGTTTCAGGGGGGTCCCGTTCCCGTTAGGGGGATGAGTCAGGACTCCTGGCTCTCCATGTAATCTGCCCACCGCTGCCAATCATTGTCTCCCTGTCTGCAGCATTTAAATAGAGTTCCCAGAAAGTCTGTTAGCCCCACCCCTCAGGGGCGGGGCTAAACGGGAGAGAAAAAAACTGTTTAAATGCTGCAGACAGGGAGAGAATGATTGGCAGCGGTGGGCAGATTAAACATGCAGGGGGTGTGAATCTGCCCTTGGCTGCAGCCCCTAGCCACCTCCTTAGTGGCTGTGGCATGTAAGTTTTCTAACTGTATTATCTCGGGGTACAGGGCTGCTCAAGTGCTGGGGGACCCCTTGTCTGCATGCTGCAGACATGCTGCATCCAGTGCTGTAATTAGATCACCATGCCTGGTTTGGTGACAGGTCCTCTTTAACAAAAAAAAGTGTGAATCACCTGAAAATATGTCTTATGTTCTAGGTTATTCAAAGTAGCCACCTTTTGCTTTGATTACTGCTTTGCACACTCTTGGCATTCTCTTGATGAGCTTCAAGAGGTAGTCACCGGAGATGGTTTTAACTTCACAGGTGTGCCCTGTCAGGTTTAATAAGTGGGATTTCTTGCCTTATAAATGGGGTTGGGACAATCAGCTGTGTTGTGCAGTCTGGTGGATACACGGCTGATAGTCCAACTGAATAGACTGTTAGTGCTTTTTTCTTGCCATAATACAAATTCTAAGTAAAGAAAAACGAGTGGCCGTCATTACTTTAAGAAATGAAGGTCAGTCAGTCTGAAAAATTGGGAAAACTTTGAAAGTGTCCCCAAGTGCAGTTGCAAAAACCATCAAGCGCTACAGAGAAACTGGCTCACATGAGGACTGCCCCACGAAAGGAAGACCAAGAGTCACCTCTGCTGCAGAGGATAAGTTCATCCGAGTCACCAACTTCAGAATTGCAGGTTAACAGCAGCTCAGATTAGAGACCAGGTCAATGCCACACAGAGTTCTAGCAGCAGGCACCTCTCTACAACAACTGTTAAGAGGAGACTTTGTGCAGCAGGCCTTCATGCTAAAATAGCTTCTAGGAAACCACTGCTAAGGACAGGCAACAAGCAGAAGAGACTTTTTTGGGCTAAAGAACACAAGGAATGGACATTAGATCAGTGGAAATCTGTGCTTTGGTTAATGAGTCCAAATTTGAGATATTTGGTTCCAACCACCGTGTCTTTGTGCAACGCAGAAAAGGTGAACGGATGGACTCTACATGCCTAGTTCCCACCGTGAAGCATGGAGGAGGTGATGTGATGGTGTGGGGGTGCTTTGCTGGTGACACTGTTGGGATTTATTCAAAATTGAAGGCATACTGAACCAGCATGGCTACCACAGCATCTTGTATCTGCATGCTATTCCATCCGGATTGCGTTTAGTTGGACCATCATTTATTTTTCAACAGGACAATGACCCCAAATACACCTTCAGGCTGTGTAAGGGCTATTTGACCAAGAAGGAGCGTGATGGGGTGCTACGCCAGATGACCTAGCCTCCACAGTCACCAGACCTGAACCAAATCAAGATGGTTTGGGGTGAGCTGGACCGCAGAGTGAAGGCAAAAGAGCCAACGAGTGCTAACTCTAGGAACTCCTTCGAGACTGTTGGAAGATCATTTCCGGTGACTACCTCTTGAAGCTCATCAAGAGAATGCCAAGAGTGTGCAAAGTATTAATCAAAGCAAAAGGTGGCTACTTTGAAGAATATAGAATATAAGACATATTTTCAGTTGTTTCACACTTTTTTGTTAAGTATATAATTCCATTTGGGGGCCGTATTGACTCGTGTATAAGCTGAGTTTTTCAGCCCAAAAATTGGGCTGAAAAGTTCCCCCCTCGGCTTATACACGAGTCAATACGGCCCCCAAATGCTGGCACTCGCCCCCCCCCCTGTGTGGTGAGGGCCCCCCCGCTGCTTAACTTACCATCCCTGGTCTTCTGCACAGCCGGTCTTCTGAGCTCCGTCCTCCATGCTCCGAGTCCCGTCCTCGCTGCATCCGGGATCCCCGGCCGTTGCAGTTACGATGACGTCATCGTAACTGCGACGGCCGGGGATCCCGGATGCAGCAAGGACGGGACTCGGAGCATGGAGGACGGAGCTCAGAAGACCGGCGGTGCAGAAGAACAGGGATGGTAAGTTAAGCAGCGGGGGGGGCCCTTACCACACAGGGGGGGGCGAGTGCCAGCATTTGGGGGCCTGTATACCCCCTGGGGCTGCTGTATTACCCCTGGGGCTGCTGTATTACCCCTGGGGCTGCTGTATACCCCCTGGAGCTGCTGTATACCCCCTGGGGCTGCTGTATACCCCCTGGGCTGCTGTATTACCCCTGGGGCTGCTGTATTACCCCTGGGGCTGCTGTATTACCCCTGGGGCTGCAGTATTACCCCTGGGGCTGCAGTATTACACCCTGGGGCTGCAGTATACTACCTCTCGGGCTGCTGTATACTACCTCTCGGGCTGCTGTATACTACCACTGGGCTGCTGCTGTATACTACCACTGGGCTGCTGCTGTATACTACCACTGGGGCTGCTGCTGTATACTACCACTGGGGCTGCTGCTGTATACTACCACTGGGGCTGCTGCTGTATACTACCACTGGGGCTGCTGCTGTATACTACCACTGGGGCTGCTGCTGTATACTACCACTGGGGCTGCTGCTGTATACTACCACTGGGGCTGCTGCTGTATACTACCACTGGGGCTGCTGCTGTATACTACCACTGGGGCTGCTGCTGTATACTACCACTGGGGCTGCTGCTGTATACTACCACTGGGGCTGCTGCTGTATACTACCACTGGGGCTGCTGCTGTATACTACCACTGGGGCTGCTGCTGTATACTACCACTGGGGCTGCTGCTGTATACTACCACTGGGGCTGCTGCTGTATACTACCACTGGGGCTGCTGCTGTATACTACCACTGGGGCTGCTGCTGTATACTACCACTGGGGCTGCTGCTGTATACTACCACTGGGGCTGCTGCTGTATACTACCACTGGGGTCTGTATATACCACTGGGGAGGCTGCTGTATACCACACTGCTGGGGTTGTATACCTGTGCTGGGGTCCATTCTCGGCTTATATACGAGTCAATAGGTTTTCCCAGGTTTTGGGGGCAAAAGTAGGGGGGTCGGCTTATACACGGGTCGGCTTATACACGAGTATATACGGTATTTTCAGTTGTTTCACACTTTTTTGTTAAGTATATAATTCCACATGTGTTAATTTATAGTTTTGATGCCTTCAGTGTGAATCTACAATTTTCATAGTCATGAAAATTATGAAAAGTCCTTGAATGAGCATGGGTGTGTCCAAACGTTTGGTCAGTACTGTGTATACACACACATTTTATTTATATATACATATATATAATGAAATTTTGCATGCTGTACATGTGAAATGGGAAAGTAGTGCATTTTATGTCCCTATGTGTGTAAGTGTCTGAACTGCGTACACCATGTCCTTGAAACCGGAGAGCCTGTAGCAAATTAAGATCTCCTAATGTCCCTGAATAAGTGGTTTAACCTTTCAACTGCCGGTCAGAAAAGTTTTCTGCCACAATTTGATTCTGCTCTTTCTTTATTAAGTAGCAATGATGATTTTGTTATAATCCTTATTAGGCTTGGACTAAGAAATGTGTTGAACTCACCGTTACTGTTCATCTTCTTATGACTATTTCAATATCCTCCGACCACATGCACCTACAAGCAATACCAATATATTATAATATGTATGTTTCCTAGGTATGTTCACACTTGTAGTCTGACATCCTATTTGCATGTTCCATTTTTTGGAACAAATGGAATTAATGTCAAAAAGGGATCCATTGAGTAACTGATGCAAAAGTATGCAAATTCACTCAAGAATGCCATTGTGTTTGCTGTTTTTAGTGAAGAGTAATAAATAATTACATTAGAATGGTACTCTGGGGAGAGAAAAAATTCTCCTACTGTCCCTACACTCAGAAGCTATAAAGATGAGATGCCCTGTGCTAGTCTATTAACCTTATAATACCTGTAATTCAGTGAGAAGCAGGAGCTTCTCTCACTTACTCCCCCTCCCTTCTAGGATATTACATTGTACGTCAATGCTCTGCGCTGTTGGTAACATATTAGTTGCTTCTGTCTGGGAATAGGGTTCATGCGCACACCCCACCACGGTCACTGTTTGTGGACTGCGGGGAAGCAACTATTATCAGGCCCATTGATGTGAGATTTATTGTCTCAAAAGGGAGGGGGAGCAGTGAGAGCAGCTCATGTGTCACACTGAATTACAGGTATTATAAGGGTACTAGACCTGCACTGTGCATCTTGTCTTTATAGTTTGAGGGCAGGTACGGTAGGATTATTCTTTTTTTTTTTTTTTTTTTTTTTTATATCCCTAGAGTGTCCCTTTTAAGGCTACATGTACACATCTGTACAGGTTAACGCTACAATTACACTTCTGTACACACGTGCAGGTTAACGCTACACATATACATCTAGAAATAGAAAAAGTACCTCTGTGCAGGTTAATAAGACAATTACACATCTGTACAGGATAATTCTACATCAGTGTTTCCCAAACTCCAATCCTCATGGCCCCAAACAGTACACGTTTTCAGGATTTCCTTAGGATCGGACAGGTAATGGAATCATTATCAAGGCATCGCCTGTGCAATACTAAAGAAATCCTGAACACGTAACCTGTTGGGGGCTGTGAGGACTGGAGTTTGGGAAACACTGTTCTACATTTATGTATCTGTACAACAGTACCTATGTATTTTTTGGAATACTGCACTGGCTTCATTTCATCGATCAATAAACACCTTTGTTTTACCAACATAACAGTTTGCCCAGTCCGTGAAACTCAGAGCATGTCCTCTTTTCATACGTTTTGGATATTGTTGGATATCCCCATTAAAGTCTATGGGGATCCAAATAAAACACAGAACACTTACTTTGTTCTGTGTTGTTCCATTTGCGTTTCACCCATTTTCTCTCGTTCACTGTTAAAGGGATCCTGTCACCTCCATAAAGCCACCTAAGCTACAAAAACACGTCCCTACTGCAAAAAACGTTTTTATACTCGCTCATTAGCCATGATAATGAGTAGGGACCATATTCGTTAGCCTTTAGGGCGTGTTTGTTTGGTGCCTTGGACGTCAGAAGATCACGCCCTAATGGGCGTGATCTTGTATTCATGTTCTAGGCAGACCCTCCCTGCTTTCCACGTCGCTGGCTTGGCATGAAATGACGCGAATCGCATGCGAAATGCGGTGCTTGAAGCCAAACGAGCATCGTAGGTGTACTGATGTCACCCTACCCGGAAATGACGCGATTGCGTCATGTCATGCCCAGCCAGCGACATGGAAAGCAGGGAGGGCCTGCCTAGAATATGAATACAAGATCACACCCATTAGGGCATGCTCTTATGACGACCAAGGCACCAAACAAACACGCCCTAAGGGCTAACAAGTCTGGTCCCTACTCATTTTCTTGGCTAATGAGTGTGAGTATAAAAACATTTTTATGTACTTTGACAGGAAGCATTTAGGAGACTAAAGGAGTGTGAGAATGGTCATAGGATGCTGCAGGGACATGTTTTTGTAGCTTAGGTGGCTTTTTGGAGGTGACAGGATCCCTTTAAATCAGTGTATATATAACGTTTTTTTTTCCATAAATTCTTCATTCAGGTTTTAAAAACAGATCAGAAAAAGTGAAATACAACATGGAGCAAAAAAAAACAAAACAGGCTATGTGGATGACGGATGGTCCATTTGTAAGGGTGTAAAAATTCACACATGTGAATGTAACCGTGGTGTGCTATGGTCACAATGGCGTTGCATAGCCTACACTGCTGGTGTTTGTGTTTAAGTGCAAGCTTTTGTAATATCTATTTTATACTTACTCTGACTCCACCAAAATGTACACCGACTCTGACTCCTCAGCCCTGGTGATTTGTCTCAAGTACTTATTGCAGCATTTTCGCAACTTCTAATTTATTGCTGTGGGAGACCAATGCTGTCAAAAGGCTTGAAAGAATTGACGTGCTGCAGACTTTGAAAAATGCTGGAGTTACAAAACTCAGGAAAACAGAATAAGCTCATGCATGAGATTCTTGAAAGCTTTTACTAGTAGCTTAAAAAGCTTTAAATTGGGATGAAAAATGCTGCATGTGAACTTGGCCTAGGACTATGAAGTATTTCCCTCAAATAAGTGAATTACTCATAAACACTTAAATGCTTGAGGTGTGTATGTAAGGCACAATCTGCAGCATATTACAGGCCCAACTTAATGAAATTTAGAAAAATTGCATCTATACATTTTATATATGTTCTACATGGTGCTTTTTTTTTCAAAATTTGCAGCATTTCAATTCTTTTTGTAAAACACATCCCCACACACACCCACCTCATTAGGTGAAATGCTGAACAAGATCTGATAGTAAGTAATGTGACAGATTGTGATGTGTAATTGCTGCAGATTCACTGCTGAAAATTCACATCAAATGCACTGTATGCACTTACCCTTAATGTGATCCTGTCAGCAGAACTTGATCCTTAACTTAAATCCCCCCCCCCCCCCCCCCCCCCCAAGCCACTACCAACCCCTTATCCAGGTGACAGGTTCACAACAATGATCATCTTCCTCCTGGCAGATTCAGAATAAGAGAGAAATATAACATTGATCCAGGTTACATTCTCAGTATAAAATCTTGGGTGAAACCTCCTTCTCTATCAGTTCTTTTTTATAAAAGGGTTTATATATTACAGGCTCTGCATAGGCCCCTTTCACATCAGCATTTTGCTGATGTTTGCAGCTGTTCCAGCAGATAGCGCCGGATTGGCCGCCTCATGGCCAACTTGCGACCTGGATCTGGCAAGCCCCATACATTGTATATGGGGCTTGTGGTTGGGTGTGGCAAGTGCCGTTCTGCTGGATGCGGCAGATCCGGCACTTGCTTCGACTAAAAAAAACGCTGAAACTGGAAGGATTTCTTGATTAGTAACATTTTACAACTCTGGAGTTCCTATCCAGAGCTACTTTTACAATTTTGGTAGAAATAGTTGTGCCTGTTCAGTTTTGTAATGGTGCCTTGCAGCAAGGCTAATATATTGAGAGAGTGTGATGAGGAAAGGATTTACAGGCTGAAAATATTGTTGAACCTCCCTGGGTAAATGATACTGCATATTATCTGTTATCAAGTGACTCAGCAATACCTCTGCACCCTTATCAGCACCCTCTGATGGGTATTAGGTTTCTAGTCAAATTGGCTGCGACTGATAAAATGTAGGCACATTTTTTAAAAAGGAAAATATGTCTAGGGCTAAGTGAATATAGGATCGGCTGTATACACTCATGATGTATACAGTAGTAGTCTAGAATATACCAAAGCATCTATCCATTGTAGGGACACATTGCAAAATATATATATTAATAATATTGCACACTGTACAGTTTTTAGTTTTCTTACGTGTGTAGCAAGGTACAGATAGATGATTTGCATATGCTTCCCAGCAAGACAAGAGGCCAAGAGAACACTCTTGGTTTTTCCTCTGGACAAAGGAGCTTTTAGCTGGGAATGTGTATACTGTTGCACTTGGGTTGTTGCATTTGGATTATTTCTTCCCATCTATTTCTCTGTACATAGACACTGTTTGGTGCTGCAGAACGCTATACTTAGTGGCCAATGGCTGCTCTATTTTGTTTCATAATCATGTAGTTATTGGCCATAACAGTGATTGGAGTTTTAGCCCCACAGTCTGCTCTTGCCCTTCATCTAAATGCTTTCTGGGTAGGAAAATGCTTTTTGGCGAGAGCTTGCAGCTGATTGGCAGTGTTCATCTGCTGTTTCTCCCCCTAACCTCTTGCAGCATACATTCCTGCACCTCTGATCAATTGGAGCTTAGGCTGGCTTCACACTGGCGTTCGGAGCGCAGTGCACCGAATGCAGCCAAACGCTTGTGCACATGCGTTCCTATGTTTAACTTGGGAACGCATGTGCCTGCGTTTGGCTGCATTTCGGGTGCGTTCAGATGCGTTCGGAGTGCCCTCAAATTATGCGCATCATGTTGCATTTTTTGTGCGTTCACGGGCGCTTGTTTTATCTACAAGTGCCCGCAAGCGCACAAACAATGCATTGGCATCAATGGGTCCGCAGTGTTCTGCGCTTGAAAGCGCATGAGAACGCTGCGGACCCATTGAAATCTCTCCCGGTGGCCGCCGGTGATGTCACAGGAGATCACCGACGGCCACCGGGAGATCAGCTGAGCCTCTTATGATCTCCTCCTCCCCGCCGCCGGTAATCTTCTAGCAGTGTCGGCGGGGAGAAACAGCTGATCTCACAGCTGTTTGAATCTTCCCGCGCCGACATCTCCTCTCAGTGTCGGGGCGGGAGATTCAAACAGCTGTCAAATCAGCTGTTTAACCCCGCTGACACGTCCCAGAACTTACCGGCGGCCGGGAGGTGGAGATCTCCGCCGCTGATCTCTGCCTCCAGCCCGCCCCGGACAACGCTGATTGGCTGCCCGGGCTCCACATTGATGTGTCCGCAGGCCGACATTCTCCGCCGCGGACACAGAAAAAGACCCTGCTTTACACTGCGTTTGTGTCTGCATGCCATCAGCATGCAGACACAAACGCAAATGTGAAGGTAGCCTTATGCAGCTTCATCCCCCTTCTCCCTGTCCTTTACTAACTACATTAGTCTAGACTGATTTTTCAGTGACTGGGGGGAGTTCAAAGCATTTACAAAGAGCTTGCAGCCAAGTGCTATCTGCTTCAGACTGCTGGAAAGTATAAAAGATGCCGCATCTAATAAGATATGTCATAAAAATGGAGGGCACCACAAATGCAATATAATGCAAATGCTGTATAGGGAGGGATCACCTTGTCATACCCAAGATTACCATGAAAGATAGAGAAGAATTTATGTATGAAAGAAAGAGATACAACCTAACTCTATTCCAAAAATATACAAAATCTTTATTATACTAATTAAAGCATGAACAAAGACAACATCCAACACTCAAGATTAAAAACAATTAAAAGGTGACCTAGCCAAGACCAGGGTAATTTGTACTGTATGATCTTAATACTTTGATGTGCTTGTACTTTATACAGTCGATTATATTTTTCTGTTATGTATACATTTTAACTCTTAAATAAAGAATTAAAAAAAAAAAGGTGACCTAGCCAAAAGTGCATAGACCCCATACAATTTGGAATTGGGTCACCCCTCTTAGTTTTTGGGGTCTATCTGTAGATGTTACAAAACAAATAGGAAATATTCAATGATACACATATATTCTAGAATATTTAGTAAACAGGTGTTCTATAGGTATAGCTAGAAACAGGAAATATTCCTCTATTTGCAAAGACCTACATTAAACAAATCGCCCCTTAAGGTACCTTCACACAAGGCAATATTGCTAGGCAATTTCACTGGCAATTTGCTGGTTGCAGTGAAATCATGGACACATTGTTCTATTTTGTTGCTGTGTACAAATGGAACAATTTGAACTTGTCCATGATTTCACTGCAACCAGCAAATTGCCAGTGAAATTGCCTAGCAATATTGACGTGTGTGAAGGTACCGTACTTTAAATGAATCTATTTCTTTAAATAGTAATCAATATTACATATGTCTGAATTAATAAATGCCTACATATAAATATTGTCAAATATCCTGATCATGATTTGGGTATAGGGGCTGTTTTCTATATTTTGAACACGCAGAGTACTGGTAATAGAGAACATGACTGTTTCATTTTGGACCTTCTTGCAATAATTTTGAATTTCAATTACCGTATATACTCGCGTATAAGCCGAGTTTTTCAGCCCAAAAATTGGGCTGAAAAGTCCCCCCCCCCCCCTCGGCTTATACGCGAGTCACTGTATACTGTATACAATGTATACAGTATACAGTGCCCCCCCCCCATATCAGTATACAGGCTTCCCCCTTGGGTAGTAATCCTGTAAAGGAAGAGATTAGTATACTTATCCCTCCGCTGTTCCGCTGCCGCTGTCCTGCCGCCGCCATCGCGCTCTTCCGTCTTCATCCAGTGTCTTCGGCTTCCTCCGGCGGGCGCAGGCAATGACGTCATTGTCTGCGCGCCAGAGGAGGAAGACGGAAGACGCTGGATGAAGACGGAAGAGCGCGATGGTGGCGGCGGGGGGACAGCGACAGCGGAGGGATAAGTATACTAATCTCTTCCTTTACAGGATTACTACCCAAGGGGGGGGCCCTGTATACTGATATGGGGGGCTGCTGTATATACTTCTGGGGCTGCTGTATATTACCACTGGGGCTGCTGTATATTACCACTGGGGCTGCTGTATACTACCACTGGGGCTGCTGTATATACCTCTGGGGCTGCTGTATATACCTCTGGGGCTGCTGTATACTACCTCTGGGGCTGCTGTATACTACCTCTGGGGCTGCTGTATACTACCTCTGGGGCTGCTGTATACTACCTCTGGGGCTGCTGTATACTACCTCTGGGGCTGCTGTATACTACCTCTGGGGCTGCTGTATACTACCTCTGGGGCTGCTGTATACTACCTCTGGGGCTGCTGTATACTACCTCTGGGGCTGCTGTATACTACCTCTGGGGCTGCTGTATACTTCCACTGGGGCTGCTGCTGTATACTACCACTGGGACTGCTGCTGTATACTACCACTGGGGCTGCTGCTGTATACTACCACTGGGGCTGCTGCTGTATACTACCACTGGGGCTGCTGCTGTATACTACCACTGGGGCTGCTGCTGTATACTACCACTGGGCCTGCTGCTGTATACTGCCACTGGGGCTGCTGCTGTATACTGCCACTGGGGCTGCTGCTGTATACTGCCACTGGGGCTGCTGCTGTATACTGCCACTGGGGCTGCTGCTGTATACTGCCACTGGGGCTGCTGCTGTATACTGCCACTGGGGCTGCTGCTGTATACTGCCACTGGGGCTGCTGCTGTATACTGCCACTGGGGCTGCTGCTGTATACCACACCTGTGCTGGGGTCCACCCTCGGCTTATACACGAGTCAATATGTTTTCCCAGCTTTTGGGGGCAAAAGTAGGGGGGTCGGCTTATACACGAGTATATACGGTACTTTGCCTTTGGTTGAACCTTTTCACACAAACTCTGGTACAGCGATTGAGGCACATTGTGTCCCCTCTTATGCTAATTTTTTTTTTAGATGGTGGGAGGAGAAAAGGGTCCCAAAAATGGAACTTTATGATCAACATGTTTTCCAGTGGTTGAGATGATATTCTGATGTTGGGAACAGGGAGGATTGCTGTTTATATCTATTTGTATCTGTTTACTTAATATACTGGTATATATGTATATCATTTAATATTTCCTATTTCTTTTGTAACATCTCCAAATAATTTTTGGGGGTCTAAGAAGGGTGGCCTTATTCCAAACTGTATGGGGTCTGTGCACTTTTTGGCCATGTCGCCTTTTGTTTTTAATCTTGAGTGTTGCATGTTGTCTTTGTCCGTGCTTTAATTTGTATAATAAAGGTTTTGTATAATTTTGGAATACTAAATTAGGTTGTATCCCTTACCTTTATACATAACTTCTTCTTATAGCTCTCTCATCTAATAAGATATATATCTCGTACCTCCACTTTCACAACAAAATACAGTGCAGGACTCTGCTCTATAATCATTTTTCTAAAATGTTCTATTAGTTTTTGTTGATAACCCACTGCACGGGCCAAAGTTTGCTGCAGGTTACACTAAAGGTACCATTACGGTACAACTTATCAGCGATGTTGTATGCGATCTTGGGAGCGCGCTGATTTTTTGAACACGTGCAACATCGCCGGTGAGCTGTCAAACGTCCAGATATCGTGGACAACTCACCAACGATGTTGTGAGCAGGGATCGTTCGCAAACACCGCGAATGATCCCTGCTCACTGCTGTGAATGGGCGAAGTCGGCCGTGACATTGCTATTGCGGTGTTACACCGAATGATGCCGCAGGTTGCTTAAGTTGAAGTTGACAGGTTTTCCTGCATGCAGGAAAACCTGTCAGCTCCGACTTGAACAACTATCGGTGTTGAATCGTGCGTTTACATGCAACGATGCAAAAACGATGTCGGGACCAATGTTGAAACGTGTAACGGGGCCTTTAGCTGAACAGCACCCTGCCCATCAATGTTGGTTCCCATCTTCAGTGCAGTAAAATCCTGCCAGTCTTGCTTTTGCACTAAAAACATGACCTTAGGGTGCGTTCACACGCTGCGTATTTGCTGCGTTTATGTTCGCGAGTGCTGTTGCAGTTTTTGTAGCCAAAACCAGGAGTGGAACAATCGGAGGAAAAGTCGAATATAAACAAGTGCTCCACTTCTGTATTTAATCACCCACTCCTGGTTTTGGCTACAAAAACTGCAAGCGCACTCGCGTAAAAATATGCAACAAATACGCAGTGTGTGAACGCACCCTAATAGCAGAAGGACACAGTAGACTTAAGGCGGTCTATGCTGTGGGTTATCAGCAAAAATCGCTCATGGAGTGATTTAGAAATATGATTATACTGCATATCCCTGCATTTTAATCATTTTCTTGTGAAATTATAGGTACCGCCATTTTAAGGATATTAAATAGTTTTTTTGATATGTAAGACCATTTTGATATGAAACTTGACACTCCTACTTAAAGGGATCCTGTCACCTCCAAAAAGCCACCTAAGCTACAAAAACATATCCCTGCAGCATCCTATCACTATTCTCACACTCCTTTTGTCTCCTAAAAGCATCCTGTCAAAGTAGATAAAAACGATTTTATACTCACTCATTAGGCATTATAATTAGTAGGGGCTATATTCTTTAGCCCTTAGGGCGTGTTGTTTTATAGGCTCCAAGATCCAGCCTCTCTCTGTGCTGCTGTGATGTGGAGCTGAAGTCAGGACTAATGATTTGCATTCTGTGAGTGACAGAGAGGGACTAATGCTTGCACAAGCAAAGCAGCACAGAGGGAGAGGGTGGATCCTGGAGCCTGCAAAACAAACACGCCCTAAGGGCTAAAGAATATAGCCCCTGCTAATTATAATGCCTAATGAGTGAGTATAAAATCGTTTTTAACCACTTTCACAGGATGCTTTTAGGAGACAAAAGGAGTGTGAGATTAGTGATAGGATGCTGCAGAGACATGTTTTTGTAGCTTAGGTGGCTTTTTGGAGGTGACAGGATCCCTTTAAGGTCTCAATGAGCAGTCCATCATTGTTACATTTTGATTCCATAAGTAATTTTATGGTTTTGTTAGGTGGGATTTGGAAATATAAATATTCACAATTTCAGACTTTTTTTTTACATTTTTCTTTCATTGTAGTGTTCAGCTAATGTTTATTTTCTCCTAATAACTAATTATATTATCAGCTGTGCATGGCCGTAATCCATGTGTTTGTATTACATCTTTAGAATCCAGCCACCATCACAAGAATACTTCTGAGTCATTTCAACTGGGATAAGGAGAAGCTAATGGAGAGGTAAGTCTTTTTCTGTGTTAAAATCCCATTAATCTACAGAGTCATTTCTTATTTCTGGAAAACAAGATGCCTGGTTGTCCGCTTAAGAAAAAAAAATATTAAGAATTTGGGAAATGTGAACAGTCAGTCCACTGTGCATGATGTTTGGGTAATACCACATGAAGCCTTTACTGTCAGCCTTATGAATCTCGTTGTAAATGTAGATGAAGAACTTATGCTTTAAACAGACTGTCTTTTGTGCACAAAGTAGCAAAATAGATAAGCCAAAACGGTAAAGCTTCAGTTAAATACACAGATATGACTGAATTCTTTGTCTTCATCAATAAATATGCATGAAAAAAAACAGATTGCATCTGCCGTATACACTCGCGTATAAGCCGAGTTTTTCAGCCTAAAGATTGGGCTGAAAAGTCCCCCCCTCGGCTTATACGCGAGTCACTCGGTATGCAGTGGGGGGGGGGGGGGCTGTGACCGGGTGCCGGAGGAGGCAGGGGGGGGCCGCAGTGACCGCGGGCGGTCACGTGGGGCCGCCTCATTAGTGCAATGAATATGCACGGCATCCCCCCGTCAATCAGCGGCGGGGGGATGCCGTGCATATTGCACTACACTGGCCCCAAGCAGTAATACACAGCCCTCCTCATTATGTGTCCCCCAGGCTGCGGCACCTGTCAAAATAACAAACATTTTATACATCACCTTTCCGGCGCAGCTCCTCCGCTCCCGGCTTCTTCCTCCTTGTGCCGGTGTCATGTGACCGGGAGCAGCTGATGATGTCACCTCCTGCGCCCGTTCACAGCACTAGAAGCCGGCACAAGCAGGAAGAAGCCGGGACCGGAGGAGCTGCGCCGGAAAGGTGATGTATAAAATGTTTGTTATTTTGACAGGTGCCGCAGCCTGGGGGACACATAATAAGGAGGGGGGGCTGTGTATTACTGCTGGTGGCCTGTATACCGCTGCACAGGGGGCCTGTATACCGCTGCACAGGGGGCCTGTATACCGCTGCACAGGGGGCCTGTATACCGCTGCAGAGGGGGCCTGTATACCGCTGCAAAGGGGGCCTGTATACCGCTGCAGAGGGGGCCTGTATACCGCTGCAGAGTGGCGCTATATACCAGTGACGGGGGGGCTATATAATAGGATGGGGGTCTGCTGCATTTCATACCCTAGGCTTATTCGCGAGTCAATAACTTTTCCCAGCTTTTGGGGGCAAAAGTAGGGGGGTCGGCTTATACACGGGTCGGCTTATACACGAGTATATACGGTATATTTTTAATGGAAAAACACAAATGATCTATTTAAATAACATACTGACTTGTGAATGTAGGACATGCTATGCTTGGTCTTCTGAATTTGAGACAAGACTTGCTAATTCTGTAAATTTATTGGCATTCTTTCTGCTCATCATGAATATGTTTGATCTTTGTCAGGAGTCTCAAACTCCAGGCCTCGGAGGCCACACAAAGTGCAGGTTTTCAGGATTTCCTCAGCATTTGATAGTTGGAATCATTACTTGTGAATGGAAATTAAATTGCCATCAAATGCTAAGGAGATCCTGAAAACATTCACTGTGTGTAGCCCTCAAGGTCTAGAGTTTGAGTTCCTTCATTTATGCTATTCTCTAGCAGACAGCAGAGGCTGGCTCAGTTACTGCAGAGTTGGCTTCTTGCATTAATGTGCTTGTTGTTTACCAACACAAATGGCAGAGACACTCCATCACTCAGGTCTGGGTTGGCATATTATCCACATTGAGGAAACCTTTAGGGCTTTAGTCTTCCATATGACATTGTTTAATCTGCACAATTCAGGACAGAATTCAAAATGAAAGTATATTGACAATTACGTTTTCAGAGACGATTACGAACGTAGCCTCTTTCTATAAGATATTTATAGTATTCAGAATTTTTTATTTGATACACTTTTGGACCTATCAGTAGTTTTTGCACATTGTGTACTTTCCTTTTTGGCATTGTCCCTAGTAATAACTAGTTCTACTTTTTTGCTCGTATAGGTATTTTGATGGAAACCTGGAGAAGCTCTTCTCGGAATGTCATGTCATAAACCCCAGTAAGAAGTCTCGGACACGGCAGATGAACACACGTTCCTCTGCCCAAGATATGCCCTGTCAAATTTGTTACTTGAATTACCCAAACTCAGTAAGTGGTCTTATAATTCTGATCTTGATTAAAGGGGTTATCAATTATTCTGACAACCTTTTTTCAACCACCATGTTTCCACACATAAAATAATAACAGGCTGTACAACCCTCCTGTCCTGGTGCCATTCCAGTGACGTCATCTTTGTTTTGGGCGCCTGTGACAAAGTTATGCAAGCACCAGGAAATCAGCAGATACTATTCCTTTAAACGTACAGGGGTTGGACAAGATAATGGTAATACCTAACATTTTGGCATCATAATCTTCGAACATGTTATAAACATGCAAACCGTGACATAATACATACCGTATGTTAATGTTTTGTAGTTGATTATTTGTGTTAAGTGATATGTGTATGAACGGGAGGAAATTGGTTGTGCCAAACTGAAAATAGTTACACAATTTAAATACCTGGGAATTCAGATATCTCGTTCAATTGGGGATTATCTTGAGTGGAATATGATACCGTTATTAGCTAAATTAAAGGATAAGGCACAGGCCTGGCGTAAATTGCCCCTCTCGGTGGTGGGTAGAACAAATCTTGCCAAAATGATCATGATGCCGAAACTCCTCTATGTGCTTCACAACTCACCAGTATGGATTCAGTGGGGGCTTTTTCAAAGACTGAACTCCTTATTCCGAGATCTGGTATGGGGGGGGAAGGGCAACCCAGATTAAAATTAGAAACTTTGCAGAGACCAAAGGAGGAGGGTGGCTTGGCACTGCCGAATCCGTGGTTATATTTTTTGGCGGCTCAAGGACAACACTTGAGGGGATGTGCGTCAGAAGGTGGGCGGAATTCCAGTCAAAAGCTATTAGAGTATATTTTGGGAAGACGCCCATTAGTAATTAGTTTGGAGACAGGTGACTTAGGTAGAATGGGCGGGCGGTTCCCCACTCTGTGTCTAATACAAAGAATATGGTCTAGGATTAAAAAGTTGAGAGGGATCACGGGAATTACGATATACACGCCGGTGTGGGAAAATACAAAATTGGGTGAAATATACAAATTGGGTGATAAAAAAAGATGGGAGAATAGGGGTATAAAATATATGACGCAGCTCACGGCAAATGGAATGTTGAAACCATTTGCTGCTTTGAAGGATGAGTTTCAGATACCGGCAACAAACGGGTTTTTATACCTTAGGTTACTACACGCATATAAGCAACAAATGAAAATGTGTAGTCTAACTATACAGAAAGATATTGTACTGGACTTTGTTTGTATGGAGGGTGGAACTAAAGGAGTAATATCAACACTGTATGGAGATCTGCTGCACGTGATGTTGCTGCGACACCCGATCACGGCGAGAACCAAATGGGAGTTGGAAGTTGGAGAAATGGAAAATGAGGTCTGGGACAGTATCTTGGAGTACGGTCCAAAGCTTTCATTGAGTGAACCGGGAAGATTGTCGCAGCTGTATCTTGTGCACAGAGCCTACAGGACTCCTGAATTTCTATATAAAATATGGATTAGAGACACCTCTGAATGTTCAAGATGTAGGCAGGGACAGGCGGGGATTCTACACATGATGTGGGACTGCACTATGCTGCAGACGTTTTGGACAAATGTAATTACAGAGATTGAAAAACGATATATGTGTGAGGTTCCGAGGGTGCCTTTGGTGTGCATATTGGGGTACGTTGAAGAGATAAAAGTGACAAGTTGCCAAAAAATCGCAATTGCAAGATTATTATATCTGGCCAGGAATTTAATAGCGAGGTATTGGATCAGGACTGACACCCCGGGAAGAGCCGAGTATATTAAACAGGTGGACTATGTGGTGCGAATGGAGGAAGACATATATAATAGAAGGAGTGCGGCATTGATGTTTGAAAAAATATGGGAGCCATGGAAGAGATAGAGGGATATGATATAATGGTTATGCTGTTCTTTTTGATTTCCTCTTCTTCACTAGCCAGACTATGGAGAAGCTAGACCTGATAACAGGTTTGATAATTTTAATTGTTGTACACATGCCTATCGGAAAACGCTTTTTATTTTCCTCTTATCTGATATAAATATTGATGGTATATGAAAACTGTTCAAGGAAGTAGGGGGGGAGGAGGGGGGTGTTGGGGGTGCTGGGAGGAGGGGAGGTATTTTCCTTTGTTATTGTTTGGGGGTGGGGTGTTGTATACTACAAAAGGTGGTCATCTTTTCATTGAAACTGTGTTAGGAATATATTATCTGTATTTAACCTGATGATTTAATAAAATACATTTGATTTTTAAAAAAAAAGTGATATGTGTATGTAAATTAACCGTTTGTTTTGCCGAATTGTAAGAACATTGATGAGAACCTCATGCCAATGGCAGACCTTTCGGATTTTCAAAAAGGCCAAATTGTTAGTGTTCATATGGCAGGCGCTGGTGTAACAAAGTGCCCGAATGCTTGCCGTGTCAAGAGGTTCTGTCTCCAAAGTAATGACTGCGTTTGAAGGAGAAGGAAAAACGTCCGCAGCAAAGCACAGGTCCGGCCGAAAGTCGATGTTGACTGAGAGAGACCGTCGGACTCTAAAGCGAATTGTGAGACAGGATCGCAAGACCATGTCTCCGAAAATCACTGCTGAGCTCAATTAACATCTACAGAACCCAGTTTCCACGAAAACTGTTCGTCAGTAGCTGCACAAATCTAGATTCCTCGGAAGAGCCTCAATTAGAAAACCGCTGCTCTCATTGACAAATGTTTCCAAGCGTTTAGAGTGGTGTAGAAAGCTCCAGAATTGGTCCCTCGAGCAGTGGAAACATGATATTCTCAGACGAATCATCGTTTACCCCATTTTCCGACCTCAGGCCGAGTGTACGTTTGGAGACAGCCGAAAGAAGTATTCTATCCAGACTGCCTTCTCCCAACCGTAAAACATGGCGGAGGTTCTGTGATGATCTGGGGTGCTATTTCGTGGAGATCCGCCAGGCCAATGATATCACGGAGAATTGAGGCTGTAAAAGGTGGACCTACACCATATTAAACTAACTTTTGTTGATTTTTCCAGGTGTTTCCAATATTTTGTCCAACCCCTGTATCTGACAATTGTAGGAAGGCAGAGAGCAGTACCTCTCACATCTTTCAGATGTCATTTTCAAGAAGTGAGCATGAAGTGACCGATTGTCGGCCGCTAAGTGGCTGCAGGACTCACATGACATAACAACATCACGATAGACCTGGAGCCAAAGTCTCCAAGATCTTGTTATATTGCATGGGGCAAAACGGTGATTGACAAGGAGTTTTCAGAAAACCCATTTGAGTTTTACAAACATCAAAATAGATGTATCTCATGGGCACCATATCGTGCATTGTGTACCAATTTTCATATTCATCGTAACACCATGTTGAAGTCTTCATACATTGTCTATAAGTGAATGTTTACACGTCCTGGATATGCCAGTGGCAAATCTAACTCGTATTTACTTGCGTATCCATTGTAGAAATCGAAAGCTAACACTGGCTGTTGATGTGTACAGCTGGTGAAATAAGTATTGGAACACATTACCAGTTTTTTGTAAGTAAATATATTTCTAAAGGAGCTACTGACATGAATTTCTCATCAGATATTTAGAACAACCCATCCAATCCACACAGGCAACAAAATCAAACCATACATTAAGCTATGTGTAATAAGGTAAAAAATGTTTATATCGTGTTAACCAGTAGATAGAAAAAAATAAGAATCTGAGAATCCTCAGTGGTTGATCCCTGTTAATGGGTAACTGAACAGATGGTAAGTGAAGCAAGCTTTCGAGACACTGTCCTCATCAGGCTAAAAATGACACAAATTCTGAAGACACACACATATATACATATGCAGGGTATACGAAAGGTATATATGTGTTTGTCTTCAGAATTTGTGTAATTAGCCTGATGAAGAGACCTTAGTGTCTCGAAAGCTGTCTTTGCTTACCATCTTTTCAGTTAGCCATTAAAAGGTATCAACCACTGAGGACAAAAGAGAAGACATGGCACATTGGGAGCAATCACAAATCAATAATAAGGTATAAAAGACCTTTTTTTTACTTGTGTCTTTGTCCATTCATTGGTTACCATGTAGCTATAGTTACAGCCTCTTGTTTACTTTTTGTGTACAGAAGGCCGCCTTGGCTTTTATATTGCGGCACCATGAGAACCGTCACTTCCGGTTTCGGTGCCCATACGTCTCCTCCTTTACAGGAATACAGCGGAACCATGACAATCGTCTTGTGACTACTGTCACTTCCGGTTTCGGAGCACATACGCTGGTTCCTTTATAGGCACACAGCGGCACCATGGCAACCGTTACGTGATTACAGCAAAGAAAAATAGGGAGGGGGACAAGAGGCGCAATAGTGCCCTATCACTAGTGACACTTATGTATAATGGTGGTGCTATGAAGCTGCTCACCTGGTCCAGTTGTGAACCCCACAACTGGTTTGAAGGCGTTTTTGGAAACGATGTTCCAGCTGCTGCAGGACCTCCACCGACCACTGGAAAGTGGTATAAATCCAAGAAATGATGGGAGTGCTGGTGTGCCACGGTCCGCGCTGCTGCAGTGTTGGAAAAACTCACCAAAGAGCCAAGAGCATTTTCATCTTTTTATTCCTCCTCTCTCCTACGCGTTTCAGCACCACACCCGGCGCCTTCCTCAGGGATATCCCTGAGGAAGGCGCCGGGTGTGGTGCTGAAACGCGTAGGAGAGAGGAGGAATAAAAAGATGAAAATGCTCTTGGCTCTTTGGTGAGTTTTTCCAACACTGCAGCAGCGCGGACCGTGGCACACCAGCACTCCCATCATTTCTTGGTTATGTGATTACAATCACTTCCAGGTCCTGGAGCCCATAAGTCGACTACCTCACAGGAACACAGCAGTACTATGGTAACCGACATGTGACCACGGTCACTTCGAGTTTCGGTGCCCACACATCGGCTCCTCCACAGGCATATATGCAGCTGGTCACAATTGTCTAGTTACCTACAGGTACTTAATCTTCATCCTTGTACTTGGCTCTCACTTCCCCTGAGGAAGTTCCGCCCCAGCAGCGATACGCGTGGGGCCTGGGTGCTTCCGCCGCCTGGCCGCTCTGCTGACCATGGTCTGACCTCTGACTGCTGATGACTGCCACATACCGGTAACTATTGCTCCCCCATTCATATTTTGGCTTACATCGGTCCACTGATTGTCCATCAATCAGGTAGTGGGTCTAGGTCGGATGCCTCACTGACCTACCACTGACCTTCTTTCACTGACTTTGGGCAGTAGCTATTGACAACCTTGCTTACTTGTTCCTTGGGATTCTGACATGCATATGTTAATCTTGGTCTATACTGGATTATAACATCTCATATACAGGTACTACTGCTGACATTTATTATTGGACGTTTTACAACGTAACTTAGTCTATTTTTGCACTATAATTTATACTCTGGGTTACATACCTGTCTGTGCAGCAATATATATATGTATCTCTTTACTTTATGTTTACATTCCAGTTGCACCCCGTCCATGCTTATTTTTGTCCATCATAATAATTATCCTACAAGTGGTTTGATTACCAGCATTATACATGTTATTATTGTTATATCATAGGTCTGTTACCTGTTTGACATAGGGTTACTATCCCACAATCAGTTGGGCAATTACCCTTTCTCCCCTTAAGGTACCTTTACACGCCACAACTACGGTGTAGAAACTGAGAGTCAATCCGGAGTTCCGTCACCATTGCCATGAAGTTGCTACGAAATTGCGGCGTGTATTTGTGGAACCCGGTGGTGATTTTGAAAGTTGCTCCCGGTTGCGATTTCAGAGCATTGTTCAAAAACCAAACGCAACCCTGAAGGTCAATTCCCCTGGTTTCGGCGTGTGAAGGGGCGATAGGGATGGAATCAGCGTCACCTACTGATATCCCAGAGACGTGCCACAGCGTGCTGGATTCCGCACCCCATCCCCCTTCCCAGCGATGATTTGTGGTGGCTACTGTGTTTCCATTGGCTGTCCCTTCACAGGGCGACATATTTGAAGAGCTGTCCATTCACACTACACAATTGCAATGGCGTCATGTATTAGCGACCTTCCTGCGCAGGCTGGCCAGTCATGACGCTATTGCGTTGTCTAATCAGTGTGTTTGAGGCACGGAATACACATCTGTCACGCCTATGTTCTTGCAGCGCTGAACATGTACGCCCCCATTCCTTTGGGGATTGCGGCGTGTGAAGCGGCGTCAGGAGTCAACCGGATGTTTCCGAATGTTGGTGTGGGAACTTCCAGGGCGACACATCACCTTGGGTTGAGGGCGCAATTGCGACGTGTAAATGCGCCTTCGGCATTCAGAGGCAACCATGAAAAATGTGCACACGCACGATAGGTTGCCTCCAATCGCCGGCAAAAGTTGCGGTGTGTAAAGGTACCTTTAGGGGACTTGGGTTTACCATCACATGAGATCTGTTATCAGCGGTCTTCCTGTATTATTTGTATGCTAATTATAGTCATGGCCTTGGGAGTGCCCCATGGTTTTAAATGTTTCTATCTTGTTTGTCTTGTACACTAATAAAGTTTGTCTTTTATACCTTATTATTGATTTGTGTGTTGCTCCCAATGTGCCATGTCTTCTCTATTGTCCACATAGTCTCTCCCTGGCACGGTGAGCACCATCTTCATATTATTTGTATTGTGGTGCACCCATTCTTCCTTCCCTCCCTCAACCACTGAGGACTTTCAGATTCTAACATTTTTCTATCTACTGGCTAACACAGTATAAACATTTTTTACCTTATCAAAATAGAGGATTCTGGAATGTACTGAATATTTAGGGTATGTGCCCACAGGACGTTTTTTGAGCAGTCCTGAACGCAGCAAAACCTGAACTGCTTTGAAGGATCCTAGACACCTTGCCAGGAGATTTGCTGATTTCAGGTCCTGCGTTTTTTACTGCGTTTTTGATGCTGCGTTTTTACTGCGTTTTTTCCATTGACTGCAGCAAAAACGCAGGAAAAATAGAGCATGGCAATACTTTTTTTATCCGCACCAAAAATGCAGGGATTTGACAGTTCTTGACACTTGCAAAACCAATGTGTGTGCACAGCGTCTCTGTAGAACACATTTGTTTTGCTGGGAATCAAAACTGCAGGAACAAATTAGCATACATTACCATAAAACCAATGGTAAACCGCAGGCAGAAACCGCAGCAAAACGCACTGTGCGCACATACCCTTATGGATTTAAAGACACTTCTGAAGAAACGTGCACAATTGGACAGTGACATATTTTTCCTATCCAAATGCAAGAAGGAGAATCTGATTCCCAAAGGACTCAGGATTACAAATCCACTTCTGCATACCTATAATACTCATTATGCACAAAACCTTTGTCACAGGACCTCTGAGAGACTAAAGAACCACCTTTTGCATGTCTTCTACAGCATCAAAAGTAACATCCGGTGGGGAATTGGAAACACAGGAACACACTTACAGAAAGCATGGAACAGAAATTACAACAATATTACCATAAACTACAAACTCTTCTGATTCATAAGAAGGAAAAGAAATTACATAGACTGCGCATCAATTCAGGACTAAATACAAACAAAAAACAAAGACAAATCCTGACAACTACTCCTGTCAAAAACCATCTTCACATGTGAAGAGGTTGAGGATATAGCCAATTTAAATTTTTGTGTTTTTCATTTTCTCTCCTCCTTTTTTAAGAATCGATAACTTTATCAGAGCTTGCTTTTTGTGGAATGAGTTGTAGTTTTGAATTACATGATTCATTTTACCATATAGAGAACAGGATGATTGCAAAAACAAATTCCAAGTGTGGTGAAATGGTATAAAAAATGTAATTCCACCCTCGTTTTTGTTTGTATTTATTATAGTGTTTAGGCTAGGGCTACACAGCAATGTGTCATGTAACAGCCATTATCTGAATGGTCGAGCCACAACAACATTTGTGCAACGAAGACTTTAAATGTGCAATGTATCTGCCATCTGGTAGTTTTGCTTTAAAGCAAAATCTGAGCTTTCAAATAGTCTTATGACAGGAGACTTGCTGTCGTGTTTTATAATTGGAGCTATGATTTTGCTAGTGTGGACAGTCCACACTGCTCTTTCTTGCTTCAAGGATTGAGCTTTGGTGAGAGAGTGGGGACAAGCACAATCAAGTAGTTTATATGTAGAAGAGATGTCATATTGGCTGTGTTTGAGTATAGAGAGAGGAGAGCACACTTGGTAGACTGCTGACGAGTACTCCATAAGAAAAATCAATCCAGAAATAATTCTTTGCCTATGTATGATGGCTATTGCATTGTCAAAACCATAGGCATCATATGACGGCTTTGATTAAGTGAGTCCGTGGATAAGTGTGTCTTTGAAACAGTCACAATTGTTTCCTTCAGAAATGTGTCCATTTGCCTTTTTGATCAAAATGTGGTTGTTAAATATAATCTAAAAGTTAGCATAATTAAAAATAAAATTGAAGTATCCAGACTTAGAGAATTTTTTTTTTTTTTTTTTTGCGAGTTCCTAAAGGCTACAATATTTTCCTTATTACACTGTTACCTTCTATCTCCATTAGAGAGCACAGAATTCTTCAAGAGAGAATATGCATAGCTCTGTGATTGAGGCTCCAGGTGTAGAGCGATGTTTTATTTCTTTACAGTACCGTATATACTCGCGTATAAGCCGAGTTTTTCAGCCCAAAATTTGGGCTGAAAAGTCCTCCCTCAGCTTATACGCGAGTATATATGGTAATCCGTATATATACAGCAGCAGCCCCGGAGGTATACAGGCCCCCCCATCAAGCTCCAGGGCCCCCCCCCCTTGCGCGGCAGCCTGTAAAGGAAAATCATACTTATCGCTGTCCCGCGCTGTCCCGCCGCTTGCCGACACACGATCCCGGGCTTCAATCCGCGTCTTCTGTGGTCGCGGGCAATGACGTCATTGCGCGCGACCACAGGAAGCCGGGAGACGCGGATTGAAGCCCGGGATCGGGTGTCGGCAAGCGGCGGGACACGATAAGTATGATTTTCCTTTACAGGCTGCCGCGCAAGGGGGGGCCCTGGAGCTTGATGGGGGGCCTGTATACCTCCGGGGCTGCTGTAGCTGTATACAGCCCTGTATACAGCCCTGCTGTAGCTGTATACAGCTGCTGTAGCTGTATAGTACCCCTGGGGCTGCTGTAGCTGTATAGTACCCCTGGGGCTGCTGGTGGCTGTATAGTACCCCTGGGGCTGCTGGTGGCTGTATAGTACCCCTGGGGCTGCTGGTGGCTGTATAGTACCCCTGGGGCTGCTGGTGGCTGTATAGTACCCCTGGGGCTGCTGGTGGCTGTATAGTACCCCTGGGGCTGCTGGTGGCTGTATAGTACCCCTGGGGCTGCTGGTGGCTGTATAGTACCCCTGGGGCTGCTGGTGGCTGTATAGTACCCCTGGGGCTGCTGGTGGCTGTATAGTACCCCTGGGGCTGCTGGTGGCTGTATAGTACCCCTGGGGCTGCTGGTGGCTGTATACCTGTGCTGGGGTCCACCCTCGGCTTATACACGAGTCAATAGGTTTTCCCAGGTTTTGGGGGCAAAAGTAGGGGGTCGGCTTATACACGGGTCGGCTTATACACGAGTATATACGGTAATTCTGTATGGAATTCCTTTCTTCTGTATTGTACATGTTTTACCTTTTTTTTCCCCGTGTGTGATACATCCTCCTCTCCTTGTGTTTTCTGCAGTATTTCACAGGCCTTGAGTGTGGTCACAAGTTCTGCATGCAGTGCTGGGGTGAATATTTAACCACCAAAATCATAGAGGAAGGAATGGGACAGGTAAATACCTTGGTCGTTATTTTGATGATTATCTGGTCATTAATACCATTTGTTTTTTCTTTTGCCGCAAAAGTAAATAAAATGTTTTGGGTTTTGATTCTTATTTAGGCTAATCATCTAAAATATTATCATTAACTGATTTTATGTTTATGCACTTTTTTTAGACCATCTCCTGCCCAGCTCATGGCTGCGACATTTTAGTTGATGACAATACAGTAATGTAAGTGGTGAGCTAATGCACAACTATATATTTTTTTGTGTTTTATAATTTTTGATTCTTGTTATCTTAATTCTAAGAAATGTTACAAAATATTTTGGAATATCAAATAAGGTTGAGCTACTTTGTCTGCTATAAAGTTTGAATATGAAAATGAAATGACAGCATATTACAACTACAGCTCATTTCACATTGTAGCTATATGGGAACCAAAATAGTTATGCTGCTTGCTGACTAGAGGCTGGAAAGAATGCACAGAAAAGAGTTTGAGCCTGCTTTCTTCATGAGCGTGGTCTCCTGCCCCTCAAGTCGGTGATTGAAAGGATGTTCTGTTTGTAGGTATACACAGAAGCCTGTCAGTATTTGCAGAGAAGTAAGGATGGCGGGACTAGTCCTTTTGGTATTCAATATGCCAGACTCTGTCTTCGGACTCTATTCAGCGTTTTGTTTAAGTTGAATCTGTTAGCAGGTATTCTCTGTCGCTTCATTGGGGACAATGGACCATGGCTGTATGCCACTAGGAGGCGACACTGGGCAAAAAAGGAAAACTAGCCCCTCCTCAGCAGTGTACACCCTGCAACTGACAGGAAGCTAAGTTTTAGCTTGTGTTAGTAGGATCCGGACACAGATCTGTTTTTCAGACCCTCTTTTTTAACCCATAATTCTTTTCCTTTTTTTGTGTGTGAACGTTTTAATCTCTGTGTTTTTGTTTTTCAGATATTAGAGACTGGTTTCAGGGGCAATAAAGTCCACCTTCAATACCATGAGATGAGAGGGAACAGAGTGGTATCACCCACTTCGTACCCACTCTGGTTCATGTGGCCAGACATTTTCCCTGTAACAGGCCACGTTACAGTGCCCATTGACCAGACCGCGGTCCATGGCAGCCCCCCCACCCGTCACACATCTGTCTGGCAGAAAGCGCCAGGGGGGAGACGGTCACACCCCCTTAAGCACTGGGGGCCCAGTATTGGCGTCTTCAATGCTTCTAGCGCTGGGCTGAAAAGGAGTTAAAAAAGAAGCACTGTCTCCCTGGAACATTAGATATTGTCTCTTCCACAGGCAGGAGTGCCGCAGCAGGAAAGGTATCCCTAACCACTTTCCTCCTCAGCGCAGCTCTGTCCACAGCTCTGACTCAAAAATGTAGTCCCCTGCTTTGGCCTTCACAACTGTGAAGCGAGGCCACGCCCCCTCGCCCTCCCAATGTTTGCCCTCTCTGCCTTATAACTGCTCGTTTTAGGCTGCTCGTTTTAGGCGTGTTCTTTTCATGCCCTGCACCTGGGTCCGCTAACTCTCCCCACAGTCAACGTCATTGCCACGGAGCCTCTCAGCGCCCATGTGTACCTTCTCAACATTCACTGCAGGAGCTCTCCACAGGAAGCAACAGGACCCTTGGCGGGACATAGGACCGGGTAAGCGTACTTTGCACCACACACACACACCTAAGCTCAATTTCCTTTCCTCCTCAGTCTCCCTCAGCAGCCCACAAGCCATCCTTATGCCTAGCCATAAAGGAGCCTGAGCCTAACAGACCATGGTTTTACAGATGGAACATGCAAAGTGTAAAAGAAAGTTTTCCTCTGGCTACTCTGCCACCTGCTCAGACTGTGGCACGTCTAACATGCAAGTCCCTCAGGAGCCCTCGGCGGCTGGGAACAGGCCTCTCTCACTCCCCCTCAAGTGGACCTCAGCCTTATCTCAGTCTGTCATAGCCCTGACCAAGGTCTCTCAGTCTTTGGTTCAGGTGCTTCAGCACCTGCCCTTAGCCTTACCAGTCCCCACTATGGCTCAAGGCTCGCAGTCATACCCTGCTCCGCAGGTCTCCCATCACAGATAGCATTTCAGCGGGAGAGCACGAGCTCAGAAGAGGGCTCTCGCTACCTCATCCTCTGGGTCCCTGAGCCCGTCATCTTCCAGGCATGACTCCTTCTCACGTCCTTGCTCCCCCCGATTCACAGGGGGTAACAGACTCCAACTCAGACTTCGATTTGTAACTCAACCAGGACCACTTCTCTAATACCCAGCAGATCATTGATAGTCTCATTTCCACTGTCAGACAAACCTTCGGAGGTAGAGATGGACCTCCCAGCACAGGAACGCCCCATCTATTTAACAAAAGCGAAGCGCCCTCCGCAATGTTTATCCATCCACCCCGAATTTCAGAGCATAATCACTAAACCGGGGGAACACCCTGAAAAAGTTTTCAGGGTGGGAAGCAGCTAGATCTCCACTACCCCTTCTTCCCTTAACTTATGAAAGAGTTGACCGAATACCCAATGGTTGATCCCCCGTCTCCCAGCTGGCCTCAAACACCATCTTCTCTACCCGATGGAGCTTCTCTAAAGGGACCCCACTGATGGGCAAATTGAGCCACTTGCCAATTCAGCCTGCAGAGCAGTAGGCGTGTCGCTTTGCCCCTCCCTTGCCGCCTTCTCGGTAGCAAAAGCTTTATCAACCTGGGCCAAACTCCTTTGCCATGGCCTTAAATCAAATGCACCCTCTAGCGAGTTAGCCGTCTTAGCTGATCAAATTTCACTGGCCGGAAAATATTTGGTTACCACTTCTCTTGATGCAGCCACCTGCTCAGCTCTTGCTTCCAGCAACATTGTCGCTATATGCAGAGCACTCTGGCTCAAAATTTGGGAGGTCGACACAACTTTTAAGATCCCTTACCAACCTACCCTTCTTAGGCTCTTGTCCAACTTCCCTCCGAAAAGGCAAGATTATCACCGACTCCACCAGAGGCAAGGGTACTTCCTCCCTCAAAAAGTCACATTCTCCAACCCCAGGCTCCAATTTTGCCATTTTACATCCTTTTCAGGATTTTCGACCCCAGTACCTGTGCTTAGGGAACGTTTTCCCCTCAGAGGGACCATATACCCTCTTACTTCAAACCAAATACCTCTTTGTGGCCTCATCCCCCCCCCCCCCCCCACCACCACCACACACGAGACCGTCCACTACTCAGTCCTGTCGTTTATAACCACAGCTGTCGCATCGTGTTTCTAGGCATGCTCCTTGACACCTCCCATTCCATGGTCTTCTTTCCAAAGGAAAAAGAAAGATTTCTGCACTGCCGGAAAGGATCTGCTCCCTCAGTCACTCCCGGTCTTAATCCCACTTCTTTGGCATGAGGGTCCTGGGCAAAATGGTGGACACAGTGGAGCCCAGTTCAATCCTTGGCCCCTTAAACTAGCTCTCCAGCGACCTGGGACAGAAACCCATCCTCCCTGGACCTCCCAGTTGTACTGTTCCAACGGGTGAGGTACTCCCTTGTCGGGTGGATCCTCTCCCACTCTTTCTGCCTCATGAGGTCCTTTTTACCCTTTGGATGGCAGATTGCCACTATGGATGCCAGTCTCCTAGGATGGGGAGCCCTCTTTCATCATCCCATGGTTCAGGGCCACCGGAAACCCCAGGAGGCAATTCTTTCCATAAACATCCTGGAGCTAAGAGACCTTTACCTCTCCCAGATTCATCTGCAGCCTCTTCTAAAGGGATTTTCCCTATGGATCAAATCTGACAATGCCACTGTGGTGGCCTACATAAATTATTATTGGGGAACCCACAACAGTCATTGCGGAGGTAGCCAGAATTCTCCTGTGGGCCCAAGAACATGTACCAATCTTTTCCGCAGTCCATGTTCCAGGCATGGAAAATTGGGCTACAGATTTTACTGAGCCACCAGGGCCTCGCCTCGGGCAAGTTAGTCTTCAATAACTGTGTTTCGCCAGACATGTATCAAGTGGGGTTTTCTGTATGTCAACCTCATGGCTTCCTGGCTCAGCCACAAAGTCGCTCAATTCTTTTCAAAAAGCTGAGACCCCCTAACCATTGAGTCAGTTGCCCTGGTCATCCCTAAGTCCTAGTTTCGCCTTCCTTACCTCTTCCTCCTTACCTCTTCCTCCTACTTCTCCTTATTCTCAAGATCATAAAAAAAGGTCTAACTGGAGGGAGTCCCAGTCATTCTGATAACCCCGGACTGGCCCATGCGGGCATTGTATGCAGAACTGGTCCAGTTGCTAGCGGACTTCTCCTGGTGTCTGCCAGGCCATCTGAACTTTCTGTCTCAAAGCCTGCTATTCCACCAGGAACCCCAGTCTCTATATTTGACAACCTGGCTATATTACCATATATGTAAAGCCAACTTTGCATAGTGTGAGCGCTCCTCCATTTCCCCAATGATGTTCTCTACTCCAGCGATCCTCGCCTTCCTGTAATAAGGTCTGGAAACCAAGTTGTCTCTCGGTACATTTAAGGGATAAGTCTCGGCATTATCTGTTCTCTTCCAAAGACTCTTCCCAGGGTGGTCTCGGACTTCCATCGCTCCCAGTCGATTGTTCTTCCTTCCTTATGTCAACATCCGCGGACTCCAAGGGAGGGAGAATTCCATTCATTGGATGTCGGTAGGACAGTGCTCCATTATCTTGTAGTGACGGCACCCTGGCGTGTGGATTACAATCTCTTTGTCCAGCCCTTTGGTGGCATAAGGGCTAGAAAGTGGCTAGAATTACTATAGTATACAATATATACTATATTGGATTAAGAAGGCCATTGCTGTCTCCTGCCTTTCCCAGCAGTTACAGGGACCTTCTGGATTTACTGCTCATTCCACCAGATCTACGGCTGTCTCCTGGGCGGAATGGGCTGGAGCTTCTCCGACGAAGATCTGCAAGGCTGCTCCCTGGTCCTCGTTGCATACTTTCACGAAGCACTAACGTCTGGCCCTGGCTTCCATTAGGGATTTGGCTTTTGGCAGGAAGGTCCTGCAGGCCGTAGTCCCACCCTAGGTATTAATTAATTGGTATTCCTCCTATGCTGTCGTGGAAGGTGACTAGAGAAAATAGAATTATTTTTACCGTTAATTCGGTTTCTAGAAACCTTCCACGACAGCACTTAATTGCCTCCCTATCTTCCTCGATTATTCCTGGAAGGTGTTACTGTTATTGTTACTCTTATGCTATGGTTCTTTGTAAGACACTGGCTAGTGGGAGGGTCCTTTTAACCACTCTTGTGCTTCCTGTCCCTATTAGGGTGTGGCGAGGCAACCTCCTATGCTGTCGTGGAAGGTTCCTAGAAACTGAATTAATGGTAAGAATAGTTCTATTTTTTGGCCACAATGCAAAACGATATGTTTGGCGCAAAAGCAACACAGCTCATCACCCTCAAAACACCATCTCGTCTGTCAAACATGGTGGTGGCAGTATCATGGTTTGGGCCTGCTTTTCTTCAGCAGGGACAGGGTAGATGGTTAAAATTGATAGGAATATGGACGGCGCCAAATACAGCACCATTCTGGAAGAAAACCTGTTGGGAGTCTGCAAAAGACCTGAGACTGGGATGGAGATTTATCTTCCAGCAAGACAATGATCCCAAACATAAAACAAAATCTACAATGGAATGGTTCAAAAATAAACGTATCCAGGTGTTAGAATGGCCAAGTCAAAGTCCAGACCTGAATCCAAACAAGAATCTTTGGAAAGAACTGAAAACTGCTGTTTACAAACGCTCTCCATCCAACCTCACTGAGCTCCAGCTGTTTTGCAAGGAAGAATGGGCAAGAATTTCTGTCTCTCAATGTGCAAAACTGATAGACATACCCCAAGCGACTTGCAGCTGTAATCGAAGGAAAAGGTGACTCTACAAAGTATTAACTCAAGGGGGCCGAATAATATTGCATGCCCCCACTTTTCAGTTTTTTATTTGTTAATAAGGTTTAAAATATCCAATAAATTTTGTTCCACTTCACGATTGTGTCCCACATGTTGTTGATTCTTCACAAAAAAAATTAGAATTTTATATCTTTGTTTGAAGCTTGAAATGTGACAAAAGGTTGAAAAGTTCAAGGGGGCCAAATACTTTAACAAGACACTGTAAGTCTCCAGGCAACTCTCTAATGTAAAAACACAGCTTTTGTTCCTCACCTGGGGGAGAGGGCAATCTGGTCTGATTTGTGTCGCTGGTCTTGGGTCCTGCATCACCCTCACACAGGGTCTTCTATTGTGCTTCTGGGCATGTGCACTTTTATCTTCCCTACTGAGGGCACAGCAAAGTACTGTAATGTACAGACACGGTGAAAGGTCAAAGAGCACCCACGCATGTGCACTGTGTGGTCGGTCTTTGATGTTTCCCTGCACATGCACATTATAGTATTACAGTACTTTGTTCTGTCCTCAGTACAACAGAACAGTGCTTGTGCACAGGAGCGCAATAGAGGACCCTGTGTGTAGGTGATGTAGGATGCGTCGCTCCTATTAAGCAGAGGATAATGCGATTACAGAAAGAAAGGAGGTGCCAGACCAAGACCAGCGACAACCATCGGACCAGATTGCCCTGCATGTGAGTATAATAAAAGCTGTGTTATTACATTATACAGATCGGCCTGGGGACTTACCGTATATACTCGCGTATAAGCCGAGTTTTTCAGCCCAAAAATTGGGCTGAAAAGTACCCCCCTCGGCTTATACGCGAGTCAGTGCGGGGGCTGCTGTATACAGCGGTATACAGCAGCCCCCGCATCCCCAGTAATGCAGGCCCCCCCCCCTCACGCTCCGGTCACCTGTAAAGCAAGTTATACTTATCAGTGCCCGCTGCCGTCCGCGCCCGCCGCTGCCGACATGCGATCCTCCATCTTCATTCATCTTCTTCCTGCTTCTGTGCGCGTCGCAGGCAATGACGTCATTACCGGCGACGCGCACAGGAAACAGGAAGAAGATGCATGAAGACGGAGGATCGGGATGTCGGCAGCGGCGGGCGCGGACGGCAGCGGGCACTGATAAGTATAATTTGCTTTACAGGAGACCGGAGCATGAGGGGGGGGCCCTGCATTACTGGGGCTGCCTGTATACTACCACTGGGGCTGCTGTATATAGGGGCTGCTGTATACACCATGGGGCTGCAATACCACTGGGGCTGCTGTATATAGGGGCTGCTGTATACACCATGGGGCTGCAATACCACTGGGGCTGCTGTATATAGGGGCCCTGCACCACTGGGGCTGCAATACCACTGGGGCTGCTGTATATAGGGGCTGCTGTATACACCACTGGGGCTGCAATACCACTGGGGCTGCTGTATATAGGGGCTGCAATACCACTGGGGCTGCAATACCACTGGGGCTGCTGTATATTAGGGGCTGCAATACCACTGGGGCTGCAATACCACTGGGGCTGCTGTATATAGGGGCTGCTGTATACACCACTGGGGCTGCAATACCACTGGGGCTGCTGTATATAGGGGCTGCAATACCACTGGGGCTGCTGTATATAGGGGCTGCAATACCACTGGGGCTGCAATACCACTGGGGCTGCTGTATACACCTCTGGGGCTGCATATACCTCTGGGGTCGTATCTGGGGCTGCTGTATACACTCTGGGGCTGCATATACCCTGGGCTGCATATACCTCTGGGGCTGCATATACCTCTGGGGCTTTCTGTATACTACCACTGGGGGCTGCTGTATACTACCACTGGGGTGCTGTATACTCCACTGGGGAGGCTGCTGTATACCTCACTAGCTGGGGTTGTATACCTGTGCTGGAGTCCACCCTCGGCTTATACGCGAGTCAATAGATTTTCCCAGGTTTTGGGGGCAAAAGTAGGGGGGTCGGCTTATACACGGGTCGGCTTATACACGAGTATATACGGTATATAAAGTATATAAAGTATTCTAGAATGCTGTATATAAAGCTTTACTGGTGGTGGCCGCAGCTTATATGCAAATTGCTGACAGGTTCACTTAACAATGTGCATATTAATGCAACCACATTATTTTATTTTCTATATTTTTCTTTTTCTGCCCCCCAAAAAATTGTCTCTTCAATTGAATTAAACAGATTAAGGATGACATTAAAGGTGGAAAAAGTTCTGAGATGATTCTTCTTGACAAAACTTGTCATTTTCTGGTCATCATAATGGGAGACCCAGACAATGGGGTTTAGGGCTCCGCCTCCGGAGGTCACACTAGGTACTACAAGTTTGTAGACACCGCCTCCTCCGCTTATAAACCCCCACCGTAGGGAACATCCTCAGTTTTTAACTTAGTGTGCTCGGAGGATCACGCTTTGCTTGCACTTCACTGCATTCTCACAGCTTACGTGATGGCGTATGAAGACAAGGTAAATGGTCCCGGTCGGGACCCTCGACAGTCTCCCCGCTCACCCTTTGTGGAACACGCTGGTGGAGGTACCGGAGGGCTTTTTAGCCTGGACACTTGCTGTTCTCCCGGTACGCTGTCGAGCTCCTTCCTTTCCATCCCTCCATGGAGGCTCTGGAGAGGGGGAGCCTGGAGCCTTGCACAGCTCCGCTCCGTCCGAGGCCTCCCTAAATGGTGCTTACAGACCGGACGGAGCCAGCCCAGTCCGAGGCCTCCCTAAATGGTGCTTACACTCCGGACTGGTGCTGTACCCCCGTCCGAGGCCTCCCTAAAGGTGCTTACAGACCGGACCGGCACTGAGGCACCTGGTGTGTCTCCTGTGTGCCTGGGGGTAGTGTCTGTCACTTGGTGTCATGACACTCAGACCGCGCGGTTACCCTCGGGTCCGCGGTTCTGTCGGTGTACCCTGTGCTGGGGTTACTCTGGCTGACCGCCCTGTGTGTCTCAGGGGCTGAGGCTGTAGACTGCTGATGTTTGTTTTGTGCATGCAGTCGGTGTGTGTATGTGTATTGTTACACACTCTTTTCCCGCGCTGCGGGCTCTGGCACCTCCATTACTGAGGCTGCCTGGAGGAGGAGGAAGCAGCTCTTACGGTGACATCACCGATGGGCGTGTTTTGTGTTCTCCCGCGTGTTCCTGGCCACGCCTATGACTTTACTGTCGGCGGCCATCTTCTCCCTCTCTTCCCGGCTGGGATCTGGCTGCAGCGTGTGTCTGCACTTTCCAGGGGAGACCGGAACTCGCGGAGGTCACACACGAACACCGCTTCCTCCTACCGCTTACTGCGGTCGGTAAGCCACCGGGATCTCCGGTTTGTTTGTTACAACTTGGCTTATTTCCCCCTACTGTGGCGATGTCCTCAGTAAGGAAGCATGCTGCTAAGGCGGCAGATGGCACCATTACCTGCGCTACATGCAACGGTTCACTGGTGGAGGGGTCCTGCAATAATTGCGGACGCCCAGAGACCCGGACAGTTACTGTTGAATCAGAATCTGCGGGTCTGTACCCTGAGGTTCGGGTGATCCCAGGGACATGGGAAGCGCAGAATAAGATAAATGAATCTCTGCTGTCCCAGATGTCCTCCATGTCGCAATCCCTGGAGGCACTTCATAGGAGGCTGGAAAACCCAGCTACTCCTCCCAGTTACCCCCGGGTGCTTCTTACTTCTTCTGTGAGACCCCCTAAGCGAGCTCGTGAGGCCTCTCCAGAGCTCCAAGCTCCCTCTGAGGAGGAGCGTTCCTCTGATGGTGAGGAAGATGATGGGGGTTCTACTCTCGGGTCTGTCTCTGAACCTCCAGATGGGGTGGAGGATCTGGTGTCCTCCATCAATGAGACATTACGTCTGGTCACTCCTCCTGAGGAGGTGACTGTTCACCCCAAGGAGGTCTATCAATGGCTGCGGCCGGAGGCGAGACCAAGTGGGTCCTTTATGGACCACACTAATTTTGGAAGGGTGATTAGAGCACCCAGGTTACATCCTGGGCGGCGTTATGTCCGTAAACCTAAGGACCTTCGCTTTCCCTTTCCTCAGGAGGTGCTTCTGGAATGGTCACAGTCCCCTAAGGTGGACGCTTCCATGACTAGGATTGCTGCACGCTCCTTGTTTTCTGCCTCTGATAGCTCCTCATTGAAGGATGCTACTGATAGACAGGTCGAGCAACTCGCCAAGTCTTCCTATGAGGCTGTGGGGTCTTCATTTGCCCCTAATTTTGCCGCGGTCTGGACCCTACAAGCGATTACCTCCTGCTTGGATGGTATCTCTGATCTAGCTAGGGCCAGCCCAGAGGTCCTGGCACTCACCGACAGAGCAAGGGCTTATGCGGATTACGCCAGGACGGCAACTTTGGAAACTGCCACTCGCTCGGCTGTGGCTTCGGCCAATGCTATAGCGATCCGCAGGTTGTTGTGGCTGCGTCTTTGGGACTCAGATGCCACGTCTAAGAAGATTTTGCAAAATCTTCCGTTTGCTGGTGACAGGCTCTTCGGCACCGAGCTGGACAAGCTGATAAAGGATTCTGCTGAGTCTAAGATACCGCAGAATAAGCCTAAGCCACGGTATTCCGTGAAAAGGAACCCAAAACAGTGGTCCTTTCGCCCCAGCTCGCAGTCATCAGCGGCGTCCGCTCGCGCGGACCGTGGGGGCAAGCCCTCCACTCAGTGGCGCAACAAAAGTCGCCAAAAGAAGCCGGCAGGGGCTGCAGCTGCCACCCCTAAACCCGCTTCGGCATGACTCGCTCCTTCATCCTGTCTCCCCACAGGTGGGGGGCCGCCTGTCTCTTTTCCAGGACAGATGGCTTCTCCACGTTCAAGACCAGTGGGTCCGAGACGTAGTCTCAAAAGGCTACAGGATAGAGCTGACGTCACAGCCGGCACACCGATTCCATCGGTCTGTTCCATCCCTAGACAAAGCTCAGGCTTTTCATCTGGTGTTGGAGGGACTCCGCAGAGACGGAGTGGTGGTCCCAGTACCCACGGGAGAGAGGTTCAGGGGTTTTTACTCCAACCTCTTTATTGTCCCAAAGAAGGACGGCTCTTTTCGTCCGGTTCTGGACCTCAAGTTGTTCAACCGCCACGTGTTGGTTCGGAAGTTCCGTATGGAATCCCTGCGCTCCGTGATCGCGGCTGTGTCACAGGGAGACTTCCTGGCGTCCATAGATATCCGAGACGCCTACCTTCACGTGCCCATTGCACCGGCTCATCAGCGCTGGTTGAGATTCGCAGTGGGGGAAGAACACTTCCAATTTGTGGCACTGCCGTTCGGGCTAGCCTCGGCACCGCGAGTGTTCACAAAGGTGATGGCCTCAATGATGGCTCTCCTGCATGTGCAGGGACACGCCGTCATTCCCTATTTGGACGACCTGCTGGTCAGGGCGCCATCGGAAGACCTTTGTCGGGTGAGCCTGGAGGTGACCATGAAGTCTCTGGAACAGTTCGGGTGGCTTCTCAACATTCCAAAGTCGACCCTGATTCCGACCCAGTCTTTGACACATCTGGGCATGGACTTCCACACGGACTCAGCCCTGGTGTCCCTACCTCAAGCCAAACAGCTTGCGATCCAATCAGGAGTGCAGAATGTTCTCCTGTCACCACAATCTTCCCTACGGGGGTTGATGAAGCTGGTGGGACGCATGGTAGCGGCGATAGAGGCGGTGCCTTTCGCACAGTTTCGCCTCCGTCCTCTCCAGTTGGAGATTCTTCGCCGATGGGACAAAAGGACGATTTCTCTGAATCGGCTGGTGACGCTGTCACAATCGACCAGGGACTCCCTACAGTGGTGGCTCCAGCCACTTCATCTGTCACGGGGCCGGTCCTTTCTAAAACCGTCATGGTTAGTGGTGACCACCGACGCCAGTCTAAAAGGCTGGGGTGCGGTGTTCTTGCACCACAGGGCTCAAGGCCTCTGGACTCAGTCGGAGTCGGCATTACAGATCAACGTGCTGGAGATCAAGGCGGTCTATCTGGCGCTCCTGGCGTTTCAGAAATTCCTGTCAGGACAACCCATTCGGGTTCAGTCCGACAATGCGACGGCCGTCGCCTACATAAATCATCAGGGAGGGACCAGAAGTGCTCAGGCCCTCGCCGAAGTCCACCGCATTCTAGCCTGGGTGGAGGAAAACGGCTGCCTGATCTCCGCAGTTCACATCCCAGGGGTCGAGAACTGGGAGGCCGACTACCTGAGCCGACAGGGGATGGACGCCGGAGAGTGGTCCCTGCATCCAGACGTCTTCCGGGACATCTGCAGCAAATGGGGCACTCCGGACGTGGATCTGATGGCCTCACGTCTGAATCATCAGGTACCCCAATACATGGCACGATCGTGGGATCCTCAGTCTCTGGGGGCGGATGCCCTGATCCTGAGTTGGTCCAGCTTCCAGCTGCCATATGTGTTCCCGCCTCTGGCTCTGATTCCCAGGGTTCTGTGGAAAATCAGGACAGAATGCAGAGTAGCCATTCTAGTGGCTCCAGATTGGCCCCGGAGGTCCTGGTACCCGGACCTCTGGCAACTGTCAGGCGGACACCGGTGGGCTCTTCCAGAACGCGCAGATCTACTCGCGCAAGGCCCATTCTTCCACCTCAATTCCAGGGCCCTCAGATTGACTGCATGGCTCTTGAGGCCTGGTTGCTGACATCCAGGGGCTTCTCTCCTACGGTGGTTGCCACGATGAATCGGGCAAGGAAACCTGTCTCCAGGAAGATATACCACAGAACGTGGAAAATCTTTTTCTCCTGGTGTGCCTCTGGTGGACGCTCACCGTGGCCCTTGTCCATCCCGACATTGTTGGCCTTCCTACAGTCGGGTTTGGAGTTGGGATTATCCCTTGGCTCTCTGAAAGGTCAAGTATCAGCACTTTCAGTGCTGTTTGACAGGCGCTTGGCGCTCCTCCCGAAGGTTCGTCAATTTCTGCAGGGGGTGTCTCGGGTGGTTCCGCCTTACAGACGACCTCTGGACCCTTGGGACCTCAACATGGTCCTGGCGGCACTGCAGAAACCGCCGTTTGAGCCACTGAGAGACATCTCTCTCTCTCGTCTGTCCCAGAAGGTGGTTTTTCTGGTGGCAATTACGTCTCTGAGAAGGGTCTCAGAATTGGCTGCACTTTCGTGCAAGTCACCCTTTCTGGTGGTTCACCAAGACAAGGTGGTGTTGCGCCCGCGGCCTGAATTCTTGCCGAAGGTGGTTTCAACTTTCCACCTAAACCAGGAGATTGTTCTCCCATCATTTTGCCCCGCTCCCGTTCATCAGGTTGAGCGCGACCTCCATACTCTGGATCTCGTGAGAGCTGTACGCATTTATGTGTCCAGGACCGCCTCCTTTAGGAGTTCGGATTCCTTATTTGTCCTCACGATGGGTCGCTGTAAGGGGTCCGCGGCTTCGAAGTCGACCTTGGCCAGATGGATCAAGGCTCCCATTCAGGAGGCATACCGGTCTTCTGGTTTGCCTCTCCCGGTGGGTTTGAAGGCACACTCTACTAGAGCTGTAGGTGCCTCTGGGCCTTGCGACATCGAGCATCTGCTCTACAGGTGTGTCAGGCGGCCACCTGGTCCAGCCTGCACACTTTCTCAAAGCACTATATGGTGCATGCCCATGCCTCTGCGGACGCAAGTTTGGGCAGGCGGGTCCTCCAGGCGGCGGTTGCCCACCTTTAAGGGGGACCGTGTATTATCCGTCTTGTTGAGGAACTCTTCCCGCCCTGGGGTATTGCTTTAGGACATCCCCATTGTCTGGGTCTCCCATTATGATGACCAGAAAAAAGAGAATTTTGTTTACGTACCGTAAATTCTTTTTTCTTTAATCATCAATGGGAGACCCAGCACCCACCCAGTGGTTCCGTTGCATGTTTGCATTTGATCTGTTCTCTGTTGAGACAGTGTTTTCCGGGTTGTTCAAACCGTCTGTGCACGGTATTCTTCCCGATGTTTCGGGTGTGGTTCATTTTTCTCCTCGCAGCTTATGGACTAAACTGAGGATGTTCCCTACGGTGGGGGTTTATAAGCGGAGGAGGCGGTGTCTACAAACTTGTAGTACCTAGTGTGACCTCCGGAGGGCGGAGCCCTAAACCCCATTGTCTGGGTCTCCCATTGATGATTAAAGCAAAAAGAATTTACGGTACGTAAACAAAATTCTCTTTTTTAACAAGAGTGTGTAGACTTTTAGTATCCACTTTATATAGACTGACTGTACATAAGATTAAAATAAAGTGAAGAAAATATCAATATTTATTACAATAAATGTCACAAAATGTGGTTATGTAACACAGCAAGTTAACAATCATTTTATGCGCCATGTGTGAAGTGAATGCTATTATGGCATTCAGTAGAACAGATCCACCTCTCTGGCATCATGAAAAAATTTGAGTTTCTTGCCCTTTCTGCCGAAAAAGACTGGATGAAAAAAGTGTCTGGTAGGGATAAGCGAACCAAACTTAGAGGACCTGTCACCAAACCAGGCATGATGATCTAATTACAGCACTGGATGCAGCATGTCTGCTGCATCCAGACAAGGGGTCCCCCAGCCCTTGAGCCCCTCCTGTGCCCCGAGTAAATACACTTAAAAAACTTACATCCTGCAGCCAGAAAGGAGGTGGCTAGAGGCTGGAGCCGAAGGGCAGATTCACACCCCTGCATGTTTAATCTTCCCACCGCTGCCAATCATTGTCTCCCTCGTCTGCAGTATAACACAGAGTTTATTTTAGAAATGGCCGCTTAGCCCTGCCCTTTGTGGTGACATCACCGCTTATACCCTCCCTGCTCTATGGTTAACAAAGAGCAGGGCAGGTATAAGTGGTGATGTCACTGCAGGAGGCAGGGCGGCCGGCCTCTTGCTCTGACATCACCACCTTTCCCTGCCCCTGCTCTATGTTAACCGCAGGGTGCGGGGTTAAGCTGCCATTTCTAAAATAAACTCTGTGTTATACTGCAGATGAGGGCATTATCGGAACTAGTGTGTGCATACCCAGCCTCCCGCCTCCCGGAAGTGCTTTATGGCTGGCTACATGTGGGCAGAGGGCCGCACAGCCCAATCAGTGACTTCCAGTGAGGTTTGGTTCCAAAACAGAGCTTAATATAGAGTCCTTCTGAACCTCTGGAACCCAAACTTCCATGGGTCCACTCATCTGTAGTCTCTGGTTTATGTGTGAAATATAAACGGGAACTGAATTTGTAACTAACTAGAAGAATATTTTGTGTTTGAATGTTAATCTTGTTTTGCTCACCGTATTTGATAGCGGACCAATAACTAGGGCTGTGGAGTTGGTAAGCCAAACCCCCGACTCCTCAATTTCTCTGAATGCTATTTGCGTCACATCCGTTCATGGTGACGTCGGTACACCCTCTAGGTGTAAATCAAAAGCCGCGCATGCGCAATGCGCATGGTGAGGTCGGAGTACTCCTAGAGGGTGTACCGACGTCACCATGACCGGATGTGACGGAAATAGCGTCACACCGGCTATTACGCCCATACAGCAGGGCGAGGAGGACTAGGATTATTTATCATGCCCATCGGGGCATGCTAATGAGCAGCTAAGTAGGGCTTAGAGTCTCACAGGGAACGCCCTGTGAGACTTATTCAGGGCCAAGAAGTTGCAGATATGTAAGTGAAAAATTTGGATTTTGGCAATGGTATACCACGCATTTTTTACAGAAAAGGACCACTAATAATGATTCATCATGGTGCAGGGACAGGTATTCATAGGCTTGGGGGTGATTTGGAGGGGTCAGGTTGCCTTTAAGGCCCACAGCCTGCCGGTCTGCGGCTAGGGATAAACCGTCAACTAACCTCCTCGGTTCCGGATCACCGGTGTTGACACAGACTTTCTCCAGCCGGCCCTGATCAGTCCTGGAGTGTCCCCTTCCGTTTTCTTGGTTACTTCCCTCTCTGCTCTTCTGTCACCGTCTGACTGACTTGTCAGTAACTGTCACTCTAGGTCTTCCTGCTCTCTTAGGCTCCACCCCCCTGGGACCTACTGAATACCAGTTCCCTGTACTGAGGTGTCCTATGAGCGTGTTTTAGTGCAGACTCTGGGTTTCCTCCTAAACCACGACTACGGAGACACTCCACCTTCTGTTTGGGGTGCAGTACCTCCCTGTTGCATAGGGGCGCCACAGATTAGATTATACAAATCTGCCTGGGGACCTATATATAGCATTCCAGAATACCATATATAAAACCTTAGTGCTGGTGGCCGCAGCTTATATGCAAAAAAAAAAACTAGTGACAGGTTCACTTTGAAAGAGAACTTTATTTTACCTCTACTAACCAATCCTCCACACACCTGATATTCTGTGGCGCCATCTTTTGATGGTGCTACAAAATAAAGCCACTTAGGTGTGTGATCATGAAATGGTTCATGTATAATTCTACTGAAAACATTTTTGACTTGCAAAAACCTTAAGTAAAATAGTCCACACCCAATCACCGGCTTGATAATATAGGTCTGGTTTTATCGTTTCTTCATTTTGGAAGATGGTGGAGGTCATGTTGTATGCATTACAACTGACAAGTTTCTGATGTTTCACACATCCTTAGTCATAGTATGATTGTGACTTGCTCACTTTTTAAGTCCTTTCTTGTGGAATCCAGCAGAGTATCACATGTATGGGTATCTTTACATATGTTTTGTCTTCAGTGGAGGTCTCTTATTTTTATTCACAGCACGCTTTGCTGTCATGTCATCAGTTGATATTACTTTCTCTGACTACATTATAAAATTAATATATTTTGTTTGATCTCTTTTCTCCATTAGGCGTTTAATCACAGATTCAAAAGTGAAATTAAAGTATCAGCATTTAATAACTAATAGCTTTGTAGAGGTAAGTGCTTGAAATTGCAGAATTTTGATCTTAGTAAAAATCATAGGGCCTTACACTGGGAATTTAAAGAAATGTCTGCCTTGCTGAATAGCCTTTTAGTAAATGCTTGCATTCCACCTCAAATAATTGTTGCAGCATCCCCCTATAGCTCTACATAGTGCCATTTCTCCTTGGTTCTTTAAAGAGGACCTGTCACCCCCCCTGGTGCATGGCAATCTAAATGCACCACTGAATGCAGCATGCCTGCTGCATTCAGGGAAGGGCTCTCCCATGGCTCTAGCCCCCCTGTGCACTTTATAAATCTCACATTTACTGAGTCAGGAGGGCATTCCTTATTCTGGAGTTAGCGCTGGCACTGAGGGTTTTCCCTGCCTCCAGCTGCTCTGCGCCACCTCCTGCTGCTCTGTTCCTCCTCCTTATTGTTTCCGCCCCCCTCCTTGCCTGCGCCGACGTCTAACCCTCTTTTCTCATGCAGGCGCATAGACAGGCCGTGACGTCGGCCGCCGACTCCTGTCCTCACTGTGCGCCTGCGTGAGAATAGAAGGTTAGATGTCGGTGCAGGCGAGGAGGGGGGCAGACAATAAGGAGGAGGAACAGAGCAGCAGGAGGCGGTGCTGGAGATTTGAAACAGCGATCAGCTGTTTCTTATCTGCTGCACCGATATCGCCCTATTCGGTGTCGGCGCGGAGATTTATACAGCTGTCAGATCAGCTGTTTCTTCAAATCTCCCGCGCTGACACCGGCGGAAGATCAGCTGTGGCCAGGAGGAGGAGATCTCCACCGCTGATCTCCTCCTCCCGGCCGCCCCCGAGACAGCTGATTGGCTGGCCGCGCTGCATACTAATGTGAACGCATGCGGAGATTCTCCACTGCGTTCACATCAGTGTGGGCTGCGTTTGCATGCCATACCCATGCAGACACAAACGCAAATGTGAACCCAGCCTTAGTCCATGATGTGTAGATAGTACAGGTTATGTTACATTGTACAAAACCTGACGTGTTTTGGACGTCTTTTTCATCCTTATTCATTAAATAAGTGGTGGGGCTCTGGATATACATATTTCTCATTCGCCTCATTGGGGGACATTGGACCATGGGTGTTATGCTGCTATCTTTAGGAGGCTTAACACTAAGTGATTGCAAAAACGATTAGCTCCTCCTCTGCAGTATACACCCCCTGGCTGGGCCAGGCCAAACTAGTTTCAGCTTAGTGTGTGTAGGAAGCAGATGTGGTCTACAGACCCATATTCTTTTTTAGTTTCATTTTTGAATTTTTTTTTTTTACTTATTACTGAATTTTTATAAACTGATGAAGATTTTAGACGGACAGTGGTTCCCTTAAGGGTACCGCTCTCCCACAACCACCAACAGACAGGAACATGGAGTGTCACCTCCACATACCCCCTTCTGCGCAGTTGGATCCCATGGGGCTATGCCTTATCTTCTTCGAGATTTTTAAGGGTGATGGTTCCCCTAAGGGCGCCGATCTCCCACAAACATCAAGAAAAGTGCACGCAAAGTGTCACCTCCCCGTGTCCCCCTCTGTACCTGGCATAGATACCCCTGTCTCTGCATCCACCTGGGACTACAAACTGCTCTCCCCAGTCTCCCAGCAAGGAGCCTGGGTAGTAGGCATCCAATACAGCAACCTCCAGAGACAGCAGCACACCTCCCCAGCCTCCCACCTCACCAAGGAGCCTGAGTAGTAGGCATCCAATACTGCAACCTCCAGAGACAGCAGCATACCTCCCCACCCCTCGCCAAGAAGCATGGGTAGTAGGCATCCAATACTGCTACTTCCAGAGACAGCGACATACCTCCCCAGCCTTTTACCAAGGAACCTGGGTGGTAGACATCCACTACTGCAACCTTTGGAGACAGCGGCACAACCCCCAGCCTCATCAAGAAGCCTGGGAAGCAGCTACCTGACCTGAACATCAGATCTGCTCCAGCGCCCCTGCAGACGGTGCCAGGGGACACAACATCAGCCTGCTGGTGAGACCTTCGCAAGGGACCCGGTACCAATACCCAGCCCGGAATCGGTACCTATCGTGGCGGAGGCCTCCCATGACTGTTATACCTATCTGTCCCATCAGGCCCTCCGTCTCCACCCACCGGCCGCCCGCTCCATTCTGGCCTTCTCCGGCCGCAAATTTAGGCCCTGGCTTCGGCCTGTGCGTGACTTCGCCCGGCTGATGTGATATTCGCGATCACATCCCCCCAGTTCGCCTCCCTAATGACGCGGTATTGTGCACGCCCGTGGGATGGCGTCACCGTAGGCGCGAATCTAGCCCTGTTTTCGGGAACGCCCACACCTTTAGAGCTTCTCGCACATTGCAAGGCTCCCCACGCTCCTTGTTATAGGGTACATCCCCTAGCATACTGGGGTATTCTCTCTACTAGTTACCACTGGGGGGCACTCTTCCCAGCTCAAAGGTATAGGACCATCAGGGCTGCATGTAAAAGGAGCTCACTACACCTTGGTAAGAGCTTAAGTCTTTTTTCTCATTCTCAGCAGAGCTTTTGCTGCTGCATTGCCTAGGCTTATTAGCTCTCCCACATTATACCTCCCTCTGTTCAGTGCAATAGACCAAGTATTAATATGCAGTCCTCTAAGTCCTCAAAGAAAGCTCCTAAGTCTTATACAGTCTCATATGCCTCTTGTCACCTGTCACACCTGCTGCATGGTCATGCTAACCCACACTTCCAGGTCTGCATCCACATAGAGGTCCAGGAGCCTTCCTCCGACACTGGAACAACTAGTTGGCCGAGCCAGCCCGAGTGGGCATTATTCCTTTCCCAGTCCATGGAAAGGCTATCGAACTCCCTGGTCCAGGCTATGCAGCACTGTAAATCAGAGGTCCACGCTATGTAGCACCGTAACTGGGACAGCACGCCCTGCCAGAGCAACGCACGTACACATGATCCACTGCGAAAGGACCCCGCAGATGCCTAGGCAATAGTTGTCGATCTGATATCGGCAGTCAACCAAACACTTAGGGTAGACAACCCTACTACTACGGTGCAGGACCATATTGTCTCCTTCAAAAGAGTAAAACTTTTGCACAAATTTTTTACGGACCATCCTGAGTTCCAGGACATTCTGACAAAACAAAGAGAGCGACCGAACAAGAACAAGCAGTTCGGAGGTCGCAAGCCCATTGAGGCTTGTTGCTATCCCTTCGCACCCGCTTTCACTAAAGATTGGGCGGATTCCCCCGCTTGTCGATTCCCTCTGTTCCCTGCCTTGTGGCGAAGACGTTATTGTCCTTACCGGACGGGTCCTTCATTAAAGATTCGACTGACAGACAGGCTGAGCAACTCGCTCACTCAGCATTGGAGGCAATGGGGTCGTCTGTTTTGCCATCATTTGCCTCGTTTTTGGGTGTCCAAGGCGATTATGTTCTAAGCAGAAGTCTTTACAGGATACCAACCTCCCCCTGGAGCTGTCAGGCCGATCACCCAATTAACTATGGCTGGTGAGTTCCTAATTCATGCCTCTCGAGACAGTTGTGTAGCCCTCGCGCCTTGCAACACGATCGCCGTTCGCAGAGCCCCTTGGCTCAAACAATGGCGGACAGATTCAGCATCGAAAAGGTCTTTAACCAGTCTTCCCTATCAAAACGGTCGACTCTTTGGCAAAAGGTCAGACAAACAATTTTTTCCTCTCTAACCCTGCAAAGCCAGTGAAAAGGACTCACACCTTTTTCCACGTTATCTCACACTACAACTCGCAGGGGTAATCGTTCCCTTCCTGACCTCTGAAAGCCTCAGGGGTTTTTTATTCAAACCTCTTTGTCATTCCCAAGAAGGTCCGTTCGATATTCCCCATCCTAGACCTCAAACAGGTGAACAGATACGTCCATATTAATTGGTTCGGATTGGAGTCCCTACGCCCCATCATCATGTCTATGGAGAAAGGAGAATTCCTGGCTTCCATAGATATCCACCTTACCCGTATGCCTCACTGCGGCACCAAGGGTATTAACGAACATCATGGCGGCCGACATGACCTTCCTTCAAGTCAGAAGCGTGGTTGTCCTACCCTATCTAGACAACCTCCTCATCAAGACCCCCTCTTTCTCAGACTGCGAGTAAAGTGTCCAGATAACCATAGGCACTCTCACGACTGGGTTGGCTGGTCATTCTGACAAAATCTTCCCCAATTCCTGCCTAATCAACTTCATGGGAATGATGTGCAATACCTTCCACAGGTTGGTGACTCCCTCAAGACAAATCACTAGCTCTGCGTTAAGGAGTATGCACCCTTCCCCGCTCCTCTCCCCACCCCATCCGTTTCGAGATGAGGATTTTGAGCAAGATGATGGCGACAACAGAAGCGGTACCTTTTTTCTCAATTTCACCTCCAGGTGCTGCAGATTGCCTTACTATTGGCTTGGGGGCAGGAGTCCCTTACTTTGGTCCTGCACGCGCTTCAAAGGCCTTTCTTTGGAACCTCTGAAAAAAGTCTCACTCTCCTGTCCTGGAAGGTGGTTTTCCTGGTGGCAATCGCGTCCATTAGACGTCTCAAAATTTACTGTGCCCCCTTGTTGAGGGCCCTTCCTTTCCTCTCATCAGGATAAGATAGTACTGCGGCCAGTTCTTTCCTTTCTTCCGAAGGTGGTCTCTTCCTTCCACTTTATGAAGACATCATCTTTCCTTCTTTTTGCCTGGCACCAGTCACCATGTCAAGAAGGCTTTGCATCCCCTGGACCTCGTGAGAGCTCTTTGATGCTACGGATCTACGGTAGGAGGCTCCTTTCCTTAAGACGGACATGCTGTTTGTCCTTCAGGAAAGCCACAGAAAAAGCATGGCCGCTTCTAAGGTCACACTGGCTAGGTGGATACGTCCTGACATCCAGGAAGCCTATCGGCTCATGAACATGCCCATTCCTAGCGGGTTACGAGCCCACTCTACTCGTGCCATATGTGCATCTTGGGCCATTCAACACCAGGCATCCGCAGGTGTGCAGAGCGATGACCTGGTCCAGTCTACATACTTTTGCTAAACATTATAATGTCCATACCCAGACCTCTGCAGACGCAACTTGTGAATTAGGGAAGGCAGTTGGGAAATGCTGCTCACCTCGGGACACCCTTGGATTCCCAGGCTCCTGATGAGATGGCTGGCAACCACTATACAAACGTAATCAAAGAAATGTATATCTGGGCCACTCGTTCATAGATTTTAGGACGTCCCATGGTCCTATGTCCCCCAATGAGGCATCTGGGGTTCAAAGTGCTCACTATGCATCTAGGTACGTTCCTTTGGGGGTCTAGTTTCCAAAATGGGGTCACTTGTGGGGTAGCTCCAATGTGGAGACACACAGGGGCTCTCCATACGCAAAATGGTGTCCACTAACAATTGGAATTGTTAGCGGACACCTTGTAGTATATGAAGAGCCCCTATGTGCCTAAGCATTGGAGCTCCCCCACAAGTGACCCCATTTTGGAAACTAGACCATCCAAGGAACGTATCTAGATGCATAGTGAGCACTTTGAACCCCCAGGTGCTTCACAAATTGATCCGTAAAAATGAAAAAGGAAACTTTTTGTGGAAAAAAAAAAATGCTTTTTCATTTTTATGGATGAATTTGTGAAGCATCTGGTGGTTCAAAGTGCTCACTATGCATCTAGATACATTCCTTCGGGGGTCTAGTTTCCAAAATGGGGTCACTTGTGGGGGAGCTCCAATTTTCTGATCATCATAATGGGAGACCCAGACAATGGGGTTTAGGGCTCTGCCCTCCGGAGGCCACACTAGGTACTACAAGTTTGTAGACACCGCCCCCTCCGCTTATAAATCCCCACCGCAGGGAATATCCTCCGTTTTAAACTTAGTGTGCTCGGAGGATCACGCTTTGCTTGCACTTCACGGCATTCTCACACCTTACGTGATGGCGTATGAAGACAAGGTAAAATGGTCCCGGTCGGGACCTTCGGCAGTCTCCCTGCTCACGCTTGTGGACCACGCAGGTGGAGGTACCGGAGGGCCTAGGGCCTGGACACTGCGTGTTCCCCCGGTACGCTGTCGCACTCCTTTCCATCCCTCCCTGGGTGCTCTGGAAGGTGGGAGATAGGAGCCTCGCACAGCTCCGCTCCGCTCCGTCCGAGGCCTCCCTAAATGGTGCTTACAGACCGGACTGGAGCCAGCCCAGTCCGAGGCCTCCCTAAATGGTGCTTACAGACCGGACCGGCACTGAGGCACTGTGTGTCTCCGGTGTGCCTGGGGGTAGTGTCTGACACTTTATGTGTTCTGGCACTCAGACCGCGCGCTACCCTCGGGTCCGCGGTTCTGGCGGTGTACCCTGTGCTGGGGTCACCCTGGCTGACCGCCCTGTGTGTCACAGGGGCTGAGGCTGTAGGCTGCAGGTGTTTTGTTTTACATGCAGTCTAAGTATTGTACTGTCACAATACTTCCCGCGCTGCGGGCTCCGGCGCCTGCATTACTGAGGCTGCCTGAGGGATGTGAAGCAGCCCTGGTGGTGATGTCATCGAGGGCGTGCGTGTGTGCTTCCCGCGTGTTTTCGGCGCCGCCCACAGCTTGTCTGTCGGCGGCCATCTTTTCCCCTCACTTCCCGACTGGGATCTGACTGCAGCATAGGTCTGCACTCCAGGGGAGACCGGAAACTTTCGTGGAGGCCACACACGCACACCGCTTCCTCCCACCGCTTTACAGCGGTCGGTAAGCCACCGGGATCCCCGGTTTTTGTCTGTAAAGCTTGGCTTATTTGCCCCTGCTGTGGGAATGTCCTCAGCTGGAAAACGTGCTGCTAAGGCGGCCAGCACCACCACTGCCTGTGCTACATGCAACGGGACACTGGTTGAGGGGTCCTGCAATAACTGCGGATGCCCAGAGGCCCGGACTGATACTGCTGAGACAGCAGCTCCGGTGCTTTACCCTGAGGTTCAGGTGATCCCAGGGCCATGGGAAACGCAGAATAAGATTAATGAATCTCTGTTGTCCCAGTTGTCCTCCATGTCGCAATCCCTGGAGGCAATTAATAGGAGACTGGAAAGCCCAGCTACTCCTTCCAGTTACCCCCGGGTGTCTCCTTCTTCTGCTGTGAGACCCCTTAAGCGGACTCGTCGTGAGGATTCACCCGAGCTCCAGGCTCTCTCTGAGGAGGAGCGTCCCTCTGATGGTGATGAGGATGATGGGGGTTCAATACTAGGGTCTGTGTCAGAACCACCAGACGGGTAGAGGATCTGGTGTCCTCCATCAACGAGACTTTACGTCTCGTGACACCCCCTGAGGAGGTGAACGTACACCCGAAGGAGGTCTATCAATGGCTACGGCCAGAGGCTAGACCAAGTGGCTCCTTCATGGACCACACTAACTTTGGAAGGGTGGTCAGAGCACCCAGGTTACATCCTGGGCGGCGTTATGTCCGCAAATCTAAGGACAATCGCTTTCCCTTTCCCCAGGAGGTGCTTCAGGAGTGGTCGCAGTCCCCGAAGGTGGACGCCTCCATGACCAGGATTGCTGCACGCTCCCTTTTCTCTGCCTCTGATAGCTCCTCGTTGAAGGATGCGACAGATAGACAGGTCGAACAACTCGCCAAGTCTTCTTATGAGGCTGTGGGGTCTTCATTTGCCCCTAATTTTGCCACGGTCTGGACCCTGCAAGCGATTACCTCCTGCTTGGATGGCATCACTGACCTGGCAGGGTCCAGTTCTGAGGTCCTGGCGCTTACTGACAGGGCAAGGGCCTATGCAGATTACGCCAGGACGGCAACATTGGAAACTGCCACCCGCTCTGCCGTGGCTTCAGCCAACGCTATAGCGATCCGCAGGTTGTTGTGGCTGCGTCTTTGGGACTCAGATGCCACGTCTAAGAAGATTTTGCAAAATCTTCCGTTCTCTGGTGACAGGCTTTTTGGCACCGAGCTGGACAAGCTGATAAAGGATTCTGCTGAGTCTAAGATCCCGCAGAATAAACCTAAGCCACGGTATACCGTTAAAAGGAACCCAAAACAGTGGTCCTTTCGTTCCAGCTCACAGTCATCAGCAACGTCTGCTCGCGCGGACCGAGGGGGCAAGCCCACTACTCAGTGGCCCCCCAAGGGTCGTCAAAAGAAGCCAGCGGGGGCAGCAGCTGCCACCCCCAAACCCACTTCCGCATGACTCGCTCTCTCGTCCTGCCTCCCCACAGGTGGGGGGTCGCCTGTTCCTTTTTCAGGACAGTTGGCTTCTCCACGTACAAGACAAGTGGGTCCGAGACGTAGTCTCGCGAGGCTACAGGATAGAGCTGACGTCGCAGCCGGCACACCGATTCCATCGGTCTGTTCCTTCTCCAGAAAAGGCTCAGGCTTTTCACCTGGTGTTGGAGGGGCTCCGCAGAGACGGAGTAGTGGTCCCAGTGCCTTCTGGGGAGAGGTTCCGGGGTTTTTACTCCAACCTCTTTATCGTCCCAAAGAAGGACGGCTCTTTTCGCCCGGTTCTGGACCTCAAGTTGTTCAACCGTCATGTGTTGGTTCGGAAGTTCCGCATGGAATCCCTGCGCTCCGTGATCGCGGCTGTGTCACAGGGAGACTTCCTGGCGTCCATAGATATCCGAGACGCTTACCTTCACGTGCCCATTGCACCGGCTCATCAGCGCTGGTTACGATTCGCAGTGGGGGACGACCACTTCCAGTTCGTGGCACTACCCTTCGAGTTGGCCTCAGCACCGCGGGTGTTCACGAAGGTGATGGCCTCTATGATGGCTCTCCTGCATGTGCAGGGACACGCCGTCATACCTTATCTAGACGACCTGCTGGTCAGGGCGCCATCGGAACACCTTTGTCGGGAGAGTTTGGAGGTAACCATGAAGTCTCTGGAACAGTTTGGGTGGCTTCTCAATGTCCAGAAATCAACCCTGGTTCCGATCCAGTCACTGACGTATCTGGGCATGGACTTCCACACAGACTCAGCCCTGGTGTCTCTGCCACGAGCCAAGCAGCTGGCTATCCAATCAGGAGTGCAAGATGTCCTCCTGTCGCCACAATCATCCCTACGGGTATTGATGAAGCTGGTGGGCTGCATGGTAGCTGCAATAGAGGCGGTGCCTTTCACACAATTTCGCCTCCGTCCTCTCCAGCTGGAGATTCTCCGCAGATGGGACAAGAGAACGTCCTCTCTGAATCGGCTGGTGGCCCTTTCCCAGCCGACCAGGGATTCCCTGCAGTGGTGGCTCCAGCCACGTCACTTGTCACGGGGCCGGTCTTTCCTCAAACAGTCATGGTTAGTGGTGACCACCGACGCCAGTCTGAAGGGCTGGGGAGCGGTGTTCTTACACCACAGGGCTCAAGGACTCTGGACTCAGTCAGAGTCGACGTTGCAGATCAACGTGCTGGAGATCAAGGCGGTCTATCTGGCGCTCCTGGCGTTTCAGAAGTTCCTGTCAGGACAGCCCATCCGGGTTCAGACCGACAATGCGACGGCCGTCGCCTATATACAGTTAGGGCCAGAAATATTTGGACAGTGACACAATTTTCGCGAGTTGGGCTCTGCATGCCACCACATTGGATTTGAAATGAAACCTCTACAGCAGAATTCAAGTGCAGATTGTAACGTTTAATTTGAAGGGTTGAACAAAAATATCTGATAGAAAATGTAGGAATTGTACACATTTCTTTACAAACACTCCACATTTTAGGAGGTCAAAAGTAATTGGACAAATAAACATAACCCAAACAAAATATTTTTATTTTCAATATTTTGTTGTGAATCCATTGGAGGTAATCACTGCCTTAAGTCTGGAACCCATGGACATCACCAAACGCTGGGTTTCCTTCTTCTTAATGCTTTGCCAGGCCTTTACAGCCGCAGCCTTCAGGTCTTGCTTGTTTGTGGGTCTTTCCGTCTTAAGTCTGGATTTCAGCAAGTGAAATGCATGCTCAATTGGGTTAAGATCTGGTGATTGACTTGGCCATTGCAGAATGTTCCACTTTTTTGCACTCATGAACTCCTGGGTAGCTTTGGCTGTATGCTTGGGGTCATTGTCCATCTGTACTATGAAGCGCCGTCCAATCAACTTTGCAGCATTTGGTTGAATCTGGGCTGAAAGTATATCCCGGTACACTTCAGAATTCATCCGGCTACTCTTGTCTGCTGTTATGTCTTCAATAAACACAAGTGACCCAGTGCCATTGAAAGCCATGCATGCCCATGCCATCACGTTGTCTCCACCATGTTTTACAGAGGATGTGGTGTGCCTTGGATCATGTGCCGTCCCCTTTCTTCTCCAAACTTTTTTCTTCCCATCATTCTGGTACAGGTTGATCTTTGTCTCATCTGTCCATAGAATACTTTTCCAGAACTGAGCTGGCTTCTTGAGGTGTTTTTCAGCAAATTTAACTCTGACCTGTCTATTTTTGGAATTGATGAATGGTTTGCATCTAGATGTGAACCCTTTGTATTTACTGTCATGGAGTCTTCTCTTTACTATTGACTTAGAGACAGATACACCTACTTCACTGAGAGTGTTCTGGACTTCAGTTGATGTTGTGAACGGGTTCTTCTTCACCAAATAAAGTATGCGGCGATCATCCACCACTGTTGTCATCCGTGGATGCCCAGGCCTTTTAGAGTTCCCAAGCTCACCAGTCAATTCCATTTTTCTCAGAATGTACCCAACTGTTGATTTTGCTACTCCAAGCATGTCTGCTATCTCTCTGATGGATTTTTTCTTTTTTTTCAGCCTCAGGATGTTCTGCTTCACCTCAATTGAGAGTTCCTTTGACCGCATGTTGTCTGGTCACAGCAACAGCTTCCAAATGCAAAACGACACACCTGGAATCCACCCCTAACCTTTTAACTACTTCATTGATTACAGGTTAACGAGGGAGACGCCTTCAGAGTTAATTGCAGCCCTTAGAGTCCATTGTCCAATTACTTTTGGTCCCTTGAAAAAGAGGAGGCTATGCATTACAGAGCTATGATTCCTAAACCCTTTCTCCGATTTGGATGTGGAAACTCTCATATTGCAGCTGGGAGTGTGCACTTTCAGCCCATATTATATATATAATTGTATTTCTGAACATGTTTTTGTAAACGGCTAAAATAACAAAACTTGTGTCACTGTCCAAATATTTCTGGCCCTAACTGTAAATCATCAGGGAGGGACCAGAAATGCTCAGGCCCTCGCCGAAGTCCACCGCATTCTATCTTGGGTGGAGGACAACGACTGCCTGATCTCCGCAGTTCACATCCCAGGGGTCGAGAACTGGGAGGCCGACTACCTGAGCCGGCAGGGGATGGACGCCGGAGAGTGGTCTCTTCATCCAGAAGTCTTCCGGGACATCTGCAGCAGATGGGGCACTCCGGACGTGGATCTGATGGCCTCACGGCTCAATCATCAGGTGCCGCAATACATGGCAAGATCGTGGGATCCTCAGTCTCTGGGGGCGGATGCCCTGATCCTGAGTTGGTCCAGCTTCCATCTACCATATGTGTTCCCGCCTCTGGCTCTGATTCCCAGGGTCCTGTGGAAAATCGGGACGGAATGCAGAGTAGCCATTCTAGTGGCACCAGATTGGCCCAGGAGGTCCTGGTATCCGGACCTGTGGCAACTGTCAGGCGGACACAGGTGGGCTCTTCCAGAACGCGCAGATCTTCTCGCGCAAGGCCCATTCTTCCACCTCAATTCCAGGGCCCTCAGATTGACTGCATGGCTCTTGAGGCCTGGCTACTAACATCCAGAGGCTTCTCTCCCACGGTGGTTGCCACTATGAATCGGGCCAGGAAGCCCGTATCCAGGAAGATATACCACAGAACGTGGAAAATCTTTTTCACCTGGTGTGCCTCGGGTGACAGGTCCCCGTGGCCTTTGTCCATCCCGACGTTGTTGGCTTTCCTACAGTCGGGTTTGGAGTTGGGCTTATCCCTCAGCTCCCTGAAGGGTCAAGTATCAGCTCTTTCAGTGCTGTTTGACAGGCGCTTGGCGCTCCTCCCGAAGGTCCGTCAATTTCTGCAGGGGGTGTCTCGGGTGGTTCCGCCCTACAGGCGACCTCTGGACCCTTGGGACCTTAACATGGTCCTGGCGGCACTGCAGAAACCGCCGTTTGAGCCACTGAGAGACATTTCCCTCTCTCGTTTGTCACAGAAGGTGGTCTTTCTGGTGGCGATTACGTCTCTGAGAAGGGTCTCAGAATTGGCTGCACTTTCGTGCAAGTCACCCTTTCTGGTGGTTCACCAAGACAAGGTGGTGTTGCGCCCGCGGCCAGAATTCTTGCCAAAGGTGGTTTCCACTTTTCACCTGAACCAGGAGATTGATCTCCCATCATTTTGTCCCGCTCCCGTTCATCAGGTTGAGCGCGACCTCCATACTCTGGATCTCGTGAGGGCTGTACGCATTTATGTGTCCAGGACTGCCTCCTTCCGGAGTTCGGATTCATTGTTTATCCTTACGGCGGGTCGCTGTAAGGGGTCCGCGGCGTCAAAGTCAACCTTGGCCAGATGGATCAAGGCTCCCATTCAAGAGGCTTACCAGTCTTCTGGTTTGTCTCTCCCGGTGGGATTGAAGGCACATTCGACCAGAGCTGTCGGTGCCTCCTGGGCTTTGCGACATCGCGCTTCTGCTCTACAGGTGTGTCAGGCGGCCACTTGGTCCAGCCTGCACACTTTCTCTAAGCACTATATGGTGCATGCCCATGCCTCTGCGGATGCAAGTTTGGGCAGGCGGGTCCTCCAGGCGGCGGTTGCCCACCTTTGAGGGGGACCATGTGTTATCCGTCTTTTGAGGAACTCTTCCCGCCCTGGGGTATTGCTTTAGGACATCCCCATTGTCTGGGTCTCCCATTATGATGATCAGAAAAAAGAGAATTTTGTTTACGTACCGTAAATTTTTTTTCTTGAATCATCAATGGGAGACCCAGCACCCACCCAGTTGTTCCGTTGCATGTTTTGCATTTGATCTGTTCCCTGTTGGGACAGTTTCTTCCGGGTTGTTGGACCGTCTGTGCACGGTTTCTTTCCCGATGTTTCGGGTGTGGTTTATTTGTCTCCTCGCAGCTTATGGACCAAATTGAGGATATTCCCTGCGGTGGGGGTTTATAAGCGGAGGGGGCGGTGTCTACAAACTTGTAGTACCTAGTGTGGCCTCCGCAGGGCAGAGCCCTAAACCCCATTGTCTGGGTCTCCCATTGATGATTCAAGAAAAAAGAATTTACGGTACGTAAACAAAATTCTCTTTGTTCAGGCACACAGGGAGGGGCTCTCCATACCCGACATGGTTTCCGCTAACAATTGGAGCTAATTTTCCATTGAAATTGTTAGCGGACACCATGTCGCATATGGAGAACCCGTGTGCCACCAGCACAAGGGCAACAGGAAGAGTTGGGGTACAGCACCAGAAAATGCCGCCTCTAACGAATGCGCTATTTTCTTGGGTGGCTGTGGGTTGAAATTTGCAGCGTGGGGGACCCACAACATTTGGGTCTCTCCACGCTGAGGATTCCAGTCAGCCAGCTACCAAGTTGTACATGGCTGGCTACAAAAAATACAGCGAAGCCCATTTTTTTTTTTTATTTCTAGAACTAATTCTAGAAATAAAAAATTACGTGGGGCTCCGCCATATTTTTGGTCCAGCCAGGTACAACTTGGCAGCTACAAACTGCCAGCAACCCCCAGCTGCCTTGCTGTACCTGGCTGCAACCAAAAATACAGCGAAGCCCATTTTTTTTTATTTCTAGAACTAGTTCTAGAAAAAAAATTACGTAGGGCTCCGCCATATTTTTGGCCCAGCCCGGTACAACTAGGCAGCTGGGGGCTGGAATCCTCAGCATGGAAAGGCCCAAGCGTTCTGGGCCCCCCATGCTGCGAATTGCAGTCTGCAGCCGCCCCAGAAAATGGCGCATTCATTGAAGCGCCATTTTCTGGCGCTGTACCCATGCTCTTCCAGTTGCCCTGGTGTCAGTGGCAAACTGGGTAATAAAGGGGTTAATGCCAGCTTTTTATTGGCAGCTGGCACTAAGCCCGAGATTCATAATATAGGGCCAATGTTAGACCCGCCATTAGGAATCTCTGGTAAATAGTCAGAAAATACACACATAGAAAAATCTTTTTATTTGAAAAAAAAACACAAACAAAATTCGGACTCCATCTTTATTATAAAGATCCGACGTAGTCCACAACGAAGGTCCCACGACGCCCGATGGCCTCCGACGTAGTCCACAACGAAGGTCCCACGATGCTCGATTGCCTCTGCTCAATCCAGAGACTACAGCAAGGGATCAAGTGTCCTCTTCCTACAGTCTCTGGAGTCGGATATGGTGCACTGTATGACAATGATCTGTCATACAGTGCATCATGACTACAACAAGAGGACACTTGATCCCTTGTTGCACCCATCCATCCACCCATGCACCCATCATCCACGCATGCACACATTCACGCATGCACATCCACGCACGCACATCCACATGCGCATCCACGCACGCTGACACCCACGCATGCACTTCCACATATGCGTCCACGCACGCACACATTCACGCACGCTGACATCCACACACGCACATCCACGCACGCACATCGACATACGCATTCACGAACGCACACATCCACGCATGTACATCCACATACATCCACGCACAGTGACATCCGCGCATGGTGACATTCACGCACGCATATCCACGCATGCTGACATCCACGTACGCACATACATCCACATAGGCATCCACGCACGCTGACATCCACGCACGCTGACATCCATGCACGCACTTCCACATATGCATCCACGCACACATCCACGCACGCTGACATCCACGCACACACATCCACATACGCATCCACGCACGCTGGCATCCACGCACGCACATCCACATATGCGTCCACGCATGCACACATCCACGCACGCACATCCACATAAGCATCCACGAACGCACACATCCACGCACGTACATCCACATACATCCACGCACAGTGACATCCGCGCATGGTGACATTCACGCACGCATATCCACGCATGCTGACATCCACGCACACTGACATCCACGCACGCACTTCCACATATGCATCCACGCACGCACATTCACGCACGCTGACATCCACACACGCACGCTGACATCCACACACGCACGCTGACATCACACACACGCACGCTGACATCCACACACGCACGCTGACATCCACACACGCACATCCACGCACGCACATATCCACGCATGCACATCCACATACGCATCCACGAACGCACACATCCACGCACGCACACATCTGCGCACACATCCATGCACGCACTCATCCACACACGCACTGGTCCACGCACGCTCATGTATGCACACATCCATGCACACTCATGTACACGCACGCATCCACACACACATACATATACACCACACACACACACATACATCCACACACACATACATATACACAACACACACACACATACATCCACACACACATACATACATCCACACATACATGCATGCATACACACATACATACATACATACATACATACACACACACACATACATACATACACACACATACACATACATACTTACCTCCCTCTGGGCTGGCCCATGTCCTCTGCAAGCCCCCCATGTCCTCTGCACCTTCTTCCATGTCTGTCGGTGTGCCGGTGAAGCGATCTGTCAGCTGACCGTCTCGTACATCACGAGCCGGTCAGCTGATCGCTTCACCGGCAGATGCTGGAAGCCGCTAGGAGGACCGGACGCCTCTCCCATGCATCTTGAGGAGCGGTGAGTATCCTGGGGGACTCACTCACACACACGACACAGACAGGACACACATACACATAGTACAAACACCACACATACATTACACACACATACTTACCATGTCAATGAGGCGGTCCACATCAATAGTCATCCGATTGAACGCCGGCGCCGCCATCATGCCCAGACACTCGGTCACACAGGGACAGCCACGGGAAAGCGGGAATCCCAAAATGGTGGGATTTCCTGTTCCTGTTTTCCCTGGGGCTGTTCCAGTGTGACATCATTTCCTCCACATACCCCTTGCCCCGCGCTGGAATGCACATCGTCTGAACGGCTATGCGTAATTCCAGGGGTTAAAATGGGGCCTATGGGAGAAGGCTCACGTAAAAAGGCGGAAAGAATGAACATGTTCATTCTTTTTACGTGCGCGCTTTCTCCCATAAAAGCGCGGCCGAAAATTGCGCTGCGTGTGAACAGCAAAAGTGAAAGTGCATTCACTTTGCTGTGAGACGCAGGTGCGCTTTGGGGGAAATACGTGCGCAAGGTGCCTCTTAAAGAGGCAGTGTAAAAATATGAATGAATTGATTAATAGTTTTTAAAAACCTGTAAACAAAAAAAAAAAAACACCATAAAGTTCAAATCACCCCCCTTTTCCCCCAATCACTATGAAAGTATTAAAAAAATGCACGTTTGGTATCGCCGCCTTAAGAATCGCCTGATCTATCATTAAATTAAATCTGTTAATGAGAGCCGTAAACTCCGTAACGGGAAAAAATGGTCCAGACGCCAAAATTACATTTTTTTTTTTGGTCGCCGCAACATTGCTATAAAATGCAATAACGGGCGATCAAAACTGCGGATCCCCCCAAAAATGGTATCATTAGAAACGTTAGCTCAAGAAACAAAAAAGAAGCCATCAGACAGCCCCAGATCCTGAAAAATGAGGACGCTACGGGTCGCAGAACATGGCGCAAAAAGTCCATTTTTGTTTTTTTGTAAACCTCTGAATTTTTTTTCACCACCTAGATACCAATAAAAGTATACATATTGGGTGTCTACGAACTCGTACCGACCCAAGGCATCACCCCGTCACGTCGGTTATACCATATAGTGAACATGGCGACTCAAATACCCAAAAACTAACGTGTTATTGCACTTTTTTTTCAATTTCACTGCATTTAGAATTTTTTTGCATTTTCCCTTTACACTATTTGGTAAAATAAATTATTGCATATGAAAGTACATCTTGTCCTGCAAAAAACAAGCCGTCATATGTCTATATTGACGGAAAAATAAAAACGTTATGGCTATTGGAAGCAAAAAACGAAAATGAAAAATTCCCCGGTCATAAAGGGGTTAAGATAAGATTTTTGCAGAAACTCGCCAAGTCCTTGTCATGATCTCAAATAGCTACGTTTTCAGGATTTTTTTAAAATCATAGGCATGAAGCTTGTTCTAGATCCCTATGTGTACAAAAACTGCAAAGCAAGGCTCGCCCTTGAATATGCAGCACCGAAAGCACCGTCTGTACATGAGTGCAGCGCCACCAGCACCTTCTGTAAAAAATTAGCTCACCACTCTGTTTTACAAATATACATTTACATCCATATACCTTGCAGGTGATATCTTCTCTGACTGGAATCATTCCCATCTCTTTTTTTCTCCACGTAGCACAGATGCCATTATGAGATTTCAAGGCCAAAGCTAATCTTTGCAGACTTCCAATTTTTCTGTCTTCAACATTCCTTTCTATCTCAGTACCCTTAAAAATAAAAGTATAATTACATTGCCCTATAAGTATAAATATTCCCCACACTGTTCTTCCTGCACAAACCTATCCCCATGTCCCCCACGCCAACTCTCTCCAAATATCTCCCCTCCTTTCCACACTGCCACTCCAGAATATCCCTTTTCCGCTATGAAATCCTTCCATCCCCCCCACATTACCCCTATCTATAATGTCCCCCACTCTGCCTCTTTCCCTAATACACCCCACTTCGGCTCCATAATGTCTCCCCCACACTGCCACACTGTATAAACTCCCCCACTGTCCCTTGCTATACTATACCTCCTTTTTCAATCAATCTATGTATCCTATTTGATGTGTATACAGCAGTCTGTGTCCTTTGTGATAGTATACACTGAAATTGCTGTATATATGAGATGAATACACAGCAAGCAGTGTATCCTTTGTGATGTAATATATATATATTGCAGTCTCAATGTATCGTATGTGATGATGACATGTTCCATTCTCTCCTCAGTCCAAGAGTACAGGCCCCAACCACCAGCCTCAGCGCTGACGATCTGGCCAAATATATTAAGGACAAAATTGACAACATACGACAGGAAATTTCCTCACAGCCTCAGAACATCATGCTTTCTCCTCCCTACTGCACTTCATCCAATTCACTTTCGGTCTTTGATCTGGTCACAGAGGAAAAAGTCACCCGGCTTCTTGCATCTTCTCGCCCTACTACCTGTACCAGTGACCCTATTCCCTCACATCTCCTTCCATCTCTTTCCCCAGCTGTCACATCTCACCTAACCAAAATATTTAATCTTTCCCTCTCATCTGGTGTTTTCCCCTCCTCCTTCAAACATTCCAGCATACATCCATTATTAAAAAAAAACATCCCTTGACCAGAACTCTGCTGCTAATTACTGACCTGTCTCTAATCTCCCCTTCATCTCTAAACTCCTGGAATGCTTGGTCCACTCCCGTATGATCCGCTATCTCTCTGACAATTCTCTTCTTGACCCTCTACATTCCGGCTTCCGCTCCTTACATTCTACTGAAACTGCCCTCACTAAAGTCTCTAATGATCTACTGACAGCTAAATCTAATGGTCACTACTCCCTGTTGATCCTCCTGGATCTCTCCGCTGCGTTCGATACTGTGGATCACCAGCTCCTTCTCTCTATGCTCTGCTCTATTGGGGTTAAGTACACCGCTCTCTCCTGGTTCTCCTCCTACCTCTCTGACCGCTCCTTCACTATCTTTCGCCGACTCCTCTTCCCCTCACGGTTGGGGTTCCTCAGGGTGTTCAGTCCTAGGTCCTTCTCTTCTCTCTATACACTGCCCCCATTGGACAAACCATCAATAGATTTGGTTTTCAGTACCATCTCTATGCTGACTACACCCAGTTATACACCTCTTCTCCTGACATCACCTCCTCATTACTACAAAAGACCAGTGATTGTCTGTCTGCTGTCTCAAACATCATATGTTCTCTCTACCTTAAATTGAATCTGTCAGAAAGTGAACTTCTCGTGTTTCCTCCCTCTCCTAAACCTCCGAAACCTAATATTGCCATTTCAGTATGTGGTTCTACCGTTACTCCTCAGCAGTACGCCCGCTGTCTTGGGGTTATATTTGACCCGAATCTCTCCTTTACTCCCCACATCTGGTCTCTCGCTCGCTCATGTCACCTACACCTCAAAAACATCTCTAGAATTCGACCTTTTCTTACTGTTGACTCTGCAAAAATTCTAACCGTTGCCCTTATTCATTCTCGCCTGGATTACTACAATTCTCTATTAATCGGTCTCCCTCTTACTAAAGTATCTCCTCTCCAATCCATCCTCAATGCAGCAGCCAGGATCATATTCCTCTCCAACCTCTTCACTGATACCTCTATCCTAGGGCAGTCATTGCACTGGTTGCCAATCCGCTATAGAGTACAATATAAAATTATCACTCTCACCCACAAAGCCCTCCACAGTTCTGCACCACCCTACATCTCCTCCCTCATCTCTGTCTATCGCCCTACACGTGCCCTCCGTCCCGCAAGTGACCCAAGACTGACATCTACAATCCGAACCTCCCACTCCCGTCTCCAGGACTTCTTACGAGTTGCACCAATTCTCTGAAACAGGTTACCGAAAACAATTCAATTAATTCCCAATACCAGTAGTTTTAAGCGAGCCTTAAAAACACATCTCTATAGACTGGCCTATCACCTCACCTCACTTGTCTAACTATTCCTATCTTCCCTTTTCCAAATCTGGCCTCTCGTGTCATCTGTCTGCACCTGCAGACTGTCTCTGTCCCCCATGCATAATATAGCACTTTATCCGTACTTGTACAGATCCTGACCGATGATCGATTCATGCAGCGTTCCATGAATCCCCTTATTATTATATCGATGCCTGGGCCATGTGTGACATCATTTGTTACTACTGTTACCTTTTGTGCCTCCTCTATTTCCTCTAGGTTGTAAGCTTGTGAGCAGGATCCTCACTCCTCATGGTTTTTGAACTTTTGTTACTCTGTATTGTCTCATATTGTCTGTACATGTCCCCTCCGAATTGTAAAGTGCTTTGTAATATGTTGGTGCTATATAAATAAAATTATTATTATTTATTATGTATATATCACAGTAATGGGATACACTGTGATGTATTTTCTGCAGTCTCAGTGTATGCTATATGACTTTTACTCCTGGCCCAGGAGTAGTTCTATGTTCAGACCATGTTACTGTACAGTCAGACACAGCCATTACACAGTACATAGCCGAGACACATATATAACATTATCTCAGCAAAGGAACTATTTTTGTTTTGTTTTGTAACATCCACTTGTGAAATGTGTTCTTACTCCGTAACTTAATTATATTATTGCTTTATTTCGTTTGCATTCTCTCAATTCAGTGTAACAGGCTATTGAAGTGGTGTCCTGCTCCAGACTGTCATCACGTTGTTAAAGTTCAGTATCCAGATGCCAAGCCTGTGCGGTGCAAATGTGGCCGTCAATTCTGGTGAGACTAGTGAAAAAAAATTACATGTAGAGGTCATCCCTCTGTGTTAGGGGGCCCAGTAACTATAAACATAATTTTAAACCACATCTGGGTCATTCCATGTCAAGTGAACTAATGATGATTACCTCTAAATTTTTAATTGTTTTGAGATTGTTATTTGATAATAGCATGTCAGACATTGTAAAATGTGAAGAGAAAAAATATTCTAAGATTTTCAAAGTTAGGAAAAAGTGCAAATTTCGGTGTTGCTGCCTGTACATTTCACCTCATAACTCAGGTAAGAAATAAGATAAAGAAACAAAATAAACACCATTCTTCTCAGAACTGTACAGGCTTCGACCTTATATGTCACAAGAGTATCTTTAAAAATATTTTACCCATGAGAACGCACACATATATGATAAAATATTGTTCCTTGAGAAGTAGCAGCCATTGCTGTGTGAGTCAAATACAGTTAATATTAAGTAAGGAAGATGGGTAATAAAAATAAAGATTTACAGTACTCTTGAGATAGAAATGTGTTGCTATAAAGTGAGTATTAGGGCTAGCGCATACGCAGCTTTTTCTGTCTGCGGATAAACGCTGCGGTTTTGGCAGCTTTTTCTACCAAGTTTTTACCACATCTGCATGAGGGTGCGTTCACACATTGAGTATTTGCTACATATTTTTAAGCTAGTGGTCTTGCAGTTTTTGTAGCCAAAACCAGGGTTGGCTGATTAAAACCAGCAGTGGGTGATTGAATACAGAAGTGGAGTGTTTCTATTAGACTTTTCCTCTGGTTGTTCCACTCCTGGTTTTGGCTACAAAAACTGCAACAGCACTCGCATAAAAATATGAAGCAAATACGCAGTGTGTGAATGCAACATTAGTTTTCTTAATCGCTAGTAAAAACGATGGCACCTTTTTTCTTATATAAATACTGATAAATGCTGCGTTTATTGCAGCGATCAAAAAGTAGAGCAAGCAGTGATTTACTCACTGAGTGTTTCAAAAAAACACTGCATGTGTTTAACCCCATTGAAATCAATGGGGGCTTTTTTCTGAACGATGATCACTCAGAATAGCGCTGTTGGTTTATTAGCTCTTAATAAGAAAAGCATTAAACTATTAATATAAATTTACTCAATCTTTAAACACACTCACCAATATTGTAGTACACCGAGTCGTTAGATGCCTTTGTACAGACTATTGTTTGTTCAAGAGTGAACATGTCCAGGCATGTCAGGACATGAAAGCTCTGAAACTCTGTCTTACTTTCTGACTCTGCAATGGGCAGATACTTAAAGGGAACCAACCACCTCAGATCACCCTAATACACAGTTAATACGTGTCCCTCCACCCTAAGGATACGTTTCCAGCACTGTTTTCGTGTAAAATCTTGCATTAGTATAACCGATATAAAGACTTTATAAACTTACTAGCCTGAAGACTTCTGGGCGTATCCCTCCTTCTGTTATACTTCAGGGCTGTGCATTGCATGCCTGCGCTCCCCCTCCCTCCGTGCCTGCTGCCCTGCCCTGATGGGCGTAATCGTTATGTCCTCTGCACGGAGGGAGGGGGAGCGCAGGCATGCAATGCACAGCCCTGAAGTATAACAGAAGCAGGGATACGCCCAGAAGTCTTCAGGCTAGTAAGTTTATAAAGTCTTTATATCGGTTATACTAATGCAAGATTTTAAACAAAAACGGTGCCTGAAACGTATCCTTAGGGTGCAGGGACACGTATTAACTCTGTATTAGGGTGATCTGAGGTGGTTGGTTCCCTTTAACATGATTGATAGAGCTGCTGGCCTGTTATCTGCTCTGCATTCACTGTCTGCCTCTGTTCATTCTCAGGTTGAGCCCTAGCAAAGTTTTCGCCTCTGTCCTTTCCTGCTTCTAAGCTGTAACATAATAAAATAATACAGTAATATCTAAAAATCATGGATTATTTGGTAAATATAGACCCCACACTTCTAGACCACAGGCTGAACAGATCTGAATTAAAGATTTTCGAATTGACACTATAATAGTTAAATATTTTAAAATATGAACCCATCTCGATCCCAACTTGAATTTTGGTACAGATGGCTAAGAGTATAGCAGACATGTGCATTTTTGGAAATTCTTAAATTAAACCAATTTTTCGGAAATGCGGTTTAAAAGTTTGCGTTCGCATGGGTAAAATATTAACAAAGATACTCTTGTATCTGGTGAAAGCTTGTACAGTTCTGAGTAGAATGGTGTTTATTTTGTTCCTCGATCTTATTTCTAGCCCGAGATATGATAGAAAATGTACAGCTATAACAGGCCAAAATTTGCGCTTTTTTAAAACTTTAAAAATCTGTAAAAAATTAACTGATAAAGAAAAAAATTAAAAACTTTTAATTTGTAATTAACTAAAGTTTTACCGGCTAAGAATGACAGCTTGGGGGACCTAACTGTAATGGTAGGGGTCTTAAAGGTCTGGAAGCACGAGTGGTGTCTGCTATACCAATTATAGAATAGACACCTTGATTCAATTGGCGAGGAGGGTGTTTTTTAGCTGGACTAAAATAAAAAGATAAAACTATAAATTTAGTATTGTCATTATGCCCTTCAAATGAGTTATGTCATTTACAACACAGGCTATCTGCTGTTAAAATCACCTACATCCACACAAGAAACCATTCTTCCTACTATATATAGTGTATACTAGCTGTACTACCCGGCTACGCCCGGGTTAATAAATAACTGATGTTAGCTATAACAAAATAGAACTTGAATATGTCATATTAATGACCTGTAGGAAAATAGAAGCTGAGCTGTGATTAGTTGCTATAGACAGCCTGGTAAATCTCCAGCCAACAGTAAACCCTCCCCCTGGCCGGGCAGTATATGTTACCTCAAACATACACATAATATGACAGCTCATGTGACTGACATCTGCCTTAATTCCCTATATGGCACATGTGTTGCACATGTTTATTTTTGGAAATTAAAGATAGCACACGTATGAGGCGAGTTGTGTGAGGCGATTTGTGCACATCTGTGTCTGTCTGTGTGGTGTGTGTGTCCCTGGGGTGTGTGTGTGTGTGTCCCTGTGGGGTGAGTGCATGTGTCCCTTTAGGGTGTGTATGTGTCCCTGTGGGGGAGTCTGTGTGGTGTGTGGGGGGGTCTGTGTGGTGTGTGTGTTCTGTGTGGTGTGTGTGTGTCTCTGTGTTGTGTGTGTCTCTGTGTTGTGTGTGTCTCTGTGTTGTGTGTGTGCATGTGTTCCTATAGGGTGTGGGTGTGTGTGTGTGTGTGTGTGCCTGTGGGGGGAGGGTCTGTGTGGTGTGTGTCTGTGTTGTGTGTGTGTGTGTCCCTGTGGGGTGAGTGCATGTGTCACTATAGGGTGTGTGTGTGTCCGTGGGGGGGGGGTGTGTCTCTGTGTTGTGTGTCTCTCTTTGTGGTGTGTGTGTGTGTTCGGGTGCCTGGTGAGTATCCAATGTTGGGGCTGCACCTTAGCGACTATACACATGCTGTTACTCTTTGTGTGCGTGCTGTGTGTATACATGTCCCCGTGCGTGGTGAATATTCCATGTCAGGGCTCCACCTTAGTGACTATATGCTGGTATATGCTGTTATGATGCCATCACACGCAGCGATGCGATGAACGATATTGTTAGCAATCACATGCACGTGAGATCGCTAACAATATCGTGCAGATCGCTGGTGAGGTGTCACACAGGCAGACTCACCAGCGATCAATGGACCAGAGACATCGTGGAAACGATTTAAATATTTCCACGATGTCTTGCTCCCGCTGCCAGGCTGCTGTAAGTGGGAGCAGGCTGGTCTCCAAGGTAAACTACAAGTAACTAGGCAGCGCGCGCTGCCTAGTTACCCGCAGTTTACCTTGGAAAGCAGCTCCCAGCGCTTGGAGAGAGGCGCTGGGAGCTGGCTTATTGGTCGTCTCCGGTGTCACACGCAGCGATGCTGCGTGTCCACCGGGCAACCAACGATTGATTGAGGACAGGACCTCAAATCAAACGATGAGCAATCAGCCGACTGATCGTTCATTGTTGTAGTGTCACACGCAACGATGACACGTGACTTTTGAACGATATCGGCAACGATATCGGCAACGATATCGTTACGTGTGACGGTACCTTTAGTCTTTGGCGCTGTCATTAAGCCCCTCTCATTCACAACTGTCAACTGGTAACTGTCACTTTTTCCCATTATTGTAGATAGGGGCAAAATTGTTTGGTGAACTGGAACGCGCAGGGTTAAAATTTCGCCCCACAACATAGCCTATGACGCTCTTGGGACCAGACGTGTGACTGTGCAAAATTTTGTGGCTGTAGTTGCGACGGTGTAGATGCCAATCCCGGATATACATACATACACACACACATTCAGCTTTATAATAAATTATATATATAGGTCTGGGAACTTGCTCTCAACCTTATGGAGAGAGCGAAGTAGGTGAGGAGATTGTAAGCCACTGCCCTCCTCTCAGATATATGCATATATGCAAATTTGCACTTCACTAAGGAAGTTGAGAAACTCCGTGCCACATTTAAGCAGCTTCCTCAAAGTCATAATCGCTTTCCTACAAGCTTTTAATATAACTAAGGGATTTGTGCCAGATCAGAACCCAAACTACAAACTCTGCGTTTCAGGGTACCTGCCCCTCATCAGTGTAGTGTGTGGGATATTCTTATCTGGCAGAGTGAGTGGGCTAAGACAAGGTCTGGGAACTTGCTCTCAACCTTATGGAGAGAGCGAAGTAGGTGAGGAGATTGTAAGCCACTTCCCTCCTCTCAGATATATGCATATATGCAAATTTGCACTTAACTAAGGAAGTTGAGAAACTCCCGTGCCACATTTAAGCAGCTTCCTCAAAGTCATAATCGCTTTCCTACAAGCTTTTAATATAACTAAGGAATTTGTGCCAGATCAGAACCCCAAACTACAGACGCTGCATTTCGGAGTGCCTGCCCCTCATCAGTGTAGTGTGTGGGATATTCTGATCTGGCAGAGTGAGTGGGCTAAGACAAGGTCTGGGAACTTGCTCTCAACCTTATGGAGAGAGCGAAGTAGGTGAGGAGATTGTAAGCCACTTCCCTCCTCTCAGATATATGCATATATGCAAATTTGCACTTCACTAAGGAAGTTGAGAAACTCCCGTGCCACATTTAAGCAGCTTCCTCAAAGTCATAATCGCTTTCCTACAAGCTTTTAATATAACTAAGGGATTTGTGCCAGATCAGAACCCCAAACTACAGACGCTGCGTTTCGGGGTACCTGCCCCTCATCAGTGTAGTGTGTGGGATATTCTGATCTATATATATATATATATATATATATAATGTAATGGCGTTGAAATAATAAATGTCACAATATAAATGATATTAAGAAAAGATCATGTTGCAGGTTCGGACGGGAATGTATGATTTGTACGCAAGCTTCCGCATGCGTACAAATCACACATGAAAGGCAATGGGGACACACGGCCGTCCGCATCCGAGCGCAGGCATCGTGCATCCCCATGTTAAACATAAGGATGGGCGGTACTTGTGCTCGGCTTGCGTTCGCCCATCGCAATACGCAGCGGCAGCAAACGCAAGCCTGAAACCACCCTTTGTAAGACAAAGCAGAGGATTTTTAATAATTGAAGGGAACCTGTCACCTGGATCTAAGCCCCTACACTATCACTACCTGTCGCTACACCTTCCTAGCTGCTCCCTATCTATCCCTCTCTGAGCTAAATCCGTCCTATAAAACTGCAGAAAAATAAGTTATAACTTACAGGAGTCCCTGAGGCTTGGGGACTGGAAAGGCGGCCCCAGGCTCCATTGTGCCCTCGTCTATGGTACAGCGCACGCCCCGCTGGGCAGCGGTATTCTTTCTTGCAAGCCGCCTCTTTAATTTGTAATCTCCCACCCTCTGTAGTACTATCAAGCACTGACCGCTACTTGCGGCGCGGTGCATTATGGTCTGCTCACATGATCTCCCCGAGTGCATTATTGGCCTGATCACGTGGTCACTAAAAAACTCTTTCCTTGGCATCACCGAAACATGGCTCACCCCCTCCGACACGAGCTCCCCCGCCGCCCTCTCCTATGGCGGACTCACCCTCTCCCACACCCCCCGCCCCAGCAACTCCTGCGGCGAAGGTGTTGGCCTACCCCTGGCCAACAGCTGCTCCTTCACCCCGATTACACCACCCCCCTCTGCCTCCCTCCCCTCCTTCGAGGCTTCTCCACCTCCTCTCCTCCGACAACCCCACCATCATCATGGGCGACTTCAACATCCCCATTGATAAACCCCACGCTGCTGCCTCAAGACTCCTCTCTCTAACCTCCTCCTTCGGCCTCTCCCAATGGTCCTCCTCAGCCACACACAATAACTGTCACACACTCAACATCGTCTTCACCCGCCTTTGTTCCCTCACTGACCTCGCAAACTCAACCCCCCTCTTATCCGACCACAACCTGCTGACCTTCTCCGCCCCCTCCCCCCTGCCACACCTCCCTCCTCTCCGGAAACTGCCTCACCCCCAAAGAAACATGAAACTCATTAACTTCCACTCACTCGCCGAGTCCCTCCTCCCTCTCTCTGACTTGGCCTCCTCTCATGATGCTAACGCTGCCGCCACCCTCTACAACACCACTCTCGCCACAGCCCTCGAACAGGCCGCCCCTCTCTCATACAACAAAACCCGTGCACACTGACAACCCTGGCTCACCACCAGCACCAAAATACTTTGACGGACGTCCAGGGTAGCTGAACGGAGATGGAAGAAATCCAACTCTAAAACGCACCTCGCCTTGTACAAACAGTCCCTCATCGACTTCAAGACAGCACTGACCACCGCAAAACAAGCTTTCTTCTTGTCTCTCATTAGCTCCCTCTCCCACAATCCCAAGCAACTTTTCATAACCTTTAATGCCCTACTCCGTCCCCCCGCATCCCCTCCCTCTCCCCTCATCACCGCTGACGACTTTGCCAGCTTCTTTAAACAGAAGATCGACAATATCAGAGAAAGCTTCGACTCCCAATCCCCTCAGCCCTCCCTCTCTATCACCCAACCTCCCTCGACCAAAAGTAACTTCTCCTCCATGACTGAAGTGCGTCTCTCCTCCCTTCTAGCACGATCATACCTCACTACTTGTGTCCTCGACCCTCTCCCCTCCCCCTCCCATCTCATCCCTAACCTCACCACTGTCCTTATCCCCGCCCTAACCCATCTCTTCAACATATCACTTACTACCGGTGTCTTCCCCTCATCCTTCAAATATGCCCTCATCACACCCATCCTCAAAAACACCCTCCCTCGACCCCACAACAGTCTCCAACTATCGTCCCATATCTCTCCTCCCCTTTGCCTCAAAGTTGCTTAAGCAACATGTCTACTCCGAACTGTCCTCCCATCTCTCCTCGTGCTCCCTCTTTGACCGCCTGCAATCCAATTTCCGAGCCCACCACTCCACCGAAACAGCCCTAACCAAAGTCACCAATGACCTACTGACCGCCAAGAGCAAGCGACACTACTCCATCCTTCTCCTCTTCGACCTCTCTGCTGCCTTCGACACAGTCGACCACTCCCTCCTGCTTCAAATTCTAGAATCCCTTGGCATCACTGTCCTGGCCCTCTCCTGGATCTCCTCATACCTAACAGACCGGACCTTCAGCGTCACCCACTCCCACACATCCTCCTCGCCCCACCCCCTATCTGTTGGAGTTCCCCAAGGCTCAGTCCTGGGACCCTTACTCTTCTCCATCTACACCCTCGGCCTAGGCCAACTCATCGAGTCCCACGGCCTCCAATACCACCTCTATGCCGACGACTCCCAGCTCTACCTCTCCGGCCCGGACATCACCTCCCTGCTATCAAAAATCCCACACTACCTATCCGCCATCTCATCCTTCTTCTCCGCTCGTTTCCTCAAACTCAACATGGATAAAACTGAGATCATCGTCTTCCCCCCCCAAGTTGCTCTTCCCCCCTATCTGACCTAACCGTCATGGTCAACGACTGCACACTCTCGCCTGTCCCCTACGCCATGTGCCTCGGTGTAATCCTCGACTCTGCCCTCTCCTTCAAGCGACACATCCAGGCCCTCGCCACCTCCTGCCACCTCCAGCTTAAAAACATCTCACGGATCCGCTCCTTTCTTGACCATGACACTGCCAAAACACTTGTCCACGCCCTCATCTCCCGCCTCGACTACTGCAACCTTCTGTTCACCGGCCTCTCCGCTTCATCCCTTGCACCTTTCTGAACCATCCTCAATTCCGCTGCCTGACTCATCCACCTGTCGTCCCGTTACTCCCTTGTCTCCCCCCTCTGCCAAGCCCTCTACTGGCTCCCTACTTCCCAGAGATCTAAGTTCAAAACCCTAACCCTGACATACAAGGCCATACACAACCTGTCCCCTCCATACATCTCTGACTTGGTCTCCCGATACCAGCCCTCACGTAATCTGCGCTCCTCTCAAGAACTCCTCCTCTTCTCCCCACGAATCTCCACCTCCCACAATCGCATACAAGACTTCTCTCGTGCATCCGCTATACTCTGGAACACTCTCCCCCACCACATCAGACACTCCCCTTCCCTGGGAACCTTCAAGAAAAACCCACCTCTTCCTTCAAGCCTATAACCCTCACTGAGATCTAATCCGCTGCACCATCTCACCTCTCCCCCTCCTACTGTCTCCCACCCATCTCCTATAGACTGTAAGCCCTTGTGGACAGGATCTCTGCCCTAATGTACGTGTATGATTTATTCGTCGTTATTTATGTCCTCGTCCTTGTTCTGCCGTTACACATGTAAAGCGCCATGGAACCAATGTTGCTATATAAATAAATAATAATAACTTGCATAGTTACATAGGTTTAAGAAAGCCCTAGGTCCATCAAGTCGAACCTTTCACCACCAATTATACATTTTTTGGCCCGTTCAGTCCACATTTACTCGATAGGCTGCTTCTACTTCTGTCTGCATTAGTTTTATCCATTTTGCAAATGAAGAATCAAGCAAATATTTCAGTTTTCTGAAGCTTTTATTCTTTAATCTATAAATAGTATTGAAAATGAATAGTCATTTTGTTTGTGTGCTAGTATTGTATTTTGGACCTGTATTAGTTAGATAATAAGACTATTGAGGTAATAATAATTCAAAGACAAGCTCTTGAGTAACAGATGGAGAAGCGGAGTGAATGTGTGCGCAAGGATACTCTGCTCCATTCTGTAATACTTGTGTGATTGTAATGGTGCATGTCATTCCTCTCTACCTTAGATTTTTACACAAACACTATAGATAATGGCAATTCATCATTCATTTTCTTGTTTTGGTAGTTTCAATTGTGGAGAGAATTGGCATGATCCTGTTAAATGCAAGGTAAGTAATTTTAGTAACCATTAAAACTCTTTGCGTAAAGCTAATGGATATTACGTATGATAGCATTGATCTAATAGGGGAATTCAAAGAACTGTTATTGAATGTGATTTGTTTTTTCCCAGTGGCTAAAAAAATGGATTAAGAAGTGTGATGATGACAGTGAGACATCAAATTGGATTGCAGCTAACACAAAGGTAACATTCGTAGGGTACTGTTCTTTAGCTTCATGTTTGGCATTCCACTGACCCTGCACAGTATATTTACATTGTTTTGCGCCATTACAGTACTCTTTTCGGTTGGTTTACAACCAACGTCAAAGTTATCAGCGATGTACTCCGCTGTCTCCTGTAGTCCAATGTGCAATGAATTTCCAGTACATTGTAGTAGCAATCTTTGGTTCACACATAACACCAGTGTGAGCTGTCAAGTCACAATAGTTGTCTGGTGACCCAGAAGAGGACAAGAGTGACCCTGGTAACTAGATAGACGATCGGTAAATATGTACACAGGTTTAGAATGTAAACTTTGTATTGGGAGCCCTGATTTAAATCAAAAGTCTTTTAGGTAACCCATATGAATCCCATCTCACTTTAGTCATTCATTTTAAAAATATTTGTTTAAGACCCCAAAATATTTGCCTTGATTTGTCTGATTTCATAGGAAATTCCAGGTTTATTTATTTTTGTTTCCTCTGCACTAGGAGTGTCCCAAATGTCATGTAACCATAGAGAAAGATGGAGGCTGTAATCATATGGTATGTCGGAACCAAAATTGCAAGGCTGAGTTCTGCTGGGTGTGTCTAGGTCCTTGGGAGCCCCATGGATCAGCCTGGTAAGGTATCATTTTGTGAAGAATATAGATGGTTTTGCATTTTTAACATTTTCTATGTCACTGGCCTGATGAGTTTATTTGAAGAATAGTTAAATTGTTTCTCTACTGGTGTTGTTTCCCCCTATTTATAGGCATCTATTGACTGGCAAGAGATGTTAATCTTTGTGTTTAGTCACGTACATTGTATTCCCTTATATGTGAGGCCTCTGTTTGTTTGTTTTTTACTATTTGTTATAACATTACCAAATATTACAGGTATAATTGTAATCGCTACAATGAAGATGACGCAAAAGCTGCCCGAGATGCACAAGAGGTGAGCATGTGGAATGGAAAAACTTAGTTTGTGGACCTGCAATCTTTACATTTCCTTATCCCCCTTTGTGATGCGGCCAGTTTTCATTTTTGCATTTTTCCTTCCCTTCTTTCCAGAGCCAAAACTTTTTTGTCTGTGCACACAGACATGTGAGGTTTTGTTTTTTGCAGGACGAGATGTACATTTGAATGACACCATTCATTTTACCAGAATACTGTAAGACGGGGAAGAAATCGTGCAAAAAAACATTATTCTGACATGGGTTTTTTGAGAATTATGTTGACGGTGTACATTTTGTGGTATAAATGACCTTGCAAGATCATTCTCATATTGATAGATCTGAATGCGTTGATACCACATGTATTATTTATTTATTTTTTTTAATTATCATGACTATCTTTATATTTAATAGGGCAAAAGGAGGGTGTTTGAACTTTTTGGGGGTTTTTTCATATTTTTTTAAACTTTTTTTTTTTTTTTTTTTTTTTTTTAAACTTTTCACAGATTATAATAGTCTCCTAATGAGACTTGAAGCTGCAATCGTCCTATCGCATGTGCTATATTCAATCACGACCACAGGCTGGGTGTCAAAGGAACGCTGCTATAATGAGCACTGTCATACAAACTAGTTGGTGACCCATGATCACGTCACAGATGCACAGATTGGTGCTTAGAGTGACGTGCCCCATGCCAATGCATATTAAATTACGCTGTCAGAGTTTAACAGCGGGATTTAACAGATTTACAATTGTTAGTGGCAGGTTCTGGCTGTAATATACGTGCAGGGTATCAGATGGGCTTACCCCCATGAGCCTGTTCCATACACCCATCAACTGGCGCCGTAAGTCAGATGATGTGAAGGGTTTAAAGGGCAGGCACCCTTCATTTCCACAACAAACAAGCCCTTTAAATGTAAATAATGCAGTTATGTCATATCTAAACATACCTACTACTAAGCCTAAATGATTGGTAGGTTTATGATCCTATGTGGAGTTGTAGGAAAGGTGCATGATACATGCTGATTGAGCAGCATGCTTTCTGACAATTGTGTAGACTTAAAGGGAACCTGTCACCTGGATCTAAGCCCCTACACTATCACTACCTGTCCCTGCACCTTCCTAGCTGCTCCCTATCTATCCCTCTCTGAGCTAAATCCGCCCTATAAAACTGCAGAAAAATAAGTTATAACTTACAGAAGTCCCTGAGGCTGGGGACTGAGAAGGTGGGCCCACGCTCCATTCTGCCCCTCCTCGATGCAGCAGCACACGCCCCGCTGGGCGGCGTTATTCTTTCTTCATCGCCACCTCCTCCATTTGGAGTCTCCCACCCGCACTGTAAGGTAGCGGTTAGGATCTGCACGACAGAAGGCAGTGACTCAGGTATTTACTCACACAGCACACAGTTTAATGGCACAGTTCAGGTATTCACAGACCTCCAGGTTCCAATGTAACAGGCCAGACTAACTACCCCGACCAGAATATACCCGGGGTTAAAGTGGCCTAGCCCAGATTATACCCCGGGTATAGTCTGGCCTAGTCCAGTTTATACCCCGGGGTATAGACTGGGCTAGCCCAGAATATACCCCCCCTGGGCCAGAATATACCCTGGATATATTCTGGCCTAGCCCAAACTATACCCCGGGGTATAAACAGGCCTAGGCCAGATTATAACTCTCGTATACCACAGCAGCTGTGCAAGCCGTGCACAGGGCCCCCAGCAACGCATGAGGGCCCGAGGCAGCACAAAGTGGCCCCAGGCAGCACAAAGTGGCCCTACGCAACATACAGGGGCCCCAGGCAGTGCTAGGGGCCCCAGGCAGTGCTAAGGGCCCCAGGCAGCACATGGGGGCCCGGGGCAGCACACAGGGGCCCCAGGCAGCAGAAAGTGGCCCTACGCAACATACAGGGGCCCCAGGCAGTGCTAGGGGCCCCAGGCAGTGCTAAGGGCCCCAGGCAGCACATGGAGGCCCGGGGCAGCACACAGGGGCCCCAGGCTACACACAGGATCCCAGGCTACACACAGGGGCCCCATCCAGCATACAAGGGCCCCAGGCAGTGCACGGGGCCCCAGGTAGTTCACATGGCCCCAGGCAGCACAAAGTGGCCCCAGGCATCATACAGGGGCCCCAGGTAGTGGGCCACCTGGGCCTCTTTGTGCTGCCTGGGGCCCTTGTATGCTGCATGGGGCCCCTGTGTGTAGCTTTTGTATCCTGGGCCCTTTGTGCTGCCTGGGGCCCCTTTGTGCTGCCTGGGCCCTTTGTGCTGCCTGGGGCCCCTTTGTGCTGCCTGGGGGCCCCTTTGTGCTGCCTGGGGCCCTTGTGCTGCTGGCCTTGTGCTGCCTGGGGCCCCTTGTGCTGCCTGGCCTTGTATGCTGCATGGGATCCTGTGTGTAGCCTGGGGCCCCTGTATGTTGCCAGGGGCCACTTTGTGCTGCCTGGGGCCCTTGTATGCTGCATGGGGCCCCTGTGTGTAGCCTGGGATCCTGTGTGTAGCCTGGGATCCTGTGTGTAGCCTGGGGCCCCTGTATGTTGCCTGGGGCCACTTTGTGCTGCCTGGGGCCACTTTGTGCTGCCTGGGGCCCCCGTGCGCTGCCTGGGGCCCCCGTGCGCTGCCTGGGGCCCCCGTGCGCTGCCTGGGGCCCCTAGCATTGCCTGGGGCCCCTGTATGTTGCATAGGGCCACTTTCTGCTGCCTGGGGCCACTTTATGCAGCCTATGGCCCCCATGTGTTGCTTGGGGCCCTGTGCACTGCTTGGGGCCCTGATCTACAGCTGCTGTGGTATACGGAGGAGTATAATCTGGCCTAGGCCACTTTAACCCCGGGTATATTCTGGTTGGGGGGTTAGTCTGGCCTTTTACACCGGGGCGCAGCCGAGTACAACCTCATACAATCTCAACAGCTGATATAGAAGCTCTGTACCTTCCCCCGGGTAGGCAGTGTTAGGTCAGCACACAACCTTTCTCTCCTCACCGTCCGCTCATTAGCCTCATGAATGTCCACTCTGAGACTGCTCACAGGCTTTGTTAAATCTTCACAAAGCTCTCTACACAGCAGCTCCTGCTGCTGTCCTGACACACTCCACCCCCTCCCCACAGCCCAGGGCAGCTCATATCATCTCCTATTCACCCGCACACCTGGGTGTCAGTGCTTTCAATCAGCACTCAGCTCTAATAGCAGCTCACCCTGTGTGTGCTGCTACTGAGCAGAAGATTACAATCTCCCATATACTGTGTCCTGGTCAGGGGACACATCGAGGTCGCATCTCCACAACATGATAGGTGTAAAGCAGGCGGGAGATTCCAAATGGAGGAGGCGGCGATGAAGAAAGACTAATGCCGCCCAGCGGGGCGTGTGCTGCTGCATCGAGGAGGGGCAGAATGGAGCCTGGGCCTGCCTTTCCAGTCCCCAGCCTCAGGGACTTTTGTAAGTTATAAGTTATTTTTCTGCAGTTTTATAGGGCGGATTTAGCTCAGAGAGGGATAGATAGGGAGCAGCTAGGAAGGTGCAGGGACAGGTAGTGATAGTGTAGGGACTTAGATCCAGGTGACAGGTTTCCTTTAATATCATCTTCACTTACATCCCAATGAGAAATTGAGCTATTTATGAATACAAATGGCCTCATTTGCAAATGGAAGCAATTTGTTAAAGGAACTCTCCTGTATGTTCCACGGTTCTCCCGAAACAAACTTAAGTTGACATTGGGTTCGATGGTGATCTCAGTTTGGATATAAGAAATGCAGCAGTTCTGGGTATTTGGCCATAGAATACATCTAAATCTACATGTGTTATTGCCATCATAAGTGTATCTAATTCAGGCACAGTTACTTTATACATTTATAAATAATGCTTTGAAGGAGAGGACATGGGATAGGAATATTTCCTTTTCTTCTCCCTCAGGCCACATGCACACGTTTAGTATTTGATTTGTTATTTTATTTGTTTCACTCCTGGTTTTGGATTACAATCAGAGGAAAAGATTTAAAGAAACACGTCACCACGTCTGTATGTTTTAATCACTATAGGTTTTTTGGCTTACAAAAACAGAGGTAAAAAGCTCAACGAATACGCAACATGTGCACGAGGCCTTACTGTATTTTTCCTCTCTTTCATGCAGTGGACAGCAGTAAGTCAGCTTGTTTGCTCATGTGAGAAGCCTGCACAAGCTGTAATGTAGGATCTCTCCTCTCACAGATTGTAATAAGGCTCCTTCTTGGACTACACACTTTGAAAATATTTTGTTTTTGTTTGTTGGCTGAATAAAGCTTCGTGGGAGATTCGGGATTCAGGACCAGCACTATTCCATGAATTGTGCTATATCGAGATTGTTTGATGCAAGATGGCACTAAAGGAGCAGGGAGGAGTATATGTGTGTGGTGTGTTGACCTGACCAGTATGTTTAAAGGATACCTGGAAAAGATTTGGGAATAATTTGGTCATAGACATGACGGGAAGACTTCTATAGGCATTTATCACTAGCAAAACCTGCTTATGAAAAATAAAAATGCAGTAATCAAGAGGGAAGATTAGGGTAGGATGTATGCCATTTATTAAGATTTTGTATTCATTTTTTTCTATAATACGACTTTGCATTCCTTAATGTAAGAGAATACTAATTATTGTACTTCATTCTACTGGTGCAGCGATCCAGAGCAGCCTTACAAAGATATCTGTTCTACTGCAATCGCTACATGAACCACATGCAGAGCTTGCGATTTGAGCACAAGCTTTATGCCCAAGTCAAGCAGAAGATGGAGGAGATGCAGCAACACAACATGTCATGGATTGAAGTGCAGTTTCTAAAAAAGGCTGTGGACGTGCTCTGCCAGTGCCGCTCCACGCTCATGTACACATACGTCTTCGCGTTCTACCTCAAGAAGAACAACCAGTCCATTATCTTTGAGGTAAGGTTGTTTTTTTTTTTTTTTCTGTCCTGATTCAAATAATGTTTATTAAAGTTTTCAAGATAACAAGAAAATCAGATCAAATCATATAAAGATAGAATATAATACAGTATATAGGGTTAAGTCACATTTGAGTAACAAATAAAACGAGTTAGGAATACAAAAAAAAACAAAATTGTCTGAAGAGTATAGATATTAATAGCAGTCCCAAGATGCCCAGATGGTTTTAAATGTTTTTATTCTTCCCCACATTATGCAATGATAAAGTTTTCCTTTTATACATTTTTTGACTCCGTGTGGTGGTGTTGCTCCCTTATGTGCCACGTCTTTTGTATTTCTGCACTATTGCCTTACCTGGCACGGTGACTACCCCTTATACATATTATATTGTGGTGCGCCCATAACCCCCCCTTACCTTGCTAGTTATTTAATTGTTCTAATTCACATTACATCATTCACATAATTAATAAAGGTTGGGCCTGGAAGAACATTCCTTTTACTTGGGAAAAATTCCTATGTGAGAACAGTAAAATAGACTGAGTAAGACAGGAATGTGAAAACTCGATGTGTGTTTCGTTGTATTGTACAATTTCATACAATGAAATGCGTGTTGAGGCTTCTCAGGAAAGGGGTGCCAGTTACTTTCCAGCATGACAGCAGGTCACCCCTGATGTTCAGCCTTCTACACTCAGATATGCATATATCTATATATGACAGCCTGGGACATTCAATGCCATCACCTATAGACTCTCTAGATATTCTAATTACTCTATTTACAGGCTGTATTCATTCACATTGTTGAACCATTTTTCTGCGTATAATCCATTTAGGTATAAGAAATTTGTGACACCCTTTATCGGTTATTGATCTTTTCAACATATCACCACTGCTTACCTTACCCTCTTTGTCAGTTACTCTTTCCCTTTCTTTTCTTTCATTATTACTTTTTCATTGTAATACTTTTTGTACTATCCAATCTAATAAATTGGATTGATATTTACTATATTTTAAGCTATAGCTCCGTTTCTTTTCCCCTTAGTTATGTTTGGGAAATGCCTTACCTTATGTTTAGTATATTACTGTTGGTTTTCTATTAGCCTTAATAGACCTGACAGGTTCCTTTTAAAGGATAAATAAACCATGTTCCAAATTATTATGCAAATTGGTTTTAAGTGTCATAGGTTTTTTTTTTGTTTTTTTTTCAATGAAAAATCCATTGATGGTATTGTGTCTCAGGGTACCGTTACATGACGCAATATTGCTTGCAATTTCGCTGGCAATTTGCTGGTTGCAGTGAAATCATGGACATATTGTTCTATTTTGTTGCTGTGTACAAATGGAACAATGCGTACATGATTTCACTGCAACCAGAGATCTGCGAACAATCTATGCAATCTGTGTGTGTGTGTAACTGGTCCTTAAGAGAGCAGCTGCTAAAAAGGCCTTACAAACCAGCAAACAGATATTTGAAGCTGCTGGTGCCTCTGTAGTCCCTCGAACCTCAAGGTGTAGGATTCTTCAAAGGCTTGCTGTGGTGCATAAACCTACTATTCAGCCACCCCTAAACATTGCTTACAAGCAGAAACAGTTACAGTGGGCCCAGACATACATGAAGACTAATTTTCGAACAGTCTTGTTTACTGATGAGTGCCCAGCAACCCTGGACGGTCCTGATCGATGGAGTAGGGGTTGGTCGGTGGATAGCCACCATGTCCCAACAAGGCTGTGACGTCAGCAAGAGGTGGAGGAGTCCTGTTTTGGGCTGGAATCATTAGGAAACAGCTGGTAGGCCCCTTTAAGGTTCCTGAAGGTGTGAAAATGACCTATGCAAAGTATATAGAGTTTCTGAGAACTTTCATCCATGGTACAAAAAGCAAAAACATGCCTTCAGGAGCAAAATCATCTTCATGCATGACAATGCACCATCCTCATGCTGCAAAGAATACCTCTGTATCATTGACTGTAATGGGCATAAAAGGAGATATACTCATGGTGTGGCCACCATCTTCCCCTGACCTCAACCCTATGGAGAACCTTTGGAGTATAATCAAGCAAAAGATCTATGAGGGTGGGAGGCAGTTCACATCAAAACAGCAGCTCTGGGAGGCTATTCTGACATCATGCAAAGAAATCCAAGCAGAAACTCACAAGTTCAATGGATCCACTTGGAGAAATTAGAACCGGATGGATAGAAGCCGCGCTGACCACAATAAGAGTAACACACACACTCTGTTTATTTAGCCTACGCGTTTCGTGGCAAACAGGCCACTTCATCAGGACATCAAGATTCAACAGTACATCCAGTTATATATACACACAGGAACAAAAAAAATCACATAAAAATGACGCCCCACCCCCCTCCGACGTCACTTCCGGTGAAAACACCCACTATAAGTCAAACATGTATAAAAATGCCCATTACATTGATTACAATACATTAAAAATACATTAATTGGATTTTTAAGCTGGGCACTTTAAGCCCTAGTGGGCTTAATGAGGTAAGTGACCTTTTTTAAGAACCCTCTCAGCCTAGGCACGGACGGTGCTGGCTCTCCCAAGACTACGATACTAACGGTTCTTCCCCAGACCAGGGGTCACACACTGGGAGCTACCACATCAGGGGCTATCAGAAACATACTAAGACGATACTCCAGCATTCTGGAACATTCCACATACCTATGGGTACAGCACAAAGCCTGCACAGATACACTGCCTAATAGGCCTGCAACAGATGTACTGTTCCATGGTGCAGGGGGCTCTCGTGTCTTACCATACAGTGCTCCATACCTGATGTTTACTCCCCTAACATCATTAGCAGTGACGTGTTGAGAAAGGCCTAATTGGGGGTCGAAACGTTATTGCTGCTGTCACCTCACCATCCATGTGTGCTTCACAATAAATCACTTGAAACTGAACCAGATGAGTGCTTGGATTCTATTATAGCCATGAGTTGTTAATGTCTTCTTGTTTCCATCGAAGACTTTTATTATACTGATAGTTATCAGTGATGGTTTCTCTCCTACCACCTTGCCAGATGGAGTTCTTCTATGTGATAATGTGGCGAGATATTATGACCGTAGTGGTCTCTATTCCCCATAAGCTCAAATAGTTTACCGGTATGAGGCGTTGCTTAATCACCTTGTGGTTACCTCCTAGACCCCTAGACATAATGGGTTCATATTCTGGATGAACCCTTTGTTTTTATGTAATTGTGATTCGAGTACATTGTAATTCATTTTTTTTTTCGTTTTCTCCGTTCATCCTTTACCTCATATAAATCCTGTCTGCATTTCCTCTTGATATTGAGAGGTTTTTAATTGTGAGTTTGTATATACGGGTGACTTGTAATTTACATAGATCAACAAACCAAGAAATATAAATTATTCAGTGAGCATATTATAGACACATAATGTAAGGGTCATTACCTTGAAAGATCCCTATAGACAAGAAGTTTATATTTTTATAATTATAATAATTATATGTTTACTTTTTATATCAAAAAGGTTTTGTGTACTAAGTAAATGAGGCTATTTAATTGTTTGGACGGGTTGAGTTGGTAGATCCTGGCTAAAGAGTTGCTCTCACCAAAGATGACCGGATGTGGTATAAGGCGGAGGTTTAATCTCCGGAGGAGAGTTTTATGCCCCTGCCAGGGTTAGTTCTAATCCTGGTTTATCTTAATACCAAAAATGTTTTAATTATTTATTGAAGAACATATGCGATTTTAAATACTGATTATTGTGTTTTAATGTATTTTTAATGTATTGTAATCAATGTAATGGGCATTCTGATACTTGTTTGACTTATAGTGGGCGTTTTCACCGGAAGTGACGTCAGAGGGGGGTGGGGCGTCATTTTTTTATGATTTTTTTTTTTTATTGTTCCTGTGTGTATATATAACTGGATGTGCTGTTGAATCTTGATGCCCTGATAAAGTGGCCTGTTTGCCACGAAACGCGTAGAATAAATAAGAGTCCAATTATATTATCTTGCTAATATAAAATCTAACACTTAGTCACTACTTAAATGCCATAAACTCCATGGTGAGGAGCAATTTTTTTTTTTTTACATCAAATTTCGTATATTTAGGGCTAAACATTTTTTACAATGGTCTCATTAAAACGTTTGAATTATTTTATTTTTACAGCCTGTATGTATTTGAGCAGTCTGAAGAATGAGGCTGACTGTCAGATTTGTCAGTGATACCTTTCTGTATAATCTGATTTTATGACCACATCAAGGATTTTTAAAGGAAAACTGTCAGGTCAAAAATCCACATGTAACTGATAACATTTTCTAATTCCTCCCTCTAAACTCTGTCTATTGATGTATTTCGTTTATGTATATTCCCCTCCTATCTTCTGTAAACTGCAAATAAAGAGAATCATTCCATCTATCACTCACAGTAAATGATCCACTTAGTTCTCTGCTATCCACTCCCCATGCATGAATATGCATGTCATATCACAGCACAGGACATTAGTGAGGGGACTGTATTCTCCTCTCTGCTCTGTGTGTGCAACATCACAAGAGCTGAGCTACAACAAAGAAACTATCACAGCACAGCAGGATATCAACTTTGCAGAAACAAATGGAGTCTAGATAAGGCAGACCTGCAGTAGATCTCTCCCTCCATGGTGATATCAACTGAACAGACCTGTAAGTGAAACCTGACACTGCACTGTTAGCAAAGGGAGGATGGGAGAAGAGAGCTGCTGAGAGGAAGGAGAGAGCTGCGAAGAGGGAGTGAATAATTATATGAACGTTTACACACCGGACTAATCGTTTCTGCTTATAATGGGACAGGACTAAAGCCCCCGTCACACTAAACGAGATCGCTGGTTAGTCACAAATTTTGTGACGCAACAGCAACCTCAACAGCTATCTCGCTTTGTGTGAGACTTAGCAGCGATCAGGCCCCTGCTGTGAAATCGCTGCTCGTTACAAACTGCTCTGGACCATTTTTTGTTCGTTGGGCTCCCACTGGGCAGCATGCATCGCTGTGTTTGACAGGGACAACGACCAACAATCTCAATACTATGGGTCTGAGAAACAGGGTCCCAATGACCTCCCTATCATTCCGGATCGTTGGTGCGTCTCTGGTGGGATCTGACTGTTTGACATCTCACCAGCGATCCCGGCGGGTCAGATCGCTGTCGGAATCGCTGGTGCGTCGCCAAGTGTGACGGTACCCTAATGCAGCAGCTCTCTGCAGGGTCTGACAATGGTGATAACATGGAAACAACAAACGGTACAATAATGATTTTACATGTTTTTAAAAGGTCTGCCCAGGCACTATTCAAGGGTAATATTAGTATCAAACTGAATAATGACCTGACAGTGTCCCTTGAACTGGTCATAAATCTGCTTAGAATATTTTTCAGAGAACACAAGACAGAGAGATGAGGGCTTCTTCACTCTGAGAGGTCACATTTCATTGTTGCCTCATTCTGCAGTCTATATACACTACCATTCGAAAGTTTGGGGTCACCCAGACAATTTTGTGTTTTCCATGAAAACTCATACTTTTATTTATCAAAAGAGTTGCAAAATGAATAGTAAATATAGTCCAGACATTGACAAGGTTAGAAATAATCATTTTTATTTGCAACAATAATTTTCTCCCTCAAACTTTGCTTTCGTCAAAGAATGCTCCCTTTGCAGCAATTCCAGCATTGCAGACCTTTGGCATTCTAGTTCTTAATTTGCTGAGGTCAACTTAAGAAATTTCACCCCATGCTTCCTTTCTCCCCCCTCCCACAAGTTGGATTGGCTTGATGGGCACTTTTTGCGTACCATACGGTCAAGCTGCTCCCACAACAGCTCAATGGCAGGGGCGGAACTACTGTGTTGCAGCTGGTGCAGCTGCACCAGGGCCCCGACCGGCTAGGGGGCCCCTTCAAGTCTGCAGGGGGGCCCACAGCCGACCCCCGTAAGCCGTTGTCCGTTATCGGAGGAGAGGAGGGTCGGGCAAGGGAAGCAGAAAGCTTCCTGCTTCCCCTGCCTGATCCCACCCCTCCTCTCCTCTGCCCCTCCGGCTCCCTGGAGCACACTCACGAGGTAGGAACCGCCACAAACTCCTCGGCCACCAGCACCCACCCCCCGGACAGCTCTGGCGTCGTCGGCCACCAGCACGCTCCCGCTCTTCTGCATGGCTGCACCAGGGCCCCCTGGGGTAACGGTCTGCCACTGCTCAATGGGTTGTGATCTGTTGACTGCAGTGGCCACTCCATTACAGATAGAATACCAGCTGCCTGCTTCTTCCCTAAATAGTTCATGCATAATTTTGAGGTGTGCTTTGAGTCATTGTTCTGTTGTAGGATGAAATTGGCTCCAATCAACTGCTGTCCACATGAAATGGCATGCCGTTGCAAAATGGAGTGATAGTGTTCCTTATTCAAATTCCCTTTTACCTTGTACAAGCATCATACTTTACCAGCACCAAAGCAACCCCAGACCATCACATTACCTCCACCATGCTTGACAGATGGTGTCAGGCACTCTTCCAACATCTTTTTAGTTGTTCTGCGTCTCACAAATGTTCTTCTGTGTGATTCAAACACCTTAAACTTTGATTTGTCCGTCCATAAAAATTTTTTCCAATCTTCCTCTGTCCACTGTCTGGGTTCTTTTGCTCATATTAATCTTTTCCTTTTTTTAGCCAGTCTCAGATATGGCTTTTTCTTTGCTACTCTGCCCTGAAGGCCAGCATCCCAAAGTCGTCTCTTCACTGTATATGTTGACACTGGCGTTTTGCGGGTACTATTTAATGAAGCTGCCAGATGAGGAGCTGTGAGGCATCGATTTCTCAAACTAGAGACTCTAATGTACTTGTCTTGTTGCTCAATTGTGCAGTGGGGCCTCCCACTTCTCTTTCTACCCTGGTTAGAGCCTGTTTGTGTTCTCCTCTGAAGGGAGTAGTACACACCATTGTAGGAAGTCTTCAGTTTCTTGCCAATCTCTCTCATGGAATAGCCTTCATTTCTAAGAACAAGAATAGACTGTCGAGTTTCACATTAAAGTTCTCTCTTTTTTGGCCATTTTGAGAGTTTCATAGAACAAACAAATGTAATGCTCCAGATTCTCAACTAGCTCAAAGGAAGGTCATTTTATAGCTTCTCTAATGAGCCAAACCGTTTTCAGCTGTACTAACATACTTGGACAAAGGTTTTCTAGGGTTTTCTAAGCATCCATTAGCCTTCTTACACAGTTAGCAAACACAATGTACCATTAAAGCACTGGAGTGATGGTTGTTAGAAATGGGCTTCTATACACCTATGTAGATATTGCATTAAAAAACAGACGTTTGCAGCTAGAATAGTCATTTAACATACTAACAATGTATAGAGTGTATTTCTGATTCATTTAATGTTAGCTTCATTGAAAACAAAATGTGCTTTTCTTTCAAAAATAAGGACATTTCTAAATGACCCCAAACTTTTGGACGGTAGTATACTATTATACTTAAAGACTGTAAAAGTCCACAGTCGCAAACCTTTAATGAAACCATATTGTAACTTAAACAAAGGCCTCAAATGGCCACTTACACATGGCAGTGTTTAGGTCAGTGTTTTGCTTTAGTATTCTTAGCCAGCATATGGATCCTTTTTTTCCCCTCTAGTTTCCACTCTTGGAAAATGCAGACTTAAAGAGGACCTTTCACCCCCCCCCCCCCCCCCCCCCCGTGCATGGCAAACTAAATGCACCACTTCATGCAGCATACCTGCTGCATTCAGGGAAGGGGTCCCCCCATGTCTCTAGTTCCCCTGTACCCTGAGATATACACTTTAGAAATCTTACATGTAGTGAGTCCGGAGGGCATTCATGGGTATGGAGTCATCACTGGCATGGGGCTTCTCCCCGCCTCCAGCCGCTCTGTGCCACCACCTGCTTCTCTGTTCCTCCTCCTCCTGTGTGTGGCCCCCTCCTCGCCTGCACCAGCTTGTAGGTGTCTGATCTCATGCAGGTGCACAGCGAGGACTTGTCAGGAGCGGGAGACGGTGGCTGATATCACGGCCTCGCTGTGTGCCTGCATGTGATTAGACACCTACACGCCGGTGCAGGCGAGGAGAGGGCCACACACACACAGGAGGAGGAACAGAGCAGCAGGCGGTGGCACAGAACGGCCGGAGGCAGGGAGAAGCCCTATCCCAGCGATGACTCCATAGCCAGGAATACCCTCCGGACTCACTATATGTAAGATTTCTAAAGTGTATATCTCAGGGAACAGGGGGTCTAGAGCCATGGGCGACCCTTCCCTGAATGCAGCACGCATGCTGCATTCAGTGGTGCATTTAGTTCGCCATGCACCAGCTGTTGTGTGAAAGAGTAGGCAGGTTAGGATGCTTGGGAACCTGTCACATGTAAAAAATGCTTATAACCTGCAAGTATGCGGTTAATCGGCATGTTAATAACGTTTGAATGTGCCCAACACCTCCACACTGAACCTTCCTGCTGGGAGGAAATTAACTCCCTGCAACTTTTGGGTTTCAGTGATGGAGCCGCTGTGGTTTCAGACACCTCCCAATGTACCATGAGCAATGGCTGAAACCCCCCGCACTGACTGATGACCTCTGCCAATGCTTAACGGTTGGTTGTCAGGGTGGCCGACATGCTTACGGCTGCCCTTCTACATGCAGAGAGCAGTGACTGAAGCTTTGCCAGCGCCATCCTTGTGATTAACCCCATATCTGCAGATTAGTAGGATTTCCACACAACGTCATCTGTCTATACCCCTGGTGCCTAATTTTATGTTTTACATTATGAACGAAGGTTAGATTTTCTTGCTTCAATTAAAAAAACAAACTTGTAAAAAATGTTATATAAAGAAAGGTTTTTAATATTTCTCATTACTACAATGATGTTTTTTTGTCTCGCTTAATCCTCTGCCACATCACCTTTTTGCAGTCCTACACTACTTACATACAGGGGTTGGACAAAGTAATGGAAACGCCTGGAAAAATCAACAAAAGTTATTTTAATATGGTGTATGTCCACCATTTGCGGCGATTACAACCTCAATTCTCCGAGGTATGGATTCATACAAGGTGATATCATTTGCCCGGCGGATCTCCACGAAATAGCACCCCAGATCATCACAGAACCTCGGCCATGTTTTACGGTTGGGAGAAGGCAGTCTGGATGGAATACTTCTTTCGGCTGTCTCCAAACGTACACTCGGCCGGAGGTCGGAAAATGGGGTAAACGATGATTCGTCTGAGAATATCACATGTTTCCACTGCTTGAGTGACCAATTCTAGAGCTTTCTACACCACTCTAAACGCTTGGAAACATTTGTCATTGAGAGCAGCGGTTTTCTAATTGCAGCTCTTCCGTGGAATCTAGATTTGTGCAGCTCCCGACGAACCGTTTTCGTGGAAACTGGGTTCTGTAGATGTTAATTGAGCTCAGCAGTGATTTTCGGAGCCGTGGTCTTGCGATCCTCTCTCACAATTCACTTTAGAGTCCGACGGTGTCTCTCAGTCAACTTCGCCTTTCGGCCGGACCTGTGCTTTGCTGCGGACGTTTTTCCTTCTCTTTCAAACGTAGTCATTACTTTGGAGACAGAAACTCTTAACACGCCAAGCATTCGGGCACTTTCTATTACACTAGCGCCTGCCATACAAGCACCAACAATTTGGCCTTTTTGAAAATCCGAAAGGTCTGCCATTGGTATCAGGTTCTCGTCAATGTTCTTACAAAGAAAACAAAAAGACAGGCAGCACTCCAAATCACAGTTGTGAAAAAAACAGCTTTACTCAAGCCATGTGATACAACGTTTCAACCTTGCGGTTTCCATCAGGCATCTGATGCCTGATGAAAACCGCAAGGTTGAAACGTTGTATCACATGGCTTGAGTAAAGCTGTTTTTTTCACAACTGTGATTTGGAGTGCTGCCTGTCTTTTTGTTTTCTTCGTCTTGCTGCAGTTGAGCCCTGCTACAGGAAGTATTGCACCCGATTTTTTTGCATTTTTGTGCTGATTCTACTTTTTGTCTTTTTCTATGTTCTTACAATTCGGCAAAACAAACAGTTAATTTACATACACATCACTTAACACAAATAATCAACTACAAAACATTAACATATGTCACGGTTTGCATGTTTATAAAATGTTTGAAGAGTATGATGCCAAAACGTTAGGTGTTTCCATTATTTTGTCCAACCCCTGTATATAACCCATGGACTGTATGACTCATGCAGTGTCTGAAGCCCATCTGTTCGAATTGTTCACATTTTTCAGTGTTTGGGTTTTATTAGATTTTTTAATAAAGCTGGGATTTTGTTTTACCAACAGCTCACTTTTAATAGATCTTAATAAGGCCCCTTTCAAATAAGCTGTTTCACTGAATTGTGGCAGATCCGGCAGAATCACCACATCTGCCGCGTAATGGATGATTTGCAGCAAGAATGCGGGAAGACCCCATTCATTCTCTGAGACTTACGGCAAGTGCGGCAAATTCTTTTTTCCGCGTTGCAGGTGAAACACTCGCAGTTAGCAACGTTTATTTTTCCCGTGCCGGATCCGGCAAAAAGCACTTGCTGCACCAGCCGCAAGTCCCATAGAGTGTGAATGGGGTCTTGCCGCAAGTGTGCCACAACTGCGACCATTATGCAGCAGATGCGATAATTCTGCCGTATCTGCTGCAATTCAGCGAAAACGCTGAAGTGAAAGGGGCCTAAAAGTGATATTTTATTAATCCTACTCCAATAAGTAGTGAACTGCTTCATCAAAAGTGAATGACTATTCAGTAAGCAGAGTTATGTAAATTATACATTTTGCATAGACGTGGCTTTTAACACAATCAAATATTTAGTATCTTAACTTTTTCTCCTGTGCAGAATAATCAGGCAGATTTAGAGAATGCAACAGAAGTTCTGTCTGGATATCTGGAACGAGATATTTCCCAAGACTCGCTTCAAGACATTAAGCAAAAAGTACAAGATAAGTACAGGTAAGAGACATTTGGCATTTGGGTTTGTGCACAATTAATTTGACGTTTTCAATATAAGGCAGATGAAATGGAATGTATTATCTGAAAATGATGACGGCAAACATTTGTAATGTGCCCTTCTTACACAAGGGGACTTGCAAATTCTTTGTTGAATGATGAGACGGCAGTCTTATCTACTCCCCAGCACCCACTTGAATTCATTTTATCGGAAGCTTTAGTATCTTTTGGAGTGTGGGAGGAATCACTAGCAAACAAAAAGAGAACTTGCAAAGGAAAACACGATTATTTATGTATTTATTTTAAGGAAAACATGTCAAAGTATGTTATTTTTGCAGTTTCAATAAGCACAGCAGGATATTCTAACACCAGTTTGCAAAATGTGTGATGTAGTTTGTAATGTCGCCATTCATTTTCTCATATAATGTACTTGAAAGCAGGAAAAATATTCAAAAAGCAGCAAAATTGCAAGGAAAAACAAACAACATTTTACAACTGTTAGTTCTTTTTTTCTCCTTCTCCTCATTGGGGGACACAGGACGATGGGTTATGCTATTCTGCCACTAGGAAGCGACACTAGGCAAATTAAAAAGAAGCACAGTGGCTCCTCCCAGCAGTATATAACCCCCTGACTGGCACAGTTCAGCCAGTTTTTTGCTTAGTGTCTTAGGAGGCAAGACACTGTTATTTTCTCATCTTTGAGTTCCTTCAGACCACTGCACCATCCCTCCTCAGTCCCCATAGTTGGGGCTCTGAGTAGTAGGTGATGGCTGGCTCCTGCAGCGTCCCTCCCCAGACCCCACAGTTGGGACTCTAGGTTGGAGGAGGTGTCCCCTGGCCCTCTGGCCGCAGCAGCACAGAAGATGGAGCTGCGCTGTGATGGACATCTGTGCCCCTGTCCCTTGTGGGCTCCAGGGTGGGGAACCGTCATCAGGTAGGAGCTGCGATGTCCTCCGGTGTCCCCCTGGCTTCTCCTGTCCGTGCTCCGTCTCCGGCACTGCGCTCTGCGTCGGCCCCCCCCTCGCCCGGTGGCCTGGTATATTAATGTAGGCCCCGGCTTTGGGCCTCTAGGTGTATCCCCTGCCCATAGTGATGATGCGACGCGGCTGGGAACGCCTCCGGCCGGTCCATCAACCAATCGCGCGGATCCGCTCTGGGCATCACTGGGGGGAGCGTTTCCCGCTTCCAGGCAGTTTCTGGCGCCATTTCCAGCGTTGGACTTCACTGCAGCGTGGTCAGAGCTCTGCGGGGGGGGACAGGATTCGGGGCAGCGCTGTGCTTCCAGGTGACAGGGCTCAGCAGTGGCTTATATCTTTCTGTAGCCCTAGGCTGTATATTGTGGCTCAGCAGTGATTAGTTCCATTCTGCTGCAGCTTTGTCTGCTGGCACTCAGAAGTATATACCTCTGTGTATAGCAGGGAGGATGTCGGACAAAAAGGGCAAGAGAGCACCAAAGGCCTTTAATGTGTACTGTGCCTTTTGCACTGCGTGCAAGGCTGCGCTGCCCTGCGGTTGTTCTACTCCGCTCTGCCACGCCTGTGCCTCTAATTCCTCTCAGCCCGGTGCCCCTGTCTCCGAGCAAGCGCCCACTGGTGAGGATGTGCCCACTAGCGTCTACGCTCTGCCGGAATGGGCGGTTGCGTTGTCGCAGTCCGTAAGCCAGTCCATACAGCAACTCTCTGAGACGCTGATCCGGGTTGTGCAGGCCCGTCCTTCGTCTAGCACTTCGGATCAGCTGGGTTTTCCGGACGACTGTTCCGGTCAGGAGGAGACGCACTCTCGTACTCCTCCTTCCATACTTCTGGTAGGAAGAGACTCTGCAGGGGGTCTCCCACGGCCCCGTCTCAGGGTTCTCAGGCTTCCCCTGGGCGGAGTAGGTCCCGTGAATCACGCTCATCTGGCAAGCTCCGTGATTCGGGTGTGGAGACGGATCTGGGTTATTCGCTCGAGTCCGCTTCCTCTGATACCCTTGCCATGGTGGACGACCTGGTCTCGGCCGTTAATCAAGCCTTGTCAGTGGCTGACCCGGCTCCAGTTGCCTCATCAGACCACGTGATATATTTCAAGAGGCCCAAGAGACCTCAGAAGGTGCTCTCTAATCATGTTGAGATTCAGGAAGTTCTGCAGAAACATTGGTCTCAGCCGGATAAACAGTTTTGTAATCGTAAGGCGATTGAGGCTCGTTATCCTTTTTTGCCAGCAGCTTGGTCGGATTCCCAGCAGGTGGATCCTCCAGTGTCCTGTCTAGTGTCTAGAACACTTCTTTCTCTTCCTGATAGTGCCTCTGTCAAGGATTCCACTGACCGTCACCTGGAACAATTGTCCAAATCGGTGTTCGAGGCTTCAGGGTCATCTCTGTCTCCCTTCTTCACTGCCATGTGGGTGGCTAAGGCCATTGTGACCTGGGCGGGTGATTTACATTCCGCTTTACGTCACAGGGGTGCGGATCCAGAGTTGTTGGATCTGGCTGCTCAGATGTCTGTCGCTGGGGAATTCTTGGTGCACACTTCTATTGATGTGGCTAATTGCACTGCGGCGGCGGCTTCAAATGCCATCGCGATTCGCCGAGCTCTCTGGCTTCGGGAGTGGAAGGCGGATTCAGCTTCGAAGAGGTCTCTCACCGGCATGCCTTATTTAGGTGGGTGTCTGTTCGGAGAAAAGCCTGACAAGCTGATCTTTGACGCTACGGGAGGTAAGAGTAGCTCACTTCCTCAGCAGAAGCCCAAGCGTAAATTCACCAGGGGCCAACAGGCGAGGTTCCGGTCCTTTCGGAACTCGTCCGGGTGGTCTGTTTCCCGCCCGGAACAGTCGTCCCATGCGCCGCATGCAGACAGAGGTTCCCAGGCTTCCAGTAAGTCGGGTTCCGGCTGGCAGCCACGAAACAGCCAGTCTAAGTCACAGGAGTCTGGATCGCAGAGGTTTTCCTCTTTCTGGCTCGGCTCCTCCGGAAGACACTTCCCGAGTGGGCGGCCGACTTTCCCGCTTTCGGCATGCCTGGCTTGCTGTTACAGACGATCAGTGGGTTCGGGATTTGGTGTCTTTCGGTTACAGCATCGAGTTTCACAATCTTCCTCACAGGAGGTTCCTTCTTTCTCGTCCTCCGGGAACGCCGGACAAGAAAGACGTGTTCTTTCGGGCCATGGACTCCCTTCAGAGGACGGGAGTCGTCATTCCGGTTCCTCAGGGCGAGATGTTCCACGGATTCTATTCGAATCTGTTTATTGTGCCAAAGAAAGACGGATCATCCCATCCTATTTTGGATTTGAAACATCTGAACAGGTTTGTCCGAGGCTGACATTTTCGGATGGAGTCCCTGCGATTCGTCATCGCTTCCATGCGGCAGGGGGAGTTCCTCGCTTCCATCGATATCAAGGATGCCTACTTATATTCCGCTATCCAAGTCTCGCCAAAGGTTCTTGCGCTTCGCTGTGAACGAGGATCATTACCAATTCGTTGCACTTCCTTTTGGATTGGCAACTGCCCGCGAGTGTTCACAAAGGTTATGGCGGCAGTCATGACCGTGCTGCACGTTCGGGGTGTGTCCCGTACCTGAACGACTTGTTGATCAAGGGCCGGTCTTTCGGGAATGCGAGGACAGTGTCCGCGTCACGATAGACACTCTCTCGCGTCTAGGGTGGATTCTCAATCTACCAAAGTGTTCTCCGGTTCCGGGCTACAGGATCTTATTCCTGGGAATGATCCTGGACATGTCTCGGGGACTTGTGCTTCTTCCTCAGGACAGGGCTTAGTCTCTACGCTGTGTGATTCGGATGCTCCTACGTCCTGTCCCACATTCCCTTCGGTTCGCGATGCGGGTCTTGGGGAAGATGGTGGCAACAATAGAGGCAGTGCCCTTTGCTCAGTGGCATCTCCGTCCATATCAGTTGGCTCTCCTGGCGGCCTGGAATCTCAGTCCATTCACTCTTCATTGGATTTTCCGGCTGTCGGCGGCGATGAGACTTTCTCTCTGCTGGTGGCTGATTCCGTCATCTCTCTCTCGGGGGAGATCCTTTCTGCCGGTCTGGTGGGACGTACTGACCACCGATGCCAGTCTCCTCGGCTGGGGAGCGGTGTTTTGTCATTACACGGCCCAGGGTCGGTGGACCCCGGAGGAGTCCTCTCTACTCCTAAATCTCCTGGAGTTTCGAGCCATTTACTTGGTGCTGACAAGTTTTCATCATCTCCTGAAGGGCCGTCACATTCGCATTCAGTTGGACAATTCCACGGTGGTGGCTTATGTCAACCATCAGGCAAAACGCGCATCAAGTCGACAATGCAGAAAGTGGAGCCGATTCTTTGTTGGGCCGAATCATCGGGGGCAGTTCTATCGGCGGTTCACATTCCGGGGGTCGACAATTGGGCGGCGGATTTTCTCAGTCGTCAGGGACTTGTGTCAGGAGAATGGGCTCTCTCCATTCGGATGTATTCGATCAGATCTGCGATCGTTCCGGGACCCCGGATGTGGATCTCGTGGCGACGCGAAAGAACGTGCAGGTGCCCGCCTTCTTTGCCCGCTCTCGAGATCCCTGTGCTCTGGGATCAGATGCTCGGGTCCAGAACTGGACGCAGTTTCGTCTCCCATTTCATTACCAGAACTCGGGGGCTCTTCGTTTGATGGTCTGGCCCTTGAGACCCGACTTTTGGTTCAGGCGGGTTTTTCGGAGGAGGTTGCGCGCACTATGGCTTGCGTGAGAAAACCCGTTTCTGCTCGTATTTACCACCGGACTTGGAAAGCTTTCTTCGCCTGGTGCGATTCGGCAGGTCTCCTGCCCTTGAATTTTTCCCTTACTGCGGTTCTGGGTTTCCTTCAGGCTGGGCTGGACAAGGGGCTTTCCCTTGGTTCTCTCAAGGGTCAGGTTTCGGCCCTATGTGTGCTTTTTCAACGCAGATTGGCCACGAAGCCCCAGGTTCGTACTTTTTTGCAGGGTGTTTCACGTATCGTTCCACAGTGTAGGAGGCCTTTGGAAGCCTGGGACTTGAATCTGGTCCTGGACGTGCTTCAGAAGCCGCCATTCGAGCCTCTCCGGGAAGTCTTGTTGTGTCTTCTCTCTCGGAAGGTGTTTTTTCTTGAGGCAATCACCTCCATTCGGAGGGTTTCTGAATTGGCAGCACTTTCCTGTAAGACACCTTTCCTTACATTTCATCTGGATAAGGTGGTGCTGCGGCCGGTGCCATCTTTTCTCCTCAAGGTGGTGTCCTCTTTCCACTTGAATGAGGACATTGTCCTGCCATCTTTCTGCCCGACTCCGGTGCACCGCATTGAAAGGGCGCTGCACACTCTGGATCTGGTCTGGGCTCTGTGACTTTGTGTCTAGAACAGTGTCTTTCTGGAAGACTGATTCTCTGTTCGTCCTTCCGGAGGGTCACTAGAAAGGGATGGCTGCTTCCAAGGCCACTCTTGCCTGGTGGATTAAGCTTACTATTCAAGAAGCTTATTCTTTTCGCAATTTGCCCGTTTCGTTGGGGTTGCGGGCTCACTCCTCTCACGCGGTGGGTGCCTCCTGGGCCATTCGGCACCAGGCTTCGGCTGAGCAGGTGTGCAAAGCTGCCACCTGGTCCAGCCTACACACTTTTGCGAAACACTATCGTGTTCATACCTAGGCCTCGGCAGATGCAAATCTGGGTAGGCGCATCCTGCAGGCAGTGGCTGCTAGTCTGTAGACTGCGTTTATTTCAGTTGTGGATGTTTATTCCCACCCAGGGACTGCTTTAGGACGTCCCATTGTCCTGTGTCCCCCACTGAGGTGAAGGAGAAAAGAAGAATTTTGTGTACTCACCGTAAATTCCTTTTTTTCTTAGCCTCTAATTGGGGGACACAGCACCCTCCCTGTGGCCGGTTGGCCTTGTTGTGTTGGTGTTCTCTTGTTTTTTGCCTGATTGGCTTATATATTATTTTCCTCCTACTTTAGCACAAAACTGGCTTAACTGTGCCAGTCAGGGGGTTATATACTGTTGGGAAGAGCCAATGTGCTTCTTTTTAATTTGCCTAGTGTCGCCTCCTAGTGGCAGAATAGCATAACCCATGGTCCTGTGTCCCCCCCAATTAGAGGTTAAGAGAAAAGGAATTTACAGTGAGTGCACAAAATTCTTCTTTTTTTTTTTTTTTTAAATTTGCATTGTTCACTATTCCATTGTAACCATTTTCTGAGACACGTAACATTTTCCATTTTGTCAGGGGGCTTCATTTTTGCACCCTAAGCCAACATTTTTATTGATAAAAATTTGGGGGTTTTAATCTTTGTTTGTTTTTTGTATTATTGTTTGTTTGTGTTGCAGTGGCTGAAAATAAAACATAATTCTTCTGTTTAGATTTTTTTCTCAATTTATATTTTGTTAAATTAGTATTTTATGGACATGGAAATGCCACATACGGGGTTTTCTTATTTCTCCATTTTCAAGTGTAAAAATGGAGGTGATTTGAACATACTGTAGGTCCTGAAGTATTTGGACAGTGACACAAATTTTGGCATGTTAGATGTTTATCAAAACATATTCAAGATGCAATTCTAATTAATATGGGCTTAGAGTGTAGACTCTCGGCTTTTATTTGGAGGTACTCACATCCTAATTAGAGTAAGGATTTAGGAACTACAGCTCTATGTAGCTGCCTCTTTTCAAGGGTTCAAAGGTAATTGGGCATTTATCTCTAAAGCTCTTTAATGGGATTCATGGCATATATTCTCATTAATCCATAATCAATTAAGCAGGTAAAACGTCTGGAGCTGATTATTTTGAAAGCTGTTGCTATGAAGTCAGAACGTGCGGTTAAAGGAGCTCTCAATGGAAGAGAAGCAAATCATCGTTAAAGGGGAACTCCAGTGAGAAAAAAACTTTTTAGTACAGTTCCTGCCATATGCTGAAGCAGAGCTGTACACTGCACTTCTAGGATCTATAGATCTCTTATAAATATATAAAATCGTGCCTGCTCCTCAGCTCTGAGACCCCTTCATGGGACAGAAAATTTCAGCCTGACAGCTTAATGGAGGAGCAGATAGCAGGAGGTGTGTCATGGGCGTGGGTGCTGGGAGCTGCAGAATAATCCTACATTCCTGCCCCCTCACATCTGTATAGGGAGGGTGTGCGGCAGAGGGCGTGACTGCCGGCCCCATACTCACACTTCAGTCCTGTCCCTGATATACCATCCTATGTGACTGGGAAATCCAGGCTTGAAGTAGCAATCATGTCACCAAGCAGATACAAATACATGCTGTGATCCTCTTCTATATGATGATGCATAATGTGTACTGTTATTGTAAGGTTAGGAGCAGAGGCAAATCGCCACATTGATCGATTCAGCTCTGCATGGTCTCCCCTCCCCCATAGGAACATGGTAGCTTCCTGTCCCTACATCTTTTAATGGATCATCATCATCAATCCTCACTGGAATGTAGGATGATCCTGGAGCTCGCAGCATCCACTCCCCTGACACACCTCCTGCTCTCTGCTACTGCATGAAGCTCTTAGGCTGAAATTTTATGTTCCATGAGGGAGGGGGGAGATCAAAGGAGCAGGTATGATTTAAGTGAATTATAAAAAAATCTATAGATCCTAGAATTGCGGTGTACAGCTCTGCTTCATCATGTAGGAGTGCAGGGACTGCATTAAAAACTTTTCTCTCCCCGGAGTTCCCCTTTAACCTGAAGAAAAAAATCCATCAGAGGGCTAGTAGAAATGTTAGCAGCAGCCAATGAGAAAAATGAGAAAACTGGTGTGCTTGGGAGTTCAGAAAGGCCTGTACGTCCGCTGAAATGTGGATGATCGCAGAATTGGAGAAGGCTTGGAAACGTTTCATGACCCAACTCACAACATCCTTTGAAACTTGTTGGAGTCAGTGTGATGGCTTGGGCATGTATGGCTTCCAATAGCACTGGGTCACTAGTGTTTATTGTTGATGTGACTGAAGTCAGAATCAGCTGTGTGAATTCTGAGGTGTACAGGGCTATAGTTTCTACTCAGTTTCAACAAATGCAGCAAGCCTCATTGGACGGCGCTTCATGGTACATATGGGATAATTACCCAAAACATACTGCGAAAGCAACAAAAGGAGTTTAAGGCAAAGAAGTGGAATATTCTGCAATGGCTGAGTCAATCGCTAAATCTTAGCCCCATTGAGCATACAATTCACATGTTTAAGGCAGTTTGTTCCTGTTCGTGGGGATCCTGTTTTTGCAGGACCACATGGACAGGAACTGATTTGCTGAACTGGATGGCAACTATGACACCGGATCCTGTTTTTTGCAAGATTCATTTTTGTGAGGTCTGGGAGGAGCTGTAGTTCCTGAGCCCGCAATGTAGGGGAGAGGGGGTAGAGGAGAGACAGAGCGAGACGACGACAAAGGTTTAACACAAACAGCAATGCAAGAGGGATAACACACAGAAGGGACAACAAAGGGTTAATACAGAGAGAGGGAGAAAAGCAGGAAATCAAAGGGTTAATTGCTGAATGGGTTAAATTCTGCAGGAGGGGAAGGAGATATTCAGATGCTGTCTGTGTTGTTTTTTTTTGGTGGCTTGCAGATAGGGGGGAGTGACGCACCCCAGGGCCGGGGTACTCAGATCCTGGGCGTAGCTTTAAGTGACTGTCACTGGTGGCTTGTGCCCGGGTCTGTGGCCCTGGTGGTCACGAAAAAGTGGATTTAGTAAAAATAAAATAAAAATAATAAAAGTTTTTTTTAAACGTGACGCCATGACGCCCCTTGCAGTATCTGGTGATGGCACCAGTGCTGCCAGCAGTCCTCCATGGATGATGGGTAGGCAGCAGGATGATGTCGCTCCCTGCAGGTGGAGGGAAGTCCCCAGGTCAGTGAGGTAAATAAATGGTTTCACCTCCGCTCCGAGGCGGTACGTGCGCGAAGCATGGGCCTTATGGGCTGCTCATCCACTGGCGGTCCCTCTCCCATAGTATGGGACCCCATTGAGATGCCAGAGGCACTGGTTGCCTTCAAAAGGTTGCTTCCCCTTCCTTCTCCCTTCCTTCCCCTTTCCTCCATCCCCACGTTCTTTCCTTCTCTTCGTCTCTGGGCCCCCTCTACTACCCTCCCTCCTCACTCCGACTCTTCATCTCCGTTGCCTTCCCTTACCTCCCCTTTCTGCGTCCTCTCCCCCTTCTCTTACACCCCCTTATACTGCCTATGTTGTTGTACATTTTATGTTTGATCGTCCTCTGGGACTTAACTCATGTCGAACGGAATGTTTTGCTGACTATATCAGTGTACCCGTGTATCGATATTTGTGACTTAAAGTTCTGTTTTTGAGAAAATGTTTTCAATTAAAATTCATTGATGATAAAAAAAAAAAATGGTTTCACACCGGGAGAGGCGCAGTCTTCTCCTTGAGACTGGAACACGGGTGACCGACTTAGTAGAAATAAGACACAGAAAACTCCTTACTCTGCATGGGTGTTTACTGGTGACGTGAAGCAGCTATTCAGGTTACACAGCTGTTGTCATTTGTACACAGTCACTTGGTTTCAGGTAGCTGGCCGAGTAATCACCAAAGGATACAAAGTCTTTCTGAGGCCCTCAACGATGTTCCTTCTGGTACAATCTCTGTCCTTTTCACTGCCCTCTCCTTACTATCAGTGCACGGCCCTGCACGGAGCACTCTTCCTACCAGGCCCGTTGGGTATAAAGAGGTAACCCTTTCTCTCTCTAAGGGGCTCAACCCGGTTTGGAGCTCCTGGTGGGGACGTGCATGTTGAACCAGGTCGGGGCTATCTGAAAAGCCTGCTACCCAACAGGTTTGGCGGCTCAGAGCTAAACTTTTCCTGCACTGTACTCTGAGCCGGTACTCCGTCTTGGACTGGGTTCCCTTCCGGACTGGCTATCTACAGTCCGGCTCCAGGCTTGCACAAGCAAGGGATCCCCCTTCTGTCTGCGTTGTTTTCCTTCTCAGGCATCCTCTCCTCAATCCTCACAGGGAGCTCCTTCTTCCCTCACGGTCCTCTCCTCACAGACTGACTAACTGTCACTCCCGCTTATCTCACTGCACCTTAGCTCCTCCCACCGGGATTGGTTCCCTATTAACGGGTTAACCAAAAGGTGCCCTAACCTAAGTGTATGAATGCAGGGATGAGGCCTCAGATTAACATTACCTCTAGTGACAGGGATACCACACATGCTAGTCTGGGTGCAGTACCCCTTTAGTGGCGCACTGACTAGTGGGGCGCCACAGGAGGCACAGGCTTGAATAGGACAGTACATGGCTGGGAGTCAGGGAGAGGCTAGGTGTCAGAGTGTTAAAATTTGCTTTTGACCATGATGAGTTCACTAAACCAGAACCGTTTCCCTGGTTCGTTTTTTTTTACAGGATATGGCTCCATAGACCACCATGTTATGAAAACCGGACCGCTCCGGATCCGGGACTGTCCGTTTGTGTCCTGTTTTTCATTGGAGTCCAAAAAAGTTGCAGTCTACGATTTTGGGGACAGTAAAAAACAGGACCAAAACGAATCCTGCACTGAATACACAAAACCGGATGGCTATATATGACCAATCCAGCACCATAGGGATACATGGGAAGCAAAAAAGGATCCTGTTCTGTCCTGTTCAAAACAGACAGAATAGGATGCCAAAAAACGTGGTGTGAAGCCAGCCTAAGGCTGGCTTCCCACCACGGTTTTTGCCTGTCCGTGTGGATCCTGTTTTTTACAGGACCACCCGGACAGAAGCGGACAGGGCAGGATGTGTGTAAGGTGATGTCAAATATGGTCCCGGATCCTGTTTTTTACAGGATTCGTTTTTGTATAGAAATGCAGAGAGAGTGAGAGAATTTCCTGCACGGATTTTTGCTTTCAGGATCATGGGAAGCATACTGAGCAGGCGCAATACAAAAAAAACTGATCCGGGAAACGTTTGTTTTTTCCCCGAATTCGGCGCCCATAAACTCTCATGTTAAGTGCGACGGACTGTGCCGGATTCTTTTCTGTCCGGTTTTGTCTAGATTTTTCACCGAAGCCCAAAAACGTTGCAGTCTCCGATTTTGGGGACGATGAAAAACCGGACAAAACCGAATCCAGCACAGAATACACAAACTGGATGACCAAGTAGAACCAATCCGGCACCATAGGGATACATGGGAGTCAAAACAAACGGATCCTGTTCTGTCCTGTTAAAACCAGACAGAACAGTATTCCAAAAACTGTGGTGTGAAGCCAGCCTAACACAAAACTTAAGGCACAAAGACCCACAAACAGGCAACACTTGAAGTCTGCTGCGGTAATGACCTGGCAAAGCATCACAAAGGAGGAAGGCTAAGGTTTGGTGACGTCCATGGCTTCTAGACATCAGGCAATTATTGCTGGCAAAGGATTCCCTTTATTTTATTTATTTTAACGTTAATTTGTCCAATTATTTTTGAACCCCTGAATTGAGGCTTTGTAGAAAAATGGTTGAAATTTCCAAATGTTTCACAGGTTATTTTTGTTCAACCACTTTAAATAAACCTGAAAGTCTACGCTTCAATTGCATCTCAGTTGCTTCATTTTAAATTTTTAAATAAAGAATAGTGGCGTACTAAGCCCAAATCACAAAGATTTGATCACCGTTCTAATATTTCTGGACCTACCTGTACATATTCCGGCCCCAGCCACTGTGTTAATGATATCTCACTGAGAATGTGTCACAAAAACTTAACTAAAACCCCAGTAAAGTCTTGCTTTAAATTGATTTCTGAATGTAAATATATTTCCTGCAAGCAGAGGTTTTGAACCCCTGGCTCCCCCATGAGAAAACTGTATATTATTGTACTGCCCATATATGCGTCACCTATGTGTATATACATTGGTTGTAAAGTAACCTGATATTTTTTTTCTTTTTTCCCTCAGATACTGCGAGAGTAGGAGGCGGGTTCTGCTTCTTCATGTGCACGAAGGTTATGAGAAGGACTTGTGGGAATATATTGAGGACTGAGCCGTCTTCACAGACCAACCTGTCGCCACCTGACACTAGATTTCAAATCCCATTAAATGCATCTCTGCCCCATGAGGCCGGTCCCCGCACATTCAGCCGTCTCTTTTTCGATTTATTGCTCTTATCTGTTGCGCTCCTACCAGAATATTTTTTTTTCCCCTTTTTTTTTCTTTTTTTTTTTTTTTTTTTTTTTTTTTGTTAACAGAACGTTTAAGTAAATTATATTGTAATAATAAAAAAAAGCAGTTAGCAGAGGCAGTGGTTTGACAGTATTGTAGGCTTGTTTGATCCCTTGGCGAATAGTGACTAGTAAAGTACTGATCTGCATGTAAATTGTTTGATAAGGCATTGCTAGTTACTTTGAACACCAAGGGGTTAAAATGCGTGCAGCACCTCAGCTGTTTGCGAATGCTTTCTCCTAACTTTGGCTTCCCACAATCAGGCTGATTTCCCTCTCATTCTCCTCCCCCCTCAAGAAGGTTTCCATTCGTTCTCTAACATCTTGCCAACTTCTTTTCTGCCGATGTCTCCCCTGTTAAACAAGTCTGCTTTTCTGCCAGTTTCTTCCCCTTTTCTCTATTTCCTTTTTATCTTCAGACTACCCCTTTGCACCTTTTCTATTCTTGGGTTGGAGCTGAACTGCTTTGAAAAGTTGAAAAAAATAGAAGAAAAAAAATTAAAAAAAAAATAGCTTTGTACATGACTTTTAAAAACATAACAAGATTAAACTCGAACAGAAGACAGCAGTATTTTTCAACCTTGTAAATAGTGCATCTGCATGAGAAGGGTTGAGGTGGGACACGCATGGTGTTTGCATCATGTTTAAGTACAAAATGGGAAAAAAATATTTATTCTTTCTTGAAGATCGTTGGTCCTGGCTGTGCTGTTTATTCTTGGGATCTTTTCAACTAGATAAAGTGTCTACAAACTCGTAAACAGGCTAAAAAGATCTTCCCAGTTGCCACAATAACCACTCAATACAGAATGTTGGTTGTGTACATTGCATTAAATCTGGTTGTGCTGGCTGAAATAACATTTCCAGGGAGGCACTATGTGTGATTGAGTGTGACTGCCATTAGATTTTAGGACTCCATGAACTGTTACTTGAAATGATTAAACTGAGAATGAGTGAAGGGACATTTTGCTTGAACTTCTTGCAGTTTGTCTCTGTATTGAGTATTTTTGCTAATGTGACGCTACAGAGTGCCTGAAGCATAATGAGAGTTGACCATTAGTGAGCAATGTACAGTAGGAGAACTTAATTATTTTTGCCTTTTAAATTAAGGAAAACAATACAGTTGAACAGGAAGAATCACACCAAAAAAGGTTGACTATACAAAGCATAGATTTTGTTACCGTGTAATACAACTGTTGGTGAAAGTTATCTTGCAAGAGCTGCTCACATATTGTTCATTAAATTTGGTAAGACCAAATGATGAAAGTGAAAACTTGTTTCCCCCCATATTATTGTGCGCTGGCTGTATTCACCATGAACATTTCCCTCAATGACTGATTAAAGTAGCACTCGTGTATTCTTTTAATTTCTCCTACTTCAAGCACAGTTAATATGTGCAAAGTGCATCTTTGCAAAGTAAAATACTTAACCTTCACTGCATTTTTCAGTTTCCAACGCCACGCCAGTTTTCCTCTGCACCATGTGACTGCAGTTCTGACTTGCTGGATCACATAGCTTATTCTGTGTGGACTGGTTGCTTTCCTAATTTAACCCTTTGATGATTTGACATTTATGTATGTAAATAGTCATGTGTCTATCCGCATCATTCCTTGCACAGCTGAATTAATCAGCAATCATTTGACTCTAGCATCTGCGGGTGGATTTGGAGACCCGCCCGCCGCTGATGACCAGTTAAATTGATTTAAGGCATGTCTGGAGGGGGGGAGGGTTGGGCGCATCATTCTTTGTTCCCATCGGCGCGCCCGTGATGTGATCGAATGGTGCCAGTGGCTTGTAATGACAGCCAGGGATTAGTTGATAGCCCCAGTGTTTGTCATTTGGATCCTTCTGGAATTTCTGCTGTACAAAGCCTCGCACTAGCATTGCACTGTATAGCATATGTAATTGGCCAATCCCAGCTTCAAGTCGCCAAGTGTAATAAAATAAATAAATATATGTCCCATTTAAAACAAATCAACATATTTTGTATAGCTGAATTCAGAAATTTTCATTCTATCAAAACCTAAAATAAATTAATCCAATCAACGACATAAGGAAACAAAATCAAAACAGAATTATGTTTTTTTTGGTCACTGTGACAATTCATTTTATTGCACCTACTCCAAAATGGTGCCAGTAAAAACATCAGCTCAGGGCACAAAAAATAAGCCCTCACCTAGCCCCAGATATGGAAAATTGAAAACATTACAGGTCACAGAAAATAGTGTCAAGCAAAAAAAATATATTTACAAATTTCCAACTTTTTTTTCCAAAACCCAAAACTTAAAAAAAAAAAGAATACATCTGGTATCTACGACCTTGTAGTGACCCGAGGAATCACATTTCCAGGTCAGTTTTACTATGTAGTGAACATAGTTTAAAAAAAATAAACAATTGTGGAATTGCACTTTTCTTATTTTGCAATTTCAATGCACTGGGATTTTTTTTTTCCTTTTTCCAGGACACTATATGGTAAGATTAATGGAGTCATCCAAATGTACAACTCAACCCACAAAAATACAAGGCTATACGGCTATATTATTGGAAACAAAAAATAACATTATGGCTCTTGAAAAGAGAGGAGGAAAATATGAAAGGATAATCATCAAGGGATCAAAGCACCACTCCAGCAGTTTTTTTTTTTTTAAAGTTTCATCTCTGGAGTGTTTTATGACTAATGTAAGTTGCCTGCCCCTAGTAAGATGCTTTCCAGAGCTGTCTTCTGTTCTTCACATTGCTGCTCCCGTCCTATTTTGCCATCTTAAGTCTATGAGGGGTTATGTTCTGTCCCTCATAGACTTGCATTGAGAATTCATCTTCGGTTCGCCCAGCAAACACTTGGACAATCCAAGTGGTCACAAATAGTAGAAGACTATCAGAGCAGTGCCAAGAACAGCAAAAGACAGTGGTTACGAAGTATATTACTAGGGGCAGGAAACGTGCATTAGTGATACTACTTTGGCAGAGAAATTTACAAAAAAACACCTTTGAAGTAGTAATTTGTCACGCAACAGTCTGCTATGTGAGCTGGTAGTTAGGGCTATAGTCACTTGGTGCACTTGAAGACCTTAACGGTGCTGGAAATTGGAGAAGGTAGAAATCGGTAAGTATCTTAATGCATTCACTTTACATATAATATCTATGGTTAGTGGAGGAGATAAAATAATGCCAGACTACTACTTTAACTTTGTGTAAGTTCCAGTGGAACATTTCTAGTACAAAATTTACATAGGGGCAAAAACTGCTTCGTGTTTTGTTGTGGGAATGTGTTGGATTTAAGTTCCACAATTCTGGTGCTGTAACATACAGATTTTCTGTAAGCAAATCTGGAGTGTTTAATAATCTGTTGCATAAACACCATGTGGAAACACACCCTCAATGTTACGATGACCATTGGCTGAAACAATGAAGGAGCTGTCATTGGATCACTGCTCAATTCCTTTAATTATTTCATCAGAAAAGTATCAGCTTGAGAATTTGCACCACACTGGTCCCAAATCCACATATCACTATTACTGCTATATTAACGTAGAATTTAAATCTTGTGTAATATCAAGGCAAAACTCAAGATAATTATATAATAAATGATGTCATTTTGGGGGTCTTTCTGGCCACGTGCCCACATACTGTTTTTTTGTTTTAAAAATTTCCCGACTTTAACAGTCCAAGCAAAGTGGATGTGATTTCATGAAATCTCATGCGCCCGCTATGTTTAAAGCACCACTCCGGCATTTTGTTTTCCTAGCACTGAAGTGACACTTTAAATATAATCCTCCTGCCCCCTTATTATACTTGCCCTCCAGCAGCTGTATTGTTTTTCAGTGCTGCTATGGTCCCACAGCGCCATCTTGTCACAAGCTCCCAATGCATCTCTATGAGAGCTAGATTATTGAATTGTGACCTCTGCCGCTCCATGAAACAGACCGGAGCGCAGTTGGAAACAGATGTAGATGGCAGCAGGTAAGTGTAAGACTGGCTAGGGTACTTACATTTAAAGTACCACTCTAGCGCTGCAATAAAATAAAAACTCTGGAGTGGTGCTTTAAAGATCCTGTTGAACTGTGCATTGCTTATGTGGTTATTGGCTATCGATGCAGAACCTGAAAAATGCATTTAAAAAACTCATTTTAATTTTCATATGTGGATACACGGCCTAGACATTTTTCACTTGAAGATACTGTTTTATCATTGACATCAATTTTAATAGATTTTGTTTTAGATTTTGTTAAGGGTGTCTTCACATGATGCAGCACTGTGGCTGAACCACTGCAAATACATTTTATTTTTCCTGCGGTTTAGAAGGGTGGACAATAATGAGTCGTGCACACTGATGAATGCGATTAATAACCGCATTCATCCACTACCAGAAAAACTGCAAAAGCTCAGTGCAAAAAATCTGCACAGGAATCACACAAAAAGCTCTCTGTTATAATAAAAAATAATAAAAAATGTTTCAGTTTTTAGCAAGTGCTATCAAAAAAGTATCAAAAATACATCTATTGATCTGTACGTTTTTTTGCAAAAAATATACTGCAAGCTGCCTCACCGCGTCACGGTTGCCCTGACCGAGGCAGTCCCTAGCTGATGTATGCTATTAAAACCTGCTTGTGTGTAAACATACCTCAATACAGGCTCCAGCCAGGACTTCACTCTGTGGGCTTTACCTGTGAAACTGCTTGTGTGTGAACTACTTATAGTGAAGTCTTGGCTGGAGCCTGTATTGAGGTATCTTCACACACAAGCAGGTTTTAATTGCATACATCAGCTAGGGACTACCTCGGTCAGGGCAACCATGACAAGGTGAGGCAGCTTGCAGTATATTTTTTGCAAAAAATGTACAGACCAGTAGCCCTGTTTTTGATACTTTTTTGATAGCACTTGCTAAAAACTGAAAAAATTATTTTTTATTATAACAGAGCTTTTTGTGTGATTCCTGTGCGGATTTTTTGCGCTGAGCTTTTGCAGGTTAGAAGGGTGGCAGAAACACTACAAATTGTCTTATTCTTTACTTCAACTATGGATAACTTATTTGCTGAATATACACATTGCAATATGAGACACATTGTTCGGCTTGAAATCTTCTGTCAGTCTGTATGGATTAGCACCACTGACAATTTATTCAAGTATTTTCTAGAAGAAACCCAGAACCACTCAGTGCAATTCTTGAGCAATCCAAGTTTTGACTAAACAAAGTCAGGTGACAAGTCCTCTTTAAAAACCAAAATTATATCTGCTACTCTTTGCTGCACCATTGAGTGACACTTTTTAAAGGAATCTGTCACCAGATTAATGCTACCCCATCTGAAATAGATATATTAATATAATCAAGTTTCTTGCCCTTATATCACTTACTAAGCTGCTTGCTGTAGTTTCTGATCAAATTAGTTTCATCTATCTGCAGATATTCCACTTCGCTGAATGCTACACGTGGTCAAAATTGTTGGTACCCCTCGTTTAATGAAAGAAAAACCCACAATAGTCACAGAAACAATCTGAATCTGACAAAAGTAATAATAAATTCTATGAAAATGAATAAATGAAAGTCAGACATTTCTTTTCACCCCTGCTTCCACAGAATAAAAAAAAAACTTATGAACTAGGCCTGTAAAGAAATTATGGTACTCCTGAAAATAATGTGACAAAAGGGACATGTTAAATCAAGGTGTTTCCAGTAATTCGCGTCATAGGTGTCTACAATCTTGTAATCAATCAGTGGGCCTGTATATAGGGCTACCGATACTCACTGTGCTGTTTGGTGACCTGGTGTGTACCACACTCAACATGGACCAGAGGAAACGAAGGAAAGAGTCGTCAGGAGATTAGAAAGAAAATTATAGACAGCATGTTAAAGGTAAAATTTATAAGACCATCTCCAAGCAGCTTGATGTTCCTGTGACTACGGTTACACATATTATTCAGAAATTTAAGATGCATGGGACTGTAGCCAACCTCCCTGGACGTGGCTGCAGGAGGAAAATTGATGACAAATCAAAGAGATGGATAATATGAATGGTACCAAACAAGCCCAGAAAAAACTTCTAAAGAGACTAAAGGTGAACTTCAAGCTCAAGTAACACCATTGTCAGATCGCACCATCCTTTGTTGTGTGAGCCAAAGTGGACTTAATGGGAGATGACCAAAGAGGGCACCATTGTTGAACAAAATCATAAGCCAGACTAAAATTTGCCAGACTACTTGTTGACAAGCCACAACATTTCTGGGAGAATGTCTTTTGGACAGATGACACAAAAAAGGAACATTTTGGCAAGGCACATCAGCTCTATGTTCACCAACAGATAAATGAAGAATATCAAGAAAAGAGCACTATCCCTACTGTGAAACATGGAGGAGGCTGTGTTATGTTCTGGGGCTGCTTTGCTGCATCTGGCACAGGGTGTCTTGAATCTGTGCAGGGTACAATGAAATCTCAAGACTATCAAGGGATTCTAGAGAAAAATTGCTATCCAGTGTAAAGCTTGGTCTCAGTCGCAGGTCATGGTTCTTGCAACAGGATAATCCTCAAAACACACAGCTAAAAACACCCAAGAATTGCTAAGAGGAAAACATTGGACTATTCTGAAGTGGCCTTCTATGAGCCTTGACCTAAATCCTATTGTGCGTCTTTGGTAAGAGCTGAAACATGCCGTCTGGAAAAGGCAACCTTCAAACACAATGCAACTGGAGAAGTTTGCCTTGAGGAGTGGGACAAAATACCTGTCGAGAGGTGCAGAAGTCTCAGTGACAGTTACAGGAATCGTGTGATTGCCACAAAAGGTTGTGCAACAAAATATTAAATTCAGGGACCATCATTTCTGTCCAGGCCTATTTCAGGAGTTTAAATTCTGTGGAAAGGGTTGAAAAGAAATGTCTGAATTTCATTTGTTCATTTTCATAGATTGTATATTTATTATTACTTTTGTCAGATTCAAGTAAGTTATTTCTGTGACCATTGTGGGTTTTTCTTTAAACAAGGGGTACCAACAATTTTGACCACGTGTGTAAGCTCTGTATAACCCCAGCATCACCGCTGATGGATGACTTTATGCCTATGCAGTGTACAGAGAACGCTGCCAATCAGGTCAAGATTATACAGATCTCATGAATATGGAGAACTACATGTCAGCAGGTTTATAAGTCCACTAGAGAAAAATCTGCTGATAAAAGTGATTTTAGCGAAACTACAGCAAGCAGTGTCTCTATCTGTACATTATGCTACTCTCATTTTAGGTTGCAAATGACTGATGACCATTTCCACTTTTAAAGGGGTTTTGCAAGATCAAGCAGAGGCAGGCAGTGGTCTAAAGTAACAAAATAAGCATACATTCCTACTCCTTTATCCATCCAAGCAACCCCTTCCCAGCTCTCTGCCTATCTGTGTCTACATGGCTGGAGCTGTAACATCTTGTCGATAACACATGACAGTTGCAGCCAATCACTCGCCCCAGTGCTGATGCCAAAGTAGATTCAAGGCTGTTGTGGTTGTCACCGGTGGAGCGGCAGAGGACCAAGCAAGTAATTTTGTTACTTTTTACACCATCAACTATCATTTCTCCAATTATGTCTGATTTTAGACAACCACTGTTGCTTGATTTCAATATAAAAGTAGTAATATAATTTATTTGTTTCCCTCTGGATATTATATCATTTACAATATACAATTTAAAGGTGTACATTTTTCCCATAGAATAAATTGGTCTGCATTGAATGCTTCAGCAAGCAGAAGATTTATTTTTTTAATAAATCTCGCATGGAAAATTGAGCAGCCAGCCATACATATTTGTATGGTGATTATGTATTTTGATCATAACTAATTTTAGTGATTTACCAATCCACAACATATATGTTATGTCATAGGTCGTGTCCCTGACTGCAAATCTGCTATCTTTCTTGGCAGATGATGACTGAATTGTTCAGCCATCATTTGACTCTAAACAGCTATGATTGTTAACATGTTAAATGCCACTGTCAAATTCTGACAGTGCCATGTAATGCGCGTTGATGGGGGTTCTTTATTTCACTTGTCCATCTACACGCCCGTGACATGATTACGAAGCACTAATGCATTGATATGGCAGCTGAGGATTTTTTGAAGACTTCCCATGTTTGTCATTACTGTTCTCATGTGAAAGCCAGCATTTCATTGGCATTCATAGGAGGCCATGATGTTCTCTATACATAGCTGTGCTGATGCACTGCTATGCATAGTGCAAGCTATTGGATGATCAGGGGCTCAAGTTTGGCTGATGCAACATTCCAATAAGGGGCCATCAAAAAACGTGTCTACCCCAAAATAGTATGAATAACAATGTTAGCTCAGGGTGCAAAGCAAGCCCCATATCCCGAAAATTGAAAATATTACGAGTCGCTGTTTTATTTATTTTATTTTATTTTTTTTTACAAATTTCCGATTTTCTTTTCATTTTATAAATAGAAAAAAAAAAAACTATACATGTTTTATATCTGCGTAATCTTATTGACCTGGAGAATCATATTGCCAGGTCAGTTTTACCATATAATGAACAAGGTAAATGAAAACAAATTGTGGAATTGCACTTCTTTTGCAATTTTAACCTTTTTTTCCCACTTTCCTGTACATCACATGATGAAATAATTGCTGTCATTAAAAGTACAACTTGTCCCGCTAATAACAAGCCATCGTTCAGCTATGTGGACGGAAAAATAAAATCATATTCTAGGATGGGCTCTTCAGTATCTTGGCTGAGATGCTTGCTATTTTACTTATCTTTGAAGGAATAAAGTGCCTTATTGATCCCTCCATATATCTATATCCGGTATCTTACTCTTCGATTGTATGACATTTACAATGAAGTGTTAGCTTAGTAAGTAAAAATTTCCTTTCACTGAAAAAGCTACTAATACAGAAATTGATCATTTTGCACTTGTTTCCCCAAACAGAGGGCAAGGCTTATTCTGTGATTTATATACTCTTGAACTTTGAATGGTAATACAATTGTAAGAAGGGAAAGTCATGAAGCTTTGAAAACTAAAGAATCGATGATACATGTTTAATAATGTGCAAATGATAAAAGAAATGGAAACAAAATGTTCAAAACATCTTGATTTATTCAATAAAGTACGAGCTCCATGCACTAACACCGCCTTGCCATGCTTTAAATGGTTGTTCTGCCATGTGGAATACATTTGGCCATGCAACTAATCAAGATCCTCAGCAGTCCGTTCCCTTTACAAATGCCAACCAGTACTTTCCCAAATGTGTTTGATAAGAGAAGTATAGAGACGTAGCAGGTCATGGTATCACTTTTAGGTCACACAAATTACTGACAGTAGCACAAGCCACATGCGGCCTGGACTTGTTGAAAAACGGCTCCTGGAGCACTTTGGAGAAAAGGTCGTACAGCCAAATTAATGTAATACTAAGTTACTAGTGTACATGGAGTGAAGAGTAAACGGCTCTGGCTACTGTACATTTTACTCCCATCTTAAAGGGGATTTCCCGTGAACAAAGTTAATTTTAAAGTTGATTTTCAGGGTGCAATTGCTGCAATAGATCTCGGAATAATTTCCACAGTTGCATGTGTTTATCTCAGCACAAGAACATTTTATAATCTAAATGTGTCCCTGCTATGTACTGTGTAATGCATGTGTCTGACCGTACATGGACATGGTCTGATCATACCACATCTCCTGTGCTGATAATCTTATATATGAGTCCCTACTATGTACTGTGTAATGGCCTTGTCTGACCGTACAGGTACATGGTCTGATCATACCACATCTCCTGGGCAGGAGAGGAAGCAAAATAGAGTATACAGATAGCACAGGATCAAAGAGGATTATTTTTGTTAGGTAAAACATTTCCCTGTATTGTTTTTTTCACAGAATAATTTGCCATGGTGTAACGTGTGTGTATACTCTTTTACTTCCTCCCCTGCCCAATAGATGTAGTATGATCAGGCCATGTCCCTGTACGGTCAGACACAGCAATTACACAGTACACAGCAGGGACATGTATATCAGTATCTCGGCTTAGGAGATGTGGTATGATCAGACCATGTCCATGTACGGTCAGATATGACCATTACACAGTACATAGCAAGAACACATATATAAGATTATCTCTACATGAAAACCTTTTTTCAAAAACACATCTAGTTGTGGAACGTATTCCAAAATTTGTTAATTAAATTGACATTTGGTCGTACGACAACCACTTTAATCCATGTAGTAGAAGTAGTGTGACATTACCAACTGTAGGCTCTTCATAACGTTGCCAATATGGTCTTGTCGCATTCAAAAGATGGCACATTATAATACAATTTGTTCAGCAACTGAAATTAGACTGCATACACCAGGCTTAAAGCATTTAACAGTGATCATACAAAGCATCAGAAGGAATTTGCATGATATTGGGCCACGGGCCAAAAGTCCAGGTACAGGTGTCCATAGACCCCATGACAACGCTTTCAAAGGCTATCATGGTGCAGAGTGAGGCTAGGGTCACCCTTGCAGTTTTTCCATGCAGTTTTCACACATGTCTTTTGTGAAAAACGCATCCATAGACCCCCCCATACAAAAAAATGCATGCCCCAATGCCAAAAACACATGTCTAAAGTGCCATGCGTTTTTGGCTCAGCACCAAAAATGCATCATGCTGCATTTTTTGGTGCTTTTTTCAAAAACGCATGCGTTTTGTTTTTTTTTAACATGGGGCCCTATGGGAAACGCATGCGGTTTTGCATGGCACTAAATGGTACCATGCGTTTTTGCATGCGTTTTTAAAAGGCTGCTCCACACCTAACAGCAAAAACGCAGGCTGCAAAAAGCCACCTTAAAAAACACATGCAAGTGTGACCCTAGCCTAAGACAGCAGTGGAGACTGGAAAGGAGGTCTGTACTATTTAGCAATGCATTCACTGGGAAAGGGAAAAGGCCGCTCCACCGCCCATATCCTCCTGGATCCCGGCACCTGGTGTGGCAGCTTTGGCAACTGCCCAGGAAACAATGTAAAGTGGAAACCACCGGTGCTTGTCTTCATAAAATTTTGTTCTTTATTGTTAAATGAAAATTATAAAATTCAGCGTGAAAACGCTGAAACGCGTCTAGCGCCCAGCTAGCACGCTGAATGATTTTATAATTTTCATTTAACAATAAAGAACAAAATTTTATGAAGACAAGCACCGGTGGTTTCCACTTTACACTATTTAGCAATGAGTCCTGCTTTCGTCTTGAACGCAATAGTAGCTGACGATTGGTGTGGAGACCATCTGGGCAGCGTCATTAAACACTATCACACCTGCTGTACATCTGGGATTCTGATATGGAGTTGCATATCATTCGATTGCTGGATCCCTCTAGTCTTTCGAAGTGTTCTAATAGCTTAGCCATACCTTTATTCAGTGGTAGAACCAGCAGTACGGCAATTTCTCCAAAGTACCCCAGGAGATGGTTTTCAACATCATTTCAGACCACATTTAGCTTATGCTACTATGAGCAGCCTGTATGGCCTAAACGTGCTGGCATTGATAGTGTCTCCAGACTTACCCCCTATCGAGCTCATCTGGGACATCATTGATTGGCAATTGGGAGCTGCCAGCAGCTAATGTTGATGACATGCGTCTCCAATTGCATTCATATTGGCAAAACATTCCTCCAACCACCATTAATAGCATCATTGATGGCATACAAAGATGTGTGACTGCATCTTGTGAGTTTCAAAGTCCCACGACTTTTCTTTCTTGGTGCTGCAATTTTTCTGTTAAAAGGGTGGTCCAAAACACAAAGTAATTTTCATCCTAAATGTTTATCTCTTTACTGCCATAATCTTATACATTATATTAATAATAATAACTTTATTTATATAGTGCCAACATATTACGAAGCACTTTACAATTCACAGGGGACATATACAGACAATAAGAGACAAGACAGAGTAACAAAAATTCAAAAACCATGAGGAATGAGGATCCTGCTCACAAGCTTACAATCTAGAGAAAATAGGGGAGGTCACAAAAGGTAAATGGTAAAAAGTGCCATCATACATGGTCCAGCCATCAATATAATAAATAAGGGATTCGCGTAACGCTGCATGAACCAGTCACCGGTCGGCATCTGTACAAGTACAGATGATGTGCTATATTATGCATTGAGGACAGACAGTCTGCAGGTGCAGACAGATGACACAACAGGCCAGATTTGGAAAAGGGAAGATAGTTAGACAAGGTGAGGTGAGGTGATAGGCCAGTCTAAAGAGATGTGTTTTTTAAGGCTCACTTAAAACTATTGGTATTGGGAATTAATTGAAATTTTTTTTGTAACCTGTTCCATAGAATTGGTGCAGCTCGTGGGAAATCTTGGAGATAGGAGTGGGAGGTTCGCATTGTAGCTGATGTCAGTCTTAGGTCACTTGCGTAACAGAGAGCCCGTGTAGGGGATAGACATATGAGGGAGGAGAGGTATGGCAGTGCAGAACTGTGGATAGCTTTGTGGGAGAGTGATCATTTTATATTGTACTCTTTAGCAGATTGGCAACCAGTGCAATGCTGGCAGAGGATACAGGCATCGGTGAAGCGGTTGGAGGGGAATATGATCCTGGCTGCTGCATTGAGGATGGATAGGGAGAGAGTTTAGTAAGAGGGAGACCGATTAGTAGAGAACTGCAGTAATCCAGGCAAGAACTTAAAAGGGTAAAAGAGTTTTTGCAGAATGAACAGTAAGAAACAGTTGAATTCTAGAGATGTTTTTGAGGTGTAGGTGACACAAGCAAGCGAGTGACAGGATGTGGGGAGAGAAGGAGAGATCCGATAAAATGTAGCCCCAAGACAGCGAGCGTACTGCTGAGGAGTAATGGTCAGAACCACATACAGAAATGGCAATATTAGGTTTCGGAAGATTAGGGGAGGGAGGAAATGAGAAGTTCAGTTTTTGACAGATTCAATTTAAGGTAGAGAGAAAACATGATGTTAGAGACAGCAGACAGACAATCACTGGTATTTTATGGGTGCCGTCAGCATAGATATGGTACTGAAAACCAAATCTACTGATGGTTTGTCCAATAGAGGCAGTGTACACAGAGAAGAGAAGGTGACCTAGGACTGATCCCTGGGGAGCATAACCGTGAGGGGAAGGAAAGGAAGAGGAGTCGGCGAAAGATACAGTGAAGGAACGGTCGGAGAGGTAGGAGGAGAACTATGAGAGAGCGGTGTCCTTGAGCCCTATAGAGCGGAGCATAGAGAAGGAGCTGGTGATCCACCATATCGAATGCAGCGGAGACATCCAGGAGGATCAACAGGGAGTAGTGACCATTAGATTTAGCTGTTAGTAGATCATTCGAGACTTTAGTGAGGGCAGTTTCAGTAGAATATAAAGAGCGGAAGCTGGATTGTAGAGGGTCAAGGAGAGAAGTGTCAGAGAGATAGCGGATCATACGGGAGTGGACCAAGCGTTCCAGAAGTTTAGAGATGAAGGGGAGATTAGAGACAGGTCTGTAGTTAGCAGCAGAGTTCTGGTTGAGGGATGTTTTTTTTAATAATGAATGTATGCTGACAAGTTTGAAGGAGGAGGGGAAAACATGAGAGGGAAAGATTAAATATTTTAGTAGGTGAGATGTGACAGCTGGGGAAAGGCATTGAAGTAGATGTCATGGTATAGAGTCACTGGTACAGATAGTAGGCGAGAAGATGCAAGAAGCCGGGTATGTCTTCCTCTGTGACTGGATCAAAAACCGAAAGTGAGTTGGATGAAGTGCAGGAGGGAAGAAATGCATGATATTCTTAGGCTGTAAGGAAATTCCCTGTAGTATTGGTCAATTTTGTCCTTAAAATAGTTGGCCAGATTCGTCAGCGCTGAGGCTAGTGGTTGGGGCCTGTACACTTGGACTGAGGAGGGAATGGAAAGTGTCAAAGAGTCATTTAGGATTGTTGGCTAGTGAAGTGATAAGGGTGTTGAAGTAAGCTTGTTTGGAAAGGTGAAGGACGGTGTTGTATGTTTTCAGCATAAACCTATAATGGATGAAATCTTTGGCAAGGTTGAATTTTCTCCAGAGACGTTCTGCGCACCTAGAGCACATTCCTTGTTTGAGGATCCCAGTACATGCTGGGAAACTCAAAATGTCATCAATACAGTAGTGAGAGAAGCATAAGAATTTTTTTAATTCAAGTATACTAGAGAATAGTTTGTAGCATTAAATAGGGATTTGGGATGAAAATGAATATTTCGGACTACCCCTTCAAGGAGGGTACCTACATTTGCAAGCAAAGTAATTCAATGCATTCTTCTCCCCTCCCCCAAGTTTCAAATTACGTTTACTAGCAAAATTGACAAATCTGCTATTTTCAATAAACTAACAAAACCAGAGCAATTTAACACAACTAATGTGTTTTCTCCAAAATGCAAACAAAATTTCACTTTTAATGAATACTTGTGTGACTTTTTCATCCCCTTCCAAATGTTTGTTAATACTAAAGCACACTTGTAGCTGTTCTGAAAGGGTGTAATATGCATAACCAGAAACAAGCTTCTGCCAGCATTGCTGAGGAATCTTAACACAATCCTCATACACAATGACATCCTTTTTACTAATATTCTTCAGTTTGCATGCTGCAAATGCCAAGCCCCACCAAAGATTTTCTTTGGCATTCGTCAGGTGACTGATGGCCACTCTAGAATCTCCCAGGACTTAATCTAAATCTCTGTGATGTTTGAGGTGTGCTTGTTTGAGATCACTGTCCTGTTGGAAGGACCTATAAAACCCAAACTTCAGCTTCATCACACAAGACGTGTTTTTTTTCTAGGATTTCCTGATATTTAAAGCATAACTGCCGTTTATATTTTTGTTTAATATTAATGTAGAACAAGTGATTTTAATAAACTTTCAAATATACTTCATAAGAGAATTCTGATACAAAACCATTCATAAACCCTTCCACAAGATGTTCCACTAGACTGTCTGAAGCTCATCCTCACTGAGACCCATCTTCACACTGAATATGGCCACATAACCATATTAGGGAGGGGGTGTGGCCTACAATATGCCTGTCTAGTGTGCTACACCTGATCACCGTATCAGATTACTCAGACACAGGATGCTCCAGGTTGACAGCACAAAGACAGGAGATCTCATCTCCTGTATCTACAAGCTCTGCTCTGTTAATATCTGAGGAGCTGTGTGAGGGGCATCAGCTGTTGGCAGTGAGCAGCCCAATTGTGAATGCAGGAGATAAGATCTCCTGTCTTTTTGCTGACAGCATGGAGTCCTTTGTCTGAGGTACAGACTGATCTGTCCCCATTTACTCTGTGTAGGCCTCCCCCCCCCCCCCCCCCCACACACACACACACACGCACACTCTTATATGTAAGGTTTATAAACACCCTAGGGCTGCATCTTGTAGAAGGTTTATGAATGGATTTACTCCAGATTTATTTTATGACGTATATTTAAAAGTTTTTAGTAAAATCACTTGCTCTACATTATTATTAAATAAAAATGGAAACTGTGGTTATTCTTAAAGTGATTATATCTTGCTCTCCACACTGCAAATGAAGTAAAGCAGCGTCAGAGCATCATAGAGTCAATGTCTAGCTTTAATATAGGTACACTGTTGGGTTTCTTTACGTTATTTTGGCAGAGTAGGTGATTAGGTTAGTAGGGATGAGCGAGTATGCTCTGTGCTACTCGTTATTCGCACGAGTATCCCGGTACTCGGGATGCTCGGCGAGCACCGAGTACCGCCGAGATGCTCGGACTGCTTGCTAATAATTAGCAATCTGACACACATACACAGCTCCCTTCAGTGCACACAGTGAGCTGGCACCACACAGGGAGCAGATTCATTGTTAGGATCCCTCTGGGGGCCACAGCAAGGTGTTATATGTTGCGGCGATTTAAAAAGCCCCCCCCTCCCGCCCTTTCCCAGAAATACTCGTTTTATAACTGGAAGTCTGTGGGCGGAGCCTGTCACTCATTGACTTACATTGGGCTCGGTGCTCTGGCCGAGTACACGAGTATCTTGAGATGCTCAGCCCGAGCATCGAGCACCCGAGCATTTTAGTGCTCGCTCATCACTAGAGGTTAGCATATGCTTCATTATTGCTCTACACAAGAATCCCAAAGCACTTTGTGCTTGCTTATACACTTTTGAGAACATTGATTTTCACTTTTATTGTGCCTTTGGGTCAGTATAATTATACTTTTTAATGTTCAAGCATGAAGTGGATCTTTAGCTCCTAATACGCATCTTACTGTGCAAAATGAACCTCTGTGCCTGGTTTCACCAAATCTTGTTGCAGGTCCTTTGCGGTCACTTGAAGTGTTAATGACATCTACATCTTGGTTGAAAGGGAAGAGCAAAAAGCTGCAAAGCTGTTATAAACTTCAGAGCTTTGAATGAATGAACCATGAACTGAGGCAAACCTGACTTCATCAAAGCTGAGATGGACAGAACAGAACTCTACTTACTCAAAATTAACTAGGATGGCCTCAGTCCGCACATTCCAGTCCAACAAACGTTAGTTATCATTGCCAGAATAATAGACTCTAAAGAAATTGTCACTTTTATTCTGAATTTAAAATTGACTGACACTGTCCTGAAGTACAATGCATTCAGTGGTAGTCATCTCAGTATGATAGTAAGGAGCGCCAGTCCATGTCACAGTTATACAAGTCTACTCAGATCAATGAAAATGGAAAAAGTACATAGGAAGAAATGGAGACTGGAGATGATAGCGAAACGAACATCTTCAGCCCATTTCTGGAGAAGTATTTTTTCAGAGAGATGAAACTATGATCATCTTGTACCAGAAAGATGGGGAGAAGAATGTATGTTGAATGCTTGGAACGGCTCATGATTCAAAGCTGAAGTGTACAGGGCTATGTTTTCTGCTCAGATTCAACCAAGGTTGATTGTACAACACTTCACAGTGGATAATGACCCATTACATAGTGTGAAAGCAACCCAGAAATTTGTAAGGCAAAGAAGAGGAATATTCTACAATAGCCGAATCAGACCTCAGATCTAACCAGATCTCGACCTGATTGAGCATGCATTTAACATACATAAAGGGGTTATGTCACAAAGAATTGTACATATTATTTAATACAATTAAAATAAAAAAAAATGTCACAATTGGATGTGTTACAAAAAATGTTCCTGTCCAGAGATATTCTTATAAATGTGCCCTGTGTATTGTATATGCCCGACTATGCAGGAACGTCGGATATACCACAGCTCCTGAGCTGATTGTTTCTGTGATGAAAAACATTTCTTTGCCTGTTTAAAAACTTTTAAACACAAAAACCGACCCATTGGTACATATTTTTATCCCAAATAGGTCATGGTAGCATTAAAAAAATGAACCAGAGGGCCATGGGATTAGCACTCTCCATATAGGATATAGCAACCAAAAATGGTGAACTCTTTAATAAGAGAATACTTTTAACAAAAAAAATAGGATCGTATGCATACACAACAGATGGTGCTGAATACAACACCAGACTCAACACACATTGAGCTAAAATGTAAGGGTCTTTCCATGTCAAGTGAACCAATGATTATTACCTCTATATTTTTAATTCTTTTGAGATTTTGTTATTTGATAATAGCATGTCAAACAATTCAAAATGTGAAGAGAAAACATTTCTAGAAAAAAAATGTTATTATTGATTTTCAAAGTTCGGAAAAAGTGTGAATTTTGGTGTTGCCTGCCTTTACATTTTTCCTCATAAATCGGTTAGAAATAAGATAGAGAAACAAAATAAAACACCATTCTACTCAGAACTGTACAGGCTTTCACCAGATATGTCACAAGAGGATCTTTGGTAATATTTTACCCATTGCAAATGCAAAATTCTAAAACACATTTCCAAAAAATTTGTTTAATTAAAACATTTCTAAAAATGCTCATGTGTCTGTACCAAAATTGAAGTTGGGATTGCGATGGGATCATATTTTAAAATATTTAACTATTATAGCGTCAATGGGTCATTCCATATCAAGTGATCTAAATATTATTTTTTTTATCACATGTCTTTACATTTTTTTATTTTTTTTCCAATGTGAAGTACAACTTTAGTTAATTACAAATTAAAAGTTTTGCATTTTTTTTCTTCATCAGTAAATTTTTTACAGATTTTTTAAGTTATAAAAAAAGCAAAAATTTTGGCCTGGTATGGCTTTACATTTTTTATCATATCCTATTTTTCATGCCTGTATTGATTGATGGATTTATATGAAACATCCAATCTTATACCAGCCTATGCTCCTAGCCACATCTGTACCAAAATTCAAGTTACGATTATGATGGGATCATATTTAAAAATATATAACTATTATAGTGTCAATTTGAAAATCTTGAATTCAGATCTTTTCAGCTTGTGGTCTAAAAGTGTGGGGTCTATATTTACCAAATAATCCATGATTTTTAGATATTACTGTATTATTTTATTATGTTACAGCTTAGAAGCAGGAGAGGACAGAGAAGAATGCTTTTAGGTCTCAATCTGAGAATTAACAGGGGTAGAAAGTGAATGCAGAGCAGATGACAAGACAGCAGCTCTGTCAATTATGCTAAGTATCTGCCCACCGCAGAGTCAGGAAGTAAGACAGAGCTTCAGAGATTTCATGTCCTGACATACCTGGACATGTTCACTCTTGAACAACAATAGTCTGTTCAAAGGCATCTAGGGACTCTGTGTACTACAATATGGTGAATCTATTTAAAGTTTGAGTAATTTATATTAATAGTTAAATGCTTCTCTTATTAGGGGCTAATACACACACACGCTATGCTGAGTGATCATCATCAGAAAAACGCCCCATTGATTTCAATGGGTTAAACACATGCAGTGTTTTTTTAAACACTTAGGCCTTTCACATCAGCGTTTTTGAAATTTGCGGCAGATGCGTGAAAAAAACGCATCTGCCGCAATTGCCTGCATAACGATTGCACTTGCGGCGCGTTCCGGTAATCCCCATAGAAAGTATAGGGGACTTGCTGCAAGTGCGGTTTTGCACTTGCGGCAGGTGCTGCAGCGAAAAAACCGCGTCAGCCATTTAAAAAAACGCTGATGTGAAAGGGCCCTTAGGGTGAGTAAATCACTGCTTGCACTACTTTTTGATTGCTACAATAAACACAGCATTTATCACTATATGTATAAAAAAAAAAAAAAAAAAAAAACTGCCATTGTTTTCACTAGCGATTAAAGAAACTATAATGCAGATGTGGTAAAAACCTGGTAGAAAAAAGCTGCCAAAACCGCAGTGTTTATCCACAGACAGAATAAGCTGCGTATACGCTAGCTCTAATACTCGCTATATAGCAACACAGATCTATCTCAAGCGTTCTGTAAATCTTTATTTTTATTACCCATCTTCCTTAATATTAACTGTATTTTTCTCACACAGCAATGGCTGCTACTTCTCAAGGAACAATATTTTATCATACAGAGCAAAAGTTTGGACACACATTCTCATTCAAAGAGTTTTCTTATTTTCATGAATATGAATTGTAGATTCACACTGAAGTCATCAAAACTATGAATTAACACATGTGGAATTATATACTTAACAAAAAAGTGTGAAACAACTGAAAATATGTCTTATATTCTAGGTTCTTCAAAGTAGCCACCTTTTGCTTTGATTACTGCTTTGCACACTCTTGACATTCTCTTGATGAGCTTCAAGAGGTAGTCACCGGAAATGGTCTTCCAACAGTCTTGAAGGAGTTCCCAGAGATGCTTAGCACTTGTTGGCCCTTTTGCCTTTACTCTGCACTCCAGCTCACCCCAAACCATCTCAATTGAGTTCAGGTCTGGTGACTGTGGAGGCCAGGTCATCTGGCGTAGCACCCGATCACTCTCCTTCTTGGTCAAATAGCCCTTACACAGCCTGGAGGTGTGTTTGGGGTCATTGTCCTGTTGAAAAATAAATGATGGTCCAACTAAACGTAAACCGGATGGAATAGCATGCCGTTGCAAGATGCTGTGGTAGCCATGCTGGTTCAGTATGCATTCAATTTTAAATAAATCCCCAACAGTGTCACCAGCAAAGCACCCCCACACCATCACACCTCCTCCTCCATGCTTCACGATGGGAACAAGGCATGTAGAGTCCATCCGTTCACCTTTTCTGCGTTGCACAAAGACACGGTGGTTGGAACCAAAGATCTCAAATTTGGACCCATCAGACCAAAGCACAGATTTCCACTGGTCTAATGTCCATTCCTTGTGTATTGTAGCCCAAACAAGTCTCTTCTGCTTGTTGACTGTCCTTAGCAGTGGTTTCCTAGCAGCTATTTTACCATGAAGGCCTGCTACACAAAGTCTCCCCTTAACAGTTGTTGTAGAGATGTGTCTGCTGCTTGAACTCTGTGTGGCATTGACCTGGTCTCTAATCTGAGCTGTTAACCTGCGATTTCCGAGGCTGGTCACTAGGATCAACTTATCCTCCGCAGCAGAGGTGACTTTTGGTCTTCCTTTCCTGGGACGGTCCCCATGTGAGACAGTTTCTTTGTAGCGCTTGATGGTTTTTGCAACTGCACTTGGGGACACTTTCAAAGTTTACCCAATTTTTCAGACTGACTGACCTTCATTTCTTAAAGTAATGATGGCCACGCGTTTTTCTTTACTTAGCTGCTTTTTTCATGCCATAATACAAATTCTCACAGTCTATTCAGTAGGACTATCAGCTGTGTATCCACCACACTTCTGCACAACACAACTGATGGTCTCAACCCCAGACATTACAGCCGGAGATCACAGAATATAGAGTATACAAACATTACAGCCGGGGATCACACTATACAGACATTACAGCTGGGGATCACAGAATATGAGTATACAAACATTACAGCCGGGGATCACAGAATATAAGACTATACAGACATTACAGACGGGGATCACAGAATATAAGAGTATACAGACATTACAGATGGGGATCACAGAATATAAGAGTATACAAACATTACAGCCAGGGATCACAGAATATAAGACTATACAGACATTACAGACGGGGATCACAGAATATAAGAGTATACAGACATTACAGATGGGGATCACAGAATATAAGAGTATACAAACATTACAACCGGGGATCGCAGAATATAAGAGTATACAGATATAACAGCCGGGGATCGCAGTAGATTCATTATGATGTAAAACCCACAACCTATATGACCGTTACATGGGCTTGCGATCTGCTTCTTCCAGGAGGAATATATAAGAGGCGTCTTCCAGGATCTATATGAGGACCTGCGATCCGGTCATGTGACCGGAAGAAGATCCGTTGTAACGCCTATGCTCCAAGCAGTATTGTGATAGTGCACCAGGCTTCCCCTGAATATGTATATTTGGTAGGCTATTTGGGTCTTCACTATTTATATTATACTAGAGCTTCAACAGAAAAAGAACCTTTTTCTATAGGAATGATCCCAAAAATGATATCCAAATACAAATAAATTTCAAAATTTTATTTATATTCCATAATTCCAGATATTAAAATATTAAAATCATAAATTCAGAGCATTTCCTCTTAAGGGATCCATAAGTTAACAACAGCAGTATATATTACATAGTACATGACAACCTATATAAACTTAACAATTCATTCTATAGCCACAGTGTGACATATACTTTCCATTAATACTATCTCCACTAGTGGCAGGGTTTTATGGCCTTAAGACATATATAGATGGGTGCTACTAAATCATGAAGTTGCTAAACCACCAATAGCCTCACTCTCACTGAGGTACCTTATATTCAATATGGTATAAACAAACTACACGGTCAGCATTAAACCACCTCCCAAGTCCTCAATCCATATGTATAAGGTTCAGAGCCCTATTAGAATGTTAAGGCATGTACCTGATCTTTGTCGCTGTGTTGTGACTGCGGTCCCTTGTCCCCTACGTCCGTTTCGCACCTCGCTTCTTCCGGAAGAACAGTCACAACACAGCGACAAAGATCAGGTACATGCCTTAACATTCTAATAGAGGCTCTGAACCTTATACATATGGATTGAGGACTTGGGAGGTGGTTTAATGCTGACCGTGTAGTTTGTTTATACCATATTGAATATAAGGTACCTCAGTGAGAGTGAGGCTATTGGTGGTTTAGCAACTTCATGAGTTAGTAGCACCCATCAGACACCACCCGCCTCACTCTAATCATCTGGCTCCAAGGGAGCGACTTCACCATTGATCTTGGATGTTCGCTGGAGTGATGCAACATACTATTTCGGTCTGTCTCTTTAATATGGAGATCTGTACATAACTTTCCATCTGCCTTATAGACTCTCGTATCCAAAAATTGCATCTCATCCAGGGAACAAATCATGGTGAAGCCCAAATCCGGATGTATATCATTAATATTTTCAAGGAACATGTTCAATTCATCCCTATCACCATCCCACACGAAGAAGATGTCGTCGATGTAACGTCGCCATCCCCTGACATGGCGCCAGAAGGTGGAATTGTACACGTATTCGCCCTCCAGGACAGCCATATAGATGATAGCGTACGTAGGGGCCACATTTGACCCCATGGCTGTCCCGCGGCGCTGCCGGTAGTACTCGTCCCCAAAGAGGAAATAATTCCTCCCGAGCACGAACTCCAGCAGCGCCAGGGCGAAACGTGCACACTCCGGCGCCATGTCAGAGGAGGCGAGCGTCACATCAACAGCATTCAATCCCCTAGAATGTTCTATAGAGGTATACAGTGATACCACATCAAAGGATACCAATAGTGTGGAGTCTTCCACCTGTACACCCTCCAAAGATTTAATGAAGTCCGTAGTATCACGAGTATAGGCGGGGCATTTGCGGCTTCCACAGAAAGAGAGAACTCACACAGGACAAAGTAATATAACCTTTTCTCTACTTTACAAAAGTGATTTTTTCTGCAAAAGGGATGGCTAGAAATGATAAGAGGGGGTGCAGGGACAGGTCTAAAGATAAGGGGGGGGTCAGTTTCTGGGTTTAGGATCACTTGAAAGGCTGAAACCTGAGAGGCTGAAAGGGCAGGGCTTTACTGAAGGGAGGGGGGGAAGAGGAGGCTGACAAGGCACATGAACACTGCAGGAGGACAAGCTAGGTAACACCCAGTCGGCCACATTTTTTAAAGTTTATAAAGCTATATCTTAGTTTCTACTAAACAGTTTTTTTTAGCAAAAACGATTGCCCCAAATGTGTGTGCTGGGTGTAGGGACACATATTAACAGTCCGGGGGGGTCATTTGGGGTGGTTGGTTCCCTTTAAGGCCATAAAACCCTGCCACTAGTGGATTTAGTATTAATGGAAAGTATATGTCACACTGTGGCTATAGAATGAATTGTTAAGTTTATATAGGCTGTCATGTACTATGTAATACAGTGCCTACAAGTAGTATTCAACCCCCTTCAGATTTAGGTGGTTTGATAAGATGCAAATAAGTTAGAGCCTTCAAACTGCAAACGAGAGTAGGATTTATTAACAGAAGCATAAATCTTACAAACCAAAAAGTTATGTTGCTCAGTTGAATTTTAATAAATTTTAAACATAAAAGTGTGGGTCAATTATTATTCAACCCCTCAAACCACCAGCATTCTGTTTGGTCCCCCTAAAGTATTAAGAAGTAGTTCAGGCACAAAGAACAATGAGCTTCACATGTGTGGATTAATTATCTCTTTTGCCAGCCTTTTCTGACTATTTAAGACCATCCCCAAACTTGTGAACAGCACTCATACATGGTCAACATGGGAAAGACAAAGGAGCATTCCAAGGCCATCAGAGACAAGATCGTGGAGGGTCACAAGGCTGGCAAGGGGTACAAAACCCTTTCCAAGGAGCTGGGCCTACCTGTCTCCACTGTTGGGAGCATCATCCGGAAGTGGAAGGCTTATGGAACTACTGTTAGCCTTCCACGGCCTGGGCAGCCTTTGAAAGTTTCCTCCCGTGCTGAGGTCAGGCTTGTCCGAAGAGTCAAGGCTAACACAAGGACAACAAGGAAGGAGCTCCGGGAAGATCTCATGGCAGTGGGGACATTGGTTTCAGTCAATACCATAAGTAACGTACTCCACCGCAATGGTCTCCATTCCAGACGAGCCCGTAAGGTACCTTTACTTTCAAAGCGTCATGTCAAGGCTCGTCTACAGTTTGCTCATGATCAGGCCCGGCTTCAGCACCCAGCGTACCCGGGCAAGTGCCGAGGCCCGAAGGCTTGGAGGGGGCCCATCGGGCCCCTGAGGGCTAGGGTCACACTTGCATTTTGACCCTAGCCTGATGCAAGTATTGTCTGCTGCAGCGCAGAGCGTTTAATGCTATGCGCTGCCAGCAATGGAGCCCATAGAAACCCGAAGTTTACATTGACAACTAGTGGTTGTCAAGGTAAACATCGGGTTTCTATGGGCTCCAGCGCATAGCATTAAAAGCTATGTGCTGCAGCCAAAATACTTGCATCAGGCTAGGGTCACAATGCAAGTGTGACCCTAGTCCTCAGGGGCCCCTGAGCACATTGCCCCCACAGCCAGGGCCATATCCAGGGGGCAGCTGGGGGGTCATTGTCACCTCCTGCAGCATCGGAGGTCTCCCTCCTCCCCCCTCCATGGGAGTCGACAGAGCAGCACACACACACTGTGCTTACAGGACCTGTGATGATATCACATGGAGGGGAGGAGTCAGGGGTCACATGATCAGCTCCTCAGTTGTCATGGTGCTGGATGAGGTGAAGTTTATGTGTGGGGTCAGGAGACAGGAGGGATTTACAGTGTGAATGTAGCAGAGGCGAGTGTGTACTAGGTGTATGGAAATTAGGTGAAGTTTGTGTGGGGTCAGGAGGGATTTACAGTGTGAATGTAGCAGAGGCGAGTGTGTACTAGGTGTATGGAACAGAGCCGAGTGGGTACTAGGTGTATAGAGCGGAGCCACGTGTGTACGAGGTGTATGGAGCAGAGCCATGTGTGTACGAGGTGTACGGAGCAGAGCCAAGTGTGTACGAGGTGTACGGAGCAGAGCCGCGTGTGTACGAGGTGTACGGAGCAGAGCCGCGTGTGTACGAGGTGTACGAAGCAGAGCTGTGTGTGCATGAGGTGTACGGAGCAGAGCCGAGTGTGTATGAGGTGTACGGAGCAGAGCTGAGTGTGTACGAGGTGTATGGAGCAGAGCCGCGTGTGTACGAAGCAGAGCTGTGTGTGTACGAGGTGTACGGAGCAGAGCCGAGTGTGTACGAGGTGTACGAAGCAGAGCTGTGTGTGTACGAGGTGTACGGAGCAGAGCCGCGTGTGTACGAGGTGTACGAAGCAGAGCTGTGTGTGTACGAGGTGTACGGAGCAGAGCCGCGTGTGTACGAGGTGTACGAAGCAGAGCTGTGTGTGCATGAGGTGTACGGAGCAGAGCCGAGTGTGTATGAGGTGTACGGAGCAGAGCTGAGTGTGTACGAGGTGTATGGAGCAGAGCCGCGTGCGTACGAGGTGTACGAAGCAGAGCTGTGTGTGTACGAGGTGTACGGAGCAGAGCCGAGTGTGTACGAGGTGTATGGAGCAGAGCCGAGTGTGTACGAGGTGTACGGAGCAGAGCCGAGTGTGTACGAGGTGTACGGAGAGGAGCCGAGTGTGTACGAGGTGTACGGAGCAGAGCCGAGTGTGTACGAGATGTACGGAGCAGAGCCGAGTGTGTACGAGGTGTACGGAGAGGAGCCGAGTGTGTACGAGGTGTACGGAGCAGATCCGCGTGTGTACGAGGTGTACGGAGCGGAGCCGCGTGTGTACGAGGTGTACGGAGCAGAGCCATGTGTGTACGAGGTGTATGGAGCAGAGCCGAGTGTGTACGAGGTGTATGGAGCAGAGCTGAGTGTGTACGAGGTGTATGGAGCAGAGCCGCGTGCGTGCAAGGTGTATGGAGCAGAGCCGCGTGCGTAGGAGGTGTATGGAGCAGAGCCGCGTGTGTACGAGGTGTATGGAGCAGAGCCGCGTGCGTAGGAGGTGTACGGAGCGGAGCCAAGTGTGTATGAGGTGTACGGAGCAGAGCCATGTGTGTACGAGGTGTACGGAGCAGAGCCGAGTGTGTCCGAGGTGTACGGAGCAGAGCTGAGTGTGTACGAGGTGTATGGAGCAGAGCTGAGTGTGTACGAGGTGTATGGAGCAGAGCCGCGTGCGTGCAAGGTGTATGGAGCAGAGCCGCGTGCGTAGGAGGTGTATGGAGCAGAGCCGCGTGCGTAGGAGGTGTACGGAGCAGAGCCGCGTGTGTACGAGGTATGTGTACCTGTGGTAGCCCCCTGCGGATTCCGCTCCTATAGTCCCAGCCGCCTTTGCCAGCAGCATTCTTCTCCAGAGTCTCTTCTGCCGCTGTCTGCATTCTGCAGCTCAGCATGGAGGGGCACGATGTCATCACTGTGCTGATATGTGCAGAGCGACCGGAGGAGACCGGAGCGGCGAGAAGAAAGGTGAGGAGAAAGAGAGATCTGGACGGCCAGACACTCCGCTTGGCTGCGGTGCCACCATATGGCAGTGCGGCTCCATTGAGCTACTTGAATTATTTGTGTGCTTCAGGATGCTTGTGTATATACCAAGAATCCTCAGACGCACAAAAAATGCAACAGTTTGCATTTGAAGGGTATTTTTAAAAAGCGCAAGGGAACGCAAACGCATTTTAGCCCTAAACAACGTGTAATATACTCACTGTCAGGAGCAGCTCTTGCTGGTTTCAGCAGTCACTGTTCCTGTAAGGCTGCCTTCACATAGGCGGTTTTTAAAATGTGGCAGTTGCTGTAAAAAAAAACCTGCATCTGCCGCATTTTCCGTCTAGCGGCTGCACTTGCTGCACGTTTGCGGCAAGCCCCATGCATTGTCTATGGGGCTTGCGGTAAGTGTGCGGCTATATATATATATATATATATAGAATTATAGTCCGCGATATGTACTAAAGGGGGCCCACTGAGACTTTTTCGCCCGGGGCCCACAGAAACCTGGAGCCGGCCCTGCTCATGATCACTTGGAGGACTCTGAGACAGACTGGTTTAAGGTTCTATGGTCTGATGAGACCAAGATCGAGATCTTTAATGCCAACCACACACGTGACGTTTGGAGACTAGATGGCACTGCATACGACCCCAAGAATACCATCCCTACAGTCAAGCATGGTGGTGGCAGCATCATGCTGTGGGGCTGTCTCTCAGCCAAGGGACCTGGCCATCTGGTCCGCATCCATGGGAAGATGGATAGCACGGCCTACCTGGAGATTTTGGCCAAGAACCTCCGCTCCTCCATCAAGGATCTTAAGATGGGTCGTAATTTCATCTTCCAACAAGACAACGACCCAAAGCACACAGCCAAGAAAACCAAGGCCTGATTCAAGAGGGAAAAAATCAAGGTGATGGAGTAGCCTAGTCAGTCTCCTGACCTTAACCCAATTGAAAACTTGTGGAAGGAGCTCAAGATTAAAGTCCACATGACACACCCAAAGAACCTAGATAACTTGGAGAAGATCTGCATGGAGGAGTGGGCCAAGATAACTCCAGAGACCTGTGCCAGCCTGATCAGGTCTTATAAAAGACGATTATTAGCTGTAATTGCAAACAAGGGTTATTCCACAAAATATTAAACCTAGGGGTTGAATAATAATTGACCCACACTTTTATGTTTAAAATTTATTAAAATTCAACTGAGCAACATAACTTTTTGGTTTGTAAGATTTATGCTTCTGTTAATAAATCCTACTCTCGTTTGCAGTTTGAAGGCTCTAACTTATTTGCATCTTATCAAACCACCTAAATCTGCAGGGGGTTGAAGACTACTTGTAGGCACTGTATATACTGCTGTTGTTGTTAACTTATGGATCCCTTAAGAGGAAATGCTCTGGATTTATGATTTTAATATTTTAATATCTGGAATTATGGAATATAAATAAAATTTTGAAATTTATTTGTATTTGGATATAATTTTTGGGATCATTCCTATAGAAAATGGTTATTTTTCTGTTGAAGCATATGTCATTGTGGAGTGACTACATATAATAGGGATATTATTTTATTTATATTATACTAGATAGTGGCCCGATTCTAACCCATCGGGTATTCTAGAATACCTTGTAAACAGGAGTGAAGTGCGTCACACTAACTGACAGACTTGTACACAGGAGTGAAGTTTGTCACACTGACTGACAGCCTTGTAGACAGGAGTGAAGTTCGTCACACTGACTGACAGCCTTCTAGACAGGAGTAAAGTTTGTGACACTGACTGACAGCCTTATGGACAGGATTTAACTGCATCACACTGACTGACAGCCTTGTAGACAGGAGTGAAGTTCGTCACACTGACTGTCAGCCTTATAGACAGGAGTGAAGTTCATCACACTGACTGACAGCCTTGTAGACAGGAGTGAAGTTCGTGACACTGGCTGACAGCCTTATAGACAGAAGTGAAGTTCATCACACTGACTGACAGACCTTGTAGACAGGAGTAAACTGTGTCACACTGACTGACAGACCTTATAGACAGGAGTAAACTGCGTCACACTGACTGATAGACCTAATAGACAGGAGTAAGGAGTGAGGATGAGGAGGCTGTGAGAATGAGGAGGCTGTGAAGATGGAGGAGGCTGTGAGGATGGAGGAGGCTGTGAGGATGGGGAGGCTGAGGGGTTGGAGGAGGCTGTGAGGATGGAGGAGGCTGTGAGGATGGGGAGGCTGAGGGGTTGGAGGAGGCTGTGAGGATGGAGGAGGCTGTGAGGATGGAGGAGGCTGTGAGGATGGAGGAGGCTGAGGGGATGGAGGAGGCTGTGAGGATGGAGGAGGCTGTGAGGATGGGGAGGCTGAGGGGTTGGAGGAGGCTGTGAGGATGGAGGAGGCTAAGGGGATGCAGGAAGCTGTGAGGATGGAGGAGGCTGTGAGGATAGGGAGGCTGTGAGGATGGAGGAGGCTGTGAGAATAGAGGAGGCCGAGAGGATGGGGGGCTGTGAGGAGTTTTTACTGATTTGTAAAGTTTTTAAATTTTGTCCTGGTATGGCTTTACATTTTCTATAATATCTTGGGCTAGAATTAAGATAAAGAGGTGGGAGAGGCATAATTTTTCTCAGAACGGTACCGGCTTTCATTTGATCTGTCACAAGACTATGTTTCTTAATATTTTGTTTTAGAGAAATCAAATTAAAAATTTTGATGCGCAATTGTGATAAAAATATTTGTTTTAAACCTGTAAAAAAACGCCTTTGTGTTACGCCCGGGCACTACAGCTAGTACTCTTATATTCTGTGATCCCGGTTGTGATGTTTGTATACTCTTACATTCTGTGATCCCCAGCTGTAATGTCTGCATACTCTTATATTCTGTGATCCCCGGCTGTAATCTCTGTATACTCTTAAATTCTGAGATCCCCGGCTGTAATGTCTGTATATTTTATATTCTGTGATCCCGACTGTAATGTCTATATAGTCTTATGTTCTGTGATCCCCGACTGTAACGTCTGTATACTCTTAAATTCTGAGATCCCCGGCTGTAATTTCTGTATATTTTATATTCTTGTGATGTGATCCCCAGCTGTAATGTCTGTATACTCTTATATTCTGTTGATCCCCAGCTGGTAATGTCTGTAACTTTTATATTCTGTGATCCCCGGCGCTGTCAACGTCCGCTGTTATATTATATTCTTATCGTATTCTGTATGTGATCCCCAGCTGTAATGTCTGTTTACTCTATATATTCTGTGATCCCCGGCTGTAATGTCGTATACTCTTATATTCTGTGATCCCCAGCTGTAATGTCTGTATACTCTTATATTCTGTATCCCGGCTGTAATGTCGTTTACTCTTATATTCTGTGATCCTTGGCTGTAATTTCTGTATACTCTCTTTTACTTCCTCCCTGCCCAGGAGATGTGGTATATCCACCGTTCTGAATGTCGACAATACAATACACAGGTGCACATTTTTTAATAATCCAATTGTGAATTTTGTGAAATTTATATTATTCTAGATTCTAATTGATAGCTGTGTGCAGATGAAAAGGTTAAATCCCTGCTGCTATGCAAGTCATAAAATCCAGATCTTAGATGATAGTGATTATTTATTTTAAACTAGATTGAAAATAAAACTCCATCACGACAAAAATCAGTGACTGTGTTCTGCCTCATTATAACCCAGTTTTGCCCCTTCCTCCACCTCCAGGCCTCGGAGCCACAAAGCTTCCTGTCACTGTGTGCAGCAGTTAGTGTATTCAGAGAGCGGAACCAGAGCTGTGAACCTTCATTCCCGCGGAGCACAAGGAATATGCACGCACCCGCTTACGGAAGTGATGTCAATGATGTTGTCTTGGAAACTAAGCCGCTACTTTATCCTATAAAGTGATGGCGGAGGACACCCTGACTACGGTAAGCGATGGCGCTGATATAAGCTGGGGATCGCTAGTGTAGTATTAGGCTATGAGGCGCAGGCTTATCTGTAGTGGGCTGGCGGACATTGTATGTGCTCTGTTTGTGGTGTGGTTGATTTCCTAGAGTATGGTCAGGAGTATGAAGGCTCCTGTCAGATGGAAGATGGGGCTGAGGTATATGTGCAGTGATCAGACCCGCAGCTTCTGCAGGGTTGATACAGTGGACAGAGCTGATTCAGGAGGATAGTGTCCAGTATGAGGAGGTTATGGGCAGAGCTGATCCAGGAGGATAGTGTCCAGTATGGGGAGGTGATGGGCAGAGCTGATCCAGGAGGATAGTGTCCAGTATGAGGAGGTTATGGGCAGAGCTGATCCAGGAGGATAGTGTCCAGTATGAAGAGGTGATGGACAGAGCTGATCCAGGAGGATAGTGTCCAGTATGAAGAGGTGATGGGCAGAGCTGATCCAGGAGGATAGTGTCCAGTATGAAGAGGTGATGGACAGAGCTGATCCAGGAGGATAGTGTCCAGTATGAGGAGGTGATGGGCAGAGCTGATCCAGGAGGATAGTGTCCAGTATGAAGAGGTGATGGACAGAGCTGATCCAGGAGGATAGTGTCCAGTATGAAGAGGTGATGGACAGAGCTGATCCAGGAGGATAGTGTCCAGTATGAGGAGGTGATGGGCAGAGCTGATCCAGGAGGATAGTGTCCACTATGAGGCGGTGATGGACAGAGCTGATCCAGGAGGATAGTGTCCAGTATGAGGAGGTGATGGACAGAGCTGATCCAGGAGGATAGTGTCCAGTATGGGGAGGTGATGGACAGAGCTGATCCAGGAGGATAGTGTCCAGTATGGGGAGGTGATGGACAGAGCTGATCCAGGAGGATAGTGTCCAGTATGAAGAGGTGATGGACAGAGCTGATCCAGGAGGATAGTGTCCAGTATGAGGAGGTGATGGGCAGAGCTGATCCAGGAGGATAGTGTCCAGTATGAAGAGGTGATAAACAGAGCTGATCCAGGAGGATAGTATTCAGTATGAGGAGGTGATGGACAGAGCTGATCCAGGAGGATAGTGTCCAGTATGGGGAGGTGATGGACAGAGCTGATCCAGGAGGATAGTGTCCAGTATGGGGAGGTGATGGGCAGAGCTGATCCAGGAGGATAGTGTCCAGTATGAAGAGGTGATGGACAGAGCTGATCCAGGAGGATAGTGTTCAGTATGAGGAGGTGATGGACAGAGCTGATCCAGGAGGATAGTGTCCAGTATGGGGAGGTGATGGGCAGAGCTGATCCAGGAGGATAGTGTCCAGTATGAAGAGGTGATAAACAGAGCTGATCCAGGAGGATAGTGTCCAGTATGAGGAGGTGATGGACAGAGCTGATCCAGGAGGATAGTATTCAGTATGAGGAGGTGATGGACAGAGCTGATCCAGGAGGATAGTATTCAGTATGAGGAGGTGATGGGCAGAGCTGATCCAGGAGGATAGTGTCCAGTATGGGGAGGTGATGGACAGAGCTGATCCAGGAGGATAGTGTCCAGTATGGGGAGGTGATGGGCAGAGCTGATCCAGGAGGATAGTGTCCAGTATGGGGAGGTGATGGGCAGAGCTGATCCAGGAGAATAGTGTCCAGTATGAGGAAGTGATGGACAGAGCTGATCCAGGAGGATAGTGTCCAGTATGAGGAGGTGATGGACAGAGCTGATCCAGGAGGATAGTGTCCAGTATGAGGAGGTGATAGACAGAGCTGATCCAGGAGGATAGTGTCCAGTATGGGAGGTGATGGACAGAGCTGATCCAGGAGGATAGTGTCCAGTATGAGGAGGTGATGGACAGAGCTGATCCAGGAGGATAGTGTCCAGTATGAGGAGGTGATGGACAGAGCTGATCCAGGAGGATAGTGTTCAGTATGGGGAGGTGATGGACAGAGCTGATCCAGGAGGATAGTGTCCACGATGGGGAGTTGATGGACACAGCTGATCCAGGAGGATAGTGTTCAGTATGGGGAGGTGATGGACAGATTGATCCAGGAGGATAGTGTTCAGGATGGGGAGGAGATGGACAGATTGATCCATGAGGATAGTGTTCAGTATGAGGAGGTGATGGACAGATTGATCCAGGAGGATAGTGTCCAGTATGAGGTAGTGATGGACAGAGCTGATCCAGGAGGATAGTGTTCAGGATGGGAGGAGATGCACAGATTGATCCAGAGGATAGTGTCCAGTATGAAATGGTGATGGACAGAGCTGATCCAGGAGATCGTGTTCAGGATGGGGAGGTGATGGACACAGCTGATCCAGGAGGATAATGTTCAGTATGGGAAGGTGATGGACAGATTGATCCAGGAGGATAGTGTCCAGTATGAGGTGGTGATGGACAGAGCTGATCCAGGAGGATAGTGTCCAGTTTGGGGAGGTGATGGGCAGAGCTAATCCAGGAGGATAGTGTCCAGTTTGGGGAGGTGATGGCAGAGCTGATCCAGGAGGATAGTGTCCAGTATGGGGAGGTGATGGGCAGAGCTGATCCAGGAGAATAGTGTCCAATATGGAGAGGTGATGGGCAGAGCTCATCCAGGAGGATAGTGTTCAGGATGGGGAGGTGATGGACACAGCTGATCCAGGAGGATAGTGTTCAGTATGGGGAGGTGATGGACAAATTGATCCAGGAGGATAGTGTCCAGTATGAGGTGGTGATGGACAGAGCTGATCCAGGAGGATAGTGTCCAGTTTGGGGAGGTGATGGGCAGAGCTGATCCAGGAGGATAATGGTCAGTATGGGGAGGTGATGGACAGATTGATCCAGGAGGATAGTGTTTGTATGGGGAGGTGATGGACAGAGTTGATCCAGGAGGATAGTGTCCAGTATGGGGAGTGATGGTCAGAGCTGATCCAGGAGGATAGTGTCCAGTATGGGAGGTGATGGGCAGAGCTGATCCAGGAGGATAGTGTCCAGTATGGGGAGGTGATGGACAGGGCTGATCCAGGAGGATAGTGTCCAGTATGGGGAGGTGATGGACAGGGCTGATCCAGAAGGATAGTGTCCAGTATGGGGAGGTGATGGACAGGGTTGATCCAGGAGGATAGTGTCCAGTATGGGGAGGTGATGGACAGGGCTGACAAGGAGGATAGTGTCCAGTATGAGGAGGTGATGGGCAGAGCTGATCCAGGAGGATAGTGTTCATATGGGGAGGTTATGGACAGATTGATCCAGGAGGATAGTGTCCAGTATGGGGTGGTGATGGGCAGAGCTGATCCAGGAGAATAGTGTCCAGTATGGGGGGTGATGGGCAGAGCTGATCCAGGAGAATAGTGTCCAGTATGGGGAGGTGATGGGCAGAGCTGATCCAGGAGGATACTGTCCAATATGGAGAGGTGATGGGCAGAACTGATCCAGGAGGATAGTGTCCAGTATGGGGAGTGATGGGCAGAGCTGATCCAGGAGAATAGTGTCCAGTATGGGGAGGTGATGGCAGAGCTGATCCAGGAGGATACTGTCCAATATGGAGAGGTGATGGGCAGAACTGATCCAGGAGGATAGTGTTCACGATGGGGAGTTGATGGACACAGCTGATCCAGGAGGATAGTGTTCAGTATGGGGAGGTGATGGACAGATTGATCCAGGAGGATAGTGTTCAGGATGGGAGGAGATGGACAGATTGATCCATGAGGATAGTGTTCAGTATGAGGAGGTGATGGACAGATTGATCCAGGAGGATAGTGTCCAGTATGAGGTAGTGATGGACAGAGCTGATCCAGGAGGATAGTGTTCAGGATGGGGAGGAGATGCACAGATTGATCCAGGAGGATAGTATCCAGTATGAAATGGTGATGGACAGAGCTGATCCAGGAGGATCGTGTTCAGGATGGGGAGGTGATGGGCAGAGCTGATCCAGGAAATAGTGTCCAGTATGGGGAGGTGATGGACAGAGCTTATCCAGGAGGATAATGGTCAGTATGGTGAGGTGATGGACGGAGTTGATCCAGGAGGATAGTTGTGTGTGTGTGTGTGTGTGTGTGTGTGAGGTTGTTTCCCTGTGATCACTGGTTATTACTGTTTCTAAGTGACACTGACCACACACAATAAGGGTAATCTGTCATCAGAGTGGAAGCTGATGCTGCAGTTCTTCATGATGGGAATCAATTCACACAGAACTTCTATAGATTGTTCTTGCAACATAGAGGAAATAAAATTGTGAAATAGCAGCCAAATCCCAGTGAACAGTCATGAGGGCCAGGGCCTTTCTTGGAGCAGTCAGGCGGTCCAGTCTTCCTGGGCTATGTGCCCACTGTACGTTTGTGCTGTTTTTTTGCTGCGCTTCTGCACCCATAGCTTTATCATTAACGTCAATGTGATCTTTCCAAAAACTGTGCCTACATGTGCATTTTTGGGTGCTCCATTTTTGCTGCAGAGGTCATCTGTGTTTTTAAAAGCTCCTGTCAACTTACATGCCTGTTTTTGGGCTGCGGTTTCCCCATTGACTCCATTTTAGTTCTCCCCCTCTCCCCCTCCAAAAAAAGCACCACAAACTGATTAGTATTCCCACAGTCCATTTGTGATTATTTTTTCCTGCGATTTCCACAGCAAAAACACTGCAATACTCACCCTCCCCAGCGTGCCCACAGCAATCCCCAGTGATTTCTTCCTCCGTGCTACGGCAGATGTGTTCATCAAGCTTCCAGACCCTGCGCTTCACGTGACTGGTCATGTGACTCAGGCTGTCATATGGTGCACAGGATCTGGAAGGTCGATAAACACATCTCCTGCTGGTGCACAGAGGGAGAATCACCGGGGTTCGCTGTGGGCTCTCCAGGGAGGGTGAGAAAGTGTCTTTTTCTCCATTCGCCTTCCACGACAGCATTGGAGGATGTCGTCCACACCCTATTGGGGGACAGGAACACAGAGAGGTTAAAAGCCCCTCCCCTTCCTCAGTACTCCAGTGTCTTCCTGTCCCCCTTGGGGCATGGAGAGGTTCCAGTGCTGTCAGGCCGGCAGAGGCAGCATTGGGGTGTACTTACAGCCGGGCCAGGGATGGACGTCGGGGGCGGCCTCCTCCTCCTTCTCGGGGCTCCCGTGGTGGGACCATCCGGCCTTCCTGCGTCCTACGGGGCAAAGCAGGCCGTGTATTGCAACGCCGGAGGCCTGTTCAGCTCTCCGGCGTCTCCCTCCTCCAGCTGCGGTCCCTGGGGCATGCATCAGAGGTGCCGCGGAGGCACTTCCGGTTTCGGGGGCGGCACTTCCGGTTTCGGGTGTGGCACTTCCGGTTCCGGGATGGCACTTCCGGTTTCGGGCGGCGGCTCCTGTAAGGGCTGTGGCAGGCTGGGCGCGGCTCCAGGGAACCCAGCAGGACTTTCGTGCGCTACTGCCCGCGGCCGGTGACCAGGAGGAGGGAGGGAACAGGTGTTCCTCGTTGGGGGCACGGTACTTCTGGATAAGTACCCGCCGGAAGCTACACCCAGGTAAGGCTGATCCCTGACACATGGAGGGTGATAGGCTTCCACCTCTGCTTCTGCAGAGCCCAGCGTTCCCCCAGCTCATGTAAGTGTTTCTGGGGGTGGTCACAAGGGGTAGAGTTATTTAAGCCCTGCACTCATACTGGGACCCCCTTCTCTTCCCTTTTTGTCTATAGGGAGACAAGGGCCGTCTGTGAAAGGGAGCAATAATGTTGCTGCGGCACAAAATTTCCCTCTTCCTACAACAAGGTGTCGGCCAAGACTGACAGGGTTGTCAGGATGGACTCCCCATCCTTGCTTGAGGAGCTCCAATCCGTTAGGGAAGAGGTGCAGGCTTCTATCTCGGCACTGCGGGGGTTTGCTGCAGCGTCCGGGCCTTCCCCTCCGTAAGAGAGGAAGCTCCAGGATTGTGACTCTGTGGATCTCATGGAGGCTGGCCAGAGCTCAGCGTTAGAGGACGGCGAGGATATTGCCGCTGTTGCCTCTGTCCAGACACGAGAATCTGGACACTACTATTTTTCCACGGAGTCCATGGGTGCATTGGTGGACACTGTCCATTGTACCATGGGAGTAGAGGTGGTAGAATCCCCTTCTTCTGTGCAGGACTAAATGTTCAGAGGCCTGACTGCTAAGCGGCTCACCCCATCCGAGTGGATTGGAGGGTGATGACTGTGTCTGGGAGGTCCCGAAGGTGGACATCCAGGTGGCCAGGGTAGCAATCAGCTGCTATTGTAAACCCATTGTGCATGCCCTTGACACACTGTTGAAGCTAAGCAGCAGGAGCCTCAGTCACGGGCTGGATGGGAGACCTCATGAGAGACCCAATGGGAATCTCTATGGAAGTCTCTATAAAGTCAATGGGACTTCTAACATGAAGGTCTATGGCAGTATTCCATTTGGGAAGCTTAGCCTATAAGACCGCGTTGCCTTTTGAAGATTCCTCCCGGTTGAAGGACCCCCTCGTTCGTAAAATGGAGTGTCCTCAAAAAATCCTGAGAGGCGGCAGCTATGTCTTTAACGGTGTACATTTCCTCTACATGTGAGCAGGTCTCTCTTTAAGTGGCTCACCCAGCTGGGAGTATTCATCCTGCAGGGTACTCCCAAGGAGGAGCTTTGGACTCCATTCCACTTCTGAGACGTGCTGCGGGCTTCCTGGCCGATGCCTCTGCTGAGTCGTTCCGCGTTGGCGCCAGGTGCGCAGTGTTGGCTAACACAGCTCGCAGGGCAGTGTGGCTTACAAGGTGGAATGGGGAGGTCACGTCTAAGCTCCAGCTGTGTGGCCTCCCCTTGCAAAGGACATTGGATGACATACTGGAAAAGGTGTCAGACCGGGAAAGGTGTCTCCCGGAACAGGAGCCCTTTCGGAGGCAGTCCTTTTGGCCTGAGCGCAGCCAACCCTCCCAGTCTAAAGGGAAGGTTAAGTCTGGTCGCTGGGCATTCCAGTACGGGAACAAGACCCGTAATATCTTGCTCCCCCAGCAGCGGCATCACCAGCCGCCCCTAAACAAGGTCGCCTTCCCCATTGCGGGGCGGCTCCTGCGGTTTCTGCCACAGTGGCAAGCAATCTCCTTGTGCCCTTGGATCCTCTCGACCATTTGGGAGGGTCTACGCTTGGAATTCGAGAGCCAGCCCCTCCGTGTCTTCGAGTCCTCTCCCTTCCTCAGGGGGACTCTCGCACGTTTTTTCTTGTTGGGTCTGCGACACCTGTTGGATTCGGGTATGGGGTCCCCGGTTCCTCCTGGAGAGGAGGGACAGGGGCGCTACTCCAGGTTGTTGTGGACCTCCAGAACGCGTATTCTCATGTCCCCATTCACCCGTCCCACAAGCGCTTTCTGCGATTCACGATCTCCGGGGCATGCGGGACGGTCCATTCACGGCTTAATGTGCTGCCCTTTGGGATTTCGTCGGCCCCAGAGGTTACCAAACTCATGGGGGAAGCGATCACATTCATCCAGACCCAGGGGATATGTGTGCTTCCCTATTTAGACGACATGTTGGTGGTGGCTCCTTCGGCAGTGCTTCTGCGCACAAAGGACTCCAACACATTGGAGATTCTTCAGTCCCTGGGATGGGTACCCAATCTTCAGGAATCGGAACGGGTACTTGCAACCCGACGTCAATTTTGGGAGTCTTGCTGGCCTCCTCCAGACAGACCTCGTTCCTTCCTGCGGCATATCAGCTTTTGCGCCGCGTGAATCTGACCTGCTTCCGGGCAGGGAGGTCGCCCTCCTTGCGGGAAGCAATGTCCCTGTTAGGGGCCATGATGGCCTGCATTCAGTCAGTAACATGGGCTCAGGCTCCTTCCCGACTGCTCCGGGAACACATACTTAGTTCCTGGGACAGACGTCAGGATTCCTTAATCTCGCGGGTCCGGACCCCGGGGCGGGTGGTAACCTCGCGTTCCTGGGGATGAATCCCAGACACCTTCCTGTGACCTCCGTTCCCACTGATGCCAGCGGTTCCGATTGGGGCACGATGGTAGTTCGCACGCCGTTCCAGGGGATTTGGAGTCGCTCGGTCAGTCGCCAGTCTTCAAACTTCTGGCAGTGGAGGAAGCGCTTCTTGCTGCAGCTCACGTTCTCCGGGGTCATCATGTCAAGGTCCTGTCAGACAATGTGACTACGGTTGCTTTCTTGCGGTACCAATGCGGTACTCGTGGCTTACACTTGCAGGGGCTGGCAAGACTGTTCTTTTTGTGGGCAGTATGCCATCTTCTCTCCTCCTCGGCAGTACATCTGAAGAGAATGGCCAATGTACAGGCAGATTTCTTGAGCCGCACGGAGGTCCACCCAGGAGAATGATGCTTCCACCCGGAAGTATTTCGCTCTCTTACGGACAGGTGGGGTGTCCTTTCGATCGACCTGTTCGCTTCGGGCTCGAATACAAAGGTGCCAACCTTTTTCTCCCTGATGCGGTTGGACCATCCTCGGGGGCTGGACGCTTTTGCCCATCCCTGGGACTTCCGGTTGGTGTATGCATTTCCTCCAATCCCGCCACTTCCCAAGACTTTGCAACGGATTCGGGCGGAGGGGGTGACACTATCCTGGTGGCTCCCCTGGGGCCCAAACTGGCGTGGTACGACGCCATCCGAGACCTGGGCCTGGAGGGACCGATTATGTTAGCCCAGTCTTAACCTGCTGTCCCAGGGTCCTCTGTTTCACCCGGGCCCTCAGTGGCTCATTCGGGCGGCCTGGCTGTTGCGGCCGGGATCCTGAGGACCAAGGGTCTCTCCCAGGCAGTGATCCGCACGCTTCAGCAGAGCAGGAAGCCTGTGACAAACGCTATTTACGGGAGGGCTGGAATCGGTTCCTGTCCTGATGTGCTCCTTCCATCCCGACCATGCATCATCCTAATGTGGCCCAACTCTTGGATTTTTGCAGCGTAGCTTGGATTTGGGGCTTCGGCCGAGCACTCTTTAAGTCCAGAGGTCGGCACTTGGGGCGGTTTTTGCCCAGGATCTTGCTTCCCATCCATGGCTCAAGCAGTTTTTTCTTCTGCTTGGGGGTGGCGTCCCCGGATTCGGCCTTCTGTCCCTCCCTGGGATTTGATGCTTGTTCTCCAAGGGCTTGCTCAAAGTCCCTTTGCACCCTTGTCTGCTGCATCCCTTACGTCTCTCTCTCACAAGGTGGCGTTTTTGGTGGCCATCACTTCTGCTCCAGAGTTGGAGAACTGCAGGCACTCTCTGTCCGGGCTCCTTGCCTCATGTTGTCCGTTGTTCGCATTACGCTTCGGTTGCATTCATCTTTTTTTCTGAAAGTTGTCGGCTTTCCATCGGTCCCAGGATGTGGTTCTGCCTTCAATTTGTCAATCTCCTGCTAATGCGGCTGAGGCCGTGTTTCACTCCTTGGATGTTCGTCGGACTGTCCTCCTCTATCTCCGAGAGTCTGCTTCCTGCAGGTTAGATCAGAACCTGTTTGTTCGGCTTTTGGGAATAATACAGGGAAGAAGACTTCCCAGGCTACCATCACTTCCTGGATCAAGAAGGCGATCTGTGAGGTCTACGTCGCTTCGCTCCTTGCTCCTCTGGTGGGGTTGAAGGCTCCTTCAACTCGGGCTGCTGCTACTCCCTGGACGGAGCAGGCTGGAGCTTCATCGGAGCTGATTTGCAGAGCGGCTACGTGGTAGTCTCTCCTCGCTTTTTCTCGCCTCTATAGGTTAGATCTGTCCTTCATTCGGGATCTGTCCTTTGGTAGGAAAGTCCTACAGACAGTAGTCCCACCCTGAGGAGTATCGGTGGTATTCCTCCAATGCTGTCGTGGAAGGCGAATGGAGAAAACTGAATTAGTCCTTACCGGTAATTCCTTTTCTTGGAGCCTTCCACGACAGCATCAGTTCCCCCCCCCTTGTTGGTGTTTGATTCCGGTTTGTATCAGGTAATCCATGGCTAAGTGTGATCTTGGTAAACACTGGAGTACTGAGGAAGGGGAGGGGCTTTTAACCTCTCTGTGTTCCTGTCCCCCAATAGGGTGTGGACGACATCCTCCAATGCTGTCGTGGAAGGCTCCAAGAAAAGGAATTACCGGTAAGGACTAATTCAGTTGTCTTTGTATGTCTGTCTGTCTTTGTGCGCCCCTTATTTGTGCTGCGCTTGTAATGTGCCCAAATGCACTACATTTGTGCTGCTTTTGTTATTGCACAGCTATGTTTCTGCAGCTGACAAACGCAGCACAAAAAAAGACGTCCAGCGGGAACATAGGCTAAGGCTTTGACAGACAGAGAGGGACAGCTACATCGTTTGTTATCTGGAGTCTAAGGTAACATATCCATGCAACACATCATTGTGCTGCTCCTTTTTATTTTTCTTGGACAGAACACTGACCCATAGAGTTTAAGTGATCCATACACTAATCAGTTTTAAAAACAGGTTAGTGTCTCTGCTCATGTGACTCACAGAATGTCCGATTCTCATTTTGCGGATCAGACTCTGCCATTTATGTGGATCCATATCAAACATGGAAAACACAAAGGCAATGGATGAAATAAAGTTCACACAGTCAATTTGTTTCAGAGAAGAAAAATGGATGAGGAAAAAAAACAGAAGCAACTAGGATGGCACCAGTTAAATAAAAATTGTCTCGATTTTCTTTAATGGTAGCACACGGATGTATAAATTGTGCCTTGCTGAAAGATAAGATGTAATAGATCTTAGCACGCCTGGTCAAGTCTTCCCCTAAAGAGACAGTCATCCACCTTTGTAGCTGGGATGAGCGCAGAGGTTTTGGGCACATTACTCTCCTTAATGAAATCAACATGAGCAAGAATCAGGAAAGATGACTTTGGCCTTGTAGTTATGTCAGGTCTTAGGCTGGTTTCAGACTTGTGCTCCCCGCCGCAGCGTATTGCGGTGGGGAAGCGCAAGTCCCTATGTTTAAAATGGGGACTCAAGTGCCTGCGCTCGGGTGCAGATAGCTGTGCGCACCCATTGCCGGCAATATGTGATTTGTGCGCATGCGGATGCTTGCACACAAATCACGCAGTCTCATCCACACCAGGAACGCGACATGGTGCGGACGAGAGTGTGTGATTTGTGCGCAAGCATCCGTCTGCGTCCAAATCATACATTGCAGTGAATGGGTGCGCACGCCAATCTGCATCAGAGCGCAGGCACCTGCGTCCCCATGTTAAACATAGGGACTTGCGGTGCCTGCGCTCAGCTTGCGGATCCCCTCTGCAAGACGCTGCGGAGTGGTCCGCAAGTCTGAAACCAGCCTTAAAGCAGCTGCCTGGTCATTTGTGCTTTTGTATAAACTTCTTCTGCTCTCCATAAAAATTGGAATCTTCTGTTCATTCTATTTAGGATGTCCGGAGCTCTGTACCGTCTTGAAATGATTTTATAGTTGAGTTCTTGAAACCTCAAAGAAGCTAGCCAATGAGTATTTTTAAACATTGTGTGTATTTCCTCTAAGTGGAATTTTGTGTTAAGCTCTAATTCCCATTTTTAACAAATTCTGGATTATCATCTGTTTGGGTTAAATTTTTGTTGATTTTAGCTATTATTTTTCCATCATCTTTTGTGTTTGTGAAACGATTAAGGATTGGTGGGATTGGTAGTGAAGTGGAAATGTCTGGGAGATTAAATTTGGTTACCTCTTGCAGTATTTGGACTTCGGAATTGTCTATGCAAAGGTTTTTAGTGAGGGAATGAATTTTCTTCTTGTTTATATATCTGTTTTTATGAATGAAGGAATCTATTGGCATATCTATGTGGGAGCTTGAGGACTTACATTTATTTTTTTAGAGTCCTGTATCTGTTGGGGATCAGATGCAAGATATGAGTGATTTGGCAGTCCGGACATCCTAAATAGAATGAACAGTTCTATTTCTCCCCTTTGTTGGAGATGCAACAGAGAAAGAGGTATTACAACACACATTTAGCTAGAATGCATAAAAATCAAACAGTTCTGGTTAAATGTCAAAGAGTTCATAAAAAAAGTTCTCAACATAGACATAACAATAACACCAGGCTTCATTGTTCTCAATTTAGACCCCTCCAATATATACCTAAACAGAAAATCGCTGATACCTCATCTGATCAATGCGGCTAAAATTACCATTGCACGGCACTGGATAGATGTTGAAGCCCCTACATGTAAAGAATGGTTACAAGAAGCAAATCAAACAGGCATATATGAAAAGCTTAGACTGTGCAACTCCAAAAACTCAAAAACTATCGACTCCTGGACCCTGTGGTTAAATACATCAGAGAAACTTCCAGGAGAAACAATCTATACTCCTTGAAACATACCTCTATACAGTCTTTATCACTTTATCATATCTATCTCAAAATCGAATGTTTATACCCTCATTTGAAGGACTGAACTTTCTAACTACTTAGTCAACAGTATCACTCTGAGCAGGACACCTTGGAACCCTTATCTACCCTTCCTTCCCCTGCTCCCAATTCTCCCTCAGTTTTTGCCTCCACTCCCTTTACCCCCCCCCCCCCCAAACACACTTCCTATTATAGCTAGATAACTTTGATTTTCTGAAAATAAAAAATGTTATGTTCTTTTGTTTCCTTGTTTGTTTAAAAGAAAAAAACTTCAAATAAAGAATTTATAAAAAAAAAATTGGAATCTTCTGGAGCAACTTCTCTCAAGTGGGAGCCAGTAACCTAGGCAATGAGCAGTAAACTATTTTCTGTTCTAGTGAATAAAGAAGAATTTTTAATAGTAAATATATTTAGTTATTAGCACTTCACAAATGTATCTGTTTATTAGAAAATCCTTTAAAGGGCGCCTGTCAGGACAATGACTGTTCATACCAAGTACAAGCGCTCGTGCATCATGGAGTTGTCAGCCAGTTCACTGCACCTTCCCACCTACTTGTTTTCCATCTATCCCCTCCCTCCTCTTTGATTGACAGCTCTGGCTTCATAGAGTCAGAGGAGGAGATAGATGAAAAACAAGCAGGTGGGAAGGTGCACATAAAGGAATGGCTACACCATGATACATTAAACACCTGTACTTGGTCTTAACAGTCATTCTGCATCCCTTTAAGCTAAAAACTCATAATCCTTAAGGCCCAGTCTCACATAACGACGCATCAGCGATCCCGATAACGATGTGTAGGGATCGCTGGTGCGTCGTTTTTACATCGCTGGTAAGCTGTCAAACAGGCATCTTACCAGCGATGTGAAAAACAACTTTAGCAACGATCCAGAGTAATACCGAAGTCGTTGTGAATTTTCTGTCCATAGCGTTACATTGAGATCGTTGCTCATCATCTCTGTCAAACACAATGATGTAGCGCTCCCAGCGGGAGCGCAGCGACACAGGAATGACCCAGAGCAGTATGTAACGATCTCACAGCAGGGGCCAGATCGTTGGTGAGTGTCACACAGAACGACATCGTTAGCGGGATCGCTGTTGCATCACAAAATCTGTGTCGTTACAACGATCTCGTTAGCAATCTCGTTGTGTGAGAAAGGGTCTTTAGGGTGTCCTTGTGGCATGGCTTTTGTTTGACAGACACAGTGTAAACAGAGCTTTATTGTGATCTGAATCTCTGGCGATGAGAGATGAAATGCCTACTTGTTTTACAGAGCCTACAGGGATTGTCCACTAATAGGAAAGTGTGAGTTTTCTTTCAAAAGCAGAGTTATACATATCCACTGATTGCGTTTGGTGTTGCTGCTTACCCCTATTAACCACAATAGAGTTGCAATGCCAGACACGACCTGAGGACAGGTGTGGCACTGTTTGGAAAGAAGCTGAGATGTTTGTTGAATCCTGTACTACATCTTCAATCCACGTGATGTGAGCATGTAGGGTGGGTAACGCCTTCCAATTTCCATTTGCTGATTGGGAAAAGAGACATAATATGGCTGTGCTCTGTCAGCACTTCTTTTAGGTCTCCATAATACACATTCACCTTTCTGCCATAGCAGAGCTTATTAAATGTCATTTATGGCCACTGTTATCATTTCTCTCAGATCCCTCTGTCCAGGACTGGTGTTCATCATCCGTAGTAGGACTGTCGTCTATATGCGCCTCCATTGTTAAAACATCCTCTGCCTTTATTTCACAGGTCCCGTCTGATTCTACAAATGGGAGAAAACCTCGTGTTAAAAAAGGTGGGAGATTCCTCATATTGCTTTATTGTCGTCACATCATTCTTGTTGTATTTTTAAATTCTGCTGTATGGAAACGATGATGTATTTGGATTGACCCATGCAAAATAACGAGACCAGAATATTACGGCTACGGGATTAACGGGACACAGACAGCTATTGGCATATTTTCAGACACCTGATGTGTAGTCTCATAGGAATCTGCTCTAATGCCTGAAGAACGAAGCAGAATACAGCTCTGCTGTTTGGCAATTTAGGATAAAGCATATAGCGCCCCCTTACAGTAATATAATAAAAGAAATATACAACATACAATTCTTGCCGACAGCTGTGCCATCAGTCTTTATATATAGCTATCTAAATGGACATCATGTTATAGATGCCTATACAGTGCCTACAAGTAGTATTCAACCCCCTGCAGATTTAGGTGGTTTGATAAGATGCCAATAAGTTAGAGCCTTCAAACTGCAAACGAGAGTAGGATTTATTAACAGAAGCATAAATCTTACAAACCAAAAAGTTATGTTGCTCAGTTGAATTTTAATACATTTTAAACATAAAAGTGTGGGTCAATTATTATTCAACCCCTATGTTTAATATTTTGTGGAATAACCCTTGTTTGCAATTACAGCTAATAATCGTCTTTTATAAGACCTGATCAGGCCGGCACAGGTCTCTGGAGTTATCTTGGCCCACTCCTCCATGCAGATCTTCTCCAAGTTATCTAGGTTCTTTGGGTGTCTCATGTGGACTTCAATCTTGAGCTCCTTCCACAAGTTTTCAATTGGGTTAAGGTCAGGAGACTGACTAGGCCACTCCATCACCTTGATTTTTTCCCTCTTGAACCAGGCCTTGGTTTTCTTGGCTGTGTGCTTTGGGTCGTTGTTTTGTTGGAAGATGAAATTACGACCCATCTTAAGATCCTTGATGGAGGAGCGGAGGTTCTTGGCCAAAATCTCCAGGTAGGCCGTGCTATCCATCTTCCCATGGATGCGGACCAGATGGCCAGGCCCCTTGGCTGAGAAACAGCCCCACAGCATGATGCTGCCACCACCATGCTTGACTGTAGGGATGGTATTCTTGGGGCCATATGCAGTGCCATTCAGTCTCCAAACGTCACGTGTGTGGTTGGCACCAAAGATCTCGATCTTGGTCTCATCAGACCATAGAACCTTGAACCAGTCTGTCTCAGAGTCCTCCAAGTGATCATGACAAAACTGTAGACGAGCCTTGACATGACGCTTTGAAAGTAAAGGTACCTTACGGGCTCGTCTGGAACGGAGACCATTGCGGTGGAGTACGTTACTTATGGTATTGACTGAAACCAATGTCCCCACTGCCATGAGATCTTCCCGGAGCTCCTTCCTTGTTGTCCTTGGGTTAGCCTTGACTCTTCGGACAAGCCTGGCCTCGGCACGGGAGGAAACTTTCAAAGGCTGTCCAGGCCGTGGAAGGCTAACAGTAGTTCCATAAGCCTTCCACTTCCGGATGATGCTCCCAACAGTGGAGACAGGTAGGCCCAACTCCTTGGAAAGGGTTTTGTACCCCTTGCCAGCCTTGTGACCCTCCACGATCTTGTCTCTGATGGCCTTGGAATGCTCCTTTGTCTTTCCCATGTAGACCATGTATGAGTGCTGTTCACAAGTTTGGGGAGGGTCTTAAATAGTCAGAAAAGGCTGGCAAAAGAGATAATTAATCCACACATGTGAAGCTCATTGTTCTTTGTGCCTAAACTACTTCTTAACACTTTAGGGGGACCAAACAGAATGCTGGTGGTTTGAGGGGTTGAATAATAAATGACCCTCTGAATTAACTTTTAACGCTTTAAAAAAATAAAAATCTTTTTGGCTGCAGTGCATTTCCCACTTCCAGGCTGATCTACAGTCCAAATGTCACAATGCCAAGATAATTCCGCATGTGTCAACCAGCTACATCTGCAGGGGGTTGAAGACTACTTGTAGGCACTGTACATGTATATTAGAACAAATGTTGTCCTCAGTACCTGGAGTGACGGTGCATTGCACAAGAGCAGTGCAGAATGACGCAACTAGGAGGAATGAACAAAAGAGTATGATAGGAGCATGAAACGTAGGCCTTCCCATCATCAGATATATGTACTGTGCACCTCGCTGGAAGGAGTGCCTTATGGATAAGGGCGTCCATTTAGGGGTCAGAAAATGGGTTGGTTTGAACGGCAATGTATTTAAAAAAAAAAATGGCTGAGGTTATTGTTTAAAAAAAAGTTACTGTTTAGATACTCATAGCTAAGTGACAGACAGGTAGAATGGACGTGAGCACCCCATCTGTGAAGTTCTGAAAACAACCAGGGAAGTGGGGAAAACGATGGCAGGTGGGGGTGAGAGCTGCTGAAATAACAGTGCGGCTGTAGCCGGATGTTTGCAGGTTGTAGGCTTTCTTGAATAGGTGGGCTTTCAGGTTGTGTTTGAAACTTAGTACCCCAACCCATCAGGCGGTCCCTGAGCTAAGAAGTGTTGAGAATAAAGGGGAGGCAGAGGAAAAAACTTGGGGGACAGTTAGGTGAGGAGGAGGCAGGGGGAGAGCAAAGAAGGAGGTCTTGTGAGAAGCAGATGTTACATGTCAGAAGATTAGGTCAGAGATGAAAGATGGGGACAGGGTACGGATAGTCTTGCTTGTCATTGTTAATAGTTATAACTGGGTTATGGTCATTGGAGCCAGTGAATGGATTGGCAGAAGGGAAACACAGAAGAGTACGGAAATGTGTACACTGTAGTGAAATATGTATTTGAGAGGAATACACACCAAAACAGTTAAGGGGCTAAATTCTGTGTCATTACACAAAAGGTCACAACCTGTTTTATCCAAGCACAAAACTAGCTCTCCTGTCACAGTGACTAAAGTCTCTCCAGGGGGCCATCCTCAGAGTCGAACCATTTTACACCTCTTATGCCTTTGAAGACCCCATCAAAAGGACCTAATGCAGCTGGACAGTTTGCATTTACTGTTGGGAAAGAAAAGGGAATTAAATAATGTATGCATGGCTAAATTAGTGAGAGTCCAATCATCATTTCAGAATTAGAATATTAAAATGTAAGGCCGGTCTAGAAATCTGACCTCCAGGTTGAGCCTATAACTTGGGCCTCCAGGCAAAAAGTCCTTTGTTCACAGATAATGGGGCAGCTGAAACACTGCTGTGATCGACTCCCATCTCCTCCTTCCCCATTGGGATACAGAAGGCAAGCTGCAAAGTTTAGGCTTCTGTAAGTTTTCTCCTTTTTATTTTATAACTATTTTGCATACTTGTATATCATTTTTTATTTCTATTTTTATATATTTTCTTGTAAGCACTGTACCTTTTTATATTAAAGCTTAAAACTTTAAAAAGTCTGAACTTTGTACGCCCTAAAGAACCCATAACCCTAGAGAGGGTGTGATTTTGTTGATTGTCAGATAGTCTTAGTTTATAGGGACTCATCGGCCCCAAATCCGGTGAGTGATGGCAACGTGCGTGAAGCAAGGTGCGCAGTCTGAGTTAGTTTGTACTCCCTTTCAGCATAGGACAGAGGTCGAGTGCTGGATTGAGTTAGGGGAGATAGATTAACCCTTGCAGGTGCAACCTCAAGTCACGTTCTGGGAAGCGCGTACGTGACATACACATTCAGGGTTTACAGTGTTATGGACGCAGTGTTTTTGCGCTGCATCCATAACGCTGCATTGTTCAGTACCAGCACAGGGGATGGGATTTCTAGAAATCTCATGCTCACTGTGCTTCTCCCCTCCATAGCGTTATTTCATCTGCAGTGTGGGTCGCTACACCTACACATCTCCGCAGGATGGTAATTTAATGCTGTGGAGTCGCATGCGAGCTCCAGAGGGTGAATGCAGGAAAAAGTCGCCCTGCACTGAACGCATATCATGGGCAAAGAGCGACTGCTGTCACCCACGGCTTCCCTCAGGTCCAGAGGCACGCCACATCATCTGCACATACCATAACAAGTGAAGACGTGTGGTAATTGGGCAACAGACATAAGGATGAAATGGAGGGGCACATAGTGCTACATTGGAGGCCTCTTGTATCTTAGCTAACCTACTCTGATCAACATTGTTTCTGTAGTGCCTAAAGTAGCTGAGTAAGAAATCATAGTGCTGATCAAATCACTGCAGATTCAGGTTACATGCACGGTTTGTTTTTAGTCTGTTCTCATGGAGCTGCATCAGCAGTCTGTTCTCCATAGGTCTATAGACAAGTAATATAACAGGAAAAGGAAAGGTGCACAGTGTGTATACAGTGTGTAGACAATTTTCACAGTTAAAATTAGAATTGCTCACCTTTTTACAGTTGTGAAAGTCACAACCACTATAAAGACGTGTAGCAGGTCCCTCAGTCTGCTGCAATCTCCCACTATAAGCATAAAACCATAAAAGACCAAACAAATTGGGAGTGTGACCGTGCTCCTGTTAGCATAGAAAGAAAATTCTTCTTGACCAAAAAATTAATAATTATGTGATTTTATTTTCTACGTATTTCAGGGTAACCAAAAAAAACCTTCTTCAGGAAAAATCACACAGATGTACCTTTTTTTTTTTTTTTTTTTTTTTTTTTTTCGGTTACCCTGAAACGCGTAGAAAATAAAATCACATAATTATTAATTTTTTTGGTCAAGAAGAATTTTCTTTCTATGCCAACAGGAGTGCGGTCATACTCCCAATTTCTTTGGTCTTTTATGGTTTTACACCATAGGTCTGTAAGAGAGCTGCAGACATTAAAGGGACTATATCAGCTCAGAATGACTGTTCACACCAAGTACAGGTGCTCAGTGTATCATGGCGTGAGCCAATCATTCTACCACCTACTTGTTTTCCATCTTTCTCTCTTCTTTGTCTCTATGAAGCCACAGCCATCAATCAAAGAAGAAGGGAGGTAGAAATAGAGGGAAAACAAGCAGGTGGGTAGATAAATTTAAATGATTTGCCCTGCCATGATGCACGAGCACCTGTACTTGGTGTAAACAGTTATTTTGTGCTGACAGAGTCCCTTTAAGGCTGGAGTTACACGGCCATATAACTCTACATGAGGCTGTCACGCTCAGGTCAGGAGAGCCACAGCCAGTCTGGACATTTTCATGTGATCCTCATGCAAGTCATACGGCCATGTGACTCCAGCCTAATATGTAGGAAATTTTAATGACAGTAATTTAGAAAATTGTGTGCATTTCTTTTATTGGAGCAAAGAACAAACAGTTTTAAAGGTGAGTATAATTTGGGATTGAGAAAAACTCTACAATTTCCTTTATGGTATACTAGATGTAAGCCCGATGCTATTTCATCGGCAGGGCGGTGACATCACGATAGGGCAGGTTCTGTGGCACTTGGGGCAGTGGCCGTCTCAACCTCCCCATGTGAGGTCTTCTCCCCCCCTTGCGTGCTCTCTCCCCCTGTCTGCTCTACCTCTCCCCCCTGTGTGATGTATTCTCCCCCTGTGCTCTCTCCTTTAAACTGTCTTCCCCCTGTGTGCTCTCGTCACTGTGCTGTCTTTTCATCTCTGTGCTCTCACCCATGAGCTGTTTCCCCTCTGTGCGCTGTCTCCCTGTGTGCTGTCTCTCCCTCCTCCTGTGCTCTCATCTCTCCTTGTGGGCTCTCTCCTTTGATCTGTCTCCCCTGTGCGCTCTCTCTTCCCCCCTGTGCGCTCTCTCTTCCCTCCCCCTGTGCTGTCATCTTCCCCTATGGGCTCTCTCCTTTGAGCTGTCTCCCCCTGTGTGCTGTGCTCTCTCTCCCCCCTGTGCGCTCTCTTTCCCCCTGTGGGCTCTCTTCACCCCCTTGTGCTCTTTCTTTTCCCCCTGTGCGCTCTCTCTTCCCGCCTGTGCGCTCTCTCTTCTCGCCTGTGCGCTCTCTCTTCCCACCTGTGCGCTCTCTTCCGCCCCGTGCGCTCTCTCTTCCGCCCCGTACGCTCTCTTCCGCCCCGTACGCTCTCTCTTCCGCCCCGTGCGCTCTCTCTTCCGCCCCGTGCGCTCTCTCTTCCGCCCCGTGCGCTCTCTCTTCCGCCCCGTGCGCTCTCTCTTTCGCCCCGTGCGCTCTCTCTTCCGCCCCGTGCGCTCTCTCTTCCGCCCCGTGCGCTCTCTCTTCCGCCCCGTGCGCTCTCTCTTCCGCCCCGTGCGCTCTCTCTTCCGCCCCGTGCGCTCTCTCTTCCGCCCCGTGCGCTCTCTCTTCCGCCCCGTGCGCTCTCTCTTCCGCCCCGTGCGCTCTCTTCTTCCGCCCCCGTGCGCTCTCTCTTCCGCCCCGTGCGCTCTCTCTTCCGCCCCGTGCGCTCTCTCTTCCGCCCCGTGCGCTCTCTCTTCCGCCCCGTGCGATCGCTCTTCCGCCCCGTGCGATCGCTCTTCCGCCCCGTGCGCTCGCTTCTTCCGCCCCGTGCGCTCGCTCTTCCGCCCCGTGCGCTCGCTCTTCCGCCCCGTGCGCTCGCTCTTCTCCGCCCCGTGCGCTCGCTCTTCCCCCCGTCCGCGCTCTCTTTCCCCCTGTGCGTGCTCTCTTTCCCCCTGTGCGCGCTCTCTTTCCCCCTGTGCGCGCTCTGTCTCTGCCTCCCTGTGCATTGTTCTTTACTTTCGGGGACATGAGGATGGGAGCTGGTGGTCCCATGCAAGGGGCTGGTACAGCCAGCGGGCACCATATTGGAACATCTATCCCCTGGGCATCCCAATATGGGTTCCGGTGTAACGAGGAATTTTGGGATACAACCTCATTCAGAAGGAGTTTGAGGACAGACACCACTTGGCAATTATGTAAGTAGATTTTGTAATCAGGTCTTCTCTGTGCCTATTATTAACAGTGTGCTGTTATGTGTATTTAAATAGGACCTTTTATCAAATTATTCATGTTGAACTGGACCTATTATGTAATAACTAGCTGTGAGCCCGATGCGATTGCATCAGGATTCTAGAATCTGTGTATAGGGCATTGCTCGGGCTGCTGCAACGACTCCCAACGCCCCCTTTGCGGGCATTGCGAGTGAGTCGCGTGGGCGATGCGCGTCCACGAACAAAGCCACGGAGGTAGTGGCGTGTGCGAGGGAAGTCGCTACAGCAATTATATAATAGATTATCAGTATGTAATATATAATTTCCCTAACGCACTTCTGTAAGTTTCGGCACTGTTTCCGTCGTTGTGGGCGTGGGCGCAGCGCCCACGCGACCTGTGAAGCATTGCCGGCCGTTGCGAGTCCTTGCAGAATAGGCGCGACTCACTAATGTATACATAACCACATACATAATACTGATAATTCCTATATAATCACATATATATATATAGATGGCGGGCCTGCAAAAAGTCCGGATCTCAATCCAATTGAAAATCTTTGGTGGAAGTTGAAGAAAAAGGTCCATGACAAGGCTCCAACCTGCAAAGCTGATCTGGCGACAGCAATCTGAGAAAGTTGGAGCCAGATTGATGAAGAGTACTGTTTGTCACTCATTAAGTCTATGCCTCATAGACTGCAGGCTGTTATAAAAGCCAGAGGTGGTGCAACAAAATACTAGTGATGTATTTGAGTGTTCTTTTGTTTGTTTGTTTATCATGATTCCATAATTTTTTCCTCAGAATTGAGTGATTCCATAATTTTTCCCCTGTTTGGTCTACAAAAGTAACCGTTACTGACTAGCACATTTTTTTTGCAGGATTTCTTTTAGTGTTTCTTCAGGGCAGAGAGTTGCTATTTGAAATGACTTTAGTTTTGTGCCATGTCTGTGATCTGCTTTTTTTCTACAAAATTAAACACCTGAATGGACATCCTACGAGCCAGGTGATTTAATAATTTTTGCCAGGGATTGTAATATCCTCCCGCCATCTTCTCCAGGATCCAGCGCCGTTCGGCTTCTTTTTTGAGTGACGTCACTACTCTTAATATTGGAAGAAGCACTGATTTCGCCTAAACTTCTCACACAAGCATATTTTCTTCTCCAGTTAACTGTTGTTAATCCTAATGATGAGGCTTTTGTGAAATAGATGGTAGATATACTGGACTTGGCAATGGAGGACTGGGTAGAGGTGGAAGATGCATTATATTTCTCAGTAGTGAAGGCTGGGAACTACAGTATTTGATCCAGGCAATATGTCTAAATAGAGTAGAATGGTGAGGAGGTGTGGGATAATCCTGAATGATTTGTGCTCTCATTATCAAACGGCGGTGGGTTATTTTCTGCACTCAATTTTGCCCGGCTGAAAATTCTTCCATTCTGGCCTGAGCTACTTCTGTTTCTCCCTAAACACTTTGCATTTCTTAGGGTGTTATCCCCTAAGGTGTGCTGCTGTTATAATATTTTCACAAAAAAAATTGAAAATAGAGCCTTTAAAAAAATGAAGTTTCATAGGCTTAGATAGTAAGCAATAGAGCCTTTAAAAAATGAGGTTTCATAGGCTTAGATAGTAAGCTCACGCGGTGTTGTCACTGAGAGGAGGAGCAGAACGACGCTGAATATCAGAGAAGGTGGTGGTAGGGGAGTATACATATATGCACAGATTTATGGGGAAAAAATCTTCGGTAGCGGTCACTGTATGATTATAGCCAGGTATGTTGCACTCTGACACACTGCAGGGTTTCAGAGAAATACATACCGTATATACTCGTGTATAAGCCGACCCGTGTATAAGCCGACCCCCCTACTTTTGCCCCCAAAACCTGGGAAAATTTATTGACTCGTGTATAAGCCGAGGGTGGACCCCAGCACAAGTATACAGCCCCCAGCAGTGTGGTATACAGCAGCCTCCCCAGTGGTATATACAGGCCCCAGCAGTGTTACAGCAGCAGCCCCAGAGGTATATACAGCAGCCCCAGTGGTAGTATACAGCAGCAGCCCCAGTGGTAGTATACAGCAGCAGCCCCAGTGGTAGTATACACGCAGCCCCAGTAGTATATACAGCCCCAGTGGTAGTATATAGCCCCAGTGGTAGTATATATACAGCCCCAGTGGTAGTATATAGCCCCAGTGGTAGTATATAGCCCCAGTGGTAGTATATAGCCCCAGTAGTAGTATACAGCCCCAGTGGTAGTATATAGCCCCAGTGGTAGTATACATACAGCCCCAGTGGTAGTATATAGCCCCAGTGGTAGTATATAGCCCCAGTAGTAGTATACAGCCCCAGTGGTAGTATATAGCCCCAGTGGTAGTATACATACAGCCCCAGTGGTAGTATATAGCCCCAATGGTAGTATATAGCCCCAGTAGTAGTATACAGCCCCAGTGGTAGTATATAGCCCCAGTGGGGTAGTATATAGCCCCAGTGGTAGTATACATACAGCCCCAGTGGTAGTATATAGCCCCAATGGTAGTATATAGCCCCAGTAGTAGTATACAGCCCTAGTGGTAGTATATAGCCCCAGTGGTAGTATATATACAGCCCCAGTGGTAGTATATAGCCCCAGTGGTAGTATATAGCCCCAGTAGTAGTATACAGCCCCAGTGGTAGTATATAGCCCCAGTGGTAGTATGTATACAGCCCCAGTGGTAGTATATAGCCCCAGTGGTAGTATATAGCCCCAGTGGTAGTATATAGCCCCAGTGGTAGTATACAGGGCCCCAGCAGGGCCCCCCTCATAATTTGGCGCCCCCACCTCAGTTTCTGGGCCCCCCCGCATGCAGCGCTGCACATATACATTACGTGTCTAGCAGCTGTTACCCTCCGGTGGCAGATCACGGCTCCCGGCTCCGAGCTCCATCTTCCTCGCTGTCTTCCTGCTTTGTGACCGGCGCGATGACGTCATCGCGCCGGTCACATGACAACCAGGAAGACAGAGAGGAAGATGGAGCCCGGAGCCGGGAGCCGCGATCTGCCACCGGAGGGTAACAGCTGCTAGACACGTAATGTATATGTGCAGCGCTGCATGCGGGGGGGCCCAGAAACTGAGGTGGGGGCGCCAAACTTTGAGGGGGGCCGTATGACTCGCGTATAAGCCGAGGGGGGGACTTTTCAGCCCAATTTTTGGGCTGAAAAACTCGGCTTATACGCGAGTATATACGGTACTTTTCGTGGCCGCCAGGGACTGAGCTGTGCTGTCGTCATACAGGCAGGTCCTTGTGGCTTTACCCATCCTGCTGATATTGACTGACAGCTCGTGTTGCAAGCATAGGCTTAGATGGGTCAGTCACTGTCAGTGGGAAAACCATAGGGTCCTGCCTGTATGACGACGGCACAGCGGAGTCCCTGGCGGCCACGAAAAGTATGTATTTCTCTGAAACCCTGCAGAGTGTCAGAGTGCAACATACCTGGCTGTGATCATACTGTTTGGGCAGCATTTCTGAGCTTTACAGGTCCAGTACACAGGTATGTAGTAGAGATAATGATTAGGCATGAGCTGTCATTTCAGGGCAAGGATTACACATACAGATCCTGCATCTCTTACCAGGATAAAGGAGGATCGGACAGGCTGGATTTACACCTACTTTTATCCTCTTTAGTGATAAGCAGCAAAGGCGTCCATAGTCATATAGTATAGGGAAATTGTGAAACCTAGCCGTCAGTACAACAAGTGATCTAATTATATAAATGCCTTCTTCACCTCTGATGGAACAAAGAAGGAAACCTCATAAAATCAGCACAAAAGAAGTAATATGTGTAACAATTTATTTCACTGAGGACATACAACAGTATTCAAGAACGCAATCCTAATAAAGCGTCACCCTGCAAGTGACATACAGTAAACTAGATCTGTATACATTAATATAACTGGAGCGTCAGTCTCTGTAGGATGCCACTGTGGGCTATTGTAAATATATTGTGCAAAAATTGAAGTTTGTTTTAGTTGGATTGAAAATTTCATCCTAATGTTTTTCAGCTGCCGAACTCCCCATATTGGAAAGACGAAACTGGCTCATTCACCTGCACTATGTCCATAAAGATTACGAGGCTTGCAAGGTGATTGATTCCTTTTCACACTCACATTCCTTTTATGATATTACTTTTGTGTCTTTTCTATTCTCAGAATGATGTGGTTTACTGCATTATTCCATCCAGTTAAATGGGAGACCTGACAACACAATGTGGGGAGGGAGCATTCGTCTATAGCAGGGGTCTCAAACACGCGGCCCGAGGGCCGCATGCGACCCCTAGGGCTTCACTATGCGGCCCGCGGCACCTTGGACAACTTAATGATGCATCTCCTCAGTGCAGGGAGCTGCTGTAGTCCCCACTGTGTGATGACTTCCGTCCACGGCACTAACAAGCTCTGCCACTCAGCAAGATCAATGCAAGCTGCCAGCCAATGAGAGGTCCGCAGCTGATGGCAGAATATGACGTCACATGCAGGCCTCTGGCTGGCAGATGGCATTGATCTTGCTGAGCAACAGAGCTTGTCTGAGTGGCGGCTGGAGGAAGTCATAGCACAGCGGAGGCCGGAAGTCAGCACAGTGGGGACCGCGACGGCCCCCTGCACTGGAGCGATGCATCATTAAAGTGAGAAAAGTGTGAGTGTATGTAAGAGGGCGTGGGTGAGGGTGTGAGGGTGAATGAGTGTGTATGTGTGTGTAAAAAGAAGCTAAAACAGGATGGGGGCCATCACTATAAAAGTAGATTAGTATGGGGGACATACCTAGAAAAGAGGACCAGGATGGGGAATTCACTACTAAGGGGGATCGAGATGGGGGACATCACTACTAAGGGGGATCGAGATGGGGGACATCACTACTAAGGGGGATCGAGATGGGGGACATCACTACTAAGGGGGATCGAGATGGGGGACATCACTACTAAGGGGGATCGATATGCGGGACATCACTACTAAGGGGGATCGATATGCGGGACATCACTACTAAGGGGGATCGAGATGGGGGACATCACTACTAAGGGGGATCGAGATGGGGGACATCACTAGGAAAGGGGATCAGGATGGGGGACATCACTAGGAAAGGGGATCAGGATAGGGGACATTACTAGAAAAAGGGATCAGGATGGGGGACATCACTAGAAAAAGGGATCAGGATAGGGAGTCATCACTAGAAAAAGGGATCAGGATGGGGGGGTTCATCACTAGAAAAAGGGATCAGGAAGGGGACATCACTAGAAAAGGGGATCAGGATGAGGGACATCAGTAGAAAAGGACATTACTACAGGATTGGGACATTACTACAAGAAGGGGATCAGGATTTGTACTTTACTACATTGAGCAAAAAATTCTAGTATTAATAAAAATATCACTTAGGGGCCCTTTACACACGGCTACATTTGTAGCTTGTCACCAGGTAACTTACTGGTTGCAGTGAAATCATGGATACATGGTTCTATCTTGTTGCTGTGTACAAATGGAATCATGTATCCATGATTTCACTGCAACCAGTAAGTTACCTGGTGACAAGCTACAAATGTAGCCGTGTGTAAAGGTACCCTTAGTCCTACAAGAGATGCGGCCCCCCGCTATAAATGTTTTTCTATGTGCGGCCCACCAACCCAGCCGAGTTTGAGACCCCTGGTCTATAGGATCTGGATGAAGCTTAGTCCTTACTCAGACGTCCATTTTTATTTGTGTTTCTCCCTGATAGAACATACCTGTTAAATTCTATGGAGCTGGTCACGTGTCCGTTTTTCCATCTTTTTATTTTGTGGACCATGTTCTTTAGTGGTCAAAGACACAGACCAAAATCACTCTCAGGGCCCCATTACATGTAGCGATGTTCCAGCGATCCCGCCAACTATCTGACCTGGCCGGATCGCTGGAACATCGCTGTGTGGTCGCTGGTGAGCTGTCAAAGAGGCAGATCTCCTCAGCGACGCGTGGAACGACCTCGACATCGTGGAAAAGAATATAAACTATTCTTTTCCACGATGTTGAGGTCCCGCTACTGTATTCTCATAGGCTGGGGTAAGCAGGAGAACACTGGTAACCAGGGTACACATTGGGTTACTAAGCAAAGCGCGCTGTGATTAGTAACCCGATGTGTACCCTGGTTACCAGCGCGCTGTGCTTAGTAACCTGATGTGTACCCTGGTTACCAGCGCACTGTGCTTAGTAACCCAATGTGTACCCTGGTTACCAAGGAACACATCGGGTTAGAGGGGCGTCACACACGCCGATGTATGCTGCCTAGCCGGAGACTGACGACCAAAAAATGGTCCTGGCCATTCCGCAGCAATCAGCGAGCTCATCGCTGGTTGCTGCGGCATGTCACAGGCAGCGACATCACTAGCGAGGTGCCTGCAACATCACAAAACCTGTGACGTAGCAGCGACATTGGTAGCGATGTCGCTGTGTGTGAAGTACTTTTTAGGCTATGTCCAGACAGGTTGGTTTTGTAAATTCACAGAAAAACCTGGATTTTTCAAACGATGTTTGCTGCATTTTTTGCTGCGGATTTGGTTCATTTTTGCTGTGGATTTCATTGCTGCGTTTTTGCTTTAGATTTGCCATAGAAGAAAGCCAAAAACGCAGAAAAAGAATTGACATGCTCGTTCTTTCAAATCCGCAGCAAAACCTGGGGAGTTGACACTTTCTGCAATGAAATAAAACCAATGTGTGTGGACGGCTTTTTCCAGAATCTCATAGGTTTGCTGGGAATCAAAATCGCAGGTTAAAATTAGCATATATTTAAATAAAACCAAGGCAAAACCTTACCCAAAACTACTGTACACAACCTGATAAGTGATATATCCCTGTACTCAAGCTCTATGCCCTCACATTGTGCTGCCTTCAGAATAAATATCACAAACCTGCTGATGGATACCTGTTAATGAATTGTGTGATGACGCTTGTGTGAACTGAACTTTACATAATATAAATGTAAAATATATGCTGTATATATTATGTAGACCAGAGATGGCCATGATGATACATGAACTTGGTAATCATTTTGTATATTTCCAGGCTGTGATTAAGGAACAGCTCCAGGCTACAGAGGGGGTGTGTGAATATGCAGTGTATGTGCAGGGTAAGAGGAGAGATCATCTGCATAAAATATATGACACCTAGCTGTTCTTCCTTTACCACTTGCAATATTTCTTATATTTGATGCCTTTTTTCTTATGTAGCTGTATGGCCAGTTTATTCTTTCATTTGCTTTCTGTATTCAGATTCTCCATATTAGATAAAACATATTAATTGTTTATTGTTGTAGCAATTTCATTCTAATGTTTATTTTTCTTCCTAGCGCTGATTTTAAGATTAGAGGGGAAAATCCAGGAATCTCTTGAACTTTTCCAAACATGTGCGATCTTGAATCCAACAAGTCCTGATAACCTGAAACAAGTGGCTCGATCGCTGTAAGAGTTTTACCATTTCTACAAGCTCAGTGTTGGCCATTGTACCAGCCTTCATACCTTTATTAAGTGCAGCCTGGAATGATTTTAGTGAGCGGCAGCTTTCATTGTCATTCATTAAACTGCCTTTCACCAATTATTTTCATTTTCAGAAAATGTTTTACTTGCTCCACTCTTGTGTTTCTAAATCCCCACTCACCTCTTTCTCTTTTTTTGTTAGCTATCTCTCTGCCTAATTTCACTGTTACACGAAGACCTAAGGTTTCACACTACCGATTTTCTGTATCTGTGTGAATCTATCTGAAACTGGATGCACCCCCATCCATTTTCGGTCCCATTGACTTTCAATGCGGCCGCAGGAACTTGTGGGTGCGTCCAGTTCTTTACGGTTCCCCGTCATCCGGGTGTCCACAGTTTTTCACTGACACCAAAAACGCATTTTGGGATGATGTTGGTCTCTGTTTCAAAACCGTGGACACCCGATTCCGGGTACTTTGGGTTGAATTAGAATGGTGCTCTATGGAACCGGATTTGTGTGAAACCCAACTACAAAAATGCGACAAAGCTGCCGGATCTGCCGCAAACAGGCAAAACGCTGATGTGAAAGCAGCCTTATTCTGTATGGAGAGGGTGCACTATGCACATAAGTAGTGCCTGTGTGTACATGTGTTGTAATGTAACTATCAAGAGACAAATTCTCATAAATAAAATCAATTCTTATTGAAGTTCTTATGCAACAAAAGTCTTTAAAATGATTTTCTGATTACCATAGAAACACTAGTTTCTAAAAGCTGTATAGAGCACAGAAATCCCCATGGAAATACACAGGGATTTCAAAGACTTCTTTCATAACAGGCTGATTACTTTGAAGTTCTGTCACCATTCAATGGGTTTGATGTCAGTTCATTAGGGGATCACCCACGACTATTATGTACTGACATTAACTATATAGGCACCTAGGGATGTGTCACATTAATACTGAACGTATATCACTTTATCACTAAACATTGCTGTTAATGTTTTTTTATGTTTTAAATGTAACATATAAATCATTCTTTAATGTGATGCTAGACAATGTTATCATGTATTTAACTGCATTGCTATTTAAAGGAAAACTGTCAGGTCAAAAATCCATATATAACTGCTATAATTTTCTAATTCCTCTCTCTAAACTCTCTCTATTAATGTATTTCTCTTATTTATATTCCCCTCCTATCCTCTGTAAGCTTCAAATAAAGAGATTAATTTCATCTGTCTCTCACAGTGAATGATCCACTTAGTTCTCTGCTGTCCACTCCCCATGCATGAATATGTATGTCACATCATGACACAGGAGATCGGGGGGGGGGGCTGTATTCTTCTCTCTGCTCAATGTGTGCAGAATCACAAGAGGTGAACTACAACACAGAAACTGTCCAGCATAGCAGGATATCTGCTTTACAGAAACAAATGGAGTCTGGATAGGGCAGACCTGCAGTAGCTCTCTCCCACTGTGGTGATATCAGCTGAACAGACCCCGCAAGTTAGCAAAGGAGGAGGGGGGGAGGCGGGACGAGAGCTGCAGAGAGGGAGGAGAGAGCTGCTGAGAGTGGAGAGGGAGTGAATAATTACATGACAGTTTATACAGCACAGGACTAATAGTCTTGCTTATAATGGAGAGCTCCAATCCAGGAGCTCCCTGCAGGGTCTGACAATGGTGATAACATGGAAACTACAAAAAGTACAATAATAATTTTACATGTTTTTAAGAGGTCTGCCCAGGCAATATTCAAGGATAATATTAGTATTATACTGAAAAATGACTGACAGTGTCCTCTTTAATAAAAAGCCATTTGTTTTCAGTAACAGAAAATTTTCATTAATATGAAGAGGCTGGAAACTCGTAGAGATCTTCCGCACTGCCAAGTGCTTGATACACAATCCTCTGTGAGCCTAACAACACCTACTGGTGCAATGTAAGAAGGCATCAGAAAAGAGGGTATTGTTATCAGCCAAAATGTATCCAAGATGGCGAGAAGATGATTGTTTCTAGAATCTTTGTGTACAGTAAATAACTATTGTTCTCCATGACCATGTCTCATGGATTTCTTTTTTTCAGGTTTTTGCTGGGGAAGCACAAAGCAGCCATTGAGGTTTACAATGAGGCAGCCCGACTCAATAATAAAGATTGGGTACAGTGTGAATCTTTTCTCTTCTTATTATGCTTTATCCCTTCATGCCTTCTTGCCTTTCAGCCACTTGTATACTTACAGGATACTTTGCAGTGTGATTGCTGGTCTATTTCTCTGGCATGAAACAGTCTTGTGTCCTGGTTATGGTACCATGGGGCATTCACCAATCTTTTTCTCCATCACTCTCATCCATGCTGTATTTCTCTTTTTGGTAATAATGTGATGCGAATTATTGATGGAAAGGGAAGGCAATGTTTTTGTAATTAACTATATCAGTTTTAATTCTTTTGCAATCTAAACCTCAGAGAAAAAATGATTTTGATGATCTGTCTTAGATAACAATGATTACGAAGAATGGTATTGTAGAACATCCACCTGTGTTCTAGCGTTCTTTACAACCCTGTGTGTATTCTCTTTTGTTGAGGAGGAGAACATTGATACGGTTCTCTACACGTCTTAAAAGGGTAGAATTACAAAGAATATGTAAAAGCAAGCAACTTTGCAATTTATCTCTTATATTTCTCTTTCTCAAGGGTGGAGAGCTTTTTAATTTAATAGGCTCATTGCCTTGGTTACCGGCCACCTTTGCAATCTAGAGTTGGTGGGTTTCCTTGATGAAGATCACGGAGCACTTTTCCAATAGAGCTTTGTTTTAAAATGATTTTTATTAGATTAAAATGTTACTTGGTAATGGATCCCACCAACTTCAATTCCCAGCTGTCCGATGCTGCTTTGGCTTACAGCATAGGTGAGCGCACGGTTCTTACCAGTGGTACAGCCAGGCTGCTGGTCTGAACTGTCAATCATCAGGAGCGCAGGCCACCAGCAGCAAGAAGTTGGGAGGCAGGGAAGAAACCAGCAACAAGTAGCTGCGAGGCAGGGAAGCGATCAGCAAGCTAAACGCTAGGAAGCAAGCAGCAATAAGAAGCTGGGAGGCAGGAAAGCAACCAGCAACATGAAGCTGGGAAACATGGAAGTGGTGCTGTCCTGAAAAGACAATAACCCTTCATCTCCTTTTGAGGAGCATTAATGATATCAATGTGAAGAGCGGCGTTAAGATTACAGGAGAGAGTGGATGTCTGGTACTGTGAGTACGTATGGATGAGAGGTGTACTGCCAGCTTTGGGGTTTACAATGACTTTACACTTTTAGTAGCTAGTTCAAACACTTAGCAATGCTTTATTCTATTCATATGGTTTATTTATTTACACCTGCTTTTTATTCTTTAGGAAATATGTCACAATTTGGGAGTTTGTTACCTATATCTGAAGGAACTTCAACAAGGTAGGAAATGTGAAATAAATGTTTCATGTCAGTCTGCTTGTTTTATCTCTAAAGAAACCCTTCTATTTTGGAATCTAAAGCAAATTGAAATGGAGTAAGTATGTTATAGCATATTTCCCCCTTTTGTTATGGCATCTTGGGGACACAGGTTGCATGTGGAAAAAGGTGTTCCGGTTAGATGAGACCAAAGTAGAACTTTTGGGCAAATTGTGGTGGAAAACTAGCCATGCACATCATCCTGAGAACACCATCCTCACATGTCAGACGTGGTCCCCAGATAATGCTGCGTTGATGCTTTTCTTCAGCAGGGACAGGGAAGTGACTTGAGACTTGGGTATAGGTTCATCTTACAGCAGTACAACTACCCTAAACATATTGCCATACCTACAATGGAGGGTTTAGATCAAAGCATATTCATGTGTGTAAATAGCCCAGACATTGTTCTAAATCCCTTTGAGAATCTTGGCAAATCTGCAGTTGCTGCCATCAAATCTCACTGAGCTAGAGCTGTTTTACAAATAATAGAAAATAGACGAAAATTTCAGTCTCTAGATGTGCAAAGTGGTAGAGACATCGCAAAAGAGTTTCCGCAGTAATTGCAGCAAAAGGTGGTCCTACAAAGTATTGACTCAGGCACTGAATACAAATACATGTCACTATATTTCCACATTCATATTTTTTACTCGTTGACGACATATGACGTAATGTTACGTTATATGTATGTCCTTGCCTTTGATGCAAGTCCACATCTTTCCTGGTAGATGATGGCTGATTTAATCAGCCATTATGTGCATTCTTTCAAGGCACTGTGATTAGCATAAGAGCTGTATACAAAAAACTATTTGCTCAATTGAATATCTTTTAATTTTGCTGCAGAGCTGCAATCCTTCTTCAGTTCTCCATTGCAACAGTTGAAATCTAGTCTCGCTGTGCAGTTTGGATCAGTGATTTCCAGAGTTTTGCAAACAAAATTTAGCACAACAGAAGTGTAATGTGGAAAGCTCTTTGTGTAGGAGATTAGCATAGACAGCTAGATTCTGTTTCGTATGTGCTTTTAGGCAGTTTTGTTACCCATTATACTATTTCTGTTTTCTATAAAGAGTAAAGAACAGCTGAATCTTGCTCTTCAATTGCACAGACAAGAGCTCAGCGCCGTGACCTTGGAAAGATCCATCTCATGGAGGGTGACACCGAGGGTGCTATCCAGACCTATTTGCAGGCCCTGCAGTGAGTATTTACTATATGAATTGATTACTTAGCACTGTGGCCTTGCAGCGCTGAGGTCCTGGGTTTCCGCCAAGGACAACATCTGTAAGGAGTTTGTATGTTCTCCCCGTGTTTACATGGGTTTCCTCCGGGTACTCCGGTTTCCTCCCACATTGTAAAGACATACTGATAGGATGTTTTAATTGTGCGCCTCAATGGGGACAGCATTACTGATGTATGTAAAGTGCTATGGAATTAATAGTTCTATATATAAATGAATAAATATATATTACTGGAAAAATCGTCTTTCTTAATCACTTCATTGGAGGACACAGGAGGACCTTGATGTATGCTTGCCTTCACTAGGAGGCTGACACTATGCAAAAAATAAAAACAACAACTCCCCTCGCCCCCCAGCAGTATACACCCACCAACTGGCACAAAAGCAACTCTGTTTTAGCTTAGGTTAGGAGCGGAACACTGGTCTCCTCTGAGCCCCTTTTCTACCATGATTCTTTTTGTTTAATTTTTCTTTTATTTTTCTGTTTTTATGAAGAATTCATTAGGGAATACAGAGCAGTTTAGCCAATCCCTCACCCCGCATGGAGATCGTGAGCCCAGCCTGCACTGGTCACACTGTTAACTCTCCCTCTCTAGAGCCAGGGCTATCCCCCACACAGACACGTGATCTGGTGCAACACCGATATCAGACCTAGAGGCCTGCCCTGGCTCATCCGCTCCCATACCCGCTCACCCACCGAGTCAGTGATAGGGTCATCAGATGCCCGAACACTGCCCTGGATTCCTAAGATTGCAGCCCTGCGTCTGGAGCTCACCATCACCGCACAGGACCAGGTAGGGATCTGTGCTGACAGTTCCCCTTCCCTCCATCCTTGATCTGGCTGCCTATTCTCCCCATATACTGGCTTTCCCCTGGTATAATCGGGAGGGACCCCACACGGCACCCACGTCTCCTAGATGTGCACCACAGCCTCAACCTCCCGTCAGGGCCCCTAGTCTATACTTAGGCTAGTTTTGCCCTGGTAACGATCCTCCAGTCTGTGTTCGCTGAAGACAGGAGCTATATGTACGGGCTCTTTTATTCCTAGATGCGGCACCTAGCCTTTCAGAGCTTGTATACCCCTAGGCATTATGTGTTCCAGCCGGCACCACAAGCTCTCTGGAGCTCTGCCCTGCAGCCCTCATGCTTTCGGCTGCTGCTTCAAATTTACCCCCCATCTCAGCTGCGGCCTCTGGGACTCCTGGGCCCTCCCACGGACTGCCCTTGGGCTAATCAGCTTTGAGCGCGGCCCGGTCTGCGCCGATGCCGGCCACGCCCCGGTGTCTCTGAACAGCCTCCCTCATCCAAGGAATGCCCCCACTCTGCCCCCAGACCAATTGAGCGCGGGCTCTATTCATGCCATTTTCGGCCCCATACCCCTTTTCTCCAGCCTGGGCTCGCTTTTTTTTCATCTCTGTGTCTGCCCCCAGCTCTTCCGGTCCAGAAGGGTAGACGTGTGAAGGGGGCCTAAAGATGCTGAACAGAGATATTTTTCTGCACACTGACAGGAGAAGGAAACAGACTGAACAATTACATCCTGTACTGTGTCACTATGTGGGTGAAACAGGATTCACAATAACACACTGTTGCCCATAAGATATCCATCTGAAAGGCACAACACAAAAGAAAGGTTCGCGCCTAAGCCAAGTCTGTTACAGATTTTGGCTCCAACTGACACTACTAGAAACTGACGAAGCCTGACTCCAGCAGGTGAGGTACAGTCTGCCAGGAAGAAGCTGATTTTATTTAGCTGCAATAATAGTGTCAGCCTCCAGGTGGCAGCAGACTGCCCAATGATGCTGTGTCCCCTAAACAAAGAAGACAACAAGAAACAGATTTTACAGTGTGTGCTAAAATCTACTTATCATGTACATCTGATACATCCTTTTACCAATCAGCCAAGTTCAGGAATAGTATGGCGCTGTTTAATTTCTGCATTGTACTGTATTAATTGTAAAACACACTAAGAATTTTAGGAAACTATATTGTAAATGTAATATAATATATGTTAAATCTATACTATACTTCACAGGTTGTCTCCAGAGAGTACAGAGCTGTTAACCACGCTAGGACTCATGTATTTGCAGGTGATGAAAACATAAAAAAAATCACTTTTTCTCATTCTATTTTTGATCTACACACACACACTTTTTTCCTGTGTATTAAAAAGCATGTAATATATTCCATATGTTTTACTGTTTAGTTTTTTTTTACTTATTATATTAGTGTTTTTTATTTTTGCATGCATGTTTTCAGAGAATAATACTGTTAACCCCATAGCGACAGCCTAACGTCTAGAGACGTCAGAAAAAAAGGTACTTATGCCTGGCTGACGTCTGTAGACATCAGCCAGGAATAAGCCTGTAGTGCCCCCCGGTGACTGAAAATCTCCGGGGTTTCAGCTACCGTGGGTAGCTGAGACCCTGCAGATTATGGATCGGGGGCTTTTTTACCGGTGACGGTAATGTGATGACTGGAAAACACTGTTTACCGGTCATGACATTAAAAAAATGTCACCACCGGTAAAAAATGCTTTCACTTTAATCAAACATGAAAACACATGTCGGATCAAAGTGAAACATTAACCCTTTAGCCATCCAAGACCCCCGGTACGGGAGATCATCCCATCCCTCCCCCAGACCATCTGAAAATGGTGGTGGCGTGTGTAAGAACGCGCCGCCTCCCCTGCAGCTCCATGCGATCTGACATGTGCCGAGTCAGATTGCATGGGTAAGACATCCCCCGGTGCCTCCCCCCACACTTTCCGCAGCCTCCGACCCCCTCCGCTCCTCCAGCCCCCCATCTCCAGCTCCTCTAGCCCCACTCCTCCTGCCTCCTCCGCTCCTCCCTCCTCCAGCCCCCCTCCTCCGCTCCCCACAGCGTCCCTCCTCCGTTCCCCACAGCCCCCATCGCCAGCTTCTCCAGCCCTGCTCCTCTAGCCCCCTCCTCCGCTCTTCCAGCTTCCCTCCTCCGCTCCTCCAGCCCCACTCCTCCAGCCCCCCTCCTCCGCTCCCCACAGCCCCCCTCCTCCGTTCCCCTCAGCCCCCTCCTCCGTTCCCTTAGCCCCACTCCTCCGTTCCCCTCAGCCCCACTCTTCCGTTCCCCACAGCCCCCTCCTCTGTTCCCCACAGCCCCCCTCCTCCGTTCCCCCAGACCCTCTGTCTTACCTGTCCCGCGATCCTAGCACCGGTGGTCCTCTCTCCTCTTCTGTGCACACCGCTGTGTGTGCACACTCTCAGAGGAATGCTAGGTCATGAACTTACAGAGCTCATGATCTATCATTCCCCTGGGGTCACACAGGGGTTAACTGATCTTCATGATCTCTAAAGCAGATTACCATGAAGATCAGTTAACCCCCTGTGTGACCTCAGGGAATGATAGGTCATGAACTTACAGAGCTCATGATCTATCATTCCCCTGGGGTCACACAGGGTTAACTGATCTTCATGATCTCTAAAGCAGATCATCATGAAGATCATTAACCCCTGTGTGACCCCTGGATTGTGATGGGTCATGAACTTAGGTCATGAACTCTGTATCATTCCCCTGAGAGAGTGCCTTCTCTTATAGCATATGGCGGATGCCCCCATATGCTATAACACTGAGAATCATCGTGGGACCGGCCACTGGACTACATCAGACATCACCGCCCACTGGACTATGTCGGACATCACCACCCACTGGACTACGTCGGACATTGCAGAATAATAAAGATGGAGTCTAAATACGTGTTTGAGTTTTTTTTTTCCAAATAAAAATATTTTTCTCTGTCTTGTGTATTCTTTACAATTTACTAGAGATTCCTAATGGCCTGGTCTAATATTGGCCAGACATTAGGAATCTCGGGCTTAGTGCCAGCTGCAAAAAAGCTGTCCTTAACCCCTTATCACCTAGTCTGCCACCGCTACACAGCAGCTGGAAGAGCTGGATACAGTGTCAGAAAATGGCGCTTCTATAAATGCGCCATTTTCTGGAGCGGCTGCGGACTACAATTCGCAGCAGGGGGGGCCAGAAAGCTTGGGCCTCCCTACGCTGAGTATTCCAGCCCCCGGCTGCCTAGTTGTACCTGGCTGGCCCAAAGATATGGCGAAGCCTACGCTGTTTTTTTAAAAAAAATTATTTCATGAAATAATTTTTGGTTTCCAGCCGGGTAAAACTAGGCAGAAGGGGTTGGTGGCAGCCAGTAGCTGCCTGCTGTACCTGGCTGGACCAAAAACATGGCAAAGCCCCATGTCGTTTGTTTTTAAAATTTAATAAAGAAATAAAAAATGCAGGAGTGGAGACACCCAGGACACGTGTCTCCGGATCTTGCACATGCCCTAAAAGTGAGAAATTGTGTGAAAAAAAGAAAATGTTCAATATGACGACCTATTGTTATCAAATTCTGTGAAGTAGCTGTAGGTTCCAAATGCTCACTATACCCCTAGATATAAGCCTTGAGGTGTCTAGTTTCCAAAATAGGGTCACTTGTGGGGGAGCTCCAATGTTTAGGCACACAGGGGCTCTCCATACACAACATGGTGTCCGCTAACAATTGGAGCTAATTTTCCATTCAAATCGTTAGCTGACACCATGTTGCGTATGGAGAGCCCTTGTGCCTAAACTTTGGAGCTCCCCCACAAGTGACCCCATTTTGGAAACTAGACCCCCCCAGGGAACTTATCTAGATGCATAGTGAGCACTTTGAACCCCCAGTTGCTTCACAAATTAGTCCGTAAAAATGAAAAAGTACTTTTTTTTTTCACAAACATTTTCTTTTTTCATTTTTATAGATCAATTTGTGAAGCACCTGGGGACTTATAGAGAATAACTTGGCTAGAAGCATATTGTTGTCAATTAAACAAGGTCCTCCATATAGTAAATCGGATCATATGAAAGCAACTTCTATAGGCAATTAATTTTAGAAAACGAGTGACTGACAGGTTTCCTGTGATATAAAATGTAAATTACTTTATTAGAACAATCCAATTAAAACAATGTAACAAGAGGTACAGTGCCTTGTGAAAGTATTTAGCCCCCTTGAATTTTTCAACCTTTTGCCACATTTCAGGCTTCAAACATAAAGATATAAATTCTTATTTTTTGTGAAGAATCAACAATACTTTCACAAGGCACTATGTATATATGAAGATCCATGTCCCCAGGCAATATAAATAAATCACAGTAAAATATATCACATAGCAAACACATACCTCTGTAGACCCCAAGTATTAAGACTATGCAGGTACAATACCAACTAGTTAGCTAATAGTTTACCAGTAAGTAGACGTGTCAGCTGTATAATTAGTAAAGCATAGACTCCATTGGTGAGCTTGCCCACTGTAAAGTGCCTGTGTAGATTCCCAGAGTGGTCCCTGGTATAAGTTGTAGTTTTAAAAATGTATAATATACATACATTACCTGGAAACTCATTTTTCACTTTATACCACAGAATGGTCTGTATCAGAAAGCCTTTGAGTACCTTGGGAACGCTCTCACCTATGACCCCAGCAATTATAAGGTAAAGGGATGTGCGCCTTATATATGATGCAATGTAATTATCTATAACTATGTGCATGTATAATAATACACTCATAGCCAAAAGTGTTGACACCTTTGAAATTGTTCCAGAAAATGAAGCATTTCTCCCAGAAAATCATTGCAATTACACATGTTTTGCTATACACGTTTACTTCCTTTGTGTATTGGAACAGCACAAAAAAAACTGAGAAAACTTTGAAAATTGAACATAAAACCTCAATAATGGTCTGGACAAAATTGGTGTCACACTCAACTTAATATTTGATTGCACGCCCTATAAAATAAATAACTGCAATCAATTGCTTCCTACAACTGTTATCAAGCTTCTTCCACCTCTCAACTGGGATTTTGAACTCTTCTTTGCAAACTGCTCCAGGTCTCTCATATGTGAAGGTGCCTTTGACGCCCCGCCAGGGCCTTGGGGTACTCTGAACCGGGTCGGACAGTTCTTCGGAGATGTCACGGTGGTGTGACCCGGCTCTTTGATCCCGGCCGTGTCATAAAATGGGGGATCTCTGCCGCGGTGCGCTTATCAAAGATGTCCTTTAGCCTGGCCAGGATTTGCTTAACAGTTCTTTTATTGGTGTCCAGCCAGGACTTTACCTCCCTCTGGGCTTCTCAGTTAACTGGCCAATGAGGATGCTGACTTTTTGACTCTGACAGGGGTACACTTCAAACTAACCTACGCAGTTTCTCCTTGAAATCGCTCAGGGTTGCTGTAACCAGGCCACTCCCGGTATGTATGCCATTGATAAAGGCATCATAGGGATTGCGGTTGCCGCTGGGTCTCCACCGGGGTTGGACATGTTCCTCCCCCTAGTGAACCTTGGCCAAGTTCTGAGTCTCGATTGAATCATCAGTCTACTTCTCTGAAGGCAGGATGAATCGCTTTACTTCAGGGTTCCAGGTCGGAGCCTCCTGCCTCCCGCCGGCTGACGTCACAGCGTAGGGTGGGGCTTCTCTTCGCATCTTCTTGGGCTCCGCCCATGATAACACGCCCCTTCTGCTTTCCGTGCCCCATGCGGCGTGATAATGGCGGTTACCCAATAGTTCAATAAAGTTTATGGCACACAGGACCCGAGGGGTACTGGGTTACGAAATTCTGTTCGTGACCCCAAGTTGACACACCATGCCAGGGCTGTAAGGTACTTGGAAATGGGTCGGACAGCTCTTCGGGGATGTCACGGTGGCGTGACCCGGCTCTGTGACCCTAGACGTGTCATTAAATGGGGATAATTTATATGGGATTGAGTTGTGACGCCACCCTTTGTATTCGGCAATTGAATAGCCGAAGCTGTGGTTCAGGGCCACTGGGGCAGTTGGTGACGCAGCAAAGATGGTACACCTCCCCACGGGTGAAGTGGGTCCCCTGGGCAGATAGGACAGTCTGTTCAGGTGGTGGTGACCGTTGGGGTGCACAGAATAAGCAAGGGACAAAGAAAATTGCAGTTTTCTTAACCTTTTACTTCTTGGCAGGTGATAATGCAATCCCGGGTACTAGTTACAGATGATAGGAGTCCGACTAGCCTGGAAGCATTCGGGGGTCCCCCTCACCAGGTGGGGTTGGAGGCCTTCCTACTGGTCTCCCATTTTGGGTCCCTGCTGTCTGTAGCTATGCTGCGGCCCTCTCCTGAATGTTGGTTCTAACCTGTGTGGCAGAGAGCATGAGCCTATCACGGGCACTTCCTTTCCATTGGCAGCCCCAGGCTCTTGGTCTGCTGTGGTGCCTCCAGGTGTTTGGTCTCGCCAAATGATTCTCATTTTTCCTATGTATTCTTTAGCAGTTTTTGTATTTTTCCTCATCCAAATTTGCATTAGCTTTAGTAGAAGCTAGCCATTCATTCTTTAGCCAATAAGCTATACCTCATTTAATGTTTAGTGTGCAGCGGATAACTAGCATATGGTCTGGCCAGGGGGCTTGCAACCCCCTGCCCTTCAGATTTGGCTGACAGGACGTACAGCATCCGCACAACCAAGGACTCTGGTGTCCTTTTTGTCAGCGCTTCAGGATGAGCTCTGATGCCGCTCCAATTCCACAGAGCCCTTGTTTCCACTCCGCTCTCTTCCCTCTCCTGAGACTAACTGCCTAAGGGCCCTTTCACATCAGCGTTTTTTGAAATTTGCGGCAGATGCGATGAAAAAACTGCATCTGCCGCAATACCGATGCACTTGCGGCGCGGTTGCGGTAATCCCCATAGAAAGTATAAGGGGACTTGCGGCAGGTGCGGCAAGTGCAGTTTTGCACTTGCAGCAGGTGCGGCAGCGAAAAAAAACGCGGTCAGCCGCGTTTTTTTTTCGCTGCCGCACCTGCCGCAAGTGCAAAACCGCACTTGCCGCACCTGCTGCAAGTCCCCTAATACTTTCTATGGGGATTACCGCAACCGCGCCGCAAGTGCATCGGTATTGCGGCAGATGCGGTTTTTTCACCACATCTGCCGCAAATTTCAAAAAACGCTGATGTGAAAGGGCCCTAACAGACTTAACTGCCTCCTACTCCCGACCAGAGAGAGCAGCTCCTCTGAAGTCGGGTTAAAGAGCTCCCCCTTCTGACCTGGAGTAGGAATTGTGTTGCATGCTGTGTATTACCTGGCATGGGCCCTCCTCCTGTTTCCAGGCATGACATCACCCCTCTGAGGGAGGCAATGTCACTATGGCAACCAGACTCTGGGGTGCCACACCTTCTCCCAACAGCAATTTAAAGATCTCTCCACAGGTGGGATTTAGATCTGGACTCATTGCTGCCACTTCAGAACTCTAGAATTAAACACAGCAAAAAGAGGCAGCAGTATTTCCCTGCTCAAGTCACAAAAGATGTAGCAAAAATACCCTAGAAAAGATGGACATAATTGCATATTAGGTGTCCGGAAGTGAATGGCCACGATGGGAAGTGGAGCTAAGAGAGGGTGGCGTCATCGCTTGGGCACAGTGGGCGGAGGAGAAGGAACACGATGGACATGACCAAGTGCTCAAAATTGATAGGCGTGAGCTCACTTGCTGAGGGCGTGACTGCCATATGTCATTGGTGTGACTGACCAGACTGCCCCGATGCGGTGGGCGTGTCCTCTGTTTTCATTAAGCAAGGAAATAAGCATAATGGGTCCAAGAAAGAAGAAAAAAGTACAGAGCTGGTGATTATGTCTCGCTGGATCAGGAGAACGTCCGGCACCTGTGTGTGACAGTGAGCACGGACCTACGATGTCTGGCGCACAACACAAAATATACAGGGAGACACCAGAGGGTAAAAGATTGGAGTGGAGGGTCCTGCTCATAGGGAACTGGGGAGAGGTGACCTCTTGCACTCACATGCGGCTGTGCCCTGATTTCCCTACCGTCCGGTTTGAGCTACCTTAAGTGCTTGTTACCTGTATCGTATTTCACACGTCATGGCTCAAGAGATGTGTTGTGTTTTCATAGCCACAGCTACATCTTTACCTTGCTGCACAAGTGATATCCTTGAGGAACAAGGGGTGATGGAATCTAGTAGTTTGCAGCGTTCTTTCTGTAGGTGTTATCCTGACTAATCCACTCTCGAGGGTCCGGAGGCCCAAAGTTTAAAGTGGGGTTACTGTCGCGATGGTCTCTCTTACCTGGGAGACTTGTAACTGGTTTTGGACCCCCGTCTCATGTCTATTTTGAGACTTCATATTAAACGTGCTTTTTTTTTCCTTTGGCAGTCGAAGAGTTAATGTCAGTCTCTGTGCCAGCAAGCTAGCCAGTTCTTGTCCAGGTGTGATTATTCTCTGATTTCTCCTTCCTTTTTATATATCCCATGGTCCCAGCTTGCTCTGCTGGTGATTGAACTCATTCTGGCCAAAGCTTCCTGAGGTGAAGGAAGTTTTCTTAGGAAACTCCTGTTGCTAAGCCGTCTGCTGTCTGGGAGAAGTGGAAGCAGGCGTGAAGTTGCTGCCTTTTTGTTCCTGGTCTGTCTGTCTTCCCCTTCCCTCTTGTCTCCTATATTGCAGTGGTTGTGGACTAGTGCTCCGCCGGTCATTCCCTATTGAGGGCTAACATCAGTGCCAGCAAGGGCTTAAGGTATCCTGCTCGGCGACGAGTTGAAAGAACTCGTATAGGGACGGTAGGGAGATCAGGACACAACCACAGGTGAGTATAGGAGGTCACCTCTCCCCCGTTCCCTATAAGCAGGGACCTCCACTGTAATTATCCCTCTGCTGTGTCCCTGCCTGTTGTTTTGTGTTGTGCGCCGGACATCGTAGGTCAGTGCTCACTGTCAGCCACGGTCTCCGGATGCTTCCTTTGTCCAGCGTGACAGTCACACCCTGTACATGTGATCTGATATTTATCAATTCTGGGTGCTCGGGCACACCACACTAATTGTGTTCTTCTCCACTCAGTGTTTTGTGGCCAAAATATTAACCAATACCTCATATTTTGCATGACACTCTGTACCTACATGTGGAATAGCGCACTATACAAGCTTTTTTTCTGCAATTTAAAAACTGGGCAATCACCTCCCCCATGAATTGGTAGTGTGTGGGTGATAGATGCAAAATACTGATGAAACAATGTTGCCTCCATTTTAGTAGGGTTTTTTTGTTTTTTTTCCCGCTGCATCCTGTCAGTGCATTGGATATTGTGACCTGGCCAGGCAAATACTGCTGCCTTTTTTTGCAGTGTTTAATTCTTGCATTTTGGGGGGATATTTTAATTCCTCATTTTGTGTATTTGCTTTTATTCCACTTCAGAACTCTCTAGTGCTTTGTTTCCATCCATTTCTAGGCGCTTCTTGAAGTATGATTGGGATCATTGTCCTGCTGGAAGGAGAATGACCTAGAACGCAAACCCAGCTTTCTGACACTAAGCAGTACATTGTAACCCCAACTTCTTTGGTAATCTTCAGATTTCATGATTTCTTGCACACAGTCAAGGCACACAGTGCCAGAGGCATTAAAGCATCTTTAAACCTCCTCCATATTTGACTGTAGTAACTGTGTTCGTTACTTTGTAGGCCTCGTTTTTCAGTAAACAGTAGAATGATGTGCTTTACCAAAAAACTCTAACTTAATCTTATCTGTCCATAAGACTCTTTCACGGAAGGATTTCGGCTTACTAATGAACATTTTGTCAAACTGCAGTCTAGGTTTTATATGTCTGTGTCAGCAGTGGGGTCCTCCTGGGTCTATAGCGTTTCATTTCATTTAAATGTTGATGGACAGCTCACACTGACATTGAAGCACCCTAAGCCTGAAGGATAGCTGGAATTTCTTTGAAAATTGATTGGGCTGCTTATCCACCATCCAGCTATCCTGTGTTGCAACCTTTCATCAATTTTTCTCTGCTGTTCATGCCCAGGGACATTAGCTACAGTGCCATGGATTGTATACTTCTTGATTATGTTGTCCACCATGGACAAAGGAACGTCAAGATCTCTTGAGATGGACTTGTAACCTTAAGATTGTTGCCATTTTCAACAATTTTGGTTTTCAAGTGCTCAGACTGTTCTCTTCTCCTCTTTCTGTTCTCCATGCTTAGTGTGGCACACACAGATACACAATACAAAGATTGAGTCAACTTCTCTTTTATCTTGTTTCAGGTGTGATTTTCATATTGCACTCACCTTTTACTTGCCGCAGGTTAGTTCGAAAGAGCATCACATACTTATAACAAAGTTCTGTACCCACAATTTTGGAAAGTTGGCAACAAGTTTGTCCAGGCTGTTTTTGGGGTATTTTGTGAAATTATGTCCAGTTTGCCTTTTTTTCTCAGTTTTTTTTTTTTGAGCTGTTCCAATACACACAAAGGATATAAACATGTGCATGACAAAATATATGTACTTGCAATCATTTTCTGGGAGAAATACTTAATTTTCTGGAACAATTTCAAGGATGCCAACACTTTCAGTCATGACTTTATATAAATGTATAGTATGTATAGTGATGCCTATTTATAGTGATACTAGATGGGTGCCCGATGCACAATGCATCGGGATTCTAGCAGAGCGAGTCTCTGACTCGCAATGGCCGCTTCGCGGCCAATGCTTCGTTCGTATCCACATGACCACGCTGTACTGCAGCGAGAGCGGATCTTCAAAAGGGGCAAAAACATTCGTGATTATATAATTGATAGGTATGTGTAGAATGCATTTATAATGGTATGTGTTCATAGTATGTGTATTTATAGTAATATATTTATCTATTATTGTTTGTACAGTATGTATGTATGTACTGCACGCATAAATGAGGACACCCCCCTTTGAAAATTAAGATTTTAATCAATATTTTACTGAGCAAAACAGTTTCTGAAAATGTTACTAGACTGAGTTTCACAGAACATTTGTTTATAGCAAAACATAAAAGTAAGGTCAGTAATGCAACTTTCATCACTAAATCATCAGTTTTGATCAAATTAGTGTATGCAAAAATGAGTACCCCCACATCAAAAACAACTACATCTAGCATTTTGTATGACCTCCATAATATTTAAGAGCAGCATCAAGTCTTCTTGGCATGGTACAAACAAGTTGGCGAAATATTGTTATATTTATCTTTTTCCAGTCTTGGTATAATGACGTTCGTTCGATCCTGCATGCAGGATGGAGAGTAATTCTCAACTTGTCTCTTTAGCTCCATTCACACTGTGTGTTTTTTGTCTGCTTTTGCTCATCAGTTTTTGTAGCCAAAACCAGGAGTTGGGAACAATCAGTGGAAACATATAATACAGGGTGGGCCATTTATATGGATGCACCTAAATAAAATGGGAATAGTTGGTGATATCAACTTCCTGTTTGTGACACATTTGTTATATAGAGACGGAAAACCTTTCCAGATGGATGGTGACCATGGTGGCCATTTTGAAGTCGGCCATTTTGGATTCTACTTTATTTTTTTTCAATGGGAAGAGGGTCATGTGACACATCAAACGTATTGAGAATTTCATAAGAAAAACAATGGTGTGCTTGGTTTAAACATAACTTTATTCCTCATGAGGTATTTACAAGTTTCTCTTTGTTTACAGCCATTGACATGTCGCAGAGGTTAACACAGTGAGGGGTGGATAGAAATTGTGTTGATGTCTGGTGAACTGCAGTACACGGGTCATTGCAGCAGATTTCAATGCAAGACACCCTACAAGACCACCTATCTCCCATGCTACAGATAGCAAACTGCATGCCAAATTTCATGAAACAGGTTCAGAGTTGGATTTGCCAAAATGTGGATGCAAGAAAATTGTCACTAATGTAGAAACATCCGTAGCTGTCCTACCTTCAGTCAGCAAGAGGCACAGTGTAGCATTGCCGCATGTCACTGGAGAGTGGCATCAGTCAAAATGACCGACTTCAAAATGGCCACCATGGTCACCACCTATCTGGAAAAGTTTTCACCCTCCCATATACTAATGTGCCACAAACAGGAAGTTGATATCACCAACTGTTCCCATTTTATTTAGGTGCATCCATATAAATGGCCCACCCTGTAGAAACACATCACCACTTATGGAATTATCACCCACTCCTGGTTTTGGCTACAAAAACTGACGAGCAAAAACAGACCAAAAACGCATGAAGTGAATGAAGCTTTAGAATTCCCCATAGGTGTTCAGATCAGTAGACATACCTGACCAATGAATCACTTTTTACCCTGTTCTTCATAAATGCATAAATGTGTGTTTTTGATCATTATCATATTCAAAAAGCGCACGTCTATCAAGGGTACGGAGTGATGGCAGCATCATCTTTTTCAATATAGAGGAGAACATCTGTAAATTCATAATAACAATGAAATGTAGCTGCACGACACCAGCAACACTCATTCAGCCCCACTTAAGGTTACTTCCACCACATTTCATCTGAAAAAGATAAATATTGCAATATGTCACCAACTTGTTCATTCCACGTCTAGACGGCTTGCTGATGTCTTTAAAAATCATGGAGTCATACAAAATGCTAGATTATAGCTTTTGATGTTAGTGTATTCATTTTTGCATCAACTAATTTGAGTAAACCTGATGATTTTTAATAAAAGTTAGATTATTAATTTTACGTTCAAGTTATAGGTTAAAAAATGTTTTGTGACACTCAAAAATTTTACTCAAAGAGGGTGTACTCATTTATGCTGAGCACTGGATGGTAATGCATGTATATTTATCTATTGTGGTTTGTATGCATAGTAATGTACGTAGTTATCTATAGTGGACCCTTGAACATTGCATGCTATTGTCATTGTGAATTTGAGTTAGTAGTGTGAACTATAGCTTATATAACTGACTCTGCAAATATAAATCCATTCTAGGGAATATTAGCAGCGGGCTGTATGATGCAGTCTCATGGGGATTACGATGTTGCCCTCAGTAAGTATCGAGTTGCTGCATCGAGTGTCCCGGAGAGCTCCCCTCTATGGAACAACATTGGAATGTGTTTTTATGGGAAGAAGAAATATGTAGCGGTAATAATGGAACTATTTTTTTTTATTTGTGATATACCATATATTATACACTTCAAATCATTAAAAGCTTTCTTGACTGACCCTAAAATCTGCATTCTATCATATATATTATGGGTAAACCTGAAATTATTTAACCCCTTCATGACCAAGGATGCATCTATCAATCCTTGATTGTGTCCCTGACTTTGATGCGAGCTCATGCGCTGAGCTCACATCATTCCCAGCACATTTCTGCATCTGATCAGCGGACATGTGTAACTCACAAGTGTGGGTGGATTAGAAATCCACCTGTGCCTGTTAACTAGTTAGATTACGTGCCATTTACGACTCTGAACTCTGGTCTGGTCTTTCTTTTAGAAGTGCTGAAGAGGTATGAAGTGTGATAATGGACTCACTGGAATACAGAGCAGTCATCAAGTTCCTTTACTTGAAAGGCTGCACAAGGGAGACATTTGATGAGATGAAGGAAGTTTGTGGTGACCATTCCCATCATGTGAAGAACTGGCATCGTCATTTCAAATGTGGTCAAACTTCGGTGGAAACAGCTCCAATTCCAGGGCGACTCCATTCTGCTATCGATGAACAATCTTTCAAGTAAATGAAGTTGATGACTGCTCTGTATTCCACTGGCTCCATTATCACACTTCACACCTCTTCAGTACCCGTAAAAGAAAACAGTTATCAGTTCAGAGTTGCAAATAGAGACTTATATCATTACACATGTGCAGTTTCAGCATCCTGTGATAAATAGAAGTGGGTCCAGGGAAATCTTTGATAAACCCCCCTGCACCACATGAAATGCCAGTTGCAGTATATTGTTCCAAGTATCTTTACAATGTCAGCCCTATGTATTTGAATATACTATATATCAGCGATTCAGTCTTGTATGAGGCAGTTGAATAAATATTTACGGAGTAAATAATATTTATGGAGTTATGTAAAGCTGGACACACAGGCATCACGTACATTGGCACACTTTTTTTTTTTATAAATCTCATTGATCTAGTTGGTATATAGCCCATAGTCAGAGAAGTCAAGTGACATCTAGCCCTCTTTTGACAGAGTGGAGTTTTAGTTCAATTGATCTTTTCTCCATCCATTGATGCTTTCTGGTATATAGATTATGGTGGAAAATCTTGTGCTAAGGCTTTTATTCTTTGTGGCTGAATTATAAATCATGAAGGTGCAGTATTTATCCTTGTGCCTAATCAAATACTACCGTATATACTCGTGTATAAGCCGAGTTTTTCAGCCCAAAATTTGGGCTGAAAAGTCTCCCCCTCGGCTTATACACGAGTCAATACGGGGGGGGCTGTGTCCGGGGCTGTGTCCGGGGGCTGTGGAGGCTTCAGGAGGCGGGGGGGGGAGGCTGCTGTATGAGCGGCCCCGTCACGTGGGGCCGCTCATTAAATATGCACTGCTTTCCCCTGTCTATCACCGGCAGGGGAAAGCAGTGCATAACTAATTAAATCCCCCCCCAAGTGCTGGCACCTGCCCCCCCTTGTAAGGGCCCCCCCCCCGATGGTTATATTACCATTCCGGACTTCTGATCCGCGCCGCTCCTCGCTCCTCCTCGCTGCTCCGTCCGTCTTCTACATCTCGGATCTCCGGCCGTCGCAGGCATGTGACGTCATCGCGCGGCCGGGATCCCGGATGTAGAAGACGGACGGAGCAGCGCGGAGGAGCGAGGAGCGGCGCGGATCAGAAGTCCGGAATGGTAAGAGAAGCGGGGGGGGGGGCCCTTGCAAGGGGGGGGCGAGGGCCGCTGTGTACCCCCAGGGGCTGCTGGGGACCCCCAGGGGGCTGCTGGGTACCCCCTGGGGGCTGCTGGGGCACCTGCTGGGGACCCCCTGGGGGCTGTTGGTACCCCCTGGGGGCTATTGGTACCCCCTGGGGGCTGCTGGGGTACCTGCTGGGGACCCCCAGGGGGCTGTTGGTACCCCCAGGGGGCTGTTGGTACCCCCTGGGGGCTGTTGGTACCCCCTGGGGGCTGTTGGTACCCCCAGGGGGCTGTTGGTACCCCCTGGGGGCTGCTGGTACCCCCTGGGGGCTGCTGGGGCACCTGCTGGGGACCCCCTGGGGGCTGTTGGTACCCCCTGGGGGCTATTGGTACCCCCAGGGGGCTGTTGGTACCCCCTGGGGGCTGTTGGTACCCCCAGGGGGCTGTTGGTACCCCCTGGGGGCTGCTGGGGTACCTGCTGGGGACCCCCAGGGGGCTGTTGGTACCCCCAGGGGGCTGTTGGTACCCCCTGGGGGCTGTTGGTACCCCCTGGGGGCTGTTGGTACCCCCTGGGGGCTGTTGGTACCCCCAGGGGGCTGTTGGTACCCCCAGGGGGCTGTTGGTACCCCCAGGGGGCTGCTGGGTACCCCCAGGGGGCTGCTATATGTACCCCTGGGGGCCTGCTGTATACCACTGGGGCTGCTGTATACTACCACTGGGGCTGCTGGGGCTCCTGTATACTACCACTGGGGCTGCTGGGGCTCCTGTATACTACCACTGGGGCTGCTGTGGCTCCTGTATACTACCACTGGGGCTGCTGGGGCTCCTGTATACTACCACTGGGGCTGCTGGGCCTCCTGTATACTACCACTGGGGCTGCTGGGGCTCCTGTATACTACCACTGGGGCTGCTGGGGAATCTGTATACTACCACTGGGGCTCCTGTATACTACCACTGGGGCTGCTGGGGCTCCTGTATACTACCACTGGGGCTGCTGGGGCTCCTGTATACTACCACTGGGGCTGCTGGGGAATCTGTATACTACCACTGGGGCTGCTGGGGAATCTGTATACTACCACTGGGGCTGCTGTATACTACCACTGGGGAGGCCTGTATACCACACTGCTGGGGTCTGTATACCTGTGCTGGGGTCCACCCTCGGCTTATACACGAGTCAATAGGTTTTTCCAGATTTTTGGGGCAAAAGTAGGGGGGTCGGCTTATACACGGGTCGGCTTATACACGAGTATATACGGTAAGTCCTGGATAGAACGTGGGCATTTGGAATCGCCAGCAAAATAACATAATCTTACCTATGTGATTTGATAGATAGTGTTGTCATATTTATTTATTATGCGTTGCTTATATATAGCGCCATGATATACTGCAACACTTTACATGGTTTATTTTCACTGTCCACATTGGAGATCACAATCGGAGTTCCCTATTATGTCTTCGGACTGTGTTAAGAAACCCAGAGGAAACCCACACAAACACGGAGAGAACATACAAACTGCTTGCACGTTATTCTTGGTGGGATGTGAATTCAGGATCCCAGAGCTGCAAGGCTGCAGTACTAACCTCTGTGCCACCCACATAAAGTGAATCACTCCAATCTGATGTATGTAATGGATATAGTGTATTATAACAGTTAGTAATCGATCACCCCAGTACACAACTACAGAATGAAAAGCTTAATGATGATGTCCTTGTTCCAGGTGAGGGAGGTGTTGGTAGCTGCAGGGAAGTGACAGCCAGGCCATCCTCCTCCTCATGATGTCACATTTAAGCATCCCTTCAAACAAAGCGTTGTAGGAAGTTAAAAAATCCCATAAGGGTTTAGCAGGATATAGAGAACATTAGGGAGTTTAAAAAAATGAGAAAAGTGGTTAGGACTTTCTAACATAGATATGTATCAAAAGGGAAGAATCTGGGCACTAGAGGGCTGGATTTAATTTTAGGCTGGTCTCAGCTCCCTGCAGTTAGGTATTGCACAAGTCTGAGCATAGATATGTGTATACGGCATGTTATGCATCAAACCCTTTTAAGCACAAATCAATTATTGATGCATTATTAATATAGGTTGAAGATTGTTTTACATTGTAAAAAACATATGCACAAATGTTTTACATGCAGTAAGATTGGCCGCTAAATTACCATCTTTAAAAAAGGGGGAGACAGAAGCGCACAATAGGGTCTTATCCAATGGTAAAATCGTTTCACAGATATGGATACACTCACCTGGTTCAGTTGTGTGTAACACAACAACCATAAGCACAAATGGGTAGGATCCGATGAACTGCAGCAATCAGCCGGTCACTAGAATTGCATATATAGAATGGAGAGAAGTCCGTATCAAATTACCATCTTTTGCGGATTATAAAATGCACTTTCTTTTTCCCCAAAATTGTGGGGGTGGGGGGGATAGGGGTGTGTCTAATAATCCATATATATTTGGGGGGGTGCGGTGGAGGTTGATTGGGGTCACAATAGGCAAAGTAACCACCTCAGGAAGCCAGCAGCAGCATGAGTGGGGTGATACAGCGGACCCAAGGCTTGGAGGAGGGTTGTCCTGGCACGAGTTGGGTGCCATTGATCTCCCGACGATGGACTTCAGGAAAATGGCTTCAGAGGAAGCACACGTGCTGATTGAGATTTTGTAGAGCCAAGGTCTCAGTCTGCTTGTGCGCTGCCTCCACATCCATTTTCCTAAAATCCATCGTGTCGGAAGCAGTGACCCTGCCTTCTGTGACCCCGCTCCACTGCTGCTGCGCCTCCCAGTAAGCTACACTCCACTTTAAGAGGGGCCCCCATTTTAAGATTAAAACATTTTTTGTTACTATTTTTCTCCTCTAAATTTGGGGTGCGTCTTGTAATCTGCAAAATACGGTATGTAGTGTCTGTAGATGCCTCTGGAAGTCCTTCTCTCCTGTATTAAAATATGACCATGCTGACTGTGTGGCATATAGTGAAGACATGTCATCTCCTGTGTTCTTGTATAATGGGATATCGCACATCATACGCGACTTATTCCCATTGCTTTCTGTCTTTTCCCTGACCCTCAAATGTCTAAGGAGGGATAAATATGAAATAAATAATAATTTATGTATACAGCGCCAATATATTCTGCAGCACTTTACAATTAAGTGGAGGCATATACAGACAAAAAGACAAAGTAACATATACCGTAATTCAACAATCATGTTTCACATACTGGACAACAGTGCTGGATGAATAGGGAAACAGTAGAGCATTGTCAGTAGCAGATCTGTGTTGTCTCTAAAGACCATGAGTAAATGACACATTTATCATTCACCATGTGATTGAGAGCTCCACTGGTGGGGAGTGAGATCATGTAATGTAAGCTGTAGATCTTTGCATTGATTATGTTGCTCACACGAGACTTGACACCAAAATAAAGGTGTTATACACACCTGGGCAAAAAGAAAAGATCAAATAAAAAAAAAAAAAAATTCTGAGCCGTGGTGGCATCATCTGGTGAACATTCAGACGTATTTACGCACTTTTCTGTATTTTTTTATACTTTATCTCCCTTTGCCGGTCATATGGTAGCAGTTATTTACGTGCATTTCGTCTTTTTGATACTGCTTTGAATAAGGCTGGTTTCATACTACGAATTTTCAATTTCCGATGCTGTCCGAGAAAAATCGGACAGCATCGGACCCATTTTGGCCTCCATGCAGCCCTATGGGCATCGGACCGAATCGGATGTGCACTAAATGCCATCCGATTTGGTCCGATCCGATTCTGTCCGATTTTTTTATCGGTGCAAAAATCGGAGCTTGCTTTGATTTTTGCACCGAAAATAAAATCTGACAAAATCGGATTGGACCAAATCAGATGGCATTTAGTGCACATCCGACCCGACCCAATGTTTTTAACATGGGGCCCTATGGAGCAGGGTCCGAGGAAACATCTATGTTTCCTCGGACCCGATTTTATTGTACTGAGCATGCTCAATACAGTCAAACTGCTCCAGCAGGGGTTAAAAAAAAATATATGTATGCTCACCTGTCCCGAGGCCCCGTCGTCTCCCGCACGGTCCCGCAAGGCTCCCGGTGTCTCCAGAGTTCTTCTTCTTTTGAACAGGACCTGCCGTGACGTCACAGTCACGTGACCTCGGTTACACCATGTTAACAGGTGGTCACGGATTGTGACATCACGGCAGGTCCTTTTCAGAAGAAGAAGACCTCTGGAGACACCGGGAGCCTGCGAAGCTCCAGGAGGGAGCGATTTTTTGCTGGAATCGGATGCCTATTTGGCATCCGATTCCAGGCATCAGAAGGGAGCCGATGCTGTCCGATTTTATCGGACAGCATCAGCTCCCTTAAAAATCGTAGTGTGAAGGTAGCCTTAGATATGTGCTTCTAGTGGTCATCATATGGATTGTGTTTAGGGGCTGTATAAGAACTGTTTTCCTATTATTTATAAATATGATAGAAGTAGAAGTGCTCTAGAAAGAAATGATATGTAGTGTGTTTTCTGTATGAATCCCTGTATGTAGGCCCCATTTGTATTATCCCTACACATGGTATGGGTGTCCTTTTTGTTACAGGCCATCAGTTGTCTGAAGCGTGCCCTTTACCTTTCTCCATTTGACTGGAGGGTTTTATACAATCTTGGGCTTGTTCATCTTAGCATGCAGCAGTACGCCTCTGCCTTCCATTTCCTGAGTGCAGCCATCTCTCTACACCATGGAGATGCAACGCTTTATATGCTTTTGGCAGGTGGTATATCCAGAATATAACTCACAGCTGTTCCTGCTCTCTAGACTTATTCTTACTGCGTGTTTTGTCTTTTTTTTTAAGTGTCACTTACTTATCTGGAAGATACAGAGAATGCGAAAAGCTCATATCAACAGGCGGCCAGCCTCGACCAGTGAGTGAGCAGAACATTCCTTTTCCATTATTTATTACTTATTCCTTTAGTTATCTGAATTTCTATATTTTATTCATATTTTCGCTTCCTCTCTTTCTCAGGACAGATCCTCTTGTGAATTTGAACTTTGCTATTCTGCTGTATAACCAGGGTGATAAGAAGGGAGCCCTCGCCCAGTACCAGGAGCTGGAGCGGAAAGTCGCTGTTCTCAGAGAGACTTCAACTGAATTTGACCCCGAGGTGCAAATAAGAAGCAAACAGTAACAAACCACTAACATACATTTTAGTTCAAGAACTAAATCTCATCCAGGATTTTCAAAACACATTTTGAACAATGATTTTCAACAGATACTCGGCACATTAATACGTAATACAGTCGTTTCTAATAGGGACAATGAACAGAAATGTAAAGCATATTTTGAGTTAGCTAAAGTCTAATCTTTATATGAATACAGAAAGGCATCTTACTGGACCAGATTATGATATGTTGTTTTGGTGCGAACTAGGCACGCTCCCGAAATGATTCAAAACCTTTATAAAACTTAACCTATATGGACTTCTTTGTTTAGATGGTTGATATGGCACAGAAATTGGGGGCTGCATTGCAAGTTGGAGAGAGTCTGGTGTGGACGAAGCAGACAAAAGACCAGAAGGCTAAACAGCGTGCTGCAGTTAAAGGTCCAAGTGCCGAGCAGACCCCACTAGGCTCTAATCAGCTCTAGGAAGGGCAATGTCGTCTGCAGCGGGATACAGTAAGGCCCCACTGGCCTTCAGGTGAGAAAGTAAATGCAACAGCCTATTTTTTTTTTTTTAATGATCTTGAGAATTTATAACATCCATAATTTGTTTTATATAAGGCTCCACTGCTCAGGTCTCAAAACCTCCATCTCTGCCTCTGGAACCAGAAGATCCTTCAAATTCTGGGACCAGCACAGAATACAAAAGATGACATTGTTAACACTCATGACAGTAATGAAGAACAGTAATGGATACTCAAGAAACATCAGTGCAGAAAAGGATAACTATGTATGGTGAATGGTAGGATAGTATGCCTTCTGTTACTCCTGAAAAAGAATGTTCACTCTGAGTCCCCTGTCCATAAGTTTTATGTCATAATGGGGCAACACGTTGTCAGCCAAATCCATGGACAACCCTTGTAACCAACTAGATATAACTTGCTCAGAAATGGCTTGTTTTAAGCAGGCATCCCTTTTAAGAGGATGTGTATGTTGAAAATATCTATTATCAATCCAACATCAGCAAAAAGGGAAGAAAGTATATCTCTCCTGAGAAATAAAAGGTTACATCATAATGAAATCCAACAGCAGTCAGGCTACCCCTACACACATTAGATGCTCAGCCATTCCCACTAAAAGCGGTGTTTTGTCAATACTTTCATCAGGTCAATATTTTCTTTTATTTTACTAAATATTTCTCTTACTTGACTCCTTCCAATCCTGTTCTGACATTGCACACGTTCACACAATTCCTGGCCCCACTCAACCAATCACTGGTGGAGGCTGGTCCTGCTGCAGTCAGTGATTGGCTGCGTGGACAATTTTTAAAATTTCCTGGCTATCCAGACGGATCCAGGAGATGGAGACCTGGACAACGTTGGAGCAGGAGCTGAGGGTGAGCGAGGTGAGAATTGTTCCTTTTTGGTATTTTTAGCACATTCTGAGACATTTTTACCTACCAGACATCCCAGTTTCATATGATATGTACGGCCATATTTTCATGAAGGATTAAGCCAAGGGAAACGAGGAAACCACAGCACTGACTTGCTGATGGACGTTTGTAATGGAGCCTGCAGGGGTAGACCTTTTAAGTGGTTGGAGGATGACATTATGCATAGAAAGGCTGAATAGAGTCAAATTTCAACAGTACTTACCTCTGCTATTAAAGGGGCTGACCCCTTATAACAACTTATCAATTATTAACAGGAAAGTTGATACTACAAATTTCTGACCACTGTACCCCTATAGATCCCAAGACTGGGGCTCTGGAGTCCCCTCTTTGATTAGAGAGATGGTCACACATGCTCGTCACATTGTCAATGGGCTTGATGGAGAAAGCCGAGCTCTATACTTTGTCAGTCTCTTAGGCAATGAGTGGAGCTGTGGGGTGGATACTCAATCTTTGATTCATTCAAACTGAGGACTCCAGAGCCCCATTCTTGGGAACTTTAGGGGTCTCAGAGTCAATCCCACCTTCTTGCCCAGTGATCAGCAAATTTTTTGCTGAACCTATTAATAGGCGATAGGTTATTATGAAGGGGCAATCCCTTTGAAGGTATTTCCTTTGAGACAATCATTTGTAGGTTAAAGGAGCATGCGTAATTCTTATACATTGTAGGGTATCACAAAGTCCATGAAAATTTGATCTGAATTCGATCAAAAAATATGTAATTGATGTCCAGCCTACAATGTATACATGTAAAGTCTTCAGTCTTTATACACTTTAGTTTGTTCCTTTATGTTATGACATAAGTATATTTGTATTCATGTACTTTGACAGAGGCTCTTCAGCCCATGTAAGCTGATCTGTAGATGGTGTATATAGATTCTTATTTTCTATAAAATAGTGAAAAAAACACTTAAATAAATATACAACTGTTGACATTATTTTTCTCTGAACCTTGACACAGCATTTCTTATGCCCTTTGAGACCATGTTTCATGTTAGGAGTAGATCCACCATTGGTAGTATCCCTTATATGGAATATTAGCAATTATTAAGGGCACTTGCAGGTAAAATAATAGATAAAATATTAATGAGTATTGTTTTGTAACTATGGTAAATCTAAAAGTGGATCCATATATCCAGTATTTATCTGTGCCAGTGCTGAATCGTTCAGTCTATGCACAGATACAGGACATTCTGCTGCCTCTATCTGCACATGTACTGTAAGCGGTCAGCGGCAGAAGAGGACACAGATAAAATAGGGATCACATGAGTAATTTACTTGACCGTCGCCATCTCTAGCGCTATGGATGAAGTGTCCACTGTTTACAGGCTGGATCCACAAATAGAAGGCCTAAAACGCGATTCTGTAGCAAGAAAAGGGGTTGGGTGTTCTGTGGCAGTACATTCAATTTTATAGAGGGTTAGATTTTGCAGAAAATGGCCATCCCTTTAAATTTCAAACATGATGTTTTTTTCCAATTTGCTTTATTATTTTCATTGAATAGTATTTGAAATGGTTAGCAAATGTGAAATTTCTACATATAAAATAGATATAGAAAATTACATATACACGTTTAATTTTGTTGTTACTTCATATATTCAAAAGAATATAAAAAATAATGATTTAGGTTCATAGACCACATTTTGTAGCTTTATAAATGGTGTATTTAAACACAGATCATCAGATAGGAATTTTCTTGTCTGATGCTCTAATGCGGATACTATTACATCCATTATACAACATTAAAAGCACCTACTAGTTCTGTAAGACCACAGGAAATATTGTATGTCCAGTCAGAGGTTATTAAATAAAATCAATTAAAAAAGAGGGCCTGTGGAGGGTACAGCAGCAGTCAGGTGGCCATATTGAGGTCAAATGCCGTAGTTAAAGCTCCGCCACAGTTGCTCGATCATAGGTAGACTGTGATCCCATTTTATTGATTATGAGTCTGAAGACAGGGCCTACATAATTGAGCTAGTGTGGTTTATTCTAAGGCCGGCTTCACACTGCATGTGTGATCCGATCCGTGGCTGTCCGCTTGAGGCAGACAGCCGCGAACCGGATCAGCACACAGGACTGGAGGGCTAATATGCCCTCCGATCCTGTGTGCAGCATGCGCAGCTGCAGCCGCTGACAGGTCAGGACCGTGCGCCCGTGGTCTGACTTATCAGCCGTGGGAACTCGTGCGCTGCACACAGGACTTGAGGGCATATTAGCCCTCCAGTCTTGTGTGCTGATCCGGTTCGCGGCTGTCTGCCTCAAGCGGACAGCCACGGATTGGATCACACACGCAGTGTGAAGCCGGCCTTAGATGTCCTCCCAGGCGCTTCTGTGGCAGCTATTTGGCACAATTCACAAGCTTCTGGAGACCGATGTGAGAGTCACTGATAACAGGTGAAAATGCCGAAGGATAGGTTCAAGACATGGGGCATGGACCTTAGATTACAAGCACCACTCCACTGCTGAAGAAAGTCAAAATGCCTGAGTGGTGGTTTACATTCCTAAATAAAGTAAACATTCTTCTTTAATAAATATTGTTTATTTTTCTATATTAAAACTGGGGTCCCATTCAGGGCTGTGGAGTCAGTAAACCAAACACTATTTTGTGTACTGTATTTCACACTACATTGACTTAAAGATTATATAGTGTATTTTTTTTATATATTTATTCTTTTTTTTTTTATATTTTCTTTAAGGAACTCTTCTTTTTTTATTAAGTGCATTGATTTTTTGCATTTAAGCTCATATGGCAACTTTACACGCCGCTACAGAAGGTTGGAAACAACCGGGTGTCTCACGTGCACGAACACATGCCAACGGTACCCGATACCGCCTTTACACGCCGCTACAAAGTGTTCTACAGAAGGTTTAATCTATCTCTGGAGGCACCGCCGGGTGCCACAAGTTACCTTCTGTAGACCACCGTCCCTCATTTACACGCCACTACAGAAGGTAATAATGGAGGACCTGGGGCAGCAGGGACAACACATAGGCGTGCCAGAGTTGTGGATTACAAGACGCTCGTATGATGATTGGACAATGCAATAGCATCATGATTGGCCAGCCAGCGCAGGAAGGCTGGCTAATACATGATGCTATTGCAATTGTGTAGTGTGACTGGTCAGCTCCTTAAATATGCCGCCCTATGCAGCGACAACCAATCGTAACGCAGGAGCTTCCACCAATGATGGCTGAAGGGGGGCGGTTTCCCGGAGGCTGTGTCACTCCCCAGGGAGTTAACTAGGTGACGAAAAAACCTTCCTGTACCTCATTTAGACGCCGCTACCATCGGGTTGAAACCAACCTGTTATTGAGCACTGCTCTGAAACAGGTGCCGACAGTGACGAGTGGCAACAGCCTGATTTACACGCCGCTACCTTGGGTTGTTTTGACGGTGCAAGATACATTTGTATCTGACACCCGGTTGTTTCCAACCTTCTGTAGCGGCGTGTAAAGGTACCATTAAGGGTACCTTCACACGCGGCAATATTGCTAGGCAATTTCACTGGCAATTTACTGGTTGCAGTGAAGTCATGGACACATTGTTCTATTTTGTTGCTGTGTACAAATGTATTAAAGTAATTTAATGTGTCCACGATTTCACTTCAACCAGCAAATTGCAAGTGAAATTGCTTAGCAATATTGCCGCGTGTGACGGTTACCTTTAGTAATTTAATCACTTAGCTGTCTTGCTTAGATTGTGCTGACTTTGCTGGATGCTGCTGTGGGTTTATGCTTGCATTTCTTCAGGAAAGGTACAGATGTGAAGGTCTTGTGTCAGTTGCTGGTTGATGTGAGGGTTGGGTATGACTCACCTGAAATCCCCTCCCCCAAGCCTTTAAATAGCCTCTCCTTCCACCAGGTGGTGCAGCTGATAGAGTTTCACTCTATGCCTGGAAGTTGTGCTGTGCAGACCTGTGTGTTTGTGTTGTTGAAGACCTTTCCTTTGGAGTTGCTGTGTCCCGGTTCTGTGGAGGGAGGTGAGGGGGGAATAGCACAGGGCTGGTGGAGGAGTTTAGGTAGAGACTGCTCCCCCCCCCCCTCCTCCAGGCTCCAGTCCCCCTTTTACCCCCTTGCTCCCCCCCTCTCCTCCAGGCTCCAGTCCCCCTCCTGCCCCCCTCTTCTCCTCCAGGCTCCAGTCCCCCCTCTTCTCCTCCAGGCTCCAGTCCCCCTCCTGCCCCCCCTCTCTCCTCCAGGCTCCAGTCCCCATCCTGCACTCCCCCTCTCCTCTAGGCTCCAGTCCCCCTCTTGCCCCCCCCTCTCCTCCAGGCCCCAGTCCCCCTCTTGCCCCCTGCTCCCCCCCCCTCCTTCAGGCTCCAGTCCCCCTCTTGTTGCCCCCTGGCTCCAGTCCCCCTCCTGCTCCCCCTCTCTCCTCCAGGCTCCAGTACCCTATCTGCACTCCCCCCCTCTAGGCTCCAGTTCCCCTCTTGCCCCCCTGCTCCCCCCCCTCTTTCAGGCTCCAGTCCCCCTCTAGCTCCCCTGCTCCCCCTCTCTCCTCCAGGCTCCAGTCCACGCTCCCGCTCACCACTGCATTCTTCTTTAAATTGTTGTCGTAAAGTGAATTCCCATGGGGGCAGAGTTAACAGAGGGCGTCAAAATGGGCATGGCTGAAGACACTCATTGTGACGCCCCCTCTGTTAAATCCGCCCCCTGCGGTCATTCACTTTACATCTATTCCAGGAGGAATAATGCTGGGGTGAGCGAGAGTGTGGTGGGGGAGCAGGAGCTGCAGAGGGGGGGTTGAGCGGCGTGTGCAGCAGGTTTCTGCCTGGCCAGCCTGCACCTTCATCTAATTCTGTCTGTTTAAATCCCGCAACGCTGATTATAACGGAAATCCCGCGTCGCTGATTGGTTGCGGGTGGCTGGCGTGATCAGAGACAGACAGAATTATCCGATTATATTATAGGATTCAACAACACTTCACAATGGAATAGTTTTTCAAAGGCTGATGGACCAGCTTTGTTACAAGCTCCTCGGCCATCAGTCAATTCAGGAAACTGTAATTTTACAGGAGAGTCTGTAATACTCCATGTATCAAGTTAAATTATATATTTATATATACTTTGGTGAATTTAGAAGCCAATTACTCAGTGGTTAATGTATCTATACATTTTTCTACTCCTTCGGGATGGCAAAGCTAACACACGTTTTATTACACATTTCCGTTGTCCTAGAGGTGGCAGGCGGCTTTGTGTTTGTGCCGTAGGTAGAAAGGTAAAGAATTCAAGAATGCTTGTGATGTCCAAAATGTTGTGTTTAAGCCAACAGGTACAGCTTGTAAGAAACTAGATTTCACATTAGAACTAAAAGGATGTGTAAGATCAATCTGAAAACCTAAAACCTATTTTTAGCCAATTAACATTTTCCTATCCAGATCCCTATGTGACCTTCTTTGTTTGCTGCATCCTGATAAACCTCCTGTGAGCTCCATTCCCATAGGTGCACCTGTTTCTAGGGCCAGTGTTTTCTCCTCCATATTTGTCAGGTGTGACTGTATAATCTGACAATAACTACATGACAGTCATGCTCATTTTCTAATCAGTGTGTAAAATTGCTATCCTTTCCTATTTATACTGATGAAGTTTCCATGTGGTTTGTGTCATCTCCCACCTATTACTGTGTGTTGATAGGAATACCTCAAAGCCAGCTTCTGGCATTCCTTATAAATCCGCACAGATTAGATAATTGTGCATTATTTATTCCACTTTTTATCACTACATTATGTTTGCATTTGTTGTTGTATTTAATATTTATTTATATTTTCAGTAATCTGCAGATACACACCATGCACTAGAGACACTAGGTCACATTTAACATATTGACGAGCACTCTACTGTCATCTTATGAATACAGCACCACGAGAGCAAATTATTTCGGCAGAACACAGGAATGTTGACCCCCCTCCCTTGACCACCCCCCTTTTTTTAGGACCATAAGTACTGGAATTACATATATACATTGTTGAATCTTTGCCCCTCCATAATAATGAAACTATTAATTGGTTATCCATCAATCTCTCACATTGTAACCCACATGTACCTTATATGAATATCAGATAGATGATGGGATGGAACCCACACTAATCCCTGGGATTGCGATTTCGGCCCTATGGCACTACCATTTATCCACCACTACAATATGAAAAACGACAAGAAAAACAAAGCCACTGTAGAGAATTTTATTTCATTCATTTTTTAGCAATTTTTATTGATTATGTTTTAATCTTTCCTTGCTGTTCTGTTTTGGAGGATTTGTAGTCTTTTACATCCTCATAAGTAGAATACTGATAGACACCATTATAGATAGTCCTAGAAAAGGGAAAGAAATAGATACTTTATCACAGTATTATGCAATACATAAGATCTATGTGCAACAGCAACATCCGCCAGTCACAGTGGCTAAGTCACTAGAATGCAAGTCTGGTACCCTATAATGGTAAAAACACAGGTTCGATCTCACCTGAAGGCAGCAGTATAAAGTCACACAATTTTTATTTTTTGGCAGTATTGATAGCAACAATGGTTTTATATGCTTTTTCGTTATGAAATTTGAGATGTTTTTTAGCTCATTTTGATGATGCGATTTTTAACTAATGTTTGATACCAGCTTGTGATTAAAATGATGTTTAGTTTGATATGTTAGTGAAAATGGCTCCAAAAATTGTAACCACGCCCACTTTGTGATATCACACACCCCTCTGGCACACCCACAGCTAACCATGTGAGGTGCTATATAAACCCCACTGCACTTGTGCATTGTAATATCCCTGAGGAAGGCGCCAGGTGGAGCGCTGAAACATGTTGGAGAATAAAGATAAAGCTTGAAATAACTTCCTGCATCCCAGGTGATTTCATTGGTACCCGGTGGCGCAGACTGTTACACACCTTTTCCCAGCTTCCTGAGACCCACCTATTACTGGGACACCTACACTTACTGACTACAAGAACAAGAAAGCTCTTAAAGGGGTTCTCCAAGAATGTAACATAATGGCCCCTTCATGTAATTCAAAAGGCAGTCTGTCCTAATCATTTGTCATAGTGGGTTGCAGTCTACAGAGACACAGCTCCTGAGACCTGTGACAGCTGTCAGAGGAGCTGTAACATAAGCCCATGTGCCTACAAAGTGCCTATCTCCCAAGCAGCAGGTCCGTCCCTATTTGGGGGAGATGTTCCTCTGCCTCAGGAGATCAGGGCTTGCCCTCTGTATCTGCGATGTCTCCTCTCCCTGGTGTGCAGGCTTTCTGTTCCTGTTACTGAGGAGTTTATTTGACTCTAGGCTCAGCCTCAGTCAGTGCTCTGTACATACTTCCAATCATTTCACAACTTCATTCTTTCCGGTTACCTAATAGTATTTCTACAATGTCTGCTGGCAAATGCAATAAGTCTTGCAAACAAAATAAATGACTTAAAGGCCATTCTGTCAGCCACAGATTACAATGTGCTGGGCATTCTAGAAACTTGGCTGAACTAATGCTATGACTGGGTGACAGGTATACATTACATTCAGAAAGACAAAAAAGATGGAGGGGGTTTATATTTTCACTAATGAGACATTCAGTGCTGATATCACAAAGCGGTCATTGATCTCAGGGAGACTAGTCCAAGAAAACACTACGAGCAGCCGGCTAAAGTGCTCAACACAGTGAATTCCTAGGTTAATATGGTGGTTATGGTGGCCTCCTCAAGGAGCCACCCCAAGGCTAGGTCCTTCCCTGGAGGGATAGCTTGCTAGTCCCGTGTTTGAGACTCCTAAACAAGGCTCCACAGACTCTATTTGCATATTCGTAATTCCCAGGGGCAATGGGCCTAGGAATTCACTGTGCTGAGCGCTTTAGCTGGCTGCCCGCAGTGTTTTCTTGGACTGGTCTCCCTGAGATCAGTGATCACTTAGTGATGTTGGACTACTAGGCATTGCTCCCACCTGGCCAGAATCCTACTCCACACTGATGAGGCGCAACACCCCAAAACAGCTGTCTGTAGATGGATACCTGGCCTTGGAATTCCCTTGATATATCTTTAAACTCGTAAAGAGCTGGATATTGAAAGGGCCCATTATATGGTGGTTATGGTGGTCTCCGCAAGGAGCCACCCGAAGGCTAGGTTCTTCCCTGGAGGAATATCTGGCTAGTCCCATGTTTGAGACTCCTAAACGAGGCTCCACGAACTCTATTTGCATATTCAGTGCTGATAGACTGTTTAAACCAAGTACAGGTGCTTGTGTATCAGGGTGGGGCTAATCATTTAACGACACTATCACCTGCTTGTTTTCCATCCATCTTCTTTGACCCTATGAAGCCAGAGCTGTCAATCACAGTAGAGGGGAGGGTGGAGATAGATGGGATCTTTTCTGACCCAATGAAGCCAGAGCTGTCAATCAAAGTGTGTGTGTGTGTGTGTGTGTGTGTGTGTGTGTGTGTGTGTGTGTGTGTGGGAAATAGATGGGAAGGTGTATATATAAATGATTGCCCCCGCCATGATGCACTGAGCGCTTGTACTTAGTTTGACTAGTCATTCTGTACTGACAAAGTCCCTTTAAATCCAACTTAAGACCTGGCTCAATGATGACTTTGGGGGGGGGTTGGGGTCTCCAGTCAGTATTGTGTAAATATCCATGGAGATAGAAACAATAGTAATCTGCTAATTGAAGTTTGCTATAAGCAAAAAAGGAGAATTTTGTGTACTCACCGTAAATTCCTTTTCTCTTAGCCTCTAATTGGGGGACACAGGACCGTGGGTGTTATGCTGCTGTCCACTAGGAGGCGACACTAAGTAGAATCTGCAAAAGAGTTCAGAGACTCCTCCTCTGCAGCATACACCCCTGGGGCAGACACTGCCTCACCAGTTTTGTGCTAAAGCAGTAGGAGCAAGTAACAGATTAACAAAATAATAAGGCCTGAAAAAACCAGGCACCTATAGAACAAGTAACAGAATATTAAAATAGCCAGGCCTGTAAAAAACAGGCACGTATGTAATAGCTCAGAAATAACCTGAGAGACCAGTAGCTTCAGAAGCCAGTAAGAAGGCCCGAACGGGCAACAGGGTGGGTGCTGTGTCCCCAATTAGAGGCTAAGAGAAAAGGAATTTACGGTGAGTACACAAAATTCTCCTTTTCTCCTTCGCCTCATTGGGGGACACAGGACCGTGGGACGTCCTAAAGCAGTCCCTGGGCGGGAAAAGAATACATTAGAGACTCTTATATAACCTGCACCCCACCGGTGAACTGCTGTCACCAGGGAGATGCATCAACTAGATCTACATCTAATAAGGAAAGAAAATGAACACTGAAGTTCCACAACAGTGTAAGCGTACGAACACTGTGCTGTACCGCAATAGTGTAAAAACTGAACTAGGTGACAGCCTCGGCCACCTACAGCGGAGAGGCCTGGGCCCAAAGGAGGTAGAGTGCCCTCAGTCGTACGAGTGCATGCGCGACCTTATACCTGATGTAAATGGTATGTTTACAACCGCTAAACTTCCTGAATAGGAAGTGTGTTCGTGTAACCAGTTTGGCTGAGGATGTTGGCATGCGCAGACAGTGGCCCACCGCGAGGATGAAGAACGATCTGTCAGAGTTCCTTCGAAGGACGGAATGAACCTCTGGAAGCTGCCATCCTAGCCTCAGACACGTAGAGGTCGGGCGATCTAACGTGCGCTGAGTCATGTTGATACGGTGCATCAGTGCTGAACGACTGAAGAGGAGTCGGAGCGGTGTGGTCTTTGTTTAGATGGAATGACCCTGTCATCTTAAGAAGAAAGATGGTACAGGTCGCATCCCAACCTATCTTGGCGACCACCGAAAAAAAAGGCGGTTCGAAGGGAGCGCTAGGGTCAGAGATAGCGGTATTTTTCTGTTTTTCACCACCTCTGGTAACAAAGGTGAAAGAAAAATTTCCGTGAAGGCGTGAAGGAAAGGATCCTGCAGCACATAGTAAACCTGAATGAAGCCCCATGTTACCCGCAGTTATCGTAAGGAAGGAGGGGACAATGTGTGAAAATGTCCCGGATGGAAGCTGCTAACCTGAGCCTACAGCCACGCAATGGAGGCGGAACCGAGAAGGTAGCATGAAGACGTGCCCTCTGAGGAATCGAGAGAAAGAGAGGGAGAGAATCAATGTGAACGGAAACAGGTGTGTACCCCGAGTCAAGGATGTAGCGCCTGTTCGCGAAAGGAGAACTAGGTATCGGAGCTACAACCAGGTGTCAGGGCCACACTATGAGGATTAAAGTTTCTGAATTTTGTGAGAAAAGACCCTGAAAAGAGGGCCTGTACGGTTTGGAGGATGTCAGGAAAAAACAGTGGTGAGTGAAAATATTTCGGCATAGTAAGTGCGCCTGGGCCAAACCGGGATCCTCTGGAGGACTGTAACGTCATTGGACCTGAACCTTGCCAAGGTCATCTGGATGATTGCAAGGCCGTGAGATTAAATCCTCGCCTCAGACTAAGCAAGAGAGGCAGAGGGGTATCCGCTCTCATAAGTTGTGAATTGTGAGCTATAGCCCGAACACAGGTACGTGCTGTGTATTAGTAACGGAGCTGAAGACGAAGAAAACCGGAGTGATCTGACTCGCTCTATACTGGGTCCTAATTTGGACATTACATGTGTGGTGTAGGTTACACCTGCGTGGCACCAATGATGAGATACCAATCCCTAGGCGAGTGATAGGCAGGAACAACCGAAAGGTCGCCCGCTGCCCCGCACCGTGTGATGACAGGGCGACACTATCCTTCATATAGGTGTGCGCCAGACGGCATGTGAGAGGAAGGACAGGTGCGGTCACCAGTGAAGGAGAAACGGTTGAAAACCTGAGTCAGACTGAATACCCTGACTGGAAAAGGGAGAATCATGTGGAGAGTCCAGAAAAATGGTTGGTCAAGATGTAACCAACCCGTATGCCCCAACATCTCGAAGAGAGAGGCGAGGACTGAAGAGGGTCTGCGTGTGTGACGATGGCGTCTGGATCGGAACTGGAGAAAATTTCTCGGTATGGAATAACTAGGTTAGACGAGTTAGGGCGTTCATTGTAGTGTGAACACCACTGCGCAGACCCAAAAGAGGGCGTCTTGATGAGTGTATCCTTGTGAAGCAACCAGGTTAACTGAGCTGAGAAGGTTCACTGTAGCGTGCAAACGCATCTGCGCAGCCTCCAAGTGCAAGAGCCTGGATAAGGAGAACCTCTAGGTAAGGGAGGACAACTTGTCCTTTTGATTGAGAAATGGATATGATCGCCGGTATCACGCGGAGCCACCGAAGGGCTAGGTAGAGAGAAGAAAACTATGGAGCACTCGGAAATATGTAGAAAAATGTGTCAACATACATGAGGGCCAGGAACCTTTGTACTACCATGGATGAAAAGAAATTCAGGGAGGTCCGTGACGTTTCCCTGTTTTGGAACTACGGGGGAACCTGATGACGATCAGTGAAGATATACGTCCGCTTCAGCTGCGACTTCAATGCCATGAGGAAACGGATGGGAGCCTGAAGATTACTAAAGAAAACGGTCCCATATTGGAGACGGTACTGTGTACGTGCTGCAACCCAATGTCCTGAAGAGACGGATGGGGAGACTAAGGAGTAGCAAATAGTGGTGCCATCCATTGCAAACCACACATCCAGCTGTGGGAGCTGGAGAGGACGAATCTTCAAAACCGCGTGATGAGGAGTCTCATATTGAAGACGACAATATAAATGTGCTACAACCCAAGTGCCCTGGGGAAGGCTAATGGGGAGACTGAGGCTACTAAATCACAGTGCTATGTACTGCAAACCCAAACCCAGCTCCAACAGTGGGAACTGGGGAGGACGAGTGTCCGGATCCGCGTATCAAACTGTTATGCATTGAACAGGAACAGGAGAGACGATTGTCCGGATCTGCGAGCCAAGCAGTCCTGTATTGGAGATTGGAACACTTAGGAACCGTCGCCAGAGATGATGTTTCTCCGCAATCCAAGCCGTCCTGTATAGGAGATCGGAACCCTTAGGAACCGTCGCCATAAATGATGTTTCTCAAATCAGGAGGGGAAACGTGGAGGTAACACCCCGCGTTGCCGCCTGTTGGTTTGGGAGATCGGTACACACGGGTACCGTCGCCCTACATCTTCCCTGGGGAGTACTGAAAACAGTTTCTGTCGTTCCTCATGTGGCTAGATTGCACCTCTAGTCTTAATGGTGCTTGAAGCCACTACGGCTGCACCATCGGTTGTCATCTGCATTGTTGCGTATCTGACGGTGTGATGCGTCCTCGTGAAGACTCTATCCTGGAGAGGAGGGAAAGTATCAGATGATCGTCTGAATCAGTTTTCAAAACAGTCCTTAGATGAGGATCGGAAGGCTGAGAAACAGTCGTCATAATGATGTCCCTCGGAGCAGGAGGGGGTACGTGGAGGTAACACTCCGCGTTCCCGCCTGTTGTTGGTTTTGGGAAATCGGTACGCATAGGTACCGTCGCCCTTCATCTCCCGTGGGTGGTGAAGGTGGACTCCAGTTGGCACCGGGAGGATATTCGGCGTGAATGGGACCTGTATATCTGAAGGACCACCTGTAATGCGTGAGAATTGTTAAACATTTGTGCGGCCGTTTTCTTTCTGTGAATGAGTCCGTGAGACATGGGACTGCGCAAGGGTAGTGTTTGTTAACGGCCTGAGTAGGGTAAGAACCCTTGCCAAATGTGCGACATGTCCAGTAGGGAAATCGTCCATACCCGGTCTCGAACCGGGCACCTTTGCATTGGCAGGCCGCTGTGCTAACCACTACACTATGGTTCCTATATATTTTAAAGCGTCCGTACCTGTGGAAAATCAGGGCCGTAGTGTAGAGATTAGATTTGACGGGCAATGTCTAATCCAGTCGACTGTTCCTGCGTCCTTTGTCGTAATATGCAAATAGAGTCTGTGGAGACTCGGTTAGGAGTCTGAAACACAGGATTAGCCAGATATCCCTCCAGGGAAGGGCCCAGCCAAGGGGTGGCTTCTGCGGATAAAACCATAACTACCATGGTAAGTGGCACTTTAGTCAATATCCAGCTACAAGCTTAGAGATATGACAAGGAATACCAAGGCCAAGTATGCATCCACAGACAGCTGTCTTATATTGTATTCTGCTGCAGGCATCGATGGTAGAGACGCCTGAGGAGGTGTGCTGTCTGTACCGTGGATCCCCACGTTGCGATTCGGACCGGTGTGAGTCACACGTTGGGGCGACCCTGTAGGACCAGAGGTCTTGTCCCTGTACTGAGATGTAGAATGGACCCAACCTGCCCAGTATGTAGGGGGGAGAAATGGAAATCTTGTACGCTGGTAGGAGCACGATTCTGACAGCGGGGGAAGACTGTGCCGGAGGCAGGAAAGATCTACATAATAATGAATATCCTGCATTGCCTCGACCTTGTGAAGTATAGGGGAAGGAAGGGAACAGCCTAAATGTGAAGGCTTGATATCCCTATAGTCATTGTGGCCCATGGAGGCCTCCGAGCACTCAGCTTGGAACCATCAGCCTGGCACTGTCCTTGGGGCCATTAGGGGCTACTTGAGCCACAGCTGCAGCTATTGCAGGCTACTGTAGACATGGCAAGCAGGGCTGTGCAAGCGGAAGAGCACTTACCCTGCTCGCCACAAGATGTGCCCCACCAGGGTCCGGGTATCCAGCGGCGCCAGCGCGCCACACGCTGTTGCCCTTTCAGGGTCCGGTATGCAGCGGCGCCCATAATGTATTCAAAGTGCCCCGGGCGGAAGTGGCGTCCGCTGACCTGGAGGAAAGGGGCGGGCCAGATGAAAGGGCTCCATGTGAAATCACGCGATGCGCGAGAAGCGCGCAGAGAAGGCCGTTCCGCCCCCTTCTGACGCGGCCTGGGCGGGCTCTGCCGCTGTTGCGCGTCACGCGAGGGGCGGAGGGAGGCGGGACTAACGTGGCTAGGCCGAAGCCGGGGCCTGGATTAGAACGCGGCCCCGGAAAAGAGGGGGGACCGGCGCGCAGGACCCGCCGGACCCGGACAAAAAATAATGGCCAGATTGCTGCTGCGGCACGGGGGGAGTCCCCAGGTGCAGAGAACTGGTAGTGTCCGGGTCCAGTCGGTCTGGAGACCGAAGGCATGCGGCCGCTGGAGCACGGGAGTCCTGGCAACGTGGAGGTGGAAGGGAGGGAAATCATACTACCTGTCGTTGGCTCCTCTACCCGGAGTCCCCGTAAGGGGAGGATGGGGAGGGCAAGCGTCCGTCTTGCGTGTAGGAGAGACCGGTCTGCATGCTACCAACCAGATGCATAATGGTATCCTGGGATGGAGACTGAGACTAGACCTTCATCCTTCAACCCAGGGCTCAGCTCCGAGGCCTGGGGAGGGCTGTAAATAAAGGATTCTGACTGAACCTTGGCCCAGGATCTAAGATGTAGCTGGGAAGGAGATGATTAGGTTCTATAAACTCAGAGCCCATGTGGGGAGCTGAGAAAGATTCTTCTTTTTCTTAGGAGTTGTAGAAAAAAAGAGGAGAAAAAGAAAAAACTCTAAAAAATCTAAAAGAGGGAAAACAATAAAAGAGGTCTGCCTCCTGAGCGACACTAAGCAAAAACTGGTGAGGCAGTGTCTGCTGCAGAGGAGGAGTCTCTGAACTCTTTTGCAGATTCTACTTAGTGTCGCCTCCTAGTGGACAGCAGCATAACACCCACGGTCCTGTGTCCCCCAATGAGGCGAAGGAGAAACAGACATGTCTGTTTTTTTTCACACACGGGCAGTGTAAAAACATGTACATGTGGAAAGTACTGTATACTTTATAAAATAAAACAAACCAAAACAAAAAAAAACTGCTACATGTACGACGTGCCACTTGAACAACTGAATGAAGCGGTGTGACATGTCCATGTGCTGCTGTTTATTAAGGACAGCACACTGACCCATGCAGATGTAGAGGGTGCCCCATCTATATGGATGCATCCAAATAAGATGGGAATGGTTGGGGATATCAACTTCCTGTTTGTGGCACGTTAGTATATGGGAGGGGGAAAACTTTCCCAGACGGGTGGTGACCATAGTGGACATTTTGAAGTCGGCTATTTTGGATCCAACTTTATTTTTTCCAATGGGAAGAGGGTCATGTGACACATCAAACATATTAAGAATTTCATAAGAAAAACAAACAATGTGCTTGGGTTTTAACATAACTATTTTTTCATGAGTTATTTCAAGTTGATACCACCATTCATTCCCATTTTATTTAGGTGTATCCATATAGATGGCTCACCCTGTATTGATCTATACACACGTTTAAAAAAAAAAAACAAAAAAACACTTGTGTCTGGTCTACAAGATTCAGAGCAAGTCCTATTCATCAGTTTTGCAAATCAGCCTCTGCTATTTAAAGAGGACCTGTCACCCACCTGGTGTTCCCGGGGGTCCTCCCCTCTCCATGAAGTCAGCGCCGGAGCCCACCCCGCTGTATGCATACAGCATAATCTATAGCAGGGTGGGCTCCGGCGCTGACGTCATGGGCAAGAGGCGGCACAGAGAGGAAGGAGGCGGGGAGGACACAGAGAGGACTCCATAATCAGTAAGTCCCTCCGGACTGGTTATCTCTAAACTTTATAAAGTCTTTTTTACAGGTTACAGGGCGGGTAGAAACGTGAGAGACCCCTTCCCTGAATGCAGCAGACACGCTGCATTCAGTGGCGCTTTCACTTTGGAAAGCATCGGGGGGGGGGGGGGGTGACAGGTCCTCTAAGTCTACGGGATCTATTAGAGGGAATCTGTCAGCATAATTTCATATCCCAAACGATCCGTATATGCTTGTAGCTTTCAGTGACAAGTCCAGCAGTATCTTTGCGTGGCCAGTCCATTCCTCAGAAATCAGAGTTTGAATTTACAAGCAAATGAGACTGTAGACCTGAAGCTTCTGTCACTCCAGCTCTATTTTGGACCCAGTTCTCTCTTTTTATTTGACTGAAAACTCTTTTGCCTGAAGTCCCACAGCATAGAGACTGTCAGTCAATTAGTAGGCGGCGGCACTGGGTGGGTAATAGAGCTGGAGTGACAGAGGCTTCAAATCCACATTTGTATTTAAATTCAAACTGATTTTTTCAGTAATGGACTGGTCATGTTAATATATAAAACATATAAATTGGAAAGAGGAGAGGAGGAACCTGCTGACAGATTAGCTTCACACATGGTGAAGAGTGGAAGGCATACTTAGTACTTTTGTTTTCCAACTGTTTTTGACTCATCCATTGTTCAGACAGTCCAGTTTTAATAGATGAAAAGGAAAAAATAAACAAAGAAAAAGATGAAAGCATGTCACATAGATATGTGAGTGTAGCCTACCTAATATATGATAGCAGATAAAGACAGTGAAACATTTTGGTAAGAAAACACATTTTTATTTCATTATTTTATTTTTTTAAAAAAAGGAAAAAAAAAGTTACAAAGTATTATCACAAGTTACAAAATCAGGAGTGAGCCTAAGGGAAAAAGAAGGCATTATAATATATTGTAACCAGTTAGGAGAATATTAGTGCTTCACTTGGACATGACTCGTGATTTTAGTGCAGGTTTTGCTCCCCAGATGCTCCAGACGTCCACTCTATTACACTGAATTAAGAGCTTAAAAGAGGTTTGCCACTTTTTTTTTTTACTGACAGCCGACCCTTAAAATAGGCCATCAATATTTGCTCTCTGGGAATGTGACACCTGGCACCTCTTCCAATAAGATGTTACCAGCAGGGCTGTGGAGCTTGAGTCGTAGAATCAGATTTTGGTGTAGGCGGAGTTGTGTTCAGGGAAATTGAAGAGTCGGAGGTTTGGCTTCTTACTGAACACTAGAATTGTGTTGTCGGGAGTCCATTTTGGTGGAGTCTGATTCAGAGACATTGAGGAGTCTGGATGTTTGGCTTACTGACTTCACAGTCATGGTTGCGAGTTGGAGTCAGGGAAATTGAGGAGTCAGAGTCTGATGTTTGGCTTACCGAATCCACAACCCTGATCGGAAGTTATCAAACGCTAAGCCTTGTGAAAACTGTAGTGGCCACAACCTTTTACGACAGATCCACCCCCTATTTATTTGAATATAAAAGGTGTTTTTGCATTATCGATTAACCCCATACTGCCTGAATTAAAATCTACGTTACATACAAATGAATTGAACCGGTATGATGCGAATACACAACAGTAGTCATTGAGGGGTAAAAAAAAAAAAGTGGCCACCTTCTTTCAATCTTTTCTTTTTGCATGCACTCAGCGCAGCAATAGGACCATTTCCGGTTATTACTGTCAATGTCTCATCACGTGTGCACAGATTCAGTCACGTTCTACTTGGTTAGTTGTGATCTGCTTTTCAAAAACCATAATAAATAACGTAATAAAATCAGGTTTGTAATAAAACTGTAACAGCATAGTCAGATTGGGTTAAAAGGAAGTTATCCCTGCAAAAATAAGGAGGTACAAAAAAAAAAGGCATTCAGCTGGGCGTTGGAGACAGCCACATACATGTATAGGTGAAGAAAAAAGCGTCAACAATACAGAAAAGGCATAAATAAATATTTTTGGTCCCGATAAAAATTCACCAGAGATTCAGAGATGGATGCACGTAACACCAAGAGATAAAGGTGGATAATACCCAGAGATTAAAACATTTCACCATTACAAGTAATATCCCAGAGATAGAGAACTGCTCCACCATGTACTAAGGCTAAGTCATCTACAAGTGTGGAACCACAAGTGCCAGCATATACTGTACTTCTAAACCAATGGAAGAACTACATTTTGATTCCATTATGACCAAATGTAGTTTTCAAGCCACATCTATATTATGGAATATAAATTATATTAACAAATTAGATTGTACCAGTAACAAGTTTTAATGAAGAATAATCTCGAGTTTAATAAAAATCTAATGAGCAGGGAAGGTATTTACTGCATCAGATAACAAAAAAGTTTCTTTTTTTGTTAAGTCAGTGAAAGTCATGAGGACAAGACTTAAAACTGACACTATGTGCACGTCTGCACAGCATAACTTTGGATCTGGCAATCTAAACTGCACGCGAGCTGCTTGATAAGACTTTACATAAAGACGTTATTAGTGCATGAACAGCAACTCCAGAAATTCACCAGTCGGAGAAATAGTTTACCCCAGCTGCTTTTAAGGGACAACGTTGCGACTAGCACTAAAGCCCCTTATTGTATAACAAAAAGATTAATATTTTCCCTCTTTAATGCATGTGCACCACTTAGACCATTTAGTGCAGCCGATTTAGGCAAACGCTAGTAGAGTTCCTGTGGCGGCTTTGCCGTCGTTCTCACAAACAGCTACTACTGCGAGCAGTTCCTAGCAGAAGTCACCTAAAGATTGGGTAAGTCACTTTAATCACTTCATGGTTTCTGAAACAGTGAAAAGAAGTGACATATGATGGGACATGTGCACAGCAATATGTTCAGCTTATTGGATGCCTTTTCAGGCGGAATCTGCATGTAAGAGGCACAGTGTGCACACACCCTTACAAAACCTTCCCATGACAGCAGCGGATCCTCTGGTTTCAAATCTGAATGTTACCAGAAAAAACAGAAGTAAGCTCCAATTCAATGAAACATAATTACTAACTTTGGCTAGAGCTCCAAGTCCCTAATTTATGGCCAGATGGGGTAACATTTCTCCTTAATGTTTGGAATGCAAATTTAAATACATCATAAATTACATACTTCAATATTCTAACATTCGCAGCACCTTCACTAGCTTGTAAAGGATTTGTATTTCCTGACCCTTATAAACAATTGGACATAAAATGGTAAAGGGCAGCATCATGGTGTTGAAGCAGTTGTCTTGATGTTGACCGCAGTATGTGTCGCCTGTGTTCCTGTAGTGCAGAGATGTTTCTTATTGGGTTTTGGATTCTGAAAACAACAATCCCTCTGCTGATATAGCATCTCCCAACCCCACTGTCCTAACTGGATCCCTGCAGATTAGGACAGGTGTAAAATAAAAGGTCACTCCTCTGTTTCTCCAAACTGCAACTGGTTCCTTGGCACTGATCCTTGCTGTATAACCAGTCTCTATTTGTGATGTAGAAAACTCCAGTGGACTTTTAAGCATTACTCGTGCTGGATCGATGGTTTGACTGGCACATGCCTGAGTTCCAGCAACCCGAGCACCAGCAGCTACAGCAGCAACCTGGTTTTCCCAAAAGCCATCAATGGTGGCAATAATATGATAGGCCAGTGTGTGGAAGTGAACTCTAGTAAGACCAGAGCCTTCACTACCAGAACCGCTGAGGATCCAAAACAAGATATCACTCACAACTCCGACATCTGGAACTCCAGACCAGGCAGACAAGGTGGAATGAGGACCATTCGCTGACTGGGTCAGAAACAGTAGTTCTTGTTCATTGAGTCCTAGAGAACTAATCAGAGGGAAGACCTGCTGACCAAGAGAACACAGATATGGAACTCATTAAAAAATGACAACTCTTCTTGTTACCCATCTCATTAGGTGTTAAAGAGGTGGTTCACTAAAATGCATAGCGGGTCTGTGTAGTCGGTGTAAAGTGGATCGACTCAGACTCCCAAAATATATAATAAATTGGTTACATTAGTTCAATACAGAATTTTCTGAATATTATTATTATGAATTATCTAAATATCTTGATTATTGTATCAATGTTTAAAAGCCTGATGTCCACATTGTATTACAATAAATGTATCACTTAATGGGAACCTGAACTCGAAAAATGTGCCCCCAGCCTCTATATACCTGTCCCTACACCATGCTAATAGATTTCTAGCCATCCCTTTGTGTTTTTAAATCGATACAGTAAAGTTTAGAAAAGTTGTTTTTATACCTTATGATGTGCGGCTTCTCATTATTTGAGAAGCCGCAAAAGGCATTCCTTTCTTGTCCTCCCCGCGGCCTGCTTGTTATTTATTCACGCCCCTATGGGCGTGCTACAGAGCAGGGAGACTGTGCATGTCATGTAAGGGGAGGTAAAGCAGCTATGACGCAAATCGCGTCATATCCGGCTTTACCACGTCAGTACACCCATTAGGGTGTGGGTGTACTGCTGACCTCGCGATGCCGAGTGCGCATGCACGAGGTGTGTTCACTGTACACCTAATGGGTGTACTGACGTGGTAAAGCCGGATATGACGTGATTTACGTCATAGCGGCCTTTACCCCCCCTTACATGACACAGTCTCCCTGCTCTGTAGCACGCTCATAGGGGCGTGAATAAATAACAAGCAGGCGGCAGGGAGGACAAGAAAGGAACGCCTTTTGCAGCTTCTCAAATAATGAGACGCTGCACATCATAAGGTATAAAAACAACTTTTCTAAACTTTACTATGTCGATTTAAAAACACAAAGGGATGGCTAGAACTCTATTAGCATGGTGTAGGGACAGGTATATAGAGGCTAGGGGGCACATTATTTGAGGTCAGGTTCCCTTTAAACATGAGCCACGTATGAAGGAGTCGTAGGTTTGGCTCACAAACTCCACAACCATGGACCACATCGCTTTAAAGCGTTTAAATTAGTCTTTTCCTGAATACCTTGTGTTGTGAATTGTGCCTGTGTTTGGCGCTATCGCTGTCCACTTATCCCCATCACGTGACCCCCAGCTGCAGCAGCCTCTGGTGTTCGGTGAGGTCACGTCAACTCCCAGAATTTGAAGTTAACCCGACATCACCGAGGCAGGAGCCAGTCCCCCTGAGTGACAGGGCTGTGGGCTGAGCATCACCGACATCACAGACCAACATTGTGGCGCACTGGTAATAAAATCAGTAATGGAGAGAACGCCGTGATAGTGGGCCGTGACGTGCGGCAAAACTCAGCGCACAGCCCTGTCACTCAGGGAGACTGGCTCCCGCCTCGGTGATATCAGGTTAACTTCTAATTCCGGGAGTAGATGTGATATTACCAGACATCAGAGGCCGCCGTAGCCAGGGGTCACATGATGGGGATGAGCGGACAGCGATGGCGCCACTCACAGGAACAATTCACAACACAAGGTATTTGGAAAAAGACATTAAATTGCTTTAAAGTGATGTGGTCAATATATATTGTAGTGAACCATCTCTTAAGTATCCATGTACCAAGATAATCCTATAAATCAATGCTGAAATTTCTAATATTTTAGGTCAATGAAATGTATTATACCCACACACAGATTTAACAGCCTTAGAGAGGAAATATAAAAATGTATGAATTTTAGCTAAGGGCCTTGCTATCGCCAATTTGTTTTCTTTCCCTCTTTTAAGACCTTATTCACACATCTCCTTTTGGCAGAAAAATAGTGATCAAAAATACTGTAGGGTCAAAAACAATAAAAAAAAAAAAAAAAAAAAAAAAACACAGAACAAGGGCAATCTTTTAATTATAGTTTTTCTGTGTAAGGGCCCTTTCACATCAGCGTTTATTTGAAATCGCGGCAGATGCGGTGAAAAAAACGCATCTGCCGCGATTGCCGCATAACCGCTGCACTTGCAGCGCGGTTGCGGTAATCCACATAGAAAGTATAGGGGGACTTGCAGCAGGTGCGGCAAGTGCGGTTTTGCACTTGCGGCAGATGCGGCCGCGAAAAAAAACGCGGTCAGCCGCGGTTTTTTTCGTGGCCGCACCTGCCGCAAGTGCAAAACTGCACTTGCCGCACCTGCCGCAAGTCCCCTATACTTTCTATGTGGATTACCGCAACCGCGCCGCAAGTGCAGCGGTTATGCGGCAATCGCGGCAGATGCGGTTTTTTCACCGCATCTGCCGCGATTTCAAATAAACGCTGATGTGAAAGGGCCCTAAGTTCCACTCCTAGCCTTGGTAAATAAACATTGATAATACAGAAAACACTGACGTGTGAATGAGCCATAACTTTACATGTCCACAGACATATGGCGGCTTTAATTTTTGCAGGATAAGTTGTACTTTTGAATGAGACAATTTTCTATATTTTAATTACTTACTATATTGTATATTTTTTATTGTTACCTATGACCGCTTGTAAACAAACCACTGTATTGTAAAGCGCTGCGGAATATATTGGCGCTATAGAAATAGAGATTTATTATTATTTTTATATTATTTGATCACATTACTGAATAACAAGGGGAAAAAAAAGCAATTTGTGTTTTTAATTATTTTTCCTGTTTATGGTGTTTAGCGATCAGATAACTTCTTTTTAGATTCTGACAGATCAGACTTTTCTGAACTGCAATACCACTTATGCATTTTTTTCAATTTATTTTTTATAGGAGGGAAAAAGGATCACATTTTTAACTTTCATGATTTCTTTTTCACTATATTAGTTCCCCTTATGGGATTTCACTACCTGGCCAGATATGGGACTGCCAGACTATGTGAGCCCGATCTGTACACCCACTACTGACTTGTGCCGTACATGTACATCATGTCAGTAAGAGGTTAAACAAGCACACCTGTGTAAGAAATTTTCTGACATAGGCTGGTTTCACACTGCAGTTTTTTCACTGATCAGGTTCGATCAGGTTTGTGTGCCAAAACCAGGAGAGGAACCAGGAGAGGAACTTGCAGAGACAAACTATAATTGAAAGATTGACATCTGTTCTAGGTTTTGGAGTCACTCCTGTTTTGAAACACAAAACCTGACCTGACCTGATCTGACCGCAGTGTGAAACCAGCCATACTCTATTTTGTACAACTACACACATTTCAGCTTTTCCAAGCTCAGTGGTTACCTGGTGGATGATTCCTCTCATCATGTCGCCATCCGTCATACTTGCTAATTCCAAATGAATGAGGATATCTGAAGGAACATCGGACAAAGCACTGGCAGCCTAAAGGTTGTACCAAAGAGAAATGCAGTTGGTTGCGATGCAATTTTCATTAACCTTTGACCTGGGCTGTAATGACCCGACACTTGTACTTGTTAAACGGCTAGAAAGAGGTTTTTGTTTGTTTGTTTATTTTTAGGGCTAAGATGATGTTTGCATTGTACAAGTCATGACAGATAAAACTCTATTTTAAAGGTACTGTAGATTAGTACTTCACACACAGTGATATCGCTACAACGTCACGTTGTGGCGACCTCGCCAACGATATCGCTGTGTGTGACACACACCAGCCTGCGGCCCCCGCTGGGAGATCTGTAACAAATGGCCTGGATTATTTTTCGATGGGAATCTCCTGCTGGCCAGGCTGCATCGCTGTGTGTGACAGGCAGACTTACCAGTGATCCCCAGTCTGTGCCCGAGACCCAGAACGATCCCAACGACTGTCGGGTGTCGGCCGCAGAATGGAGATCGCTGCAAGTCTGCCTGTCTGGCATCATACCAGCGACCATGTAGCGACGCACCAGCGATCCTGGCCAGGTCAGATCGTTGTCAGGATCGCTGTGCGTACTACGTGTAATGGGGCCCTAATACTGTAGTGTATACAGAGTGGGCGCTAACTGATAAGAGAATGTAATAATAGTAAAAAAGTTCACTTGTTCCTGACATCTGATCTGTGGCTGTATGATTTCTTATGGGTCCACTTATCTAACGCACCATTGACAAAAAATGCCTCCATGAAAACAATCAATACATTAATTAATAATTTTTGTTTAAAAAAACAAAACAAAAAAAAATACATTACTATATCTGTAAAAATGATAATGTAAGCAGAATCACTGTATATTGGCAATGATTTTGACAATAGCCTTAGGCTTCTAGCCAAGTGTGCTCATTTGTGCCTTACTTGTACAATATTCTTTGTTATTTGAACTTTGATTTGCCCAAAAACTCAGATTGAGCCTAAGGTACCAGCTTATTATCCCCTCTTTAGTCAAGGAGAGGGTGGAAAACAGAAGAAAGTTTTTAGGGAAAATTAAAGCCCCTTTAAGCCATTTTTTCTTACCTCTTGTAAACGACTGGTCCTTTGTTCTCGACTTAAGCCCTCCATCATGTGTAATCCAGAAAGAACCAATAATTTGGGCTGGAAATCCTCTAGGTTTGAAAGTAAAACTTCTAATGATGTCATGGCACCATTGGACAAGTCATGGGAAAAAATGAATCGATTGGCGGCAGGTGCTTGACCAGAGCCCCACTGCTCTCCTAAAATACAGAACCGATTTTTAATGAATGATGTCCTTATCTTACAAGAACAATCGGACATGTATACAATTCTTTACCGGCTTTGTATTCCAAAATTAAATGATATTCATCCTGTTGCTGTAACGAGGTTGGTGGTACCAAGATCCTTTCATCTAGAAGTTCATGAAGTTTAGGGCCTATTGGACCACAAAGAAGAATCTGTGAAAGAAAGAATTGAAAATATACTTATTAGTCCTAAGAAGAAGCAAAAAGTAACAACTGATGATATCTGTTCTAGCTGCAAACATTCCCCTCCTATCATATTGTATGTGATCTCAATGAGGAGCTCTACAACCAGGGAGGGGGGGAAATAGGAGTCAACAGAGCAGAAACCAAAAGATGAAGACAGCATTGATTAATAGGGGGGCTGTCTGGGATTCTCTTGGGAACAATAACAATGCATTTTTGGCATGAACTCGGGGGTTTTGGGCAGTACAGGGTAATATATGTGGACACGGATAGGCTAGGTTACCTCGGGATCTGGATGACTGGCCAATCTTTGAGCAATAAGTGCAGCATTCCCACCAACAAAGTGCTAAAAAGAAAGACAGAGTGATGACGTAATGATTACTCAACACAAGGTGATCTGTAGTATACAATGGATTCTTTTCTCGTCACAGAATGCACACTATGAGTTCTTGTACCTTAAAGCCACTTTAACCTGAGAATATGATAATTAAAGAGTAACTAAACTTTATTCCTGATGTTGCAAAATTAGCAGACACCTGAATTGGAGGTCCAGGTCCTGAGATTTCCCCCCCCCCCCCCACCACCAATCGCTCAACAGACTCCCAAACAGCTCACAGCTCTGCAGACAGGAGAAAGCAAACAGAGGGAAGCACGGATTCAATAGATTCAGTAACCCACTCATGTGCATCCTGTCTGCCAAGCTGTGCACTTATCGGGGGTCTCATGACCTGGAGCCACTGATCTGCAGTTAATTCAAGTGCCTGCTAAACATGCAACATCGGGAACATTTAGGAAAAACACTTCAACAATAACTATCAGTTGTGACCAACAACATTAATTGTGAATCCCTTATCTCACCGAAATCAAAAGGTTAAATGTTGTTTGTTTTTACATAGCCATGTCTTGGGATACATGTAATTTGTATGTTGTCAATTTAAAAAAAATAAAATAAAAAAACCACACCAATGCAATATACAGTAAGATGAAAATGGTCCTATTAGGTGCTTTGGGACACTGATCCACTATAGGAGAGGGGTGATCCTTATTAATTTGACACCAGAATGTACTTGTGAACATAGCTGTATGCATCCCTTAAATTCACCCACATATGTATGGGCTTACCTTAGCACCTGGGCTCTGTGTGGCAGTGCGGGAGATATGCTGAAAGCTGTATGGATCACTGTAGAATCGCTCAGCTGCTGCCCCTCGCTGCATGTAGTGCAGAAATGTAGCCGCGAGCTCCTCCGGTGACGTAAGGACCAAGTGATCATCTCCAGACTGGGGGTTTAGTCCTAGAGCTTGGAGCAGGCTTACCCCCGAGACCACCACGTCAACACAAGCATTCACTCTATAAAAGAAAAAACAGTAACAGCAATTCACATCTGTCATACAGACTTTCAACACTAATAAAACAGAACTGACATTCTAGAGTTAAAAGGGACATGATCACTATGACACTCAAGATTATTTGGTTACATTTTCCATTAATGAGAGAATATGTAAATACAAATAACTAAAAACTTAATTAAAACTATCTTATATGTGAACTGAACCAAAGATAATCTCTAATCATCTCTGCCAGCGCTGTAGAAGGCTCGTGCATGCGCGCGGCTTTGTTCTCACACCCTTGAGCTTCTGGAGCCAGGTGTATGTGTCCCAGCTTCAGAGAGGCCTAGTATACATGATCAGAGGTGTGGACGGCTTCCAATCATGCATAATTAAACTCTCTGAAGCCGGGACACATACACCTGGCTTCAGAAGCTCAATGCTATAATGGTGGGTTTACACGTCCCGATATTGTGGCGATATCGTAGGCAACGGCGCAGGAGCGCGCATTTTTGAGCGCTTTTCCCGATATGGCATCGGCGGTTTACACGCTGCGATATCGGGAAACAACGTCCGTACGATGTGTACGCCCACCAACCCAGTAATGACCATTTAACATGGGAGTTAATGGGTGAGGTGCGAGTACAAATCGTAGTTGGGCTGTTACACGGTACGATGCTGCTACAACGGCCATGCGATATCGGGCAGTTGAATAGCACGCTCATTCAACCCCGATATCGTTTTGGCATCATTCCAGCATCGCGTTGTACGTTCAAACAGTACAACGCGCGAACGATATCGGGTCCAACTCCCGAACCACGTGACTTTTTGTCAGAGTTCGATCGGAGTTGGACGCCGATATCGCGGCGTGTAAACCCACCATAAGAGCAAAGCTGCCCAGTGGCCAACTAGTCTGGAACCGAACTAACTTGCATATTGTAAAACAGACTTAAGAAATACTCTCTTATTTTAATCCGGGGACCTGATGGGTTCTCTTTTAAGGGCTATGGGCCGGACATAAATTCTGGAGGAAGGTGGTTCTTTTTGAGATTTCTTTTTTATATAGAGGACCTGTCACTTGCTCAAAACAAAAAAAAAAATTGAACCAAACAACTTCTAAATATCCCCAATCTAGCCTGATTCTGATGTTTTTTTCCCCGTTTTGCCCTGAAGATATGTGGTTAAGTAAGAGGCACCTGATTCATAAAGAGGTGCATGCCTCTTATTAAATTAGACATCTTACACGTGGGCACTGGCAAGTGTATTGTAAAAAAAACCTTACTCCAGTCACAGACTAGAGTAAGATTTCTAGTGTAAGGTACAACACAACTGAGCTTAAAGCACACGGGTTGGTGATGTTACACCCTCACCCTTGTGCCACTCACTTTGGCGAAGTTACCCGGGATTGGAAGTAGAAAAACATTCTTGGACAACACTGTGCTGCCGAAAAACTTTGGCAACTTTTCAAAGTGTTATGTAAGAAAACTGGCTCAAACACTGATGGTGGGTTTACACTCACCAACTTATCTGTCCAACTTCTGACCAACTTGCTGGTTGCAGTGAAATCATGGACACATTGTTCCATTTGTACACAGCCACAAAATGTTGCAATGTGTCCATGATTTCACTGCAACCGGCAAGTTGGTCAGAAGTTGGACAGATCAGTTTACACACACCAACTTGCCCTGATGGATGGGCGCCTTTAAGTCCTAAAAAGACAGACACCCTAGTGGTCAACATGTAAATTGCAAGATGACTTTTTTTATTTTAATATACCGTAGATTGTAACAAGAAAAAAATAGTCAATTTAATATAAATTAATACAGATGACAAAGCCTTGGGAATGGAAACTGGTATATATATCTACTTGTTTGCCATACAGAATCCCTTCCAGGAGAACCTACAAGCTCAGTTGGCGATGTTAACCTCTTAGTTCCCTTTTTCCAAAAATCATCTATTTCATAGTTCCTGTTGCATCCATAACAGAAGTCATTTACCAAATCCCTCGGTTATTTTTGCTCAATAATACCCTAACGTTTCTTAAAAAAAAAAAAAAAAAAAAAAAATCACACTACACTTCGAAACTGCTTAAAAAAATACTTCAGGAAAGAATTAAACTACAGAAAGAAAAAAAAAATCACCAAAAAGCCATGCTTCTTTAGGGAATGTGCACAATGTCTTTCAGGTAGAATTCACCTGGAACTTGTCCAAAAGACCACGGGAAAAATGATCATGACCTGCAATGTATATACAACATGTGCACATGATCATTCTTTTGTTACATCTTCCAGGCTGCAGAAAAAAGTAGCAAGTTCATTCTTCAGGCGGCTGGGAAGACGCTCACCAGCTAGAGTTGAGTTTATATGGAAAAATAATAAAGATGCCGTTCAGAGATGCCGACTAAACAATGGCGAGACCGCCAGCGAGGCCACTTCTTTACTGAGGCAGCATTGCCTAGGAAAACCTCGGTGGGTGCCCATTCTTAAAGGAGTTGTCTGGCATTGGGATAACAACATTATTTTATTTAAATAGCGACAACTTGTTCCGCAGCACGTTTTAATGACACATGTGACTGCAAACTTGTGAATTCTCACAGAACGCAATATCAGGATTCTCCAGTTTCAGGAGTTGTGTCCATGATGTCACTGCAACCAGAGATCTGTTCAGAAGTTGGTGTGTGTAAAGCTGCCCTTAATATAAACTTAGTGGTCCTGCTGAATGAAACGATTGTCAGAGTCAGGGCTAACATTAAAGTTAATTACCGTACGTGGAAAAAGGGAGTCTTCTGCCCCTAATTACCGTATATACTCGTGTATAAGCCGACCCGTGTATAAGCCGACCCCCCTACTTTTGCCCCCAAAACCTGGGAAAACCTATTGACTCGTGTATAAGCCGAGGGTGGACCCCAGCACAGGTATACAGCTCCCAGCAGTGTGGTATACAGCAGCCCCAGAGGTATATACAGCAGCAGCCCCAGTGGTTAGTATACAGCAGCCCCAGAGGTAGTATACAGCAGCCCCAGTGGTAGTATACAGCAGCCCCAGTGGTAGTATACAGCAGCCCTAGAGGTATATACAGCCCCAGTGGTATATACAGCCCCAGAGGTAGTATACAGCAGCCCCAGAGGTAGTATACAGCAGCCCCAGAGGTAGTATACAGCAGCCCCAGTGGTAGTATACAGCAGCCCCAGAGGTAGTATACAGCAGCCCCAGAGGTAGTATACAGCAGCCCCAGATGTAGTATACAGCAGCCCCAGATGTAGTATACAGCAGCCCCAGTGGTAGTATACAGCAGCCCCAGTGGTAGTATACAGCAGCCCCAGTGGTAGTATACAGCAGCCCCAGTGGTAGTATACAGCAGCCCCAGTGGTAGTATACAGCAGCCCCAGTGGTAGTATACAGCAGCCCCAGTGGTAGTATACAGCAGCCCCAGTGGTAGTATACAGCAGCCCCAGTGGTAGTATACAGCAGCCCCAGAGGTAGTATACAGCAGCCCCAGAGGTAGTATACAGCAGCCCCAGAGGTAGTATACAGCAGCCCCAGAGGTAGTATACAGCAGCCCCAGAGGTAGTATACAGCAGCCCTTAGGTAGTATACATCAGCAGCCCCAGGGCTGTATACATCAGCAGCCCCAGGGCTGTATACAGCAGCAGCCCCAGGGCTGTATACAGCAGCAGCCCCGGAGGTATACAGTCCCCCCCATCAAGATCCAGCCCCCCCCCCCCCCCCTTGCGCGGCAAACCTGTAAAGTAAAATCATACTTATCAGTGTCCTGTCGCGCCGTCCCCGCTGCCGACATGACGATCCCGGGCTTCATTCCGCGTCTTCCGGCTTCCGGCTTCCTGTGGTCGCGGGCAATGACGTCATTGCCCGCGACCACAGGAAGGTGGAAGACGCGGAATGAAGCCCGGGATCGTCATGTCGGCAGCGGGGCCGGCGCGACAGGACACTGATAAGTATGATTTTACTTTACAGGTTTGCCGCGCAAGGGGGGGGGCCCTGGATCCCTCCGGGGGAAGCCTTATACTCGCGTATAAGCCGAGGGGGACTTTTCAGCCCAAATTTTGGGCTGAAAAACTCGGCTTATACGCGAGTATATACGGTACTTGAGAACTGGAGTGAATAAATTATCATTGAATTATGGAACCTGTTAGGTCACTTGAGGAGTCAAATGTGATGATATTTCATTAGCCAAGTAATAAGACCTTATATACAATCCAAAACGTTGTGTGCCACAAAATAGTACTCTGTATACTGACTTCTGCCATTCACCAAACTCCAATTTGTGTATACTTATATAGCTTGATGCTGGGATTCTTGATAGGGACCCAGACTCATATTTCAAGCTGCCCAAAGCACAGACAGCTTGAACCAGAGCCTGAATGAATGATTACAGCCAGGTATATTTTTCTCTGAAATACTCCAGTGTTCCAGAAGAAATATGAGAAGATCCAGCCAGAAACCATAGCTTGCCAAGGGTGCCTTCACATTTGCGTTTGGAGCGCAGCACACCGAACGCAGCCAAACGCTTGCACACATGCGTTCCTATGTTTAACATGGGAACGCATGTGCCTGCGTATGGCTGCATTTGGGGTCGGATGCGCATAATTTGTGCACCATCCAAGCGCCCTCCGAACACAGCATGTTGCATTTCTTGTGCGTTTTCGGGCGCTTGTTTTATCTGCAAGCACACAAACCATGCATTGAAGTCAATGGATCCGCAGTGTCCTCCGCATGACAGCACAAGAGAACGCTGCGGATCTAATTGAAATCTCTCCCGGCGGCCACCGGGAGATCAGCTAAAGCCACCACTGATCTCCCGCCGGTGTCAGTGCGGGAGATTTGAAGATGCAGCTGATCTGACAGCTGTTTAAATCTCCGACGCCGACACTAAATAGGTGATGTCGGCGCGGGAGATTTGAAACAGCGATCAGCTGTTTCATATCTCCTGTACCAACATCACCCTATTCGGTGTCGTTATCTTCAAATCTCCCGCACTGACACCAGTGGGAGATCAGCTGCGCCGGGAGGAGATCTCTGCCACTGATTGGCTGGCCGGGTTGCATATTAATGTGAACGCACGCGGAAATTCTCTGCTGCGTTCACATTAATATGGCTGCGTTTGCACTGAGTTTGCATGCCATATACATGCAGACACAAACGCAAGTGTGAAGGCAGCCTAAAAATAGCCTCCAGGAGTGAACGCCTATGGAGGAAAACCTGCACACCAGAAAACATACATTTAAAGTGAATGACGTTAAGAACTTACAACTCTGCCCTTCACCTTGTCAAACAAACCTACTTCACACCACCCTGATCTCCTCACTATCCAACAAGCAAAAAAAAAAAATTCTTGACACCTTTCACTCTCTCCTCAGTCCTAAAGTTCTGGCCCCTATCACTGACCTCTGGGCTTCCTGCTTCAGAGAAAAAAAAAAACATCCGCCAGGTAATCAGCTCCCGGCCTCCAAGTTCTGTTACTCCCATTCCTCCACACATCCCCTCTTCTGCCTCACTCTCCACATTTGACCCAGTCACAGAAGAAGTCGTCTCCAGGCTCCTCTTATCTCAGTACATGCACCACTGACCCCATTCCTTCACACCTAATCCAGTCTCTCTCTCCAGTCGTCACTACTCACCTAACCAAAATCTTCAATCTTTCCCTCTCTTCTGGCATCTTCCCCTCCTCCTTCAAACACTATCATTACTCTATTATTAAAGAAAACTTCTCTTGACCTATCCTGCACAAATAATTTCAGACCAGTCCCCAATCTCCCCTTCATCTCTAAGCTCTTGGAGCGCCTGGTCTACTCCGGCCTCACCGATTACCTCTCCACTCACTCTCTTCTAGATCCGTTTCAGTCTAGTTTCCGCTCCCTACATTCTACAGAAACTGCCCTCATCAAAGTGACCAATGACCTTCTGACAGCAAAACATAACGACCACTCTCTGCCTATTCTTCTTGACCTTTCTGCAGCCTTTGACATTGTTTACTACCATCTCCTACTTGCTATACAGCAATCCATCGACATAAAGGACACGGTTCTCTGCTGGTTCTCTTCCTGTCTCTCTGCTCCTTCAGAGTATCATTTTCCAGCTCCACTTCTCCTCTTCCTCGCACTATTGGGGTCCGTCAAGATTCAGTCCTTGGCCCTCTTCATTTCTCTCTCTACACGGCCTCAATTGGACAAACCATCAGCAAATTTGGCTTTGAGTACCATCTTTATGCTGATGACACACAACTATACACTTCTTCCCATGACCTTACTCCCACTGTACTAAAGAATGCCAATGACTGTCTAACCGCAGTTTCCAACGTCATGCCCGCTCTCTATCTGAAACTCAACCTTTCCAAAACTGAACTTCTGCTCCCGCCCTCCATTAACATACCTAAATCTGATATTTCCCTCTTGGTGTGCGGCACCACAATAATGCCGAGTCAGCAGGCTCGCTGTCTGGGTGCTATATTTGACTGATCTTTCCTTCACCCTTTATATACAATCTCTCGCCCGCTCTTGCCACATGTACCTTTAGAACATCTCTAGAATCCACCCCTTTCTCACTTAAGGTACCGTCACACGCGGCAATTTTGCAAGCAATTTCACTGGCAATTTGCTGGTTGCAGTGAAATCATGGATACATGGTTCCATTTCTACACGGCAAGAAAACAGAACCATGTATCCATGATTTCACTGCAACCAGCAAATTGCCAGTGAAATTGCTTGCAAAATTGCCGCATGTGACGGTACCTTTAGGGAACAACTAAAACCCTCACCAAGGTCCTGATCCATTCCTGCCTTGATTATTGTAATTTTCTATTAATTGCCCTCCCTCGCACTAGGCTTTCCCCTCTCCAGTCTATTCTTAATGCAGCAGCCAGGGTCACCTATCTGGCTAACCGCTTCCGCTCTGTGCCAGTCATTGCACTGGCTACCCATACACTACTATGGGATCCAATTCAAATTGCTTGTTCTCACCCACAAAGATCTTCACAGCACAGCATCTTCCTACCTCTCCACCATCATCTCTATCACCCCACCTGTTCTCTACGCTCCAGAAGTGACTTTAGACTAACTTCTGCATTATTATCTAGGAAAACTAAAAGGAGGGATCAATGATAGACTGAAACGCACTGTTTATTGTTCAAATTAGTGCATTAAAAAATGTGACGTTTTGGCTCTTTCAATTCTTTGAGCTTTTGTAAAAGAAAAAAAGTTATGGAGAGGATAGATAGGATAGATAGTAGAATTGGTAGATCAGGCTTACCAGACTTCCGCTGCTACTTCCGGGGCCGCCCATTAAGCCTCATGCATATTCACTGCACTGACCAACAAACAGCCAATCACAGACGCTCATACTCTGTGAGAGCGTCTGCGATTGAGGAAAATGCAGTCTGACTGCAACAGCCAGCCAATCAGGGCGGTGATTGTGCTTGGTTGCCATACACAAGAGTATGGCAACCGACCTGCCTGCATAGGGTGTTAACTAAATAAAAACGTGTGGAGTTTCACAGTATTTTTAAGGCTAGTCCAGTGAAAGTGGACAGCTGCAAGCTGCCACCCTCAGCTGCATAATTTTACCTTGGCTGGCAAAAAAAAAAATAAAAATGTGTTGGCTACGCTCTATTTTTAATTGCCAGCTAAGGTAAAACTAGGCAGTTGAGGGCTGGTATTCTCCGCAAGGCAAAGAGCCCATTGTTTTAGTGCTGCAAAAGAATACCAGCCCGCAGCCGCTCTGGAGAATGGCGCATTCATAACCAGCGCCATTTCCAGGTGCTTTACCAGGCTCTTCCAGTAGCCATGTTAAGAGTTTTATACTAGCCCTGAGATGTCAGGCCAAGTTAGTCCAGGCCATTAAGAATCTCAAATAAGTGGTTAAAAAAAGACAACACAGTGAAAAATTAATTTATTAGAAATAAAAACACAGAGACACTTAGAGATGCCATCTTTATTACTCCCTCCTAACCCTACACGATCCTTGTCTTTGGTCTTCCTGAATGGATGCAGCTCTGCTACATCGGAGACCACGAGGAGGAAGAACGCTTCCAACTCCTCGTGGTTTCTGATCACTGAATGAGTGATCAGAGACCTGCTGCGTGGTAATCTGTGACATCACCGAGGATACCGTTGCCATAGTAATCGAGCAAGCGTTTACTATAGCAATGGTGTCCTGGAGTGAACTCAGTCACTCTCTGCTTATGTTAAAGCGATAGTCACGGTCCGATGGGCGCTCAGAGATAGATCAGGATCCTGTTCAGTAATAAGTCCTTTATTCCAGAAAACCTCCTTCACCACAACATGTTTCGACGGTATAGTGCCGTCTTTCTCAAGTGGAATTCCACTTGAGAAAGACGGCACTATACCGTCGAAACATGTTGTGGTGAAGGAGGTTTTCTGGAATAAAGGACTTATTACTGAACAGGATCCTGATCTATCGCTGAGCGCCCATCGGACCGCGACTATCGCTTTAATATTATCTATCTCCCCTGGAGGACACGGCTGGCGCTGCTCGTAATAGCTATAGGACCTGCGATCACCGAGGCAACGCTTGCACGCAGGGAATCTAGGACCTTTCCGCGTCATCGCGTTCGATCACATGGGACGCGAGGGGGCGGAGTCCGGAAACTAACAGGTGGTGAGCGTGGACGCTGCGAGTGCCTGCAGCTGCTCGCCTCCTCTCACAACACTTGGCTAGGAGGAGGATTTCTAAATCAGGCTTTAACCATAGTTGTGCATGGACAGCGCAACTTGTACAGGTTAGTAGGTCATCTTGTGTCTTTACAAATTAGTCCGTGGATACCGCACCATTGCGCCCCCTATTGTCTTCTTTGTCTTCACTCTCTGCTTATGGGCTGCTATCTCTGCGGTCATTCAGGAGCCACATGGATAGCGGTGGGGTGAGCAGGGACTTAACAGATCCAGCTGCTATCCCCACAGCTCATTTAGTAGGTAGGGACAGCAGCGGGGTGAGCAGGTAGTTAACCAAGATCAATGCAGGACTCGGTTACTATGGCAACGGTGTCCTCGGTGATGTCATCGCTTACCACTTTGCAGGTCTCTGCTCACTCATTCAATGATCAGAGACTACGGGGACTGGAAGCGCTCTTCCTCCCTGTGGTCTCTGATGTAACAGAGCTGCATCCGTTCAGGAAAACAAAAGACGAGAATTGGGGAGGGGTACGAGGGTGGGGAGGGAGTAATAAAGATGGCGTCTCTGAAGGTACTGTCAAATGCGGCAATATTGCATGCAATTTCACTTGTAATTTGTTGGTTGCAGTGAAATCATGGACACATTGTTCTATTTTGTTGCCGTGTACAAATGGAACATTGTGGTCATGATTTCACTGCAACCAGCAAATTGCAAGTGAAATTGCATGCAATATTGACGCGTGTGACGGTACCTTAAGTGTCTTTGTGCTTTTATTTCTAATAAATTAATGTTCCTCTATGTTGTGTCTTTTTTAACCATTTATTTTAAATTCTTAATGGCAGAGTCTAACTTGGCCTGACATTAAAAATCTCAGGGCTTTATACCAGCTGGAAAAACAAAGCTGGTATTGACCCCTTATTAATACTCAGCATGCCACCCCTAAGTGGGGCCGCTGGAAGAGCCTAGTAAGGCGCTTCTTATGAATGTGCCGTTTTCAGAGGCAGCTGTGGGCTGCTATTCTTTTGAATGGGGGAGCCCTAAAACAATGGGTCCTCACCCACTAAGAATAACAGCCCTCAGCTGCTTAGTTTTACTTTGGCTGGCAATTAAAAATAGGCCGGAACCCACACATTTTTTTTTTGCCGGCTAAGGTAAAATTAGGTAGCTGAGGGTGGCAGCTCGCTGTTGTCCGCTTTCATCGGCTGAACTTAAAAATACCACGAGTCCCCATGCGGTTTTTTTTTCTAATTATTTATTTAACACCCTATGATGGCAGGTTAGTTGCCATACACAGTATCAAAATCACTATCCAGATTGAAGAAATGCAGTCTGATTGTAACAGCGAATCACAGAGGCTCTCACAGAGTGTGAGAGTCTGTGATTGGCTGTTTGCCAGCCAGTGCAGTAAATATGCATGAAGCTTAAAGGGATCCTGTCACCCCCAAAACACCTTTAAACCTATTAAAACCTGTCCCTAGAGCATATTATCACTTTCCCTACACTCCTTTTAGCTCCTATATGCACATAATCAAAGTGTATAAAAACGTTTTATAAGTACCTCATTAGTGAGGATAATGAGTGACTATGCTATTCATAGTCACTCATTCAGGCTGCCCCTCTTCATACTATGACGCCTCCATAGGCGTGATCTTCATGAGAGATTCAAATTCCCTCCTCCCTGCGCGCCTCCCCGCTGTGGCTTGTGTCGGCCGGGCTTCAGCGTGGGGCTGTATGACGCGATCCGCGTCATTCCCGGCGCCGGTTGACGTATTTACACCGGCGCCGCTGGTGGCTTCAAGTCCCGCACTGAGCATGCGCATGCGCAGTGCGCATTTTGAAGCTGACAGATCGGCGCTGCTGTATACGTCACCCGGCGCCGGAAATGACGCGGATCGCGTCATACAGCCCCACGCTGAAGCCCGGCCGACACAAGCCACAGCGGGGAGGCGCGCAGGGAGGAGGGAATTTGAATCTCTCATGAAGATCACGCCTATGGAGGCGTCATAGTATGAAGAGGGGCAGCCTGAATGAGTGACTATGAATAGCATAGTCACTCATTATCATCACTAATGAGGTACTTATAAAACGTTTTTATACACTTTGATTATGTGCATATAGGAGGTAAAAGGAGTGTAGGGAAAGTGTTAATATGCTCTAGGGACAGGTTTTAATAGGTTTAGAGGTGTTTTGGGGGTGACAGGGTCCCTTTAATGGGCAGCCCCGATGGCAGCAGCGGGAGTATGGTAAGCCCGATGTACCTATTCTATTTGCTTATCTGATTTTCTATCTATCTATCTCTTCTAACTTTTAACAGCATGGGATTGACCATGTTAAAAAAAAGCATACTTATGACAAACGCATGACATACGGATGCTAAGTGCGGGGAAACAGCACACGGGCATGACACATACATGACACGCTGATACTTTTCTAACCGATTTACGCAGTGAGAAAACAAAAAAATAGCAGATGTGAGCGCACCCCCCACGGATAGGTCTGCTGAACCTGCCGGGTCAGTGCTCTGAAATTAATATAGTGCAAGTCTAAGAACATGTGTACACGATTCATATAGGTGCAGTGTTTATCACAATCTACCTTAGATTACCACTTGTTTTTCCCATTATTTCCATGCTGAATATCTGGAGTGAATTTTTTTACTTTGTATTTTTTTTCTCTGTATACCTTGATAAAATAACTTTGAAAAAGGCTGATTATAAGCCAAAACGTCAGATGTACGTTTTTTGGATGATTTGAACTCATATTAAACTTGACTTATTTCTTATTTACACACCTATATCTTGTGTGTCAAAGTTTTTATGAGGCTATTTTTACATTGCATTCTAGCACGAAATCAGTGGTCTCGTGGAATTTTACATCCGAACCTCCCGAAGTAGACTACTTTCGGGTGCTGTCCTACATACGTATACTCCTGAAAATAATGCAAAACAAACACACGTTGACTCCGTCTGCACCATTAAAGACAATGGCCCTGTCAGCGCATACATCAGAAGCCCATTCAGCTGGGGTTCAGACATAAGCCCCAATGGGACCACTGAATGTGTGATAGAGCACAATGAGAAAGTAGCCCAAGTGTAGCCATTCTGCTGACAGAGTCCTTTTCCACCAAGTCTTCTCTGATTCACTAGAGTACAATATACCTGGCTGCCATTGTGAGGCCGAGCTCAGACTCCTGCTGCTCGCAGTTAGGGCAGCATTAATTATGTGACCGCTTCCATTTAAAGGGAACCTGTCACCCTGCACCTTCCTATTACCATTATAACTATCCCTCGCTCTGCTAAATTCTTGCTTTCAATCTGCTAAGAAACGTTTTTATACTTCCTAATTTGGATGATAATGAAGCAGGTCCTATAAGCATTAGTCCCCCTGGGCGTACTGGTTTGCAGCCTGAATGATTGTTTATCACTCCCCCATGGGTGTGCGCCCCCAGTCTGGCTCCCTCCTCTCTGCTATGCAGCCTTTCTGTGGTGATGAAGCTGAACGTGTAATGTCTGGAACTGCAGGCCCCATACAACTCCGCTTAGGAGCGCTATGCGCTACTGAGGTAAATATCGGGTTGCTAAGGGGGTCCGCAGTTCTGAAAATGACGCGTTCAGCTTCATCACCACAGGAAGGCTCATAAACCATCATTCAGGCAGCAAATCAACACACCCACAGGGACTATTCCATATAGCCCCCGCTTCATTATCGTCCTAATTAGTAAGTGGAACGTTTTTAATAACATTGAGCGAGGGATAGTTATAATGGTAATAGGAAGGTGCAGGGACACGTATTGCTAGGTTAGGTGGCTTTTAGGAGGTGACAGGTTCACTTTAAAGGGGTTGTCTGGAGAATTATAAATAAAAACCACCATCACCCACCTGCCAAATTCCCCATAGCTCCTACACTTTGATGACATCACATTCATGTGCCCTCCAATCACCAGCCTCGGTGAACCTGTGCCATATAGTCGCTACCATCCCCAATGTGGATGGTGATTGGCTGTACATGATGTCATCTCCGCAGGGGTGTAAACAGGGTCAGGGGCCATTTCACCTTTCATTCTATAGGGGGATATGCTCACCCGACTGCCACCTTCCCCCAGTGCCTGCTGGGGGCAGTGATGACTTGGTCCCATGCAGCTGACAGAGCTTCCTCTAAGGAGGGGCTGGAGGAGGAGGTGTCCCTGGAGGAGAGGCTGTGCAGGGAGGAGGTGAGGTATTCCAGGGTAGCCTCGGACAGGTCCGGCTGGAGGTGATGGATCAGACCCACAGTGAATGCCAGCAGGCCCACACACAGGGCTCTGGCCCACATGGTGACCGTCCACAGAGCACACAGCAGGCGAGCACCGACAAGTGTCCATCAAGTCTTCATCCAGCTGCAGACACAGGAGCTGTGATCACTGACTGCAGTCAGCACATGTACGAGCCCCGAGCCAGGCAGGGGAGCAGGACCTGAGCGCACAATGAATGAAGCAAACTGGATCGTACACGCTGATGATCCGCCGGTACTTTCACTTCCGAACACTGCTCCAGCCTTCCTGACAGCGGCTCCAGCGTAACTTGTGTCTATGAATAGAGAAGTGCGTAAGTCTGACGGGAAGGAGGAGGTCGCTGGTGTCCTCCAATCAGATACTCCATAGAGTCGCCTGAGGGGTTTGACACGCGATGCGAATAGAAACGAGGCTTGACACGCACAACTCTGAGCGGCGGCTCCACGTCACCAGCTCTGCACCAATCACAACACGCGCTGTGTCCCAGGGCTGCTGTGTGCTGAGCCGCCATTTCCCTGGAGACCCAGCTGTATAAAGATTATTATAGCGGGAAATCTCAGCATGGCCGCTATGATGAAAAGCTGGCTCCCATTCCTGTAGTAGAGCGTGGCTGTATATATTATTTATCGGCCTTCAGCTCGATCTTTAGTCATGGTGACTTGATAGATAATCATAAACGCTCTGTAGGAAGTCGATCTTGTGCCAGCCTAGATAGGTCCACCAGGGTCTTCTCTGACGTTATCTTGACAGTATCAAGCCATTGTTTGCTAGTCTTCCTCTTCGCCTTGTACCTTCTATTCTTCCTACCATGATGTTTTCTCTTTGTATGATGTGTCCAAAGTAGGCAAGTTGTAGCTTGGTGATCCTTGACATATCTGGCTTTATTTGTTCCACAATTAATATTTTTGATCTTTTTGCCATGTATGACAGTTATAACATCTGTAACATCGGCGTCCTTGTTTCTATGTTCTCCGGCGTTTCAGTGCTTTCCAGCATCGATGTCCCTGTACTCTTCACTTGCCAGGGACACTGACGCCATATCTTCCTCAGCAGCCAGTTTGTACATTAGAACATGCACACGGTGCGCCGTGCCCCACATGGCCGTTCATATGTGTCTCAGTTCCCTGTTTGCGTGCGTTTCCGCCCACATGTGTCTTGGGCTGCACAGGGTTTCCTGGCCTCCTGCCTTGGATGTGCACCTGCCACCTAAAGGGGCAGTGCATGCACCTTGAATAGGTGTCCCCATCCTATCACTTTGAGAAAACCAGGTGTTTAAGGCTAACCCTGTTGGGTGGGGCATGAGCAACACATTAGCTTCTTAATGGCCGCTTTACACGTCCCGATATTGGATACAACGGTACGGGAGCGTGCACATTTTTGGCAGTAATCCAAGATCGCATAGGAGATGTTACACAGGCGGCCGTCACACGGTTCAATATTGCTAACGATATCGTTTAAGTGATCTGCTTTTTGATCGCTTAAGCGATATCGTTTGTGCATCGCTGCGTGCAATCAAGCAATTTTACAATGTAAAATCGCTTGATCGTTACATCGCAGATTGGTGAGCAGGAGCTCATATCAAGCGATAAACGCTTGTTCAATCTGCCTCATCGTGGTGTGTGACACCACGATGAACGATCTCCCAGCGGCAGAGCCTATGCTGGGAGATGATATCTATGGTAAACGTCGGGTTACTAAGCACCGCGCAGCGCCTAGTAACCCGATGTGTACCATAGTTACCAGCCATCTCGCTGGTCCACATCGCTGGTGAGTCTGTCTGTGTGACAGCTCACCAGCGATGTGAGCGATATCGTTAGCGATCGCGCGTGCACGTGATTGCTTACAATATCGCTCTCGATATAGATACGTGTGACGGCCGCCACAGGGAGATATTGGCAGACAACACAACTGCGATGTATACGACCCCTTGGACAAGCGACCCAGGAACGACCATTTAACATGGGAGTGAATAGGGGAAGTTGTGCTCCAAATCGTTGTTGGGCCGTCACACAGCACGATCCTGCCAGATCGTCCATCCAATATCAGGCAGTTGCAGAGCCTGCACAATTTCCCAACGATATCGTTTTGGCATCGTTCTTGCATTGAATTGCACATTCACACCACACAACGCACGAACGATATCGGTGGCAACGGCCAAACCACAGGACTTTTTATCGTTGTTGGGCAACGATATCGGGACGTGTAAAGCGGCCATTAGCCTAGGTTTGTCATGTTGGTCCAGCCTGTTACTCTGGTCTGCTTCTATTCTGCACCAGTTATGCTTATAACTAGTTCTGTGACTATTGTGTTCCCGAACCTGTCCTTCCTCTTTATGCCCAACCTGTCCCACCTGAGTCCATTACCTTGTCTGAGTCCGTTATCTTACTTGAGTCTTGTGTATCCAGTGTCTGGTGGGCTACCAGTGTTCCATCAACCATCGTGACAGTACCTGCCCAGTCTGTGTTCCCAGTCCAGTCTGAGTTCCTGTGTCTTAGTACCATCCTTTCCATGGCTTTGTTCCTGTCCTGCTGTCATCCAGCTCCTCTCAGCTGCCTACCACAGCCATGGGAGTTGCTCCTGGTTTCCACCGTCAGGAGAGCCCAACCTCACCATCAGAGCCTGATGAACGCCTGGTAGGCGCTTAGTCAAACACCTCCCACATCAGAGTAATCCCGGGCCCCCCTCCAGTGGATCCTCTCCTGCTTACACCCATAAGCATTACAACATCCTTGTCTAGCACCATATTTTAAAGGCGTTAATTTTTCTGTCTTGTTCCTTTACCATCCAGGTTTCATGTCCACATGTTACCACAAAAAAAAACCCGGCTATGTACAAGCCGTGTTTTCGTCATCCGTAAACTGTTCCTCGATTTGAAGACCTTGTCCAGTGACTTTGTTGTTAATTTCTCCATAGCTATTCTCCTATTGACGTCTGTGTTATAGCTATATCTTGAGTTATCATTGATCCGAGTAGGTTGAAGGCCTTTACAGGTTCCAGTTTGTCACTGTCCATCTAAAATGTGTCCATGTAACACTCATGGGTGTGAACGGGAGTGGACCCACTAGACCACAGTTTTTCACTATTGCATCATCACAAAGTTTCAGATCTGTGATTTCTGACATGCAAGGTGAGGAGGATGTTCACATAATATGTGATCAATTTGTGATTTTGGGTTTACCTACTGCAAAAATTAAGAGGATTTGTGCTTCTGAAACATGTTTTTGCCAGTCTGTTATTATCAATAGATAGATATAATCTGATCTCATCACTCACTGATTTTGCTTAAAGGGAATCTGTCACCTGGAATTAAGGCCCTGACCTATTACTAGCTGTCCCTACACCTTCCTAAGTGCTCCCTAACCATCCCTTTGTTCTAAATGCGACTTGTAAAGAGTTAGAAAAAAGACTTTATACTTTCAGCACGTCGCTCTCTCAGGCAACGGGAAAGGCGGCCCCAGGCTCCATTGTCCCCTCCTCGCAGCTTTCCAGTACGCCCCAATGGGGGGCATAATTCTATATTCATGTCCTCCTGAATTTGGAATCTCCCGTGCTGTTTTCATGTGATGATGCACCGGCTGGCACATCACATCCGACCCAGTGCATTATGGGCCTGATTCATGTGATCGGCCGCGGTGCATTGTGGGCCTGGTCACGTGATCGGCCGCGGTGCATTATGGCCTTGATCACGTGATCGTCCCAGCTTCAATATGCGCGGAGCTGGGCCGATCACGTGATCAAGGCCATAATGCACCGCAGCCAATCATGTGATCAGGCCCATAATGCACCGGGCCGGATGTGACGTACCGGCCGGTGCATCATCACATGAAAACAGGGCGGGAGTTTCCAAATTCAGGAGGACATGAATAAAGAATTATAGGACAGTTTATAGGTCAGGGCCTTAAATCCAGGTGACAGGTTCCCTTTAAACATTAAAAAAAAAAAAAAACAAATGCAAAAAACCGTATAGGTGTCACACAAAACGAGCTCTGCTGTAATAAAAATTATAAATAGCAAGTGCCGTGACAAATACAGGGCCTTTTGGTTTATACGTTTTTGCAAGAAAACGTGCAGTAAGCTGCCTCACCAACTTCACGGTGGGCCCTGGTAGAGACAGTCCTAGCTCTGTCCCTAGTACTACGTTAAAAACCTGCCAATGTGTACATACCTCTGGGCAGGGTGCGGGAGAGCAAAGGAAAATCTCACCTTGTAAGGGGTGTGGCAGGCAGCTCTGTGTGCAGACTTCATAGGGGATGGGCAGGTGCCTCCAATTTCTGCTGTACCAGCAGGGTTAAACATGAAGCCAAAGAATATGAGTCTGCACACATTGGAAGCAGCAGTGTGAACTGCAACCAATCCCCACCAAAAACATGAAAAAACAAATGCAAAAACCGTATAGGTGTCACGCAAAACGAGCTCTGCTGTAATAAAAATTATAAATAGCAAGTGCCGTGACAAAAACAGGGCCTTTTGGTTTATACGTTTTTGCAAGAAAACGTACAGTAAGCTGCACACAGAGCTGCCTGCCACACACCCTTACAAGGTGAGATTTTCCTGTGCTCTCCCGCGTCCTGCCTAGAGGTATGTACACATTGGCAGGTTTTTAACGTAGTACTAGGGACAGAGTTAGGACTGTCTCTACCAGGGCCCACCGTGAAGTTGGTGAGGCAGCTTACTGTACGTTTTCTTGCAAAAACGTATAAATCAAAAGGCCCTGTTTTTGTCACGACACTTGCTATTTATAATTTTTAGTACAGCAGAGCTCGTTTTGTGTAACACCTATACGGTTTTTGCATTTGTTTTTTCATGTTTTTGGTGGGGATTGGTTGCAGTTCACACTGCTGCTTCCAATGTGTGCAGACTCATATTCTTTGGCTCCCTTTAAACATTAGCTAATGCACAGGCAGGTGGCCTTGAGATAAAAAAGAGGAAGTAGATGTACTTTATCACACATTTCCCACTTCTGTACCGAACTATCACCAGATGGAAGATAAACTTAAATAGGAGATTGGCTTATTTGCAGTAAATTACGGTAGCTAAAATGATTGTTTAAGGCCGGCTTCACACTTGCGGACGCCTCCGCAGCATCTTGTGGACGGCGAACGCAAGCCGAGCACAAGCACAGCCCATCCCTATGTTTATCATGGGGACGCACGGTGATGCGCTCGGCTGCAGATTGCCATGCGCACCCATTCACTTCCGTGTGTTATTTGTACGCATGCGGATACTTGCGTACAAATCACACATTCTCATCCGCACCCTGAACACGACATGGCAAACATAGGGACACGTGGTGTCTGCGCTCTGCTTGCGCTTCCCCACCGCAAGCCCAAGTGTGAAGGCAGCCTAAGCCCTTCAAGACATCACATTTTCCCATTTTTGCACTTTTGTTTTTATCTCCTCTCCTTCCAACAAGAATAATAATTTTTGTATTTTTTTTTGTCAATATACCCATATGAAAACCTTGTTTTTTAGCAGGATAAGTTGTACTTTTTGATGATATAATTTATTCAACCACACATTGAGTACTGAAAAATGGGGAATAAAGTGCAAAAAAATAGCAAATTCACAGTTTTTTGTATTTACCATGTTCCCTAGCATTATGATTCTTCGGGTCAGTAGGATTTCGTAGATGCCAATAAATAGTTATCTTTTTTTATTAATTTAATTTGTAGAAAATAATAATATAATATTTATTCATTTGTATAGCACTTTTAATTCCATAGCATTTTACATACATCAGCAATGCTGTTCCCATTGAGGCTCACAAGCTAAACATCCTATCAGTATGTCTCTACAATGTGGGAGGAAAGCCATGCAAACACGGGGAGAACATACAAACTCCTTGCAGATGTTGTCCTTGGTGGGAATTGAATACAGGACCACAGCGCTTTAAGGCTGCAGTGCTAACCACTGAACGCATGTCACGTGTGTGTAACCGAGAATAAAGATTTCAAGTCCACCTGTGGTGAGTGCATCCTTTCATTCTATCTACTATATAATTGCCTAATGGCCACTTCCGTCTGAGGCCGAAATCGCGCCTCGCAGACGGAAGTGGCCAGTATGCAAAAGCGGTGCGCAAATTCAAAATTTGCATGCTGTGCAGCTCTCCTCACAGCCCCCCCCGATCCTCCTGCCCACGCTCCCTGCGGCCCCCCTCTCCTCCACATTAAAAGTGAAAATAAAAAAAATCCTCAGTGAGGATACTCACCTGTCTGCCGGCTCGCTCCGACCCCCGGCACCGGTACCCGCCGCCTCCCCCCTCACCTCCCGCTGTTCTCACCTGTCTTCTCCAGCCATCTACAGAGTCGTACTCTGTACAGCGGTCATATGAGAGGGCGGGCTGATGTGATGTCACACAGCCTGCCCTGTAGCTGGAGAAGACAGGAGAGAACAGAGGGGTGGCAAGGGGGATCCCGCCCCCCCGCCTCCATGCTGCCCCCCCTGACTCCATCCTGTCCCGCCCCTGCCAACATCCTGCCCCCTGCTCCATCCTGCCCCCCACCTCCATCCTGCCCCTCTTGCTCAATCCTGCCCTCCCCGCCTCCATCCTGCCCCCCCTGGCTCCATCCTGCCCCCTGCTCCGCTCGCTCCCCCCCAGCTCCATCCTGCCTTCCCCCGGCTCCATCCTGCCCCCACTGATTAGTCGCGCCTGGCCACTGAACACCGACACCGCTTCACACCGACACTGCTGGCTCTATCCTGCCCAGCTCGCTCCATCCTGTCCCACTCCATTCTGCCCCCGCTGATTACTCTCACCCGGCGACTGAACACGGACAAAGCCGCACACTGACACTGCCGCACAACACTGATACTGCCACACACCGCTTCACACCGACACCGCTTCACACAGACAATGCTTCACACCAACACTGCTGGCTCTATCCTGCCCCACTGGCTCCATCCTGCCCCGCTCGCTCCATCCTGTCCCACTCCATTCTGCCCCCGCTGATTAGTCTCGCCCGGAGACTAAACACGGACACCGCCGCACAACACTGATGCTGCTGTACACCCTCACGGCTGTACACAGACACCGCCGAACATAGACACTGCAGCGCACCGACACCACCACACACAGACATCGCCACACAACACTGATAGTGCTGTACACCGACTCCGCCGCACAACACTGATACTTCTGTACACTAACACTGCTGTACACCGACACACACTGACACCGCCGCACAACACTGATAGCGCCGCACACAGACACTGCTGCACACCGACACTGCTGTAGGTATCCACTATATAATTGCCTAATCGTGTCTGTCTGTCCAGAATATCATGCGCCAGCGCTCATTGGTCGCCTCCAGCCGCGGCAACCAATGAGCGAAGCGTATGCAAAACAGCCATACACACATTCAAAACTCGCGCCAAGCTGAAACCTGGCGACGGTGACGCATCGGCGTCGCTATCACCAGGATACACGCGTCCGGCCACGGCTATCGTTGGGAGATCAGACAGTAGCTGCGGCTCATCTACTGCCGCACAGAGGTCCGCGGCGAGCCAGCCAGGAGATGAACGGCGTCAGCTTGCAGCAGTAGTACCCTGACCGCCATATTGGAACACCCACATTATGAGTATTCCTATATGGCAGCCAGAATTCAAATCTCCCACCAAGCCACACTACTTCTCTGATTGGTCGCCGCGGCCGGCGGCGACCAATCAGCGCAGTGGCGTGGATTGGCGGAAAATATTAATCCTGCGCCGCTGATTCAGCGGCACAGGATTCAAAGCCTCTGCCAAGCCATGCTCCACTTCGCTGATTGGTCGCCGCGGGCGGCAGCGACCAATCAGCAAAGCGTGTTTTAAAACATGCACCAAGTGCGCTGATTGGTTGTCGCGGCTGGCGGCGACCAATAAGCGGATCATGGCTTGTTATATTGGCACGCAATTTCAACTGCCGCTCATAGTGTGACGCACTTTTCTGCTGTTTACAAGGCTGTCAGTCATAGTGTGACACAGTTCCCTCCTGTTTACAAGGTATTCTAGAATACCCGATGCGATAAGGCCACTTTACACACACACAGATATCTGTGACCAACTTCTGAACAGATCTCTGGTTGCAGTGAAATCATGGACACATTGCTCCATTTTGTGGCTGTGTACAAAATGGAGCAATGTGTCCATGATTTCACTGCAACCAGAGATCTGTTCAGAAGTTGGTCACAGATATCTGTGTGTGTAAAGTGGCCTTTAGAATCGGGCCACCATCTAGTACCCAATCAATGAACTGTGTCATATAGGATTTCGCCTCCACTGAGTGGTGAAGTAACCAACTTCTCTCCGTATGTTAATAAGGTGAACGCTCAGGCTGGCTTCACACCACGGCAAGGTCCGGTCCAGGTCTGTCCGGTGTAAACCAGACAGCCCTGAACCGGTTTTTGACTCCAAAGTAGCCTATGGAGCCGGATGACAACTCTCTGCCATCCGGTTTCATCTCTGTGGTAGAATCCGGGAGAAATGAGATTATTCTCACCGGACACAAAAATGTTGCTTGCAACGTTTGTGTCCGGGGAGAAAAATCACCCCAAAAAGCCGGATCCTGGATTGTCCCGGATTCTCCCGAATCTGGGGCAATCCGGTTCTCCCTAACATGGGAGACTATGGGGCCGGATTGCCCCGGTCCGGTCGAATCCGGGAACTGGATACCGGTGGCTGCACGCCGCGCTGTTGCTTCAGGACCGCGGCTAGCATGGATCTTGAAAAATCAGCAGCTGCGGCTGCAATTACAGCCATCCGGCTGCACACAGGACCGGAGGGCACATTTGGCCCTCCGGTTCTGTGTGCTGATCCGGTCCAGGGCTGTCAGGTTCATGCCTGACAGCCCCGGACCGGACCTTACCGCAGTGTGAAGCCAACCTCAGCAGTCTGAAGGATTAGTGCATGGCTTTCTCTATTATTAACATTATGTCGCATGATCCCTGCAACCAGTGAATGCTGACTCACTCTCCACTCCTTCGGACAAATGAGATGCCTGAAAGACGCGAGTGCTGCGGTCACTTCTCACTTCCTCCTGATGCCAATAACATCTGTTGGAGAGAAGGGTGATGCTAGCACTGATTAGTGATAGAGATCAAGCGACATAACGATCTTTGAAAGAGCCAGTGCCGACACTGGGGGTGAGTATAAAGCCAGGGTTCCATTTCTGAGACCGATGTGAGAGATTCGCACGTATCTAGCATCGGCATCACCCTGCATGGCCGCCTGCTCTCTGGACAGGAGCGTGGAGCTGCATAGAAATACATGCAGCTGACACACTCCTGTCCTAAGAGCGAGCGACCGACCATGCCAGGTGATGCTATGCGAGACATGCGCAAATCTCTTGCATCGCTCTCACAAATGGAACCCCAGCCTAAGTGTTATTTTACCAGGGCAAACATAAGGAATTAGTAGGTGTTGTACTTGTAGTGGTCAACCCCTATAAATTATTACCCTTGGTGAACACATTTTCTTTGATATCACTCTTTAATCACCATTTGAAAATATCTTGTAATTAGATTTTGGTGCACAAAGGTTGAACTGTGAAATGGGTCTTCACCTCCCTGTCTGTCATTCCCTTATCCTGCCTCCTCTCTTTATGAGATTTCAAACAGAGGAAATGGGTTACTGAAAAAGCATTATTATTATTTATTATTCAAAGACCAGAAGAAGATGGAGGGGCCAGGAAATTACGGACAGGGAGGAGTTGAACCAGTGTACAATCTGGCCCCTGTGCACCGATATATAAAGGAAAACATGTCAGGTCAAAAATCCGTATTTAAATTCTATCATTTTCTTATTCCTTTCTCTAAGCTCTAAGCTCTCTCTATTGATGTATTTCTATTATTTATATCCCCTCCTATCTTCTGTAAACTTCAAATAAAGATATTCATTCCATCTGTCACAGTAAGTGATCCACTTAGTTCCCTGCTATCCACTCCCCATACGATGAGTATGCATGTCACATACTCACACCACATCACTGCACAAGAGATCACTGGGGGAGGGGGGAGGTCTGTATTCTCTCTTCTCTCTGTGTCTGCAGCCAGGAAAGAGGTTAAATACAACACAGAAACTGTCACGGCAGGGATGCCTGCTTAGTGAAAGGAATGGAGTCTATAAATGGTAAGGCAGACCTGCAATTACTCTCTCCCTGTGTCCACAACAAAATAGATCGCCTAAAAGTGAAACCACACTGCCCAAATAGCAGAGGAAGGAGGGAGGAGAGAGCTGCTGAGAGGGAGTGCATAATTACATGACAGTTTAACACAGCCTGGACTAATTGTCTCTGCTTATAATGGACAGGACTAATGCAGCAGCTCTCTGCAGGGTCTGACAATGCTGAAACATGGAAAGTACAAACAATTCAATAATGATTTTACATGTTTTTAAAAGCTTTGCCCAGACCCTATTCAGGGTAATATTAGTATCATACTGAAAAATGACCTGACAGTGTCCCTTTAATTACCAGAAAATTTCAAATGGTTACTAAAGAAGAAAATTAAAGCAGATTTCTTCACCAAGGGTATCAATTTAATCTATGTTTTAGCCATGTCTTTACATTACATGATTGTGCTGACAGGTTCTCTTTAAAGAGATTACCTATTACTCAATAAGCCATTCCTAAATGCTAAATTGATCCATGTAGAATAAAAAAAAAAAGGTATAGGCACCTCTTGGACTGGTGATGCACTGCTGTGCCTGCAGGCACTCACATGACATTATGTCCATGAAGGTTGCATCCTTTTAGCGGCTGTTTATTTATTTTACTCGCTTATATAGCATCATTAATGCCACAGTACATTACAGACTAAAGGACTGCAGTCTTTACACTTTCATCAGGTTCATCAGACAGTACTCTGCTAACCCATCTGAGGCTGCGAATAGGCTAGATGCTTATGTTAGCACAGGCCGACACATACAGTAGCTGGAATGTTGCTGGCCTGAAAGGTGACAATATTTATTTCACATGGAACACTTTAGCATTTAAGAAGGGTTGGCAAGTGGCGGACAATCCCTTTAAGCTACTATGCTGCACTGCATATGACAGGTATAGGCACCCTTTGGCACTCCAAATACTGTAAAAAAACAACTACCGGCATTACCCCAGGTGACTTTCAGGTCGTGTAGAGAGTTATAGTTTTACATCAGTTTATTACATCCCTACCTCATCCATATTTTGTAATTTTATTGCACAGTACATTGCAAGTATATTTGCTGGTTGGCGATAAGCTAGTATTAGTAAATGTGCCCCACTGTGATGACCATACTTTTTAGGTAGATATTTTTATTTCTATGTAGTGTAAGTACTTTTCTTCAGAATAGTAGCATGCCAGGCCATTCAATAATTGTGTATTGTACAGCTATTACTGCCACAGCAGGGAATGACTCCAGCTCAGAAACATCAGAGTGCACAGCAAAACATTTTTTTTTAACTATGAAAATAAATGTTTTCTTCCCAGAAAATAATTGGCTACATGTTCACTTTTACTGTAAAATGTTAGCTGTTGTAAGTATTTTCTAGCTCTCTAAGGAGGATGCATTTTGTATGCAGGGCCAGCTGAAGGTTTTTGTGGCCCCCGTGAAAAACAGTCTTATAGGGCCCCTTTACACATTCTACGATTCATGAATATAATATAGTGGCTGCGGGTTGGGTATATAAATTATAGAGGTTTCTAGGTGGGCTGCATAAATAATATAGACACACCTTGGCTACGTATATAATATGGAGGCTGTATATATAATATAGAGGCTGCTGGGCTATGTATATACAGTGGGGAAAAAAGGATTTACTCAACCACCAATTGTACAAGTTCTCCCACTTAAAAAGATGAGAGAGGCCTGTAATTGACATCATTGGTAGACCTCAACTATGAGAGACAAAATGAGAAAACAAATCATGAACATCACATTGTCTGATCTGGAAAGAAATGTTTTTCAAATTTTTGTGGAAAATAAGTATTTGGCAGTAACAAAACTTCATCTCAATACTTTGTTATATATCCTTTGTTGGCAGTGGCAGAAGCCAAATGTTTTCTGTAAGTCTTCACAAGGTTGGCACACACTATTGCTGGTATATAGGCTCATTCCTCCATGCAGATCTCCTCTAGAGCAGTGATGTTGTGGGGCTGTAGCTGGGCAACACAGACTTTCAACTTCCTCCAAAGATTTTGACTGGCTAGCCAACTCCAGAACCTTGAAATGCTTCTTATGAAGCTACTCCTTCATCGCCCTGGCAGTGTGCTTGAGATCATTGTCATGAAGAAAGACCCAGCCACGTTTCATCTTCAATGCCCTTGCTGCTGGAAGGTTTGCACTCAAAATTTCACGATACATGGCCCCATTTATTCTTTAATGTACATGGATCAGTCATCCTGGTGCCTTGGCAGAGAAACAGCCCCAAAGCATGATGTTGCCACCCCCATGCTTCACAGTAGGTATGGTGTTCTTTAGATGCAACTCAGCATTCTTTCTCCTTCAAACAATATGAGTTGTGTTTTTACCAACAGTTGTACTTTGGTTTCATCTGACCATATGAATTCTCCCAATACTCTTAGGTAGAGACACACAGTCAGTATTTGGTCAGTATTTCACATCAGTATTTGTAAGCCAAAATCAGGGTGGAACAGTCAGAGGAAACATATATAGAAACATGTGCTCCCATTCTGCATTTTCACCCACTCCTGTTTTGTACAATACTGATGTGAATACTGACCAAATATGATCGTGTGCCTCACCTAGAATCAAATGCTCTCTAGCAAACTTCAGATGGGCCCGGACATGTAATGGCTTAAGCAGGGGAATCACGTCTGGCACTGCAGGATCTGAGTCCCTGACAGCGTACTGTGTTACTGATGGTAGCCGGTGTTACGTTGGTCTCAGCTCTCTGCAGGTCATTCACTAGGTTCCCCATGTGTTTCTGGGATTTTTTCTCACCGTTCTGTAGATCATTTTGACCCCACAGGGGTGAGACCTTGCGTGGAGCCCCAGATCGTGGGAGATTATCAGTGGCCTTGTATGTCTTCCATTTTCTAATTATTGCTCCCACAGTTGATTTCTTCACACTAAGCTGCTTGCCTATTGCAGGTTCAGTCTTTCCAGCCTGGTGCAGGGCTACAATTTTGTTTCTTGTGTCCTTTGACAGCTCTTTGGTATTCACCATAGTGGAGTTTGGAGTGTGACTGTTTGAGGTTGCGGACAGGTGTCTTTAAAGGTACCGTTACACACAGAATATCTGTGCATACATTGCTTGCAACTCACTGGTTGCAGTGATATCATGGACACGTTGTTCCATTTTGTTGCCGTGTATAAATAATACAATGTGTCAATGATTTCACTGCCACCAGTGAGTTGCAAGCAATGTCTGCACAGATATCTGTGTGTGTAATGGTACCTTTATACTGATAAGTTCAAACAGGTGCCAGTACTACAGGTAATGAGTGGAGGACAGAGGAGCTCTTGAAGAAGAAGTTACAGGTCTGTGAGAGCTGGAAATCATGCTTGTTTTGTATTTTCCACCAAAATTTGAAAAAAATTTATTTCCAATCAGACAATGTGATTTTCAGTATTTGTTTTCTCATTTTGTCTTTCATAGTTGAGGTTACCTATGAGGTCAATTACAGCCTCGCTCATCTTTTTAAGTGAGAGAAGTTGCACAATTGGTGGCTGACAAAATACTTTTTTCCCCCACTGTAATATGGATGCTGCTGGGCTGTATATATGATATAGAGGTTGCTGGCTGTGTATCTGTAATATAGAGGCTGTGGGCTGTATATATTATTTGTAGGCTGTGCTGGGATGTATATATACCGTATTTTTAGGACTATAACCGTCACCGGACCATAAGATAGATCCAGATTTTAGAGGAGGATTATAGAGAGAAAAAAATTGAGCAAAAAATGTGGTTGCAATGAACTGTTATGGGGGGATGTGCTGCTGATAACTATGGGGGTAATGTCCCCCTCCTGGGCCCCTTCCAAGAAATATATGGCCCCCCCAATCCTGGTAACCCTTCATCCTGGGATATAGCCCACCATCTGGAATATGACCCCCCCATTCTGGTATTTAGCATCCCCCATCCTGGATACAGCCCCCCAATACTGGATATGAACCCCCATTCTGGTATACAGCCACCTATCCTGGATATGTATGCCCATCTTGGGATATAGCCACCCTTCCTGGATATGGATCACCATTCTGGTATACAGCCCCCCCCATCCTGGATATGGACACCCATCGTGGATATGGACCCTCATCTTGGTATACAGTCCCTCCATCATTGATATGACCCAACATCATGGGATATAGCCTCCACCATCCGGGTACATTACCCCCGATCCTGGATATGGCCCCCTGCAGTAGCCTAGCCTTGTTCTACAGGAGTGTGTATAGTGTTTTGCATTTATACCTTGCATTCCCTGACCTTCAAGCCAGAGGCCTGTGGCTAGTTCTCCATCCCATCATCTGTAAGCGAGTATAAAACCACCTATTACTTTGCACAAACAGTCCAGCACACAAGGATGAAATTAAAAGACACATGTTGGTACATGATGTAATTTTTCAGTTTCATTATAGGGAAACACTGATCATTTTCAAATATGCACTTCATATACACTGTTCATAATAATCATAAGTCTTAAAGACACACACATACTGTTAAGTATACACAATAACAGTGATGTCTTCAGGGGAGCAAAGACTTCATGGGGGCACTGGACAACCCCCCTCACATACCTCCTCTCTTTAACCATGGCCGTCATCGGCCATAGTGAACGCCTGGATAACATGATGCATACAATCGCAAATAGGACACAGAACATTATAAAAAGTATTTTTCTTTTTTCTTTGGTTGTCGTCTGGTCTCACTGGGTTGAGACCCCTGAACTATTGAGTCCAAGTCTATTTTTTCATAAAACGGTCAATAGGCCAGCAGGAGTACAAAGACCACAGAGGCTCATATAGGCATTGGACTCCATTCTCTCATTTGGCAGTAGCGCAACACAGGGAGCATCAGCATATGAACGAGTCCTTCACAGTTCTTGAATGTTGCAAACAAATGACTCAGCTGGCATATCGAGTCCTCCAATATTTCCTATTTTCACACAACAGCCCATTACTAGTCTCACAAAGATCAGCAGATTCTATAAAAACTGGGGCACAGGTCCATTTAAGCACAGTCCGTGTAGGGCATAGTCCATTTAGGGCTTTGAGGTGTAGCCCGAAGGCTGCAGTCCCCTAAACTGGGGAAGAGGGAAAAATAAAATTATGTCTACCGAGCCACGAGCCAAAAAAAAATAGACCTTGCTCTTCTCTGAACTTCAAACAGTCCTAATAGGGCAACTGCAGGACTAATGGCAAGGATTTCAGCCTGCAACTTTAAATCCTGCATGATCCCAGTAGGGGCATTTCTTAAAATGGGTCAGCGATCCAAAACAGGCCTTTTTTAGGGCAGTCACCTTTAATCGGAGATGTCCCTCTGTAGCATCTCTCTCAACGCTCGCCAGGATGGACGTGCTAATTCCACACTGTAAGCCTCTCCTATATGGTCTCAGGGGGTCGCAGGGGCTACTTCAGGGGCATTCTCCACTACCACCAGCCCTCTAGCACACCTAATCAGGACCACCGTTGGAGAAGAGGACAGAGAAGTTAAGGGACGGGCCCCCCTCTACTACACACCTGAGGCATTTGGGCAACCCTGACAGGCCCTTCAAATTCTCTGGCCCCTGTGGGTTTCACTTCAGCTGGCTGGCTAACATGGTCAGGGTTGGCCATCCACCAATGCTTCATCCTCTCCATGTCGCCTCCTGCTGCCAGTCCTCTACGTCTCTGCTGTGGCAGCCCAACTTACCCCCACCAAGTACAACCCCTTGTGGCCCTTTAATTTCATGAAGGCGACCTCATCCCCAGCATAGAGGGTGCGGAGACGGGAAGGCAGATGGTCATGCTGCAGGCTGGACTGGATTGACATAGCACCGGTCACCAGTCCCGTCTTACGCTAGAAATCTAAACCCTCTCTTCTGGAAGGTCGCTACCCGGCCCTGGGTATGTTGCTTTTTAATGTGGTTACACTTAGACCTCTCCAATCCACTCTCAGGCAAGGGCATCTGAGAGCTTCATCTTTCCTGAAATACAAGTCCCAGGGTGGTTCATGCTTGTAAGGATGCTTGCTGGGAGAAGGCAGGGGGCCTCACATGCCATTCTCTCAGCCAGTACTACCTCCTTATCGATCCTCCTCCTCCTTTACTTGCAGATCCACTGGCTGTAGGTTTGTTAAGGTCAGGCATGATGCAGGATCCTGTCTCCCACCTCTGAAGGTCCCAGGTGGCATATGGAATCGCTCACCTCTTCCTGAATCTGTTCTGGTGGCACCTCTTCAACCATCCGGGACCAGCACTAGATCCTGACCTCGCTGCAAATCAGTCAAAATGCTGTGTGTGCAGTGGAGCTCCAGCTACATATGTTGACATCTATTCGAGCTGCTCCGATTGCAGTGAAGTATGTTCAGCCCCTGGGTGGTAAGGAAATAAGCTCCTCAAGAGCAGGCATCTCCTGGGGTGGATCCATCAGGTCTCCAAAGTACAGACTGCAGGCACACGGTACATGGTGTTGCTGCATAGTACTGCAGACCCAATATGGCATTGGCTTCTGCGGCAACAAGTCTTTCCTTTGCCTACGGTCCTGCTTCTTGGAGCGCCAAGACCCAATCACTTAGGGGATATATTGTTTGCCCAACCTTGTTGATTAGCTCCTCATTAGTCCCTCTATGTGATGAACTGCAGAAGGCACCCTGACTTACAAATCTCATTCCCCATGCCACAGGTAACACTTGGGTTTGTGGTTGAGGTATTGATTATTGAAGCCTGAGATAGTTTGTAGGAGAAATAAGAAAAAGAAAATAGTTCATTTGGAATGTTGAATAAGGCTAGTAGACAATGCATGGACACGTCCAACTATTAATGATATAAAACACATTGTGCACATGGTAAAAATCTGTATTCTAAACGTATGGAAGGAAACGAGATAAAGGGATTTCACATTTTCAAGAAGAATATCCATTTTATAGTGCTTTATGAGTGTGAGAGTGTGAACAGATGTATAAGACAATGTATGTTAAGCATATAATAGATACATGCTATTTTTATCTGAATTGCTAGGAGATAAGTGTAGAAAAGTTGACCTTGTACACTGCTGACCCTCTGCAATAATAAAGTTTTCTCTCTTAAAAAAAATGAAAAGGGATTTTTCAAATAGATTTTAAGGTTCCTGGATTTCACAGCTGCTGGCAATCTGGCACTCTTTTAAAGGTTCACAGCCTGTAGGTGTGCCAACACTTGGAAACTCGGAAGCTTAAAAACGTTTTTTAAAAGCTCTTAAATTCACCATGTTGAAAGAAACTGGTGGAACAGATGGGTGTGAACTCAGCTAACCTTAAGTTAGCAGAGTTCTCAGCCACCGGGTCTTCACAAAGCGTTTTGGCCCCAAACCTTCAAGGAATCGTTTTAAAGGTCATTTTAAAATTTCAATTTTTTTTCCCCGAACATAGCCGCCTTCACCGATTTGGTAGTAAATTGCTCGGGTCTTCCAATCACAAACTGAATCGTCAAGTTGAAATTGGCGAACCTTGTTTGGAAACGTTTGCTTATCTCTAGTGCAGGACACCCTGTTTGTGAAATACTTATATTTGCTTTATGGATATAAATAAAATAATAATAATAATAATGCTATGTAACCAACTGTACTTGAATTTTTCCATTCTCTCCTGCTGTGCTGCAGTGCCACCTACTGGTTGACTCATTTATTTTTACCCTTACTCTATTTACATATTCATGTTTTTATACATATATATGTTGTTTATATATTGCTGTTTTTAGTAATTACATCTTTGTGCACTTTTTTCTTTTATATGATCTGACCCTGTTTTTGTTAAACTTTTATATGGGTATTACAGTGGTACATTTCTTAACTCTTACTATATTTAATCAATTTAATATTTACACAATCTTCAATCTCTCCCTCTCTACTGGCATCTTCCCATCCTCCTTCAAACACTCTATTATTACTCCACTACTAAAGAAAACGTCCCTTGACCCATCGTGCACAAATAACTACAGACCTGTCTCCAACTCCCCTTCATCTCTAAGCTCTTGAAGCGCCTGGTCACTCCACCTCACCCGTTACCTCTCCACTCACTCTCTTTTAGATCCATTACAGTCTGGTTTCCGCCCCTTACACTCTACAGAAACTGCCCCCATCAAAGTGACCAATGACCTTCTGATAGCAAAACATAATGGTGACTACATTCTGCTTATCTTTCTTGACCTCTCTGCAGCTTTTGACACTGTTGACCACAATTTCCTACTCTCTATGCTGCACTCCATCGGCATCAAGGACACTGCTCTCTCCTGGTTCTCTTCCTATGTTTCTGACCGCTCTTTCAGTGTATCAGTATCTGGCTCCACTTCCTCCCCTCTTCCCCTCACTATTGGGGTCCCTCAGGGTTCAGTCCTTGATCCTCTTCTCTTCTCTCTCTACACAGCCCTGATCGGACAGACCATCAGCAGATTTGGTTTTCAGTACCATCTTTACGCTGATGACATACAACTATACACTTCCTCCCCTGACCTTACTCCTGCTCTAATACAGAACACCAATGACTGTCTAACCGCAGTCTCCAATATCATGTCCGCTCTCTATCTGAAACTCAACCTTTCTAAAACTTAACTTCTTCTGCTCCCACCCTCTGCAAACCTCCCTAAACCCGACATCTCTGTCTCGGTGTGCGGCACCACGATAACGCCCAGTCAGCAGGCTCGCTGTCTCAGTGTTATGTTGAACACTGATCTCTCCTTCACCCCATATATACAATCTCTCACCTGCTCCTTTCACTTGCACCTGAAAAATATCTCCAGAATTCGCCCTTTCCTCACCATGGAAACAACTAAAACCCTCACCGTGGCCCGGATTTATTCCCGCCTTGACTACTGTAATTCTTTATTAGCTGGCCTTCCCCGCAGTAAGCTTTCCCATCTCCAGTCTATCCTCAATGCAGCAGCCAGGATCACCTATCTAGCAAACCGTTACTCAGATGTTTCTGCTCTGTGCCAGTCACTGCACTGGCTACCCATACACTATAGAATCCAATTCAAATTGCTTGTTGTCACCCACAAAGCTATTCATGGTGCGGCACCTCCCTACCTCTCTACCCTCATCTCTGTCTACCACCCCACCTGTCCCCTTCACTCTGAATGCGACCTCAGACTAACATCGGCACTAATCTGAACCTCCCATTCCCGACTCCAAGACTTCTCTCGAGTTGCACCTATCCTCTGGAATGCTCTACCCCAAGAAAATAGGACCATCCACAACTTGCATAGCTTCAGACGCTCCTTAAAAACACACCTCTTCAGGGCGGCCTATCGTTCTCCCTAACAGTAGTCATTTAGACATAAGATATTCATCGTTATAAGCCCCTGTACTTTGTGTTCCCATCCCGTCTTAGATTGTAAGCTCCTTCGAGCAGGGTCCCCTTTATTTTTTGCCTTTTTATTGTATTTCCTACATTGATTCTAATAGAAAAAATGACAGCAGCACTCCCATGTCTGGTTCTTCAGAAGCCTTTATTCATGCCTTCAGGGCGACCATGCGACCTTTCAGTCACCAAGTGACTCTTGTCTAGCCCGAGCTGTGTGCTGCTCAGAATTTTTCTATATACTACATTGATTCTATGTTTATTGTATGTAACTACTGTTCTGTATTACCTACCATTCTGTATCGTATATTTTTCTTATATGTACCATTGTACTGTAAAGCGCTGCGGAATATGTTGGCGCTATACGAATAAAGTTTTATTATTATTATGTGCAATTGTTACTTTTCTCGTATAACTAACTAGACTACTATCTTAAGATTCTTCTTACAGAATGGGTAGTGGCTTTAAAGGTGCTTCATAAGAGGACTTAAATTGGGTGTATTGAGTGCAAGATGCAATATACTTTTTTTTTGCCTTCTCTCCACTTTGGCCACCAAAAAAACAGAGGAATTCAGTAGTATGTTTAAATTCAGGCTAATCAGAGGTGAGAGAAGTTACTACATCGAGAGGCGTGGCCTGCGGCTCTATGTGAAGTCACACTCACAGGAGCTCCTGGTGCTTTATCCAAAGCGACGGACTTAATGACATTTTAATGCCATTCTGATTCCACAACTAGCTACCAGCCTAACCAGCTACCCGCAGTGACCGAACGAGGCGAGTTCTGATGAGATCTGATGAGGAGAAAGCCACACAAGGAGAACCCCATCTTCTTCAGTCTGAGGTAACGGCGCCATATTGGGCTCCTGCTGGCAGAGAAGATCATTCACGATTGTATTCTCCTTCATTGTTGACTGTTTCAGCGCTGAGGTACTGAGGAGACACAGATTCTACCTCATTATTAACTGTTTCAACGCTGAGCCCTGAGGTACTGAGGAGCCATAGATTCTACTTCACTGTTAACTGTTTCAGCGCTGAGGTACTGAGGAGAAATAGATTCTACTTCACTATTAACTGTTTTAGCGCTGAGGTACTGAGGAGCCATATATTCTCCTTCACTATTAACTGTTTTGGCCCTGAGGTACTGAGGAGCTAAAGATTCTCCCTCACTATTAACTGTTTCAGCGCTGAGGTATTGAGGAGCCATATATCCTCCTTCACTATTAACTGTTTCAGCGCTGAGGTACTGAGGAGCTAAAGATTCTCTCTCACTATTAACTGTTTCAACCCTGAGGTACTGAGGACCTAAAGATTCTCCCTCACTATTAACTGTTTCAGCGCTGAGGTACTGAGGAGCCAGAGATTCTCCTTCACTATTAACTGTTTCAGCCCTGAGGTACTGAGGAACTAAAGATTCTCCCTCACTATTAACTGTTTCAGCGCTGAGAGACTGAGGAGCCAGAGATTCTCCTTCACTATTAACTGTTTCAGCCCTGAGGTACTGAGGAGCTAACGATCCTTCACTGTTAACTGTTTCAGCGCTGAGAGACTGAGGAGCTAAAGATTCTCCTTCACTATTAACGGTTTCAGCACTGGGGCACTGAGGAGCCAAAGATTCTCCTTCACTGTTAACTGTTTCAGCCCTGAGCGCTGAGGTACTAAAGGAGCTACAGATTGCATTCTTCTTCACTGTTAACTGTTTCAACGCTGAGCGAACTGCAAGAAAAGGTTCGGACGGGAAGATCGCTTCTAGCAAGTGGGGTTATCGGGCCCCCCACGCAAGCCAGCTTCGTAGACCAGGATTCCAAGATCCACGGCGCGATTCCCTTCACCCTTGGTCATCCAGGTTTCAGATAAGTACTGTATTATTCTAAATATCTCTCCCTGCAAAACACAGCCTGAGTCCACGAACCTCCCGATTGTTCCTGATACTGGGGGACTAATGCCCTCCAAATCCAGATCTACTTCCAACACAGACCATTCTAATAAGAACATGGAAGCGCAACAAAGCAGATCCAAGAGCAAAATACCTACCATGGCACATAGCCCTGGTAAAACCTTTAAGGGAAGAGATCATCCCACCAAAACCCTACCACTAACTGAAGAATCAGACCCTCATGAGGACTCGATGCTATATGAGAATTCCCAACATAGTTCAAAGAGGAAGGAGATAGACTCTCCCCCCGCCAACACATTGAATCGCCTCCACAGGATGAGGCACAATCACAATGCAGAAGCCCAGCGAGGCAAAAAATCAAAGTCACTCAAGCTGAGGGCGAAGTCAATCGCATCTTGGATCCAAACCAAATTCCTGACAAGAAATTTCTCCTTCAGCTGTTCTCTTCATTAAAGGAGGAGATGAGAGAGCAATTTACAGATGTGAAAGCATCAATTAACGCCATAAACTCAAGATTAGATAAAACTGAAACTGATGTAGACAATTTAAAGAAAGAGATTAAAGCATGCCGTACTGAGTTGTCTAAAGCCAAAGGTGACATCAAATACCTCTCTGACAAACTTATTGACAGAGAAGATCGTGACCGTAGATCTAACTTAAAAATTAGGGGTGTACCAGAACAGGTTAAGTCACACGAATTGATTCCTTTCATTAAAAATCTGACAAAAAAATTGATCCCTTCTCTGCCAGACATAGAGCTTTCAATAGAAAGGGCGCATAGAATCCCTAAACCTCCGCGCTTCCCTGAAGACGTCCCTCGGGATGTTATTGTAAAATTCACCTTTTTTCAGACAAAAGATAAAATAAATAATTATACCAGACAAAATGGCCTCCTGCCTGCCCCTTACGACTCCCTAAAAATATACTCTGACATCTCCAGAGAAACTGCTATGAAGAGACGATCCTTGAGACCAATCACTGAAGTTTTAAGGAAACAACAGATAGCCTACAGATGGGGTCGCCCTACTACCTCTGTCATATTCTACCACAAACAAAACCAGATCACAATAGAGGACTCCACGGAAGGTTTAAAACTCCTCAAACACCTTCACATACATGAGTAACTCTGCCGACTTCCCTATTGTTGGCATTAAAACTAGCACCAAAGGCCCCACCGTTAGCCCAAGAGGAAGACTCACATCAGTTCCCTGGAACTCTTCCTTCTCATTACGATCTAATTCGTATTGTTTACATTCTTGTATTCTTGTTGTATTTTACCCAAGTACCTCTTTACCTCCGTTTCTTCACCCAAACCCCCTTACCCTCCCCTTATCATAAAGCTTTAGTATAATTCCTTGACTAGCACAATGGCACTAAGATTTATGTCACTAAATACAAACGGACATAATTCGCCGCAAAAACGATTCAGCTTATGGAAGGAGATGAAATCAAATCGTGTTGATATAGCGGGTATCCAAGAGACTAGATTCCCCTTACAGAACCCTCCCAAATTCACCAATAAAAATTTTCCTCACATATACCTATCGTCCAACCCCAAAAAAAAAGCGGGAGTAGCATTAATTATCAAGGACTCACTGAAATTTGAAGAGCTCGAGCTTATTAAAGACAACGAGGGAAGGTACATAATCTTGATTTGCAAGATCAATGACACCACCTATACACTCGCGAACGTTTACACGCCTAATAATGGCCAAATCACTTTCCTCAGACGTCTTTTTGCCCTAATCCATGAAAAACAAAAGGGGACACTCTTAATTTTTGGGGATTTTAATGCAGTCCCGAATCCCCTATTAGATTCTTCTAATAAATCGAGGAATCTTAATACTAAACTTGACCCTCTCTTACAAAAGGAAGAACTCTTCGACGTATTCCGATGCTTACACACATCATCTGTGGAGTTCACCCATTATTCCAACTTGCATAAATCCTTCTCTAGAATTGACTTAGTTATAACTGACATTCATTCCCTATCTAAAGTTAAAACCATATCCATTCTCCAAGAACGTGGTCGGATCACTCCCCCATTATTTTCGAATGTTCCAACTGCCCCCCTTTAATGCACATTCCCCATGGAGGGCCAATTCTTACCTATTCACTCACCCTCAATATAAAACAGAGATTCAAGAATCACTCAAATTATATTTTAAAGAAAATGAAACTCCTGAGGTATCCTTATTCACACTATGGAACGCCCACAAAGCGACTATAAGAGGGTCACTAATTTATTTAAATGCGAAACACAAAAAGCTCAACAAGAGGACACGAAAAAGCTGATCCACCAAATCTCCAACTTAGAAAGAGATATCTTGGCAGATCCATCCGAGAGGAAACACAAAGATCTTCTTGAACTCCGGATCCGACTGAAATCTCTTCTTTTATCAGATTATGATAAAATGGCCCGTATCTCCAGATCAAATTTCTACTCTAATATGAACAAGCCCTCCAAAACCTTCGCAAATTTGATTAAAATCCATAGATCTAAAACTTGTATCCACCAAATCAGGAACAAACAAAACCACGTGGTTAAAACCCCCGTGGAAATCTCTAGAGCCTTTGTAGAATTTTATAAAAGCCTCTATAATCTCAAAAATGATCCATTGGAGCATCAACCCACAAAGCAGAATATTAAGTCCTTTCTGGATTCCATTACACTCCCGACCCTTACAGAGGACACCCTAAATAGACTCAATCAACCTTACACCGAACAGGAAATAAAAGATATTATCATTAAACTTAAAAAGAATAAATCCCCAGGCCCTGATGGTCTCCAAAATGAATACTTCATAGCTTATGAAAGTTTACTTACTCCCTACATCACTAAATTAATTAATTCTTTATCCAATAACAATCAATCGGTTCTGCACGAGATGCTTCAAGCATTAATTTCAGTGATTCCGAAAAATAAAGGAGATAGAGAATTGGTATCTAATTACAGACCCATTTCTCTGCTCAATACTGACATTAAAATTATCTCTAAAGCAATTAATGTCAGACTGCAAAAAATTATCCCGCTTTTGATCCACCAGGACCAGGTGGGTTTTATCCCAAAAAGAAGCTCCACTGACGCGACGAGAAGAATTTTAAACCTGTCAGCTCACGCTGAATCCTCTGGAACCCCTATGATAGTGGTCTCTGTCGACGCAGAAAAAGCGTTCGACAGAGTCCACTGGGGATACCTATTTGAGGTCCTGCACAAATTTGGAATAAATGGCCCCATATTTAACTCCATTCAAGCCTTGTACACTGCCCCCTCGGCAAGGTTACTCACTAACAATCACTTATCTGCCCCATTTATGTTGACTAACGGCACAAGGCAAGGCTGTCCCCTATCGCCCTCTCTTTTTAATTTATTCATTGAACCGTTGGCCGAAAAAATCCGATCTCATCCGCAAATCACTGGTATTACTCTGAACAGCGAATCCTATAAAATTAGTCTATTTGCGGATGACATAATTTTAACTCTCACAGATCCAATATCCTCAATGTGTAATCTCCTTTCCCTCATGGAAGACTTCACTAAGGTCTCCCACTATAAAATAAACATCGCTAAAACGCAAGTACTTAGTTATAACCTCCCAGACCAGATTATTTCCTCCTTACAACAAAATAATGGTTTGGATTGGGAGAAGAATGTGTTGGATTATTTGGGAATTATAATTACTAAACCCATATCTCATACTTATGAATCCAATTTAGGAAAGATATACAAAACTGTACAAATAGACCTAACTAATATTTCCAAAACTGAGTTGACATGGTTGGGCAGGATAGAAGCGTATAAACTATTCATTTTACCTAAACTACTTTATATTTTTCGCTCGATCCCCCTCCAGGTCAATTCTAATTGGTGCAAAAAACTTCAAACCCAATTATCCAACTTCATCTGGGGAGGGAAAAAACCCAGAACTGCTCTTTCTACTTTAGAAAAAAGCAAACCACATGGTGGTTTAGCTGTGCCCAACATATCGGCCTATTACCATTCGGCGTTGATCAAACTGAGTCAGAATTGGTGGGGTTCGGAGGAGACTCCAAGATGGATCAACATAGAGAAAGCATTTCACCAGACGGCAGATCTCCACTGGTCATTACTCTCCTATCTGTGTGACAAAAACAAGAAGTTACCCTCTATGCCTACATTAAAAGCAACCATACGCGCATGGAGATGCCTGACCATGAAATCACAAGCATCAAATCGATTGTCTTCTCCTTATTGGATTCCTTTGTCTCTCCTACCAGCACTCTCGTCAGCTGTAGATATCAATACATGGACTATTAGCGGTATTCACACCTTGTCTGACATACTCGATGAGGATACACAACTTAAATCCTTTACAATCCTGCAGACCAAATTTGGCTTACCAGAGGAAGAATTCGGAACTTGGACCAAAATCAAACGTATACTCAACAAAAACAGTCTCAATCTTAACCTCCCGCTAAACATTACCCAGCTCTTCCGTTTCAACCAGTCGAAGGTTTTCTGGTCTTTCAAATCCATTTACAGAGAATGGATTCTTGACTCTGCATACTCGATCACTCCCAACATTGAAGCCTGGAGTAGAGAACTTCAAGTCCGGCTCCCTATCAACTTAATTGAAGAAACATTACAAACTGTGCTCAAAAGTCTCTCATGTGCAACTTTACTTGAGTCCTATTACAAAACCTTGACCAGGTGGTATTTCACTCCCACAAGACTCCAAAAATTTTCTAACACCTTGTCTCCTTTGTGTTGGAGGAACTGCGGTCACCCTGGCTCAATGTCACATATATTTTGGGACTGTCCTTCCCTTCGTCACTTCTGGGGAAAAATTCATCTACTTCTTTGTGATATAACTGGACTTAATTTAGATCTTACTCCAGAACTTGCATTGCTATCAATAGGAATCAACGACATACCTTCAGACCTCAGAGCCCTTATAGTGCACATTCTCATTGCGTGTAAAAATGGTATTGCAACGCGTTGGAAGGACCCGGATCCACCCACGCTTGATGCAGTTTTGGGGACCATCGCATCACATAACTCTTACGAATATATGCACTCTCTGAGAAATAATCTCCAAGCAAAATACAAAAAGAAATGGACGCCATGGAACCAATTTTTCTATCAACAAGATGTCGCTTTTACTCGGACCTGAATTGACTCCTTTCCAATTTGCTTCAGAATAGTCTAGTCAAGCATAACTGTGAATCATTTCTCTCCCTTCCTTCTCCCCACTGCCCTCCTTCCCAGTTCACTCCCCCCCCTCCCTGTTTGGAATTATCGAGAATACCGAACTTTCTTATTGTTTATTGTTTGATATTTTCCGTTATCATCATACTATTGTAACATGTATTTTTTTTTTTTTTTTTTGATCATCCTATTGTACCGTCATTGTTAAGGCGACCTTTGTAAAATTGTGTATAACCAAATAAAAATGTTGAACAAGAAGTTACTACATCAAGACTTTCCGATGGACTGCTTTAAAGGAGTTATCTGGGATGATTATATATATAAAAAAAAGTGACTAAGCACTAACAGACAGTTGGCTGCCATGTACCTGACTGTTGTGCTCGACGCCAGCCACCTCCGTTCATCCCTGGCACAGGCCGCTTCTGCCCAGGATAGCATGACTAGGTAAACAAGACAGAAGTGGCTTTTCCGCTCTGCTCTTTGGAAGGGGTGGGACAGCCGGTCTCCTGCTGATTGACAGCCAGCTCCCCACCACCTGATTGGGGGAGTCGGCTGACAATCAGCGTGAAAGTGCGGTCTGCGTGCAGCAGCTCAGAGCCCGCTTTCCCGCCCGTGAGTGACAAGGCTCTCAGCAGATGAGCTAAGAGCCAATCAGAGGCGAGCATCTAACGTTATGTGATGTTAAATGCTCGCCTCTAATTGGTTGCTAGCTCATCTGCTGGGAGCCTTGCCACTGAGGAGCGCACAAGCGGGCTCTGAGCTGCCTGTCTGCTGGAGGAACGGTGAGGAAAGGGTGTGAGAGTGTGTGTGTGTGTGTGTGGTGTGTGTGTGTGTGTGTGTGTATGTATGTATGTATGTATGTATGTATGTATGTATGTATGTGTGTTATTGGGGCTGCAACAACGAAATGATGGGGTTATTGGGGGCTGCAAGGGGATGATGGGGTTATTGGGGGTTGCAAGGAAGTGATGGGGTTATAGGGAGCTTCTGCAAGGGGATGACAGGGTTACTGTGGCACTGCAAGAGGATGATGGGGTTATTGGGGGCTGCTGCAAGAGGATGATGGGGTTATTTGAGGCTGCTGCAAGGGGATGATGGGGTTATTTGGGGCTGCTGCAAGGGGATGATGGGGTTATTGGGGGTTGCTGCAAGAGGATGATGGGGTTTTTGGGAGCTGTTGCAAGAGGATGATGGGGTTATTGGGGTTGCAAGGAAATGATGGGTTTATAGGGGGCTTCTGCAAGGGAATGACAGGGTTATTGTGGGACTGCAAGAGGATGATGGGGTTATTGGGGGCTGCTGCAAGAGGATGATGGGGTTATTTGGGGCTGCTGCAAGGGGATGATGGGGTTATTGGGGACTGAAAGGGGATGATAGGGGCTGCAAGGGGATATTGTGGGCTGCAAGGGGATAATGGGGATATTATGGGCTGCAAGAAGATGGATGGGAGCTGCAAGGTGTTGATGGGGATACCATATTAGGGGCTGCAAAGAGATGGAAAAATAAGACATCCCCTGAAAAAAAAGGTGTAGCACATCTTTCGGGAAAACGGGGTACTAAACTCCACCCCTTCTCTATAGCCTTGCCCCTATGATCAAAGCCCCACCCTTGTGCAACCCCTCCCTGCCGCACCCCAGAAAGGTGGTCTTGCATGGAGCCGGTCCCCATTGCACAAAAGGTTGGGGGACCATTGATCTAAATAACATTGGGGGCGGTTTAAAAACAAAGACAGACATGATTGGCTCCCTTTAAGTGACGCTAAAATAGAGGCAAAGATATGCTCAGATTAAGTGTTCAAGAGGCGTCTCTTTGCTGAAGGCAAATGGATAAAAATATTGGAGAAAGTTTCAGTCCTTTGTTCTTTTCCAGACAGTAAGTGAGAACACCGTTGTGACTATTGAGCTTGGCAAAGGTTCCGTCTCCAAGCAGACTGAATGTGTCACAAATTTACTTTCTTTCCAAAAGATGTCACCATTTCTCCAATATAAAGAAAACAAGGGTTTGCGCCAAACTGCTATATTGTAAGAGGGGATCGGTGATATGACCCCCGTGCTCACCTTATTTAGTTGTGCCGACTGCACAACTAGTTCTAGGGCTGAGTTATGACCCCGTGGGATCTCCACACCATCCGGAGCCCTGGAGAGGCAAGTTCGTGTGATCCTCTGGTGCACAAACTGCTGATCCAAGTAATCCTCTGAGGGAGTGGTAATTTGATGTACGGCAGGTCCTGGAGGTCAAGCTGCTGGATATCACGCTTCCCAGCGGGAGGTTGAATGTGCGATTTGAACAAAAGTGATATTGTATTAGCGCTACAGACACAGCCAGGGACACCGCTCTATGTATAATTACCTTGCGGATTTATTGTACCAATATCAAGTACCCGGTCTCCACAACGCGTTTCGGCGCTAATTGCGCCTTTCTCAAGTCATTGCCGGGATACAAAATTAAAAATACTTAAATACTATACTAGACACAGGGGGAGGGACAAAATTAGGGGGGAGGGAATATTGCACAAGTCTATATAGTAATACAAGTAACGGATTCTGATCGGAATCAATTGATCATTCACTGTTTCACAGATATTGCACTGTATTCTATATAAAAATCAGGTAATTATATTAATAATAATAAAACATTTATATGCATGTACCAAAGCCAGAAAATTATTTTATGTTATATAAAATTGATTAAAATTACCAAAATGCTTCTATTTAAAAGAATTTTTCCTAGTCTAAATATCATAAGGATTTTTCTTTTACATAAAATTATGAAAAATTACATGAAAAATGTACACAAAAAATATACATAAAACATGCATGAAAAAATTGCATAAAAAATTACATAAAAATATGATTATATTTTACTAAAATTTCACAATATAAAAATTATTATTTCTGGTGCTATAATGGATAAAATTAAAAATATCTTAAAATCTATTATTCACATTATATGTTAAAATTATTATTTCACTTTGAAATTATTTGACTTTGGAGAACACGATTTAACATATAATGTGAATAATAGATTTTAAGATATTTTTAATTTTATCCATTATAGCACCAGAAATAATAATTTTTATATTGTGAAATTTTAGTAAAATATAATCATATTTTTATGTAATTTTTTATGCAATTTTTTCATGCATGTTTTATGTATATTTTTTATGTGTACATTTTTCATGTAATTTTTCATAATTTTATGTAAAATAAAAATCCTTATGATATTTAGACTAGGAAAAATTATTTTAAATAGAAGCATTTTGGTAATTTTAATCAATTTTATATAACAAAATAATTTTCTGGCTTTGGTACATGCATATAAATGTTTTATTATTATTAATATAATTACCTGATTTTTATATAGAATACAGTGCAATATCTGTGAAACAGTGAATGATCAATTGATTCCGATCAGAATCCGTTACTTGTATTACTATAGACTTGTGCAATATTCCCTCCCCCCTAATTTTGTCCCTCCCCCTGTGTCTAGTATAGTATTTAAGTATTTTTAATTTTGTATCCCGGCAATGACTTGAGAAAGGCGCAATTAGCGCCGAAACGCGTTGTGGAGACCGGGTACTTGATATTGGTACAATAAATCCGCAAGGTAATTATACATAGAGCGGTGTCCCTGGCTGTGTCTGTAGCGCTAATACAATATCACTTTTGTTCAAATCGCACCATTTCTCCAATGAAATTCCTGGGCTCTGATGGAATAATTTTGCTTAGCATTGAAGAATTTCTTGGGAAAACAAATTGCAGGGGTGGTGCCCATGTGAAGATTGTCAGAGTACAGCTTTTACTTCTATGGAGAAAGCATCCACTTCAAGAAATAAAATGTATTATTGACATCTTGATGAAGCAGAACTAAAGCAGACAAGAAACAAGACTTGAGGAGACTGAAGGCTTGTATTCTAGAGTCCAGTTATTTCCAAGAATGTGTGCCCTTGTACATAAGGACTGAGAATATAAACTGTTTTGGAATAGTTTTGATTAACTGCAGGTAGTAAATTACTCCAGGGCCCGGCTTGTGGTGATAGATAGGAGAGGGGGGCCCTGAGGAGCCTGCTCCCTGCTCCAAATGGCCGCCCACGTCCCCTGGAGTCATGGCTGGGCCCCCCTGCCCCTGATCCAATGGTCATGCCCCCTACAGTGAGGCCCAGAGCCCATACTCAGTAAGAGCTGTAACCCTCTAATGGCAGCCCTGGTAGTAATTGTTAAAAGGCTTAAAGACCAACAGGTCGAACATTTTCTAAAATTTATTAAGTTTCCATCTGTAAGCCTCCAGATTTAATATTTTATCTGCTCTCCTTTCAGTACATGAATAAATATAATGCAAATGTGTCCTCTCCATGAATTGTGAATGAAGACCATTCTCTAGCCCTATATTTTAGAATTATATAAAGCCACAGCATATAGCATGTACTACTCACATACAACAATTTTGTTAGACAGTCTAAGCCATTTGACACTGGTTAGACTGGCACGAGGAGTATAAGGACTTCACTAGTTTTCCCCATTAATTTTTATAAAGAGGTATGGACCTACTGCAAGAGGATTTCCAGGTTGCAAGATTAGTAATTCTTAAGGTACCGTCACACCTCGTGACAAGGCAGGAGATGTCGGCGGCGATGGGCAGGAGCGCTCACGTTTTTGGCGCCCCGCCAGCGTCGCCGTCCCTCATTTATATGGGGCGACACCTACAGCGCACCGCCGGCGATCTGACAGGCGGCACCGCCGCCGGGGTGTCTCAAAACCCCAGCGGCGATGCAGGGGCCTATGGCTCCCATTGCCTGTCAGGTCGCTGGCAGCCATTTACATGGAGCGATGTGTGCACATGGCGTCGCCCTCGCCCCTTTACATTAGGCAATGCAGGGGCGGTGTCGCCGGCAATAGGCCACGCCCCTACGTTGCCTATGTAATCGGCGGCGATGTCGCCACATGTGACGTGACCTTCAGAGAGAACACTGATGGAACAAAAGTGTTGGGAGGAATGCAGCAGAGAGTTGTCATCAGACTGTGGGACGGCAAGATGATAAACCAGTTATGTAGTCATGAGGTAAGGTTGACCATATACATTAAATATCTGTTGGCCGAATGATGCGTCTCTGCCGTCTCAACTGACACTCCCATAGTGAATGCTCCTGTGTTCTCTAAGATAAAGACGCCTCCTGACACGTCTTGTCTAAAGAGAACAATGTAACAGGGAGCCCGAAATTGGACATGCGAGATTTAGATTTTTCCCGACCATCAGTTAGAGATGATAGATAGATGGATACAAGATAGATATAGTTGAACCAAGACGTTTACATACATTATATGAAAAGATACATATCCATATTTTTCTCACTATCTGACAAGAAATCAGAATAAACCTTTCCCGTTTTAGGTTAATTAGGATTACCATAATTACTAATATTTGCCAAGTGCCAGAATAATGACAGAGAGAGTAATGTTATAAGGCATTTTTATTACTTTCTGCAAAGTCACAAGTTTACATACATTTCATTAGTATTTGATACCATTGTCCTTAAACCCTTCACGACCTTTGACATACCGGTCCATCATAGGTCGGTATTCCTTCCCGACCTTCATAGGTCGGTATTCCTTCCCGACCTATGACGTACCAGTTTGTTATGCCGAAATTGTGGCATCGTTGCCGTGGTAATGGTGATCGCATCCCAGTATCCTGTGATTCTATACACAGTGTACCGGAGCTTGACCCTCCGGGGATAGATTTCCCAGCCCGCACCCACAATCGCTGTGATTGGCTGTTCAATTCTTAACAACCAATGCCAGCGACTGTGATGATCAGGCAATGAAATTGTCTGATTATTGCTATCCAGCTATGGTTGGGGCTTTAACAGCCTTTTCCATAAGTTGAAGCACTAGAAGTGATTACTCCCATCAGCAGCATGGCGGTGGTGCAAGCCCCCTGTACCCGCACCTCCCGTTCTTCTTTAGCCTACTCATTTGTTTAGAGGGATTGCAGGCTGAGGAGGAGCAAGGTGACAAAACCAGGGACACGATCGCTGTTTGTTCCTGGCTCTATCACCCCCTAACTGCTGTGATTAGAACCGATCACAGCAGTTAGGGTACAGGGAAAATGTGATTGCGATGGGCCGATCATCACCATGGCAACCCATGGCAACATCCGGTCATCTGATCCAAGCCTCAGATATCATGTGAGCTCTTGAACTTGGGTCTGCAGCACTAACAGCTGCACGGTATGGATTATTGCCAGGTTGTTCCCTTACTGCAATCTCTGGATGTAGCAGAAGTGAGTGATCTTCGTGGGACCATCGTTGTGGATTACCCTCAAAGGGTATGTTGGGGTAATAAATTGGATAATGAGGGTTGTCTGTCTGATTTATGTCAAATAAATGATTTTTCACAGTGTGGTATGTTACTATGTACTCAGAGGTTCCAAATGGCCGGGTATAACATTGGTCCGACATTAGGAACCTCGAGTTTCGTGTCAGCTGCCAATACAAACCTGGCATTAACCCCTTTATTACCCAATTTGCCACTGACACAAGAAAAGTTGGGTACAGTGCCAGAAATAGCGCTTCTATGAATGTGCCATTTTCTGGGGCAGCTGTAGGCTGCAATTTGCAGCGGGGAAGACCACTTGGGCCTTCACCATGATAAGGATTTCAGCCCCCAGCTGCCTAGTTGTACCTGGGTGGTAACCACAAATACAGCAAAGCCCCACATCGTTTTCTTTAAATTATTTCTAAATAATTTTTTAAAAAATGGATGTCGGGATTTGCTGTATTTTTGGTTGCCAACTAGGTACAGCTAGGCAGATGGGGGTGGGTGGCAGCTTGCACCTGCCTAGTTGTACCTGGCTGGCAACCAAAAATACAGCGAATTCTGACATTTTTTTTAAATTATTTAAAGAAATAATTTAAAGAAAACGATGTGGGGCTTTGCTGTATTTTTGGTTGCCATCTAGGTACAACTAGGCAGCTGGGGGTTGAAATCCTTATCATGGTGAAGGCCCAGGAGTAAAAGCCCTATGTTGTTTCTTTTTTAATTATTTCTAGGAATAATTAAACAAAAAACTTCTGCTGTATTTTTGTTTACCAGCCAGGTAAAACTAGATAGCTAGGGGTGAGTGGCAGCCCATACCTGCCTGATGTACCTGTGCTGGTAACTAAAAGTACAGCAGAACCCCACATTATCAGCGCAAAATCCCCACTAAATACACAACAAATACTCACTGTATGAACAGTGCTGCATATTTGCTGTGTATTTTGGAGCCGACATTGAATAGGTGAAAATTATGGCAAAAAATACACTGAAAGAATTGATATGCTACAGATATATTTTTCCATGGGAAAAAGCGCATCATTTCCACCACAGGAAAATCAGCAGTATGGGCACAACACTTCTAATTTCCCATAACCTTTGCAGGGAAGGTGCTATACTGCAAAATTGTCAAAAATATGCCGAAAACATCATGGCAAAAAGTACAGGAAATCTGCAGCGTCACATAACGGGTTCCTGCTTAAAAACGTCACTCCTTCCCTTCTGTGCCCGGCTGTGTGCCCAACAATTGTTTTCCCACCACATATGGAGTATCAGCATACTCCGGATAAATTGCACAACATACAGTGTCTTGTGAAAGTATTTGGCCCCCTTGAACTTTTCAACCTTTTGCCACATTTTAGGCTTCAAACATACAAGATATCAATTCTAATTTTTTTGTGAAGAATCAACAAGTGGGACACAATCATGAAGTGGAACTAAATTTATTGGATATTTTATTTTTTAACCAATAAAAAACTGAATAGTGGGGCGTGCAATATTGTTCGGCCCCCTTGAGTTAATAGTTTGTAGCGCCACCTTTTGCTGTGATTACAGCTGCAAGTCGCTTAGGGTATGTCTATCAGTTTTGCACATTGACAGACTGAAATTCTTGCGCATATTTCCTTGCAAAACAGCTTGATCTCAGTGAGGTTGGAAGGAGAGCGTTTGTGAACAGCAGTTTTCAGCTCTTTCCACAGATTCTCGATTGGATTCAGGTCTGGACTTTGACTTGGCCATTCTAACACCTGGATACATTTATTTTTCAACCATTCCATTGTAGATTTTGCTTTATGTTTGGGATCATTGTCTTGTTGGAAGATAACTGTCCATCCCTGTCTCAGGTCTTTTGAAGACTCCAACAGGTTTCCTTCCAGAATGGTCCTGTATTTGGCTCCATCAATTTTAACCATCTTCCCTGTCCCTGCTGAAGAAAAGCAGGCCCAAACCATGATGCTGCCACCACCATGTTTGACAGTGGAGATGGCATTTTGAGGGTGATGAGCTGTGTTGCTTTTACGCCATACATATCATTTTGCATTGTGGCCAAATAGTTCAATTTTGGTTTCATCTGAACAGAGCACCTTATTCCACGTTTGGTGTGTCTCTAAGGTGGATTGTGGCAAACGTCTAATGAGACTTTTATGGATATCTTTGAGAAATAGCTTTCTTCTTGCCACTCTTCCATGAAGGCCAGATTTGTGCAGTGTACGACTGATTGTTGTCCTATGGACAGACTCTCCCACCTCAGTTGTAAATCTCTGCAGTTCATCCAGAGTGATCATAAGCCTTTTGGTTGCATCACTGATCAGTCTTCTCCTTGTTCGAGATGAAAGTTTAGAGGGATGACCGAGTCTTGGTAGATTTACTGTGGTCTGATACTCCTTCCATTTTAATATGATCGCTTGCACAGTGCTCCTTGAGATGTTAGAACTTGGAAAATCTTTTTGTATCCAAATCTGGCTTTAAACTTTGCCACAACAGTATCTCGGACCTGCCTGGTGTGTTCCTTGGTCTTCATGATGCTCTCTGCACTTGAAACACAACCCTGAGACTATCACAGAGCAGGTGCATTTATACGGAGACTTGATTACATACAGGTGGATTCTATTTATCATTGCCAGTCATTTAGGACAACATTGGATCATTCAGAGATCTTCACTGAACTTCTGGAGCGAGTTTGCTGCACTGAAAGTAAAGGGGCCGAATAATATTGCACGCCCCACTTTTCAGTTTTTAATTTGTTAAAAAAGTTTAAAATATCCAATAAATTTCGTTCCACTTCACAATTGTGTCCCACTTGTTGTTGATTCTTCACAAAAAAATTAGAATCTATATCTTTATGAAGCCTGAAATGTGGCAAAAGGTTGAAAAGTTCAAGGGGGACAATTACTTTCATAACGCACTGTGTTTTAGAGTCCATTTTTTTCATGTTGCCTGCGTGAAAATAAAAAAAGCCTTTTTTCCACAAAAATGTATTTTTTGCCTCCATATTTTAATTTTCACAGTTCAGCAATATAAAAATCTGTGAAGCACCTGGGGATTCAAGGTGATCACCACACATGCAAATAAATTCTTTGTAAGTTTAGTTTCCAAAATATGGCCACTTGTGGTGTGGTTTCCACTGTTTAGACACATCAGGGGTTTTACAAACCCCTGATGACACCCACAGACCATTCCACCAAAATCTTTGTTCCAACACCGTGAGGCCCTGGCAAATGGCGGGTGCTCGGTCACAGTTCTGGCAACCTTTGGCTAATTTTAAAAACACTGACATTCCAGTTTGGCCAAGTGTTAACGTACTGACCATGGTCTGTTCCTCCAAATCGGGGACAAGGACACAGCCAATGTCTTCTCTGAAGCTGCTCCATAGGGCCCCATGTTATGCATTTTTTTAATAAAAATCTTTGCCAAGGCGATGGTGTGCCCTAGAAATCCAACAGCCTTGGCTCCAAATATGGCCACATGCTGGCCTATGGCCAAACTACCATATTGACAGGCCAATAAATGGCAGCCATTTTGAATCCGGAAATGTGTCATGCTGGTTTAGGGTGTGGCAAAGTATTGTCCATCCTCCTATTGTAGCCTGCATTTTTAAAAAATACACATTTGGATTGTGTAAACTTGGATGACATTTACTGGCCATCCAATTTGGCACAATTGCAATACGGCTGGATGGGTCGCTATATCAAAGCCCTGCATTTTGAGGTTTCTGGGGACAAATTGGCTTAGCCAACATCCGTGTGTGAAATTTGAAAAGACAACCCGACATATTACCTAACATCATACACTATATAGGTACCATCTAAAGCCCACACATGCCACAATGGCCCACAGATGTTGCACCCTACACAGGGGAGAATTAACACCCAGCCTGAGGTTGCACCCCTAACTACAATATTACTTTTAATTTAGGTCAATGCAGCCATGCAGCAAGCCACATTGGTATTCAGAGTGGACACATTAGCCAAACACATACATTGAGCATGTGTTGTTTTTTTATTAAACAAGGCCACATATCTTGCCAGTGTAGTGTCCCTCGTGTAAACAATAATTTTGTGTCCCACACACATTACATGCATACAACATTAGTCTATGCATCCAACCTGACGTTGTAGCATTTATTAAAATGGGCTAAAGACAAGAGGCACACAATGAAAATTTCCCAACACAATGTGGAAAACCTGTCTGTTACAAACTTTGACCTTGTGCTTTCAAACCCAGATGCCGAGGAATCTTCTTCAGAGGATGATCAACACCCTGGCCCATCTGGAGTTGCCCCCAGAACCCACCCCTACAGCAGCCAGCAGGGACACCCTCGGGCACCAGCAATGAGGAGGAGGAGGAGGAGGCTGATGCAGCATCATGGGAGGACTGGCTGCACTCAGATAGCGACCTGCCCTCACCACCCTCGACACAGGAGGCTTCGGAGGAAGAGGAATTGGCTGGGAGGGATGATGGCCCACCGTCCAGCCCGGGCCCTCTTTTGCCAACAGGCCACATTATCTGGCCACAGAGCCCCAGCCCGCCCGTTACACCACCTCCAAGCATTTCCAGCTCTGTGCCCAGCCCAGGGGTGGACATGTCCCCAGAGCCAGCAGAGGATGCTGTGCGGGCCCCAACAGGCCCTGTGGAGGAGGCGAGGGCTGAGGAGGATAGGGCCCCAGACTTCACAGACTATGGTGGTAAGTGTGTATTGATGGGGTATACACCCTGCATACTGGAGTTATTATTGTGTTAATCGACAGAGTTTTGTTTGCAAGGGTCTAACTGATATGTTTTCATAAATGTTTGTGCAGATGGTGAACGTGCAGGGTCAGCTGGTTGGAGTCTGAGTCCATCCCCATCCACCCCTGATAGTGGTGAGGGTGAGGAGCAACCATATATTGATTTGTACTTTGTACAAAAAAACCATGTACGTTCCCACAGTAAAAGTGTTCTTCATCAACATACAGGTATCCCTACTGTTGTGGAAGATTTGGAGGCACAGTTCCACTTCCTACAACAGCTGCAGTCGGCCATTGAACAGCATCTGCGAGAGCTGGGCCGCCTACTTTACATGCTGGCTGGGCGCCAGCAACAAGATGGTGGGCTCCCATAAGGGTGAGGGAATGGGACCCTCTAACGCTCCATGCGGACATGAAGGAGTGTTGTCCATGTTGGATACCAAAAACATTTTTTTCTGCCATGTTGGCATTCTTTGTTTGTTTTTTTTTGCCCCTGTTGGGCTCTTTTCTTATAGTGTCCAACATTTGGACCATATGGATTGTGTTGTGGCTACCATGTTGGGCTCTTTTCTTATAGTGTCCAACATTTGGACCATATGGATTGTGTTGTGGCTACCATGTTGGGCTCTTTTCTTATAGTCTCCAACATTTGGAGACTCACAAGCAAGTTGTGGTTCTTCCTACACTGAAACACAAATGCGTACTTGTTGTGCTCGGTATTGCCCCTTTTAAACAACCTATTAAATGTCTAAACCAAATCTGTAAGTCAGTGCGTTTCTGTACGGACACAATTATTTCAATATTATGGGAGGTTTATGCTGGTCTTTAAGGGCATCATGGCCAAATCATTGGCTCAACCAGTGGAGGCAGAGGAAGGGGTCCCTAACACATGTTGTAACACAAGGTGCACATTGTGAGCATGCCGTCTGTCGACCAAACAACCACCCAAACTTTATTGAGAAAGTGATAATAGAATTTGGGAAATGCTGTTACACCATCAACCATAAATGTTGATGTAGCCTTTGAGATCTGCCAGCTGTTTACTCCTGCCACCATTAATATTGGCCCATTTTTTCCACAACATACAATGATGGTAAGGACACCTCTGCGGCCTTGTGGGTACACCAATAAGTAGTGAAGGCTACTGCTGCATACAAAAGGTTTAAGTAGAATTGCCCTCTACATATGTACGTGTTGCTAGATCCAGCATGTGGCCTACTATAGATGGTCAGCGTCAAACATTTTTTAGTCAACTTGCAACCACAATGGCAAAATCAGGGACAACATATTTAAGGTGTCTGAACATAAAGTATATTTAAATTCAAATAAATGCCGGAATCTCCGTTGACAAGAATGTGCAAAATAAAATAGTATGACTATTTGGTCAACATAAACAAAAGTTCCAGTGTTGCACTAAGGTCCCAAAAAATAAAACGTGCAGGGTGGATAATGGCAAATTAACATCAAAATAAAACATCCCAAAAACCGGGAAAGTACACACGAAACAAAAAAAACTATAAGTCCTGATAATGGGGCTGAAAATAATAATCCCCTTCCGGGTTGAAGCGGTTGTCCGGCCGCTGAGGTGGGTTCCAAGCCCCTCGGCGAGACATGTGCTGGGCTTGGCCAGATGGTGGTGGTTGCATAACTTGTGAAGGAGGGCCCATGTACTGCCAGGCGGGTGGGTTGGCTGGTGGCTGGGGAACGGGAGCAGGGAAGGTTGATTCTGCCGTCAGATTCCCCAAACGGGCCTGGTCCATTACCAGCAGGATGACTCTCTCATAATGCTCCCTTTGCTCGGTGGAAAAAGTGGGGAGACGCTCACCCACCACCGCAGCAAAGGGGCATTGGGGCTCACGGACCTACTGGGTCAACACCTGCTCTGCCAGTGCCACCAGGTCAGTTCCTGAGGCCGGTGGTGGATTGCGTGGGTGGCCCCGGGGGCGTGAAAATGACATAGGGGGACGGCTGGCCGCTGACGCACCCTCTTCATTGGCCAGAGATGGTGGCTGCTCAGGAGAGTCCAACACAGACCCTGAAGAGGGACCTTCAAGCGGATCCTACATGTTGAAAGGAAGAACACATGAGCAAACATGCCATTACACTTTTGGTGACAATTTTGACATAAAGGATCAAGTTACATGTATTGTCAGTAACCCACATTGTGCCTGATGTTGTTGCAAATTCCCTGACAGGGCCTTACAGCTTGTGCCAATAACTCAACACTCACTACTTGTGTGCTAATTGAGTGATTGCTAAAATTGTAGGTGGTTTGAAAAGCCTTAAGCAAGATGGGAGGCCTATCGGGTCTATTGTTGCCTTCTCTACACTTTAAACATGGATATGATTGTTGGCAATAATGTGTATGCTGTGAGCATTTTTTTATGATTGGGCTAGGTGACCGACTTACATTTTCTCCCTCCACGGCATCCACAACATTGCCCTGTTGTGGCTGGGCGAAGTACTCGATATCCAGGGTGGCCGTGGCTCCTGCTGCTCCAAGGTGAAAAGGAGCTGGTCGTAATACCATAATGTTGGTGTGTACACATCCCCCGCTGCCATGCCCGACCGCCGTGACTGGACGACTTTTTTGTTTTCCTTCCCAAACACTGTTTTTAGGTGCTGGATCTTCTTTTTTACATACTCAATGTCCAGTTCTTGCCCTGGCAGGTATTGGCGGGCGACCACCAGGAGCCTCTCATAGGCAGCATTGCGGAGGGCCCTGTTCGTGTACCCAACCGATCGAGATTGCCACAGGCAGGGGTTCTCCCTGTAGGCCTGAATCAAGGCACTGATGTACTCCCTATTTGGACGGGGCATCTGCAAAACAAATAATAAATTCAATCAGTACAAATCACTGTGGCACATGGTCAAAAACATGTGTAAACTAACATCCACAGGATGATAAGTCACCTGGCATGATCAATGTGAAAAGCCCCAGCTCAATAACACAACACCACACTTGCTTAGACCAACAATGTTGCTCAAGTCACTGGGATGTGTGCTGTTGTGACAGTGACAATCCAAAATGTGTGCCTGGAGTCCCATATAATAACCTGAAGTTTAGATGGGTCAGTCTCATCTAATGATGTGAACATACCTTGCCTTTATCAAACACAGTGTGTAGACTGTAAGACTTAGCAAATGAAAAAAGATGCTGGCTGCCTGCCTGCTCTCAAGCACAGTTGTGTCAAGGGACACACAAAAGAGCAGGTCCAACACACATGTTCACAATGCACTATTTATCCGAATTGATCCGACAGCTGTTGGACTATGACAGGTGCGATATGCATATAAATCGCAATTGCCACGCCTGGTATAGGACGGAACGGCTTCCCTGGGTGTGGGTCCTGCGGTTTCAGCCACGCCTGCCGTGGAACATAGCCCCGGCGTTGTGTGTGGCACAATGTTTCACCACGCCTGTTTGGAGGGCGTAACATCGTGTTGGTGTGTGGTTTAGCGTGGAGGAGACACGCCTGTTTGGGGGACGTCTCGCCTTGTCATTGGCTAGGGCTTGTATATATTGAGTTTCCAGGAGATGCACAATGTCTTTGCTGCGGATTTGCTGCCGGTATGTACTTGGAGATTCCTCATGTACAACATTGTGAATGGGGGTCACTATAGCGTTGTCCAAAGAGCTATGACGGGTTTTTGGTTTTTGACCGTCCTCTGCTGTTTCCCTGATGTTTCTTTGCTTTAATGTTTTTGTAAAATGTTTCATGATATAGCAAAATACAAGGATTCAAGCATTACCTAGTTGCATTGAAGTCATCTGGACAAAGTTCTTATTTTCGGTGCCTTGACATTGGAGTGACACCCATCTCAGCGACCACTGCATGTGAGTTATTATTGTGTGTCTGTACTGTTGCTTTTTCCATACATATGGTCCTCCATGTGTCTGATGTTTATGGTATTTGCGTTGTTAATGCTGTAGAAAGTGTGATGTTGGTTGTGAGCTAAATGTGTGTAGGGCTTTTTGTGTATTGTATTTTGTTGTGCAAGGCATTTAGCCGTGTAAAAACATGTGCCCTTCCTCAACACCTTCATTGATCCTGTCTGTGTTGTTGGTTTGAGGCCATCATTTCCACATGTGTACTGCACCTGTAGATATTTCGCCAATGTCATGCTCCTTTGTGGTCCCTTTTGTAATGTTCACATTGTAGGCCAAGCACCTTTGTGCGTAGGCACCATAGTAAACATAGTTTTGCCTCTAAACAGCATGAATCCAGATGAACGTGCCGTGGTGGGTGCTGCTTTACTGGCAGGGGCGGACTGGCCCAGGTGGTTGGGGGGCAAGTGCCCCCAGGCTGGTGGAATTGCCCTCATCTAGGGCCGCCCATACTGAAACGGCCCGGCGGCGCTGCTTTGCGGCCGCAGCTGCTAGCATAGCAGCCGACAGTGGACATGCCCGGCAGGAAGCATGGTGAGTGCGGGCTGCGTGATAGCAGCCACAGCCCCCCCCTCCTCAACTGCAAGGGCTGGAACCAGGCCCACACTGGGCCACCCACTTATGGGTGCGGGGGCCGCCCGCTCCTCCAGCCTCAGCATTGCTTTAATCTGTCACCGAGCGGCCACGGCATGCAGGGGGCGGGGCCACGGCGGCGAAGGGGGCGGGGCCGTTTCCCAAAGCAGTGCCCTTCTCTTAGCAGTCAGGATAACAGGGGCAGGTCCCAAGCCCTCCCACCATCTTCATCACATTCCTGATCTCTCTCTGAGATGATCATGTGACCCCGGATGCCTCCCCTCCATGTGACATCATCACAGGTCCTACTGGTATATGTGAGTATCATATCTGTGTGTGTCTTTCTGAGTGTTGTTCTGTCTGTCTCTATCTGTGTGTTTGACAGTGTCTGTGTGTCTCTCTGTCCCTACAAAACACTATACAGTATATACAGGTCCACACTACATGCTGTACTAGTGTGCCTATATACTGTGTATATATAGTGTGGAGACCTGTATATACAGTATAGTGCTGTGTATGCAAGATATAACCAACAGTCTCAGATGTGCCCAGAGTCCGCAGCGTGTGACGAGCCCAGAGTCCGCAGCGTGTGACGAGCCCAGAGTCCGCAGCGTGTGACGAGCCCAGAGTCCGCAGCGTGTGACGAGCCAGAGTCCGCAGCGTGTGACGAGCCCAGAGTCCGCAGCGTGTGACGAGCCCAGAGTCCGCAGCGTGTGACGAGCCCAGAGTCCGCAGCGTGTGACGAGCCCAGAGTCCGCAGCGTGTGACGAGCCCAGAGTCCGCAGCGTGTGACGAGCCCAGAAGGTACCTTTACACGCCGCCACAACAGGATGGATACCAACTGCTACTTCACGTGCACGAGCACGGCCAAACGGTTACAAACGGAAAACGCACCCTCTTTACACGCCGCCACAAGGTGCGCTACGCGACGCTACATCTACAGCTAGCTACATCGCCGGGTGTCTCAAGTAGCCATCTGTAGCTCATTTACACACCGCTACAAACAGCTACTATGGGCGTACCTGGTGCAGCAGGGACAGCACATAGGCGTGCTACAATTGTGGATTACGAGACGTCCGTACGCTGATAGGACAAAGCAATAATACCATGATTGGGCAGGCATCGCAGGAGGCTGATTAATACATGACGCCCGAGCAATTGTGTAGGGTGACTGGTCAGCTCCTTAAATATGCCGCCCTGTGCGGCGACAACCAATCGCAACGCAGGAGCTTCCTCAAATGATCGCAGATGGGGCGCGGTAACATGGAGCCTGGGTGACGCCTTAGCTACATTGCAGCTACATCGCCGGGTGTCCACAGTTCCCTTCTGGGGGTTCTTTACACGCCGATACAGCTCGCTACAATCGGCGATGTAGCCATCTGTTTATGGGCAGTGCACGGATACAGATGTATCTGTAGCCGGCTGTGTCGTCCCGTCTTCAGACGCCGCTACTACGGGCGATATTGGCGCCACAAGCTACATTTGTAGCCTGTAGCGGGTTGTATGCATCCTGTTGTGGCAGCGTGTCACGAGCCCAGAGTCCGCAGCGTGCCACGAGCCCAGAGTCCGCAGCGTGCCACGAGCCCAGAGTCCGCAGCGTGCCACGAGCCCAGAGTCCGCAGCGTGCCACGAGCCCAGAGTCCGCAGCGTGCCACGAGCCCAGAGTCCGCAGCGTGCCACGAGCCCAGAGTCCGCAGCGTGCCACGAGCCCAGAGTCCGCAGCGTGCCACGAGCCCAGAGTCCGCAGCGTGCCACGAGCCCAGAGTCCGCAGCGTGCCACGAGCCCAGAGTCCGCAGCGTGCCACGAGCCCAGAGTCCGCAGCGTGCCACGAGCCCAGAGTCCGCAGCGTGTGACGAACCCAGAGCCCGCAGCGTGTCAACGTGCCCAGAGCCCGCACTGTGTAACGTGTATACAGCAGGCAGCTTCTAGTGTGTACACAGCGGACAGTCTGTGTTGTGTATACGGCCCGCAGTCTGTAATGTGCAGCAACAGAAAATTTTCCTGAGAGCTCTCTCTGTGTTCTTCCCGGTGTCTCCATGAATTCTGTTCTCTCTGCGCCTAGCACTGGACTTTTTGCCTCCACCTTTCATCTTTACCCATCTTTAGGATCAGGCTGAGTCTTGGCTATCTATAAAGCACAGCCTCCTGGGTATGTTGGGTATAATTCTCCTGTCTACTGAGTGTAATCCTCAGTATCTGTATTCTGTATATATACACTTCACAGTACCACTTCTCCTGTCCTGTTGTCAGAGAGGCGGTATTGGACTTTGATTTTCAGCATTTAACTGTTGTTTAAATTAATTATCCCCAATATGGAAGTCATCACTTCGCTTCTGTACCGATGGTGACTTGCCCTTCGCTCTGGATCTGACCACTGGGACCCCACGATCCCAAGAAACGTGGCTGTAAGCGGTGGGTTTTTTTTCGCCGCCACAAGTGGTGGATCTGCCGCACCTGGCAGAACAGCACTTGCCGTACAATATGCATGGGGCTTGCCGCATCTGGGCTGCAAGTCGGCTGATCCGGCAGATGTGGTGCCACCTGCTGAATTGGCCGCAAACATCAGTTTACCGCTGATGTGAAAGCAGCCTGCGAAAGTGATGAGGTCATGACAACGTAAAAGCAAATTTCACTGATCGAGGCTGATGGGTGTTATAGTTTGTGGGCTGGTGGGGCTTGTTATCCAGGGCTGCTTTTTGGTCCCAGTCCGGCCCTGGCTGGAACACTGCCTCCTGGGGCAAAGTAGTCCTCGTACCCAGGGGCGGGCTGGACAGCTATACGGGCCGGGGCAGCATCATTGCTGGCGGCCCCTCTGCCTCTCTGTACTGGGATGCGGCCGGCGGCTACCTGTGCAGTGCCGGCATCTCAGCAGTGAGGGCTGTGTGTGGCTGCCGGCCATAGCCAATACTGACGAGGCTCCGTCCACATCGTGCTTCCCGCCAAAAGGAAACCGCAATCTACTGTTCACATTTGGGCAACAAGAAAGGTGGGAGATGTGCGGCCAGTGTCCCTGAGCATCAAACCCCCCATACATGGGAAGGGATTTATTACAGGAGATTTGCATTGTCAATATAATTGGGCTGTAACTATCATCTTCATCTGGATGTAGCTGTATCTGTCTTTAATAGTGGTAGTGGTGCAATTTTAGCATATTGGACAGGTTGATTTCTCTGTGCCATATCTATTTCAGCAGCAGTGCACTGTATGCAGATTGGATTAGCTGATTACACTGTCTTTTCGGTCATCCTTTTCACATGATTTGTACAGCACTTTAATATGTGTATGTCTGAATGTGTATATGATTGTGTATGCATGTATAGGATTGTGTATGGGATTAGGTGTGTGTATGAGTGTGTGTATAGGATTGATTGTGTGTATGATTGATTGTGTGTGGGGCTGTGTCTGTGTGGCTGACTATTTGTCCGTATCTGGCTGGGGTTTTGTGGCTGGGGTTTTTTTGTGGCTGGTGCTGCGTGGCTGTGGCTGACTATGTGTCTGTGTTGCTGGGGCTGTCTGTGGCTGACTGTCTGTGTGGCTGAGGCTGCGTGGCTGGCTGTGTGTGGCAAAATGTGTCTGTGTGGCTGACTGTGTGGCTAGGGCTGCGTGGCTGCATGTGGCTGTCTGTGTGTCTGTGTCTTTATGTTGCTGGGGCTATGTGGCTGGCTGTGTGCCTAACTATGTCTGTGTGTGGCTGGGGCTGCTTGGCTGTGTGTGGCTGACTGTGTGTGTGTGGCTGGGGCTGCTTGGCTGTGTGTGGCTGGCTATGGCTGTCTATATTGCTCGCTGTGTGTGTGGCTGGCTGTGTGTGTGTGTGTGGGTAGCTGCGCCTGTGTGTGGCTGGCTTTGGCTGTGTGTGTGGCTGTCTATGTGGCTGGCTGTATGTGTGTGGCTGTATGTGTGGCTGGCTGGCTTTGGCTGTGTGTGGCTGTATGTGTGTGGCTGATTGTGTGTGTGTAGCTGGCTGTGTCTGCTTGTGTGTGGCTGGCTATGGCTGTCTATGTTGCTGGCTGTGGCTCTGTGTGTGGCTGGCTGTGGCTATGTGTTTGGCTGTCTATGTGGCTGTATTTCTCTGTGTGGCTCTCTCTGTCTGTGTAGCTGTCTATGTGGCTGGCTGTCTATGTGGCTGGCTGTCTATGTGGCTGACTGTTTTTGTGTGGTTGTGGCTCTGTGTGTGGCTGTGGCGGGCTGTCTGTGTGGCTGGCCACTGGGACATCCAAATGCTGTGCGAGTGTCCGACAGTTTTCTTAGATCACATCCATGTGCAATCTGTTTTGTTTCTCAGCAGCTATTACTGTAGAATCATTTACAGGAGCATTTTACAGTTGTCTCAGCTGAAGAATGATAATGTATCAGTGAAAAAAACTGATGCCTCTTGGATGGTCCGTGTGCTGTCAGTGTGCGGTCCATGATTTTGTCGAACTCATAGACTTGCATTGGTGAGTCTCGCGCATGAATCGCATACTGTTGCAGCATGTTGTGACTTTTTTCCCATCCAGAATCTGGATGAGAAAAAAGCGTCCGACACTCGCCAATGTGTTTCAGACGTTGATTAACTGACTGCACTCTGATAAAATCACACATTGCACTTATTCAAGTTTCACCCCAGTGTGTCCGTTCCCTAATAATAAAATCCATGTAGTAATCCTACAATGTCTGCTGGACATGGTATGGGGAGGGTGTATGGCTCAGTTAGTACACACCATACTTCATGGTATGGGGAGGGTTTATGGCTCAGTTAGTACACACACCATACTTCATGGTATGGGGAGGGTTTATGGCTCAGTTAGTACACACCATACTTCATGGTATGGGGAGGTTTATGGCTCAGTACACACTCCATACTTCTCGTTATTAACCAGTTAATGCTCTCTTGTCCACCGCACTACAGTGTCAAAAGAGGAAGACAGCGAGACAGGCAGCGACATGGCATCAGAGAGCCCCTGACCTCGAAATAGAAGATCCTCAGATCCCGGTATTGTGACGACATATGAAGAAATATTTTTTTACATTTATATTACACTATGAACTCCACAGCACTTTACATACATCAACAACACTGTCCCCATTGGGGCTCACAATGAAAACATCCTACCAGTATGTCTCATATTGTATATCGCCTTTCTTTGATATCACCTTCACAAATATTGCATTTATTGCACTTGTCAGGTTTTGTATGTTTTCTGATTGCATTTGTTTGCAGGATGTCAGAATTGACTCCCAGAGCTGCTGGTTTGACGGTTAATGTCTTACAGCATCTTAGATTTTTTTTTGCTTAATGGTACGTCCAAGTTTCTCAATAGGGCTGAGATCAGGGGAGACTGGTGGCCACACCATGGTTTTCTCTTCTTTTATGTCCATAGCAGCCAATTACTCAGGGCTATGCTCTGTACCAAGAGATGGTGCATTGTCATGCATGGGGATGATTTTGTACGAAGAAAAAAAGTGGTCAGTCTAAAAGTATATATACTTTGCCGTGGTCCTTTTCACGCCTTCATGGACCCTATAGGGGCAAACTAGCTCTCTCCACATGATTGCGACCCACCCAAAACATGACTGACACCCCCTTCCTGGCGGACATCTAGCAACCATCCACTACTCCAACCATAATGGAAACCTCTAGGCCCCCCTTAGCTACACCTCTCTCTGCAGGGGGGTGTGGCGCGATGGGGGGGGGGGGGCGCACCAAAGACGGGCCGCCGAAAATTTCCGACAGCACCCCCCCCCCCTGGTCCTCACCCAAGGGCTGCCGGAAAAATTTTGCCACCCAGGTTTTGCTTCGCCAGTCAGCCCCTGCAGCCCCTGCAGGCAGCACGTGTGGAAGAGGAGAGGGTGGAGAGACGCAGGAGGAGACCACGACGCATCTGGGCCAGGGAGTGGCTGCAGCAGCGCGATCAGCATTCACACATTCGCCTTCTGCACCAACTTCGGGACGACTTCCCACGTGACTTCCAAAATTTCCTCCGGATGACAGACGAGACCTTTCAAATCTTGTTGGCAGCAGTGTGCCCGCTCATCAGACGGCAGGATACTGTAATGCGTCCAGCAGTGCCTGCGGAGGAGAGGTTGGCCGCCACACTGCGCTTTCTCGCAACAGGTCGCACCATGCAGGACTTGGTATACTCGTCTGCTATCTCACGTCCCCTCCTTAGCCAACTCATCCCGGAGACATGTGAGGCTATACTGCGGGCTCTAGCTCCTACTTACATGCGGTTGCCCAAAACCCTGAAGAATGGCTGGCCACTGCCGCAGAATTCAGCCAGAAGTGGCAATTTCCAAACTGTGGTGGTGCCATAGATGGCAAACATGTTAGGATCACCCAACCACACCACAGTGGGTCTTTTTTTTATAATTATAAATCCTATTTTAGTATTGTTTTGATGGCAGTGGTGAACGCTAATTATGAATTTGTGTCGGTGTCCGTGGGCACAAATGGGAGGGTTTCTGATGGCGGGGTTTTTGACCAATCGTCGTTTGGCCAAAAACTGAAAACTGGCCGTCTCAATTTGCCGCCCACAAATCGCACCTGTGGAAACATGAACTTTGTGTTCCTTGCGGATGAGGCCTTCCCACTACATCCAAATTTGATGAAGCCATATCCCCAGAGGCATCTCAATGCCGACCAACGCATTTTCAACTATCGGCTTTCCCGGGCACGGCGAGTGGTGGAGAATGCCTTTGGCATTATGGCTAGCCGTTTCCGCATTTTCCACACGGCCATTAATATGAAACTCGAATCTATTGACCTTGTAGTTATGGCCTGTTGTGTGCTCCATAATTTTCTAAGACGCCGGGATCGCCAGGCCTACACACCACCAAACTATGAGGACCGCATTGACTCCAGCAATGGTGAGGTGGTGTTGGGGGGCTGGCGTGCTGATGCCCCACAGATAACAGGACTACAGCCATTAGGGGGTGGAAGCAGCCGCCAGGAGGCACAGGAGATGAGGGACCGGTACTGCCAGTACTTTAATGGTCCAGGGGCTGTGAGCTGGCAACACAACCTCCCGTAATTATTAGTGTGCCATGGGGACTTTTGCATTGCACACTTTCACTGTGTCCTGCAGCTCAGGGTTGGAGGAAGGACATGTGTCCCTTTTTTTTGTGGTGAAGAGGTGTGATTTTGTTTTAAAATACCCAGATTTAGGGAAACCTTATTTAATGTTTTGAAGAGGGCCAGGCCTTGCCCATTTAAGGGGAGCTATGTGTTGCAGACTTACCTCTTGTCTGTGACATGAGCCAGAGGATTTGGCTTCTTGGTGCATGTTGGCACTATTTTTGTAATTTGTGTTGAAGGGCCCGGCTTATGGGTCCTGTGGGAGACGGGCGGGACCAAGACCCACATACCTCCCCAAAGGCCCTTGTGACAGTGGTCACATTTTTGTATTGTAGCACCTAGGGACAGAGTTAGGACTGTCTCGACCAGGGCCTACCGTGAAGTTGGTGAGGCAGCTTAATATGCGTTTTTTGGCAAAAATGTATAAATCAAAAGGCCCTGATTTTTTTCACAGCACTTGTTATTTGCTACAATGTTTTTGTAGGAAACCGGATTAAATACACACACGCATATGTTGGACCACATATATGGTGGTCCCAACACAAGTGTTGCTAAGCACAGTAGAGAGGACACAAACATTATGGCACCAGGAACAATGAATGTTGAGAGGCGCTTTGCCTCCTTTGCGTTGTCATATATTTTACCCACAATCCCGCTTGACAACACATGCGCTTTATCACACACTTTAAATCAAACATCAGCAACAGCACACAGCAAACACACATGCGTTTCACAGGCGTTTTGAACAAAAACACTCATGCCGCACACACAGCTCGCTACAGGGTGGGTCATTAACGGATCGCCAAAACGACAACCATTGAGCAAGCATAAGTGATGTCTGCACGCCGCACCAAGGGGGATATCGGTTTCTACCTTTTCAGTAATCAACTTATTTTTTGTGGTAGAGCACATAGTGTTTATACATGTACATTGCGACCTACATCACAGGACATTCTGGAGATGAGGCCCCATGTTTCAAAGGACATCTGACCAGTGAGGACGCAGTACTGACCACCAATGGTGTAGTGAGGGGCGCGGCTTGGAAACCATGTACCACGCCTATGTGCTCCAATTAAACATTGGAAAACGCCCACATTTGACACAACATCGTTTAGGAGGTTTCTGTGTGACTGTTTGCTGAACGATGTCCACAGATGATAAGTACATCGCTCATCTGACCGCTGGATCGCTGCATCGAGAATCGTCTGAGCGATGTCTGTGGGTGTAGCGTTGTGATGAACGATCTCACACATCGTTCGGACGATGTGCAAATCCGACATCGTTTACGATATCGTTATCTATATCTTAGTGTGTGACGGCCGCTTAAGGCTGCCTTCAGATTTGCAGATGCCTCCGCAGCGTTTTGCGGAGGCATCTGCAAGCATCTGCATACAGACGGCAGCCCGTATGTTTATAATGGAGCGCACGGCGGTCTGCAGATGCTTGCAGATCGCCGTGCGCACCCATTCACTCCTATATGTGATCTGTGCGCAGGCGAGTGCCTGCGTACAGATCACACACTCTCGCCCGCACCAGGGACGCTACATGCTGCGTCCCGGGTGCGGACGCGGGACACCGGAAGGAGCAGATATGGTCCGCATCCGCACCCGAACGCAGCAAACGCTGCCAAAGGCAGGCACTATGCGTTCCTATGTTAAACATAGGAACGCAGTGCGCATGCGTTTGAATGCATATGGGAACGCAGCATAAGCTGCGTTCACATACGCAAATGTGAAGGCAGCCTAAGTCACACTTTCTAGCGCCCACAGCAGCAGTAAGCGGTGCCTGACTGACACACAACTGCAGCACTGAGGTAATGGAGGAGATTGGGATAATGGCCGGGTCTTATAGGGCAAGGACATGTGACATACACAGCCAATGACACATGCCCTTGCTTGTGTGCAAAATATGCACATTGCTGAGTGTGTGTGTGTGTGATTGGCTGACAGCCTGCACCGCCCCACTGTATATGCGGTTAGGAGAGAAAACAAAATAGATACCAGCATCATTTCAGCAGCACCACACTATATACTGAAACTGGATATTAACATTCATTAACAGCATTACTGTGAAAAGCCAGTTACGCTTTTGGTGAACGAAACGTTATCAAACATAACCTTGAACTGCTGAATTTGAAGCTAATTGTTCGCATTCGCCGAATGACTCGAACACCGCCCAAAGCAGCTCGAATTTGAGATTGGCGAACATTTCAAATCGAACACCGCTCATCTCTATTAATCAGCTCCATTCTCTGGGTAATGTGACAGGACCACACCTTAGGCAGGCGTCACACGCTACGATATATGTAAAGATCTCGCTGGAAAGTGTCTGATTTGGCATCGCTCCTACGACATCGTTGCGTGTGACAGCATGATGTGACTAGGATAAGTGGTCAGATCGTTATATACAGATATGGGAACCGGACCCCATATCAGACGATGTGGATCATCCAATCTGCTGCATCGTTCTGTGTGACACCGCCATAACCGATCTCCTGACCGATTTTTCCTATTCACATCATTGAAAGCATCAATCGCTGGTTGTGTGAACGAATCCCTGCACATAATATCTGCTGCGTCCTGATCGTTATCTATACATGTGACACCTCACTAACGATGTTGTCCACAAGTGCACACCACTGACATCGTTATGAGTTCCCACACAAAATCGTACTGTGTGACGGCCGCCTTATTTATACACCCAACAGTTTGCTGGGATGTGTGCTCATAGCAGGGGTGGATTAAGCGTAGCCAGGAACCCAGGCTGTTCAGATCCCCCCAGGTCATGTGATGGTGTAATTATCATATACCTAAAACAAGTTGTTTCTGAAAAATAGCTGCAGAGTGAAACTATAACCTAAAAAAAATCCATTGATCTAGTAAATTCACCCTTCAGTTAAAAGAAAATCCAAACCTGATCTCTTGGCAGTACAAAGAGCTGTTTTTTTGCCACAAAAATGCACCAAAACCAAACCAAAAACACAGCTGTGCATTTTTTTTTACAGTCTTTGTTGCTTCAAATGGTTGAAAAAAAAAAAAAAAAGCAGCAAAAACTGAAATCATTTACATGCTGCTTCTTTTAAACACACACCAAAAACGAAGCTGTGCTCCATTTCAATCAAGAAAACATAAAAAAGCAAGTGTGTTTATGAAGGAGATTTCTGGAATCTCATAGGCTTTGCTGGTGCTGTAAAAAAGCAGCTTTTTATTAGCATGGGTCTGCATAAAACCAATGAAAAAATGCCCTGTGTGAACTAACAACTGAATTACTGAGGTAAAAAAAACACCAAATACTAAACATCTGCATGAGCCTTACAAATACTGAGGTAAAAACTCACCAAATACTCAGCGTGTGCACGAGGCCTTAGTGTGCATATTCACGGTTCGGAGGAGCTATGTATTGTATGCAGCTCCACCGGACCTGAGTGAAGGCGGTGGGTGCCCGCAGGGAGACTGCAGCCGCCCTGTACACACAGTGTGTGGCGGGTGCGCGGCGGCTTCTCCATGCAGTCACCCGATGGGAGCCTCTTCTGACTCCGTAGCATGAAATGAACAGGAGGAGGAGGAGCGGAATGGCAGTAACCCGCACCGCAGCTCCAAAGACGTTGCGGGCGAGTTACGCATAGTGAGGATGCGATTTCTTGAAATCCCATCCACTATGCTAGTACTGTACTACACAGCGTTTTGGACGCAGCGGCAAGACGTGTGCATGAGACCTTAAGGTATCGTCACGCACAACAATATTGCTAGGCAATTTCACTATCAATTCGCTGGTTGCAGTGAAATCATGGACACATTGTTCTATTTTGTTGCTGTGTACAAATGTAACAATGTGTCCGTGATTTCACTGCAACCAGCAAATTGCCAGTGAAATTGCCTAGCAATATTGCCGCGTGTGACTGCACCTCTAAGCTAGGTCCACATTGGCGTTGTCATCACAAAGCTCTCACTGATCTCAGGGAGACCAGTCCCCAGCGTTACGGCATGCATCCGTCTTAATGCTGCTGATCAGCACATCCAGTAACGCAGTGTTAACGTGTTATGGTTAATCTCTTTTTATTAATTTTGTGAAAGCATTACAGGTTATGCATATATGTATAAACCAGAAAATACAGATAAAAGAATCACAGTAGTAAAATCAGTTATAGGAACATTATAAAATGACAACCACATAGATATACACCCTCTTCAAGTGTAGGATCATCTAATCCCATATTTATATACCAAAGTCTAAAAATAAAATGACCCTTCTCCGGGTAATAGGGCTCACAGCTATAGAGGGGGTATGGAACCCCATCAAAGATTTTATGACAACAGTCTCCCCTTTGTCAGTTTGGCTATGGACAAAAGACCATTAATTGGGTTATCTCATAATATGTTATCACTATCTTTGATAAATCCCGTGAGAGCGAGGCCTCAAAGGACTCGCCCAAAGACTGGGACATCCAAGATAAGCCCATCATCAGAGGGGTATCTCCAGTCTATGTAGATGTTACTCAATTCAACTGTTGTTGGAGGTTTGAGAGAGGATAGGCTAAGAAATAAGTTCCAGAAACCAAAAGTATAAGAATATTATAGACGTGAATGAGAGGGAAGAAAAGAGAAAGGGAAAAGGAAAAAGAAAAGTAGAAGGAGTAGAAAGATGGGGGGGGGGGGGGGGGGAGATAATTTCTAGGATAATTGGGATCGGGTAGAGAAGGGGATTAAACTGAAAAGGGAAAGGGAATAAGGGTTACCTTGACTCCATGTCGGCCAGAGGTCATACCACTGTATCGACTTCAGAGAAAGTCAGTGTTTACGTATTGTAACGCTGTGTTAATGCTGCCGTACAGTTATATGGGTGATGGGATCCCCAGCGCATACAAATGCGGGCGCAAAAGTGCCTGTGTTTGAAATCTTGCGTTTTTTCCAGCAGACAGCTGAACACAATTTGCTGTGGCGCTCGGGATACAGTCACCCATATAACTCTATGGCAGGATCCAGCCTGCACCTGCGGTCTTCTTGCTACAACCTCCAACGTGCAGGAGGGATGAATGAGGGAGGGGGGGGCGGCGGCCTCACACCAATCAGCGGTGCCTGCGGATTATAATGGGGGGGTAATTTACTGTGGGCCCTGGGCTACTGCCCATAATGACCTCATTATAATCTGCCACTGGCTCATAGTATTCTGGTCCTGATCAGACTTGTTTCCTGACCAAGATCTTTGTAATCTCTGCTGACTTTGGGCCGCTTCACACTGCGGCATGATCCGGTCCGGTTCTGTCCGGGAGGACTCAGACAGCTGCGGACCGGATCAGCACACAGGACCGGAGGGCATAATAGCCCCCCAGTCCTGTGTGCTGATCCGATTCGCAGCTGTCTGGGTCCACCCAGACAGAACCGGACCGGATCATGCCGCAGTGTGAAGTGGCCCTTTGAAATCACAGGAGACCGACCAAAGCACCACTGGAAAAGATGAAGATGATAATAGGTGAATATAAGACAAGGGGCAGGGGACATATATTTAAAGCATCACTCCAGCGCTGATAAAAAAAAAAAAAATACTGGAATGGTGCTTTAAATTGAATCCAACATGACAAATTTTTACTAGTTTGAGCACCAGCTGTCATTTTAACAACTGGTTCCATATCCCATCCCAGATCAGAGCACAATATCACTGATTGATCACTGCCTTTAGATAGAAAAGAGATAATTTTGCTAATAATTACCATGGAAAATATTCTCTACATAGGGGAAGCCATAGTAGAGGAATGAAAATTACACAAAATCCAGAAAGTGCGGTTCAACTAAAACTGGTGTACACAAGTCTTAAGGTTTCTTTACACGTCATGATATCGCAACGCAACTACGATAAAAAGTGATGTGGTACGGGCATTACAGTTGATATCGTTAGTGCGTTGTGTCGTGTAAATGGACAACGCGACTCAGACGATGCAACTACGATATAGTTTTTGGATTGTGCATGCTCTTCAACTGTGCAATATTGTATATGCGATCTGGCAGGATTGTGCAATGTGACAGCGCAACTACGATTTGGAGCGCAACTTCCCCTATTGACCACAATGTTAATTGGTCGTTCCCTGAGTTGCTCAGACACAGTGTGAAAAAGGGGCGTACTACATTGTTGTTGCGTTGCCTGCTGATATCTCCCTGCGTAATATCTCCTATGCGATCTTGGACAAGTGCCAAAAAACGTGCGCGCTCCCTTGAAATCGTATGCAATATCGGAACAATATTGCGACATGTAAAGCGGCCTTTAGGGTACCGTTACATGTCGCAACATTGCATGCAATTTCGCTTGCAATTTGCTGGTTGCAGTGAAATCATGGACACATTGTTCTATTTGTACACAGCAACAATAGAACAATGTGTCCATGATTTCACTGCAACCAGAGAGTTGCAAGCAATGTCTGCACAGATACCTGTGTGCAACGGTACCTTTAGGCCCCTCTCACATCAGCATTTTTTTAAAAATTTGCGGCAGATCCGGCAGCTTTACCGCATCTGACGGTTAATGGGGACGTCACACGCGTCAATGTCGCCAGTAATCTCATCGCCGGCGACATTGAAGGCTGATCGCTGGTGAGCTGTCACACAGGCAGACTCGCCAGCGATCAGTACCAGCGAGAACGCTGGTAATCATGTAAACAAGCAGGTAACTAAGCGCCGTGCGGTGCTTAGTTACCCACTGTTTACCATGGATACCAGCTCCCACCGCTTGCTGAGAGGCTCTGGGAGCTGGCTTCTCGCTCGCTCCCGTTGTCACACGCAGTGATGCTGCGTGTCCACCGGGTGACCATCGCCAGGTTTTAGAGCAGGTTCTAAAACCTGGCGACCATCAACCAGCGATTTATCGCTGGTTGATGCGCCCTGTCACACACGTCAATATCGCTGCAACGTCATGTGCAGGAGTGATATTGCACGCAATATTGACGCGTGTGACATCCCCATGACGGCCGCACTTGTGGCAAGCCCCATGCATTGTCTATGGGGCTTGTGGTCAGGTGTGGCAAGTACGATTCTGTCGGATGTGGCAGATTCAGCACTAGCGACGGCAAAACAAAAAAATCCTGCTGATCGCGGGGTTTTTTTTTTGCGGCCACAACTGCCGGTTTTGCTGGATTGGGGGAAAACCGCAATTGCAGCACTTGCCGCAAGCCCCACAGAGAATGAATGAGGATTTGCCACAAGTGTACCGCAAGTCGGCTGTTAGGCAGCACATGCGGTCAGGGGCGTAACTAGAACTGGCAGGGCCCCATAGCAAACTTTTGAACGGGGCCCCCTCCAAGACACGCCCCCAATGACACGCCCCTCCAAGACACGCCCCCCCAAATGACACGCCCCTTCAAGACACACCCCCTTACAGGCCCCAGCAGTATATACAGCAGCCCCAGTGGTATACCGCAGCCTCTCCAGTGGTATATACAGGCCCCAGCAGTATTACAGCAGCCTCCGCAGTGGTGGTATATACAGGCCCCAGTGGTGGTATACAGGGCCCCTGGTGGTGGTATATACAGGCCCCTGGTGGTGGTATACAGGGCCCCTGGTGGTGGTATATACAGGCCCCTGGTGGTGGTATATACAGAGCCCCTGGTGGTAGTATACAGAGCCCCTGGTGGTGGTATATACAGGCCCCTGGTGGTATTATACAGAGCCCCTGGTGGTGGTATATACAGGCCCCTGGTGGTAGTATACAGAGCCCCTGGTGGTGGTTTATACAGGCCCCTGGTGGTAGTATACAGGCCCCTGGTGGTGGTATATACAGAGCCCCTGGTGGTAGTATACAGGCCCCTGGTGGTGGTATATACAGGCCCCTGGTGGTAGTATACAGAGCCCCTGGTGGTGGTATATACAGGCCCCTGGTGGTAGTATACAGAGCCCCTGGTGGTAGTATACAGGCCCCTGGTGGTGGTAGTATACAGAGCCCCTGGTGGTGGTAGTATACAGAGCCCCTGGTGGTGGTAGTATACAGAGCCCCTGGTGGTGGTAGTATACAGAGCCCCTGGTGGTGGTAGTATACAGGCCCCTGGTGGTATATACAGAGCCCCTGGTGGTGGTAGTATACAGAGCCCCTGGTGGGTATATACAGGCCCCTGGTGGGTATATACAGGCCCCCCACTCCTCCTCTGCTGCACACGTCACCTGTAAAGGAATACATCATACTTACTTATCTCTGCCGGCTGCCGCCGCTCTGCACCGCGCTCCGTCTTCATCCAGCTTCTTCCTGGTTGTGACCGCCGGGCGCAGGAAATGACGTCACAACCAGGAAGCAGCTGGATGAAGACGGAGCGCGGTGCAGAGCGGCGGCAGCCGGCAGAGATAAGTAAGTATGATGTATTCCTTTACAGGTGACGTGTGCAGCAGAGGAGGAGTGGGGGGCCTGTATATACCCACCAGGGGCCTGTAGCTGACCGGATAGCAGCGTAGCGGCGCTGGGTCCGGGCCCCCCACAAGGGCCGGGCCCCAAAGCGACTGCTACGTCTGCTATGCCGGTAGTTACGCCCCTGCATGCGGTAAATCTGCAGGATCGGCCGGATCTGGACAGAAACGCTGATATGAAAGGGGCCTTAGACACGAGTCTCTACATAATTCTTTAAAGAAAACCTGTTATGTAAAAAAAATGCCATTAACTTGCAGATATGAGGGTTAATCTGCAGGTTAGTAGCGTTCTGCCAATAGCATTTACAGCGCACTGGCAAAGGAGTTTTGTCATTCTATATGGCTGAAGTGGTCATGGGGCGCCGATGTGTTGTCATGATGGCTGGGGATCTATTCAAGAACCCTGTATCTGTCATGATGGTACTCTTGTAAAAGGCTAGCCTATAGCTGGCAATCATAGACCATGATTTTTGCTATACATAGCAGTACTGCTGTATACAGTACAAGCGACTGGCTGATCGCAGGTTCAAGTCCGCTGAGGGGAATAACCTATACAGCTGTGGCCAAAAGTATTGACACCCCTGCAATTCTGTCAGATAATACTCAGTTTCTTCCTGAAAATGATCGCAATCACAAATTTTTTGGTATTATCTTCATTTAATTTGTCTTAAATGAAAAAACACAAAAGAGAATGAAGCAAAAAGCAAAACATTGATCATTTCACACAAAACTCCAAAAATGAGCCAGACAAAAGAATTGGCACCCTCAGCCTAATACTTGGTTGCACAACCTTTAGCCAAAATAACTGCGATCAACCGCTTCCGGTAACCATCAATGAGTTTCTTACAATGCTCTGCTGGAATTTTAGACCATTCTTCTTTGGCAAACTGCTCCAGGTCCCTGATATTTGAAGGGTGCCTTCTCCAAACTGCCATTTTTAGATCTCTCCACAGGTGTTCTATGGGATTCAGGTCTGGACTCATTGCTGGCCACCTTAGAAGTCTCCAGTGCTTTGTCTCAAACCATTTTCTTGTGCTTTTTGAAGTGTGTTTTGGGTCATTGTCTTGCTGGAAGACCCATGACCTCTGAGGGAGACCCAGCTTTCTCACACTGGGCAGTGCATTATGCTGCAAATTTTGTTGGTAGTCTTCAGACTTCATAATGCCATGCACACGGTCAAGCAGTCCAGTGCCAGAGGCAGCAAAGCAACCCCAAAACATCAGGGAACCTCCCCCATGTTTGACTGCAGAGGGCCCACAGCCGACCCCCGTAACCCGATGTCATAGGAGAGGAGGGTCAGGCAAGGGAAGTAGGAAGCTTCCAGCTTCCCTTGCCTGATCCCGGCCCTCCTCTCGTCTGCCCCACTGGAATCCATGCATTTGGCGCCGCACAGCGCAGGTAGGAGAGCCGCATCACCGCCGACGGCCGCCAGCCCCCTCACCCCCCCCCCCCCCCCCGCTCCTCACCATGACTGCACCAGGGCCCTCTGGGCTCAAGGTCCGCCACTGCTTTAGTCCACCCCCTTTTTTATGTTTGGTGTGGAATTATATCCAATTTGGCTTTAGGACAATTCTTTTTGTGTTTTTCATTGAAGACAAATTAACTGAAGATAATAATACCAAAGAATTTGTGATTGCAATCATTTTCAGGAAGAAACTGAGTATTATCAGACAGAATTGCAGGGGTGTCAATACTTTTGGCCACAACTGTATAGAAAGTGGAAAAATGTTTTTTAAAATATGAAAAAGTAAAATTATAAAAAAGGTAAAAATCACCCTTTTTCCCCATGAAAAATAAAAACGCAAAACTAAAAAAATGTATATATCATATCGCTACGTTTGTAAAAGTCCAATCTATCAAACCATCAATGTACTTGATTGATAAACGGCGTAGAGAGAAAAATAATCAAAATACCAGGAGTATAGGTTCTCACCTGCTGTAACGGTGCAATAAAACGTGATCAAAACATCAAATCTACCCCAAAATAGTGTCAATAACAATGTCATCTCAGGGTGTTTAAAAACAGGCCCATATACTAAAAATTTAAAAATATAAAATGTTATGGTTCTCAGAAAATGGCAACACAAGTGAGAGAATTTTTTTTTTTCTTCAAATTTTCGAGTCTTTGGTCACCATTTATAAAAAAAGAAAAAAGTCTATGTATGCTTGGTCACAAAAATAGAAAAAATAGAGATAAAGAGGAAGGGTACCTTTACACAGCAGCATTGCATGCAATTTCACTTGCAACTTACTGGTTTCAGTGAAATCATGGACACATTGTTCCATTTGTACACGGCAACAAAATGGAACAATGTGTCCATGATTTCACTGCAACCAGCAAGTTGCAAGTGAAATTGCATGCAATGTTGCAACGTGTAAAGCTACCCTTATGGGGCCGTCACACGCATCAATATATCGTTCAATCGTATGAGTGATGTAATTTTTTTAAGATCATCCAAGCGATGTTCAATGATCGCAACACAGCAGTCACACGGGAAGACTTTCTTCCAAGCGACTGTCCGATCAGATGCTGGGACGATCGCAAGTGCGATGCTACGACCAATTCTGGCAGTCTGACAAGATTAGCTGCATAGCACGCGAACATCAAACCGGTCGTTACACAGATATCACATGTGTCAATGTGCAAAATACAATGAACAATCGTCGCTAGGTTTTAGGTCTGGATCTAAACCATGCAACCTGCGATCACACGACTGATCGCTGGTCGGAGCACGCTGTCACACGCTGCGATGTGGATTGAGCGTCGTGTGTGCAATGGAAAATTTTGATCGCATGTGCAATATATTGACGCGTTTGACGGCCCCATTAGTGTAGATGTGTGTTAACATGGATTGCAGTAAACAGTTTCACACTCGCCCTGCAGATTTCTACTATTTTCACTTATATGATCCGTGTACCAGATCGACTCTTTTGATAGTCCTCCAGCCTGCAGCACAAATTTTCAAGAAGCAATGTGAGTCCCGTATGGAAGCTCACATGTAGAATAGAATAGATAAGACGATTCCCTTTAGGTGCTGCCGGATGATAAAGAGGATTAGAGTTAAAAAACGAACTCCGTTTTTTAACTCAAGTGTAATAATAAATCTTTGTTGTGGAAGAAAAAAAACTTCCTTTGAGATCCTCTTTATTCTCCGGAAGCGCCGAAAGGGAATCGCTTTGTCTATGTATGCTTGATATCAGCGTAATCCTACTGACCTTGATAATCATATTAGCATGTCATTTTTACCTTAAAATTAATGCTGTAAATAAGAAACCCAAAAAACAATTGCAGAATTGCTCTTTTTTTTGGCAATTTTGCAACACTTGGAATTTTTTCCCACTTTTTAGAATGAGAGTAAACTTGAGCACCCAGAGGTGAACGCTACCATGAGTCCTGTGTCATGCCAACAGTAAGCATCCTGAGGCCAATAATATGTGGGCTTGCTTTTAACTAAAGGAGTGGGTCATCCATAATTTTGCCTAAGTATACAGCGTGGCGCATTCTCCATATCCTGGTTTGCCAATGCTGATGTTGCTCACACACCCAGAAATGTAGTGCACAGCGTCCACAAAGAGCCAAGGTAGAATGTGCCCAGCCACTGTGTATGCATGCCCACATTACTTGGCGCTGTGTGCTGTCCATCACAAGCTAGGGCTAAAATGCAAATCAAGGGGGCATTGTGGTGAACCCAGCTCAAGGCCACAAAATGGGTGCACTGAAGTCCCCTCTATTGCATATAGATTAAATTATATTCATAAGCATGTAACAGATACAGTGGTAGAATGTTTTTTAGGCTGGGTTCACACAGGGCGAGAGTCTCGCATACATCACTTGGTACGGCTGCCAGCTTTTTCAGACAAAAGCGTGCAGCTATATTGAAATACATGCAGCTGCACAATCCTCTCCAGACAGCCGTGTCAGGTGATGTGTACGAGACTCGTACATGTCTCTCGCCCAGTGTGACTCCAACCTTAGGCTATGCTCACACAGGTAAAGTTTTACTGCATTTTTGGGGTCAGGTTTTGCCTTGGTTTTATCTATGCTAATGTAATCCTGCATTTTTGGTTTCCAGCAAAACGTATATGATTCAGAGATAAGCTGTTCCCACGCATTGGTTTTTGTTCTCTGCAGAAAGGGTCAACACCACATGTTTTGCTGAATTTTTGAAAGAATGAGCATGTCAATTATTTTCTGTGTTTTTGCTATAGTTTCCATCTGCAGCAAAAACACATCAAACAAAAACGTGTTAAAAACGCAGCAAATCTACTACTCTAGAAATTTAAGAGAATATGCATCAAGGGGGCTTGTAAAGCTACTATACCACACAATGATCAGTACAGGTTAGGGCCGCTTCACACTGCAGTGTGATCCGGTCCGGGTCTGTCCGGGAGGACCCCGACCGCCGCGGACCGGATCAGCACACAGGACTGAGGGGCTAATATGCTCTCCGGTCTTGTGTGCTGCTGATAAGTCAGGACCGCGGGCTAATATGCTCTCTAGTCCTGTGTGCAGCGCACGCAGCTGCAGCTGCTGACAGGTCAGGACCGCGGCGCCCGCGGTCCTGACTTATCAGCAGCGGGAACTGCGTGCGCTGCACACCGGACCGGAGGGCATAATAGCCCCCCCAGTCCTGTGTGCTGATCCGGTCCACGGCTGTCAGGGTCCTCCCGGACAGACCCGGACCGGATCACGCCGCAGTGTGAAGCGGCTCTAAGAGTCCACTAGAGGATTTTAACCAACCAAATTAATACATCGAGTACACGTCGTATAAATATAAGTGACAGAATCCTCTATTTCCTACCTAGAAACAAAGAAAGTAAGCCACTACAAAGTCTGGGAATAGAAAATACCCACAGCATCTCAAGACATAGAAGAAACTCCATTACATAAGAGGGTGAACGCACACCGAATTCAAGCTATTCAATTGCTGTGCTTACCATATAGACAGACAATTAAAACAAAAGATATGTGTCCTTCTCAGTAATGAAATAGAACATATCCTCACCGTATTGAATATTTTAAATCTATTTTTATGTATGCGTTTTGTATTTTAACTCAAGGTACAAGAGATTGTCCTTAAAAGGCAACCCTGGCACACCACCCTCACTAAAAACCTGAGACGGGCGTCCAGAGTCGCCGAGAGGAGATGGAAAAAGTCTCACACCCCCGAGCACTTTGCTCTGTTCAAGCAATCCATCACTGACTTCAAGACGGCACTCGCTACAGCCAAGCAAGTGTTCTTCTCATCCCTTATAACCTCTCTGTCCCGCAACCCCAAACAGCTCTTCAAAACTTTCAACTCCTTACTTCGCCCACCTGCTCCTCCCCCTTCTCCCCTCATCTCTGCTGAAGACTTTGCGACCTTCTTCAAGGAGAAGATCGACAAGATCAGAAGCAGCTTCGGTCCACTATCCCCACACCTCCCCTTCCCACCTACACTGCCCTCCTCCTCCATCAGCCACTTCCCCCCCATAACTGAAGACCAACTTTCCTCCCTCCTGTCAAAATCACACCTCACCACCAGCGCCCACGACCCACTCCCATCCCACCTCATTCCCAACCACACCTCCATTTTCATCCCAGCCCTCACCCACCTCTTTAACCTTTCACTTCGCACTGGTACCTTCCCCTCGGCCTTCAAACACGCCCTAATCACGCCCATCCTAAAAAAACCCTCACTTGACCCTACCTCTGTCTCTAACTATCGCCCCATATCTCTTCTCCCATTCGCCTCTAAGCTACTTGAACAACACGTCCACTCCGAACTGTCCTCTCACCTCTCCTCGTGCTCCCACTTCGACCGCCTACAGTCCGGCTTTCGACCCCTCCATTCCACCGAAACAGCCCTGACCAAAGTCACCAACGACCTACTGACCGCCAAGAACAAACACCACTACTCCATCCTGCTACTCCTTGACCTGTCTGCCGCCTTCGACACGGTTGACCACTCCCTTCTTCTCCGGATCCTGGAATCCCTTGGCATCACCCACCTTGCCCTCTCCTGGATCTCCTCATACCTAGCAGATCGGACCTTCAGCGTCTCCCACTCCCACACCTCCTCCTCACCCTACCCCCTTTCTGTCGGAGTCCCCCAAGGTTCCGTCCTGGGACCCCTACTTTTCTCCATTTACACTCTCGGCCTAGGGCAACTCATCGAGTCCCATGGCCTCCAGTACCACCTCTACGCCGATGACACCCAAATCTACCTGTCCGGCCCTGACATCACCTCCCTACTCTCGAAAATCCCTCAATGCCTTTCCGCCATCTCATCCTTCTTCTCTGCTCGCTTCCTTAAACTCAACATGGACAAAACTGAATTCATAGTCTTCCCCCCAAGAAATTCCACCCCACCTCCCAACCTATCCATCTGCATCAACGACTGCGCCCTCTCCCCAGTCCCCCAAGCCAAGTGCCTCGGGGTAATCCTTGACTCCTCCCTATCCTTCAAACCCCACATCGAGGCCCTCACCACATCCCTCCGGCTCCAGCTCAAGAACATCTCACGGATCCGCTCCTTCCTCACCCACGACACCGCTAAAACACTCATCCATGCTCTTATCATCTCCCGCCTTGACTACTGCAACCTCCTTCTCAATGGCCTCCCGGCTAACTCCCTCACACCTCTCCAGTCTATCCTCAACTCCGCTGCCCGACTCATCTATATGTCCTCCCGCTACTCCCCTGTCTCCCCCCTCTGCCAAGCCCTTCACTGGCTCCCCGTCTCCAAGAGATCCCAATTCAAAACACTAACCATGACCTACAAAGCCATACACAACCTGGCCCCACCATACATCTCCGACCTGGTCTCCCGATACCTACCCTCACGCAACCTCCGCTCCTCCCAAGAACTCCTCCTCTGCTCCCCCCTCATCACCTCTTCACACAACCGAGTCCAGGACTTCTCCCGGGCATCTGCCTTACTCTGGAACTCCCTACCCGAACACGTCAGACACTCTCCTACCCTGAGTAACTTCAAGTGTCACCTGAAGACTCACCTGTTCCGTCAAGCCTACAACCTGCCATGAGACCCAGGCGAACGCCCCATACATGACATTCCCCCATCCTACTGTATCCTTACCCACCCCTCATAGACTGTGAGCCCTCGTGGACAGGGTCCCTGCCCCTCCTGTACCTGTACGTCCTGATCGCCTAGATTTAGTGTACTTGTTCTTGTCTCCCTCATCCTCATGTAAAGCGCCATGGAACCCAATGGCGCTATATAAATAAATAATAATAATAATAATAATAATAATAAAAGTACAATTTTTAATGCTTATTCAATAAATGTCTGTAAACTCAAAAGAATTGTATTCTTAGTATTTGAGGTATATATCAAGGATACTAAGAGGTGTAAGTCAGCGCTAGGCCCTAAAATAAATATAACATTAACCCCATGTGTACATCCACAGTACAGACACCCCCACAGGTCCAGCTACCACTAAGGCCTGTTTCATCCATCCATGGATATCACGGATGTGTGAGACAGGCCGTATTTTGGGGCGGTGCTTCTGTGATGTTACACACTGTGTGACATTTGTGTGCTATCTGTGGATAGCACACAGACAGCGCATCAATGCATACTCCCCTCCTTCCAGCGCCGCTGCTCCTCTCACTTCCGATTCGACTGTTAGGCTCAGTGAAGTAACGATTCATGGGACTAATGAGCGGCACCAGAAGTGAGAAACTGTCAGCGCTTTATTTTTACACTTTTAACATTTGGCTTTGGTCTGTGCACACTTATATCACATGGATGACATCTGTGTGCATGGACGTTTTGGGCCAAAGCCAGTCTGTGGTGCCAGCAAAAAATGGACATGTCGCCAAATAACAGACAACTGAAGGGGGCCATAGGGGATCATATGTCCCCGTACGTCCGTGCCTCCGACATATGTTGGCACGGACCGTATACATGCCGGAAACTCGGATGTGTGACACAGGCTTAAAGGGCCTGGCCTGCAACATACATAAAATGTGGAAAAAGATTAATATAATTCATGAGGTACTGGTCGATATTTTTGCCAAATATAAAAGCCTGCGACCCATGGGGCGGGTAATAGGCTGTTATCCAGACAGCGTTGCATATCACATAATGGTGTGAATGGCAGCCCATGTAAGGCCTCATTCACACATCAGTGTTTGTATGGCTGGCTTCACACCACGGTGTGATCCGGTCCGGGGCCGTCCGATGTGAATCGGACAGCCCCGGTCCCGATTTGCAAACAGAACCGGAGGGCAAATCTGAAGATCGCAGCTGCTGAATTTTCAAGATCGCGGGGAGCTGGCCGCGGTCCTGAAAGCTCAGAAGGGGACAGCTGGTGGTGCTGAAGTTTAGCAGCGCTCGCTGCTAAACTTCAGCTGCCGGGGTCTGGTTCCCAGATCCAATGTTTTTGGCACCGGATCGCCCCAGTCCGACAAAGACCCCCATGTTAGGGAGCGCCGGTTCGCCCCGGATCCGGGAGGATCCGATTTGGGCAGGATTTCGCCCCGAACACAAAAACGTTACAAGCAAGCAACGTTTTTGTGTCCGGGAAAAAAAATCCGAATTCACCCGGATTCTCCCGGACAGATGGAAACCGGATGGCACATAGCTGCCATCCGGTTCCATCCGACCCCATAGGGTGGTATTAGGTCAAAACCGTGGTGTGAACCTGGCCTATGTCAAAGCCACGAGTGGAACCTACAGAGAAAAACTGTCATTGAAAGATTGACACCTGTTATGTATTTTGGAGACATTCCTGCTTTTGGCAAATACTGATGAAATGCTGATTAAGGGCTCTGTCACAGATCCATGCACAGCACGGACGTGTGAGACAGGCCGTTTTTTGGGGGGGATGATGTGTGGCACCCATGCGACCAGGGTGGCCACATAGGGAACTGCAGCCAGGCAGAAAGATAGACGGTTTGTACACCAAATATCCTCACAGACACACACCACTAGAGGCAGCACCCAACCCGGAGCCCGGGACTCTAGGCGGGCAAGAGGTGGTGGGTTTAGAGGAAAGTGGGTGGGAAGAATGTAGATCAGGTGACAGAGAGCTCAAATAGAGGAGAAAGAGGAGGAAGGAGTAGTAGGCCAGAGTGAGCCGAGCAGCACAGACATCAGAAAGACAGACACACGTCCTGGTGGGATTGGGCTTGATGGAGATGCAGAATCCACAAAGTCACAAAAACCATGGAGAGAAAGCTCGTCCATAGCCAGCATCCCAGGGGAGTGTGAGGAAAGAGACCGGACCAGCAGTACTGGTCAGGGAACATGGCAGCACTGACCAACTACTGGCGGAGTAGTTTTCCCTAGCTTGGACTGGAGTCACACGGGTTAGATGGAGTCTGGTAACGCCTTGCAAGATAGGGTTACTGCAGACTAGGCACACACAGAGTGTTGGCTCTGAGGGGAACAGAGATTCCATACCGGCTTCCCAGATTAACTGACGGGGAGCTCTAACTCCAGGTTGGAGTTCCCACAACAAGGGTTGAAGGCACAGCAGCAACCACGAGGACCCACAAGGGTCCGAGCTGCTGCCATACAACCCGGAGAGACAACAGAGAGAGAGAAACAACAGCCTGGAAGGACTTAGAAGGAGTGAGGGGTCACAGAGTGACAGCCTGGCTGCAGAGGGTTTGTGTGTTCCTGGGGTTAACTGCACTGTGAACTGTTAAGAACTGTACTGAGAACTGCTGTAAACTGTCTGAAGAGCTGACAAGTAAACCCGTGACCCTGCTGAGTGTCAATGTTTGATTCCAGGTATATTGAACTGTGCACCATACCTTTTATCCTGTCAGGAGCAGCCCGACCCACAGCAGGCTCATCCATCTGGCTGCAGCCCCATCATCCATCCATCCTCCTGGCAGAGAAGTGCTGCAGCGGTGGTCCCATCACTGACCACAACCCGTGGGTGGCGTCACGACAAATTTTATCCTTTGTATATATCCCATTTAATTGCGGAATCGAGACACGGTCTGGACCAGGACCTCCGTGACATCCCCAGCAGTACCCTGTCCTGGTACCGAGTACCCCGTCCCAGTGGGCTCCACAACTTGGTGTCACGAACAGGATGGACCCGGTCCAAAAGAACTGGACCCCGTGTGCCCAAGATCCTGTTCTGGACCATTCCTGCCAAATCTGGGCTTAATGGCGGCGATGGAAGCCTGAAGCCATGTGCAAGGGAGGCGTGTCCAGACCCCCCATCGTGGGCCGGCCCGGTCCAACGCAAGCGGGAAAAGAAAGGCCCGTCCTGACTCCCCTTAACTCCGGGGGAGCCAGCCATCAATCCAAGGGAGGAGCCCCCACCCCATAGTGCGCTTACCAATGAGAAGCTGACGAGAGCTGAAGAGGAAGTCGTCGCCCTGGAAAGGCGGGACAGGAAACCAGATGCGGAGCAGTCGCCATTCGATTCGAGTACATGCGGACGGAAGAGAAGGACCCGAAGAGAGCGCTGCAGTCGGAAGATCTACAGTGATCCCGGAGGGCCCACGGAACGTACCAGTGGAGGAACCTAGGCCAAGGAAAGAACTCTAGTGACCGAGGCGGCATGGCAGAAGGCGGAAAGAGACGTCAGGAGATCCAAGACACCCGAGGGGTGTAATGCGGCTGCTGCCCCTGCAGATGACCCTGGCCCAAGTAGAGCAGAGGACCCGATTCGAAGTGATGTGCAGCAGAATCTGCAGTCTGTGTCTGCGCAACCCGGCTGGGTTGGCGCCTCTAAAAGTCGTACCCGGAGCGAAGGAGAATGCCGCACCACGACCTGATAGACTTGTCTGTTCCTGAGGCTGCACCGCGCCCTGCCCCAAGAGTGTCTGACCCACTCGGAGCCCTAGAAGAGGGATGGTTACCGCTGCTGGAGCCCCTGATTCCTGTGCCTACAACATCAGAGGTGAGAGGGGAACAGCTCCGATGCTGGTGGGAGAAGAGTGAGGCCAGCAATGACCTTATGGGTTTCTTAGGGGACCTGGACGGCCCAGTGGGACCAGCAGAGATTGTAACCCGGGAAGAGTACCTGCAACGCTGTGTGCGCAAGTGGGAGAAAGAAGACATTGAGCGGCAAGTACAAAAACAAGTGATGATTGACCGCACTAAGGAGGCAAAGGCAGAGGCTCGTCGCGACCAGAAGTGCGCAGATCCCCACGGCATCAGTGACAAATAGTGAAAATAATTGAAGAAAAAGGGTTTTCATTTGCTCGTGAACCTGGTGTGTCAGAGACATTTTCATTAACAGGCGTGATGTAAGAGCGCATCTTCATGCACAACACCCGGACAGGAAAGTGACAATCGGGGAATGGGTCTCCTATAACATCGTACAGAGAGAAAGAGGTCCCTATGGAGTCCAAGTAAAGAGACTGTCGTTGCAAGCGTCAGAAGAAGAACTCCCAGCCTTAGAGGATCCTGATCCAGTTGCTTACAAGGATTCAATTGTCTACACGGATCCGACAGTTAACACGGGTTCTACAAATTTACAGAAACTGCCACTGTAAAGTCAACTAAGGACATAGCTACACAGACCCCCGACAGCTACCTGTCAATACAAGCCCTGCAAAACCTGAACTGTTTCCAAGGAGAGCTCCACAAGTGCTTCCGTGGAAGGAGAAGAAGGATCAAGTATGAAGACCCAGATCCTGCTGTACCCGAACTGTAAGTGTGAATGTGATGTGATCCTTGATGCCCCATCCCAATCCTGAGTGAATGATAGCCTTTTCCCCTGTTTGTCTTTTATATGTTTGATGAACATTTGATGCCATGGACAGTTATTTGGTATAAACTTTCGCTGTATATAGTTGCGCACACGGTGTGCTCCCAATTGGTTTTAAGACCAGGTTGCACATAGACGCTGTGCAGAGAACTTGAACTGAACTTGCAAGGTGCTTTTGAACGCTATTTGAAGCACTTGTTCCCTTTTTGAACGTTTTTGCACTTTTGAAGAACTTTTATGCTGAAAAGTAATGTTTTAGAGAATAATGTGAATATTTAAATGTGAAGTTTAGCACTTAACCCGGTAGACCGTGTCCAAAACGGTGGAGGAACTGGATTGACCCCCATGCACATTAAGTTAGGGAAAGCAAGTGCCTGGGGTGGTGTAGCGAATCCAGGCCTCCTAAGCAGAAACACTCGTGGACTAATGTATATAGTTTATGCATATTTTTCTGTGTACGTAGTACGGACTCTTTAAAAAAGTTGCTTTATGTTATGTTGTTACAAAATAAAAATGCCTTTTTCAGGGGATCCATGCCGGACGGCGTGGGCAGGCCCGGCGTCAGCACCCGGCGCACCCGAGCAAGTGCCAGGGCCCGACTGCTTGGAGGGGGCCCACTGGGCTCCTGAGGGCTAGGGTCACACTTGTGTTGTGACCCTAGCCTGACGCAAGTATTGTCCTCTGCAGCGCAGAGCGTTTAATGCTATGCACTGCCAGCAACGGAGCCCATAGAAACCCGCTGTTTACATTGCCAACCAGTGGTTGGCAAGGTAAACATCGGGTTTCTATGGGCTCCAGCGCATAGCATTAAACGCTATGTGCTGCAGCTGAAAATACTTGTGTCAGGCTAGGGTCACAACGCAAGTGTGACCCTAGCCTCAGGGGCCCCTGAGCACTGCCCCCACAGACAGGGCTATATCCAGGAGGCAGCTGGTGGGTCATTTGCAGGGAGGTCATTTGCAGCCTCCTGCAGCTCCAGAGATCTTCCTCCGTGAGAGCAGACAGAGCTGCACACTCTGTGCTGACAGGACCTGTGATGATGTCAATGGAGGGAGGAGTCAGGGGTGACATGATCAGCTCCTCAGTGTATGCAGGACTCTGCTGTGCTGGCCATCATGCTGCTGGATTAGGTGAAGTTTGTGTGGGGTCAGGAGGGATTTACAGTGTGAATGTAGCAGAGGCGAGTGTGTACTAGGTGTATGGAACGGAGCCGAGTGGGTACTAGGTGTACAGAGCGGAGGCGTGTGTGTACGCGAGGGGTATGGAGCGAAGCCATGTGGGTACTAGGTGTATGGAGCGGAGCCGTGTGTGTACGAGGTGTACGGAGCAGAGCCGTGTGTGTACGAGGTGTATGGAGCGGAGTCGAGTGGGTACTAGGTATACGGAGCGGAGCTGCGTGTGTATGAGGTGTATGGAGCGGAGCCGTGTGTGTACGAGGTGTATGGAGCGGAGCTGTGTGTGTACAAGGTGTACAGAGCGGAGCCGTGTGTGTACGCGAGGGTTAGAGCGAAGCCATGTGCATACTAAGGTGTATGGAGCGGAGCCCGTGTGTACGAGGTGTACGGAGCAGAGCCGTGTGTGTACGAGTGTATGGAGCGGAGCCGCGTGTGTACAAGGTATGGAGCGCAGCAATATATATATATATATATATAATATATATATACTATTATAAGACTATTTATTATTAGAGGTACAGCGGCATCAGGAGGCAAAGACCAGGGATCCAGGCAACTGGTCACGGCAAGTTTATTTGCCAAAAAAAATGTAAGAAAAAAATAGTCTGGTACAATCTTCGATTCCCCTTACTTCAGGGACGCTACTTAGCTTCACCCAAAAGGACGTACCCCGTCAAAACCAGCCACAAGGTCTCAGCTGGCTCAGGAAGCTTCTCTCTCAGAAAATCAGGAAGTTGTCTTCACTCCCCACTAGGACACACCCCTGGGGGCCCACTGAGACTTTTTTGCCCGGGGCCCACAGAAACCTGGAGCCGGCCCTGGGCGTGGGGACACGCCGGTTTACTCCAGGGGAATGTGGCCCCCTACGACCAGGGTGCCCACATAGGGAACTGCAGCCAGGCAGAAAGATAGACGGTTTGTACACCAAATATCCTCACGGACACACACACACACACCACTACAGGCAGCACCCAACCCGAGCCTGGGACTCTAATTGGGCAAGGGGTGGTGGGTTTAGAGGAAAGTGGGTGGGAAGAATGTAGATCAGGTGACAGAGAGCTCAAATAGAGGAGAAAGAGGAGGAAGGATTAGTAGGCCAAGGTGAGCCGAGCAGCACAGACATCAGAAAGACAGACATACGTCCTGGTGGGATTGGGCTTGATGGAGATGCAGAATCCACAGAGTCACAGAAACTTTCTGCTCGTCCATAGCTGGCATGCCAGGGGAGTGTGAGGAAAGAGACCGGACCAGTAGTACTGAGTCCGAGAAACACGGCAGCACCGACCAACTACCGGCGGAGTAGTTTTCCCTAGTTTAGACTGGAGTCACATGGGTTAGATGGAGTCTGGTAATGCCTTGCAAGATAGGGTTACTGCAGACTAGGCACACACCAGAGTGTCGGCTCTGAGGGGAACAGAGATTCCATACCGGCTTCCCAGATTAACTGACGGGGAGCTCCAACTCCAGGTTGGAGTTCCCACAACAAGGGTTGAAGGCACAGCAGCAACCACGAGGACCCACAAGGGTCCGAGCTGCCGCCATACAACCCGGAGAGACAAGAGAGAGAGAGAAACAACAGCCGGAAGGACTTAGAAGGAGTGAGGGGTCACAGAGTGACAGCCTGGCTGCAGAGGGTTTGTGTTTCTGGTTAACTGCACTGTGAACTGTAAGAACTGTACTGAGAACTGCTGTAAACTGTCTGAAGAGGAAGTAAACCAGAAACCCTGCCTGAGTGTCGTGTTGATTCAGGTATATTGAACTGTGCATCAACCTTTATCCTGTAAGGAGCAGCCCGACCGTGCAGCTCATCCATCTAGCTGCAGCCCCATCATCCATCCATCTCCTGGTAGAGAAGCACTGCAGCGTGGTCCATCACTGACCACAACTGTGGGTGTCGTCACGACAAACTTATCCTTGTATATATCCCCATTTACTTGTGAATCCGGACACGTCCGGACCAGGACCTCGTGACATCACCAGCAGAAACCCGTCCGGTACGAGTACCGTCCCAGTGGTCCACAATGTATCTGTGCATCACACATATGACACAATGCTATCCTATGTATCCAGGTGACATCCTGATAGCACATGGACAGCCTGTCATTGTATACTTACCTGCCTCCAGCGCTGCTTTTTAACTCACTTCCGGTGTAACAGGCCGAGTAACCTCCCCGCTCAGAATATACCTAGGGTTAAAGTGGCCTAGGCCAGATGATACTCTGGGTATATTATGGCCTAGCCCTAACTACTGTATGTCCCAGGGTATAATCAATAACAGGGCTCCAGTCAGTGCACAGGAGCCCTAGACACTGCACAGGGGGGCAGAGACAGCGCACAGGAGCCCCAGGCAGCACGCATGGGGCTGAGAGAGCAGACGGGGCTTCAGACAGCGCAAGGGGCCACAGGCAGCACACAGGAGGGCAGAGACAGCGCACGGAGGCCCTAGGCAGCACACAAGTGGGCCCAGGCAGTATACAGGGGCCCCAGGCAGCTCACAAGAGAGCTGAAAGAGCAAAAGGGGCCCCAGGCAGCACAAAAGGGGCAGAGACCGCGCACGGGGGCCCCAGGCAGCGCACAGGGGGCAGAGACAGCGGGGAGAGAACACAAGTGGGGGAGAGAGCAAGCACACAGGGACCCTGTGTGCTACTCTACCCCCTGTATGTTGTCTAGGACCCCCGTGTGCTGTCTGGGACCCCCTGTGCCCTGTTTGGGGCCCCGTTCTTGAGTATATCACTCAATCCTGTGGCTGTCTCGGGCACCTGTACACTGCCTGGGGCCTCGTGTGCTGTCTCTGCCCCCCCTGTGTGCTGCATGGGGCCCCTGTGTGCTGCCTGGGGCCCCTGAGTGCTGCCTGGGCCCCCTGAGTGCTGCCTGGGCCCTGTGTTCTCTCTTAGCCCCCTTGTGCGCTGCTTGGGGCTCCTGTGCACTACCTGGGGCCCCTGTGCACTACCAGGGACCTGTACACTGACTGGGGCCCTGTTATTGATTATACCCGGGGTATAGTTTGGGCTAGGCCATAATATACCCGGGGTATATTCAGGCCCGGAGGGGTATAATCTAGCCTAGGCCAATTTATACCCCGGGGTATAGTTTTGTCTAGGCCATGATATACCAGGGGTATAGTCTAGCCTGGGCCCCTTTAATCCCAGGTATATTCTGGGTGGGGGTTAATCTGACCTATTACATCGGGGCCACTGCAGCTCTCAGAGCAGTGAATATTAGATGAGCCTAATGAGCAGCCCTGGAAGTGAGAGGAGCAGACAGTGCTTGAGGGAGGTGAGTATGACTAGCCCAGGGTATGGGGACATGGGTATCTGGGCCCTCTGCTGCGGTAGGGATGTCACTGGTGGCCTGCCCAGACCCGTGGCCCTGGTGGTCAACTAAAAAGGGGTAGTTGAAATGGGAATAAATGTTTATAAGTTTATCGTGACGCCACCCACAGATTCTGGTGATGCAGCAACAGCGCTGTTTCAGACCTCCGGAAGGCGATGGTACAGCAGCCGAGATGGTAATGCCCTCTGCAGGTAGAGCTGACCCTCCGGGGCAGGGAAGCACCTGAAGTGATGGAAGTGCTGATGATGGAAAAACAATTTGCAGTACAGCGGGAAAATAATTACATGGAGACTCTGACACTCTGCCCAAATAGTTTACGGAACAACGCTGATGATGGTACAGTTCACAGAAGACAACAGTTGTAAGGTAAGAGTAGCCGGCCGGGTATTCACAGTGGGCTGCAAGGTCTCTTGGAGTCTCCCGTAGTATGCCTTCATTGACTCTAACTCGTGTCCTGCTGCTTCTGCCTGTCCGGGAACAGCCCGTTTAATACCAGGCCCAACTGGGGTGCTTCCTGAGTATCCCAGCTTCCCACTCTCCTCTCTCCTGCACTGGATCTCGATCCCCGGTGGGTTATCCTGGTGGAACTGGTTTCCTTTCTGACAGGGTGTCGGGGCCGGTAGACAGACCCTTGACGACCAGTGTTGTGACTCCGGGGCTTAACTCTCTGTACTGCGTCTTCGGAATGGGCACTCCAGTGTATGGACCAGGGTTCCCTCCCGGAGTATGGACGCTCCGATTCGGGGGGTCCCCTCCTTCAGTCTGGGCTGCCTGTTCTCTCTCTCTCTCCAGGCTCCCTCTCTAGGAGTCCCTTTCTCTCACTCAGGGCTCCCGTACTCCGTTGTCCCTCGAGGCAAACTAGAAACACTCGTTTTTCTACCTCCCCTAACTCCCCCCCTAGGGTATGGGCCCTTACCATCTGCCTAGGTGGGTGTGTGGGAGTGCTGGAATGGGATCCTCCTACCAACCCTACATTCCACTGTGACAGGAGTAACCGTACACTCATTTATGGGTGCAGTACCCAAAGTGTGACACCTGACCAGTGGGGCGCCACAAGCAAGAAATACTTTATTTTTAAAGCTTAACACTTTTGGCTCTGGTCCATGCACACGAATGTCACATGGAGGACATCCGTGTGCAGGACGTTTTTGGTCAAATCCTCTTCTCCACACGGAGACACTGTCCAGGTGGAATAACGGACATGTGAAGGGGGCCATAAAGAATAATGTGCATCTGTATGTCCGTGCCTACAGCATGCATCGGCACGGACCGCACACTTACCAGAGGCACGGATGTGTGAAAGAGGCCTAAGTCCTAAGCCTGTGTGTATTTGGGATACTAAGTAATCATCCCCCTGGTGTATGGTGGGTTAGTAAGTGGTTGTTTCATCAATATGTTGCACCCGCGCTGTTCCCACCTATATCATGGTGGCCTGCTGCATCCTATTGTGAATTTGTGACTGGATATAGCATTGGTAAGAAAGGCTGTTTTCCTTTTTTTTACTTGAGGTTTGTGTTTTTGGTCTCTCTTTTTGTCATGTTTTAAATAAAGCTGTTTTTCATACTTCCTTTTACATTGCTTTGAAAAAAATTATTGCTGCAGCAATGTGGATTACATGCACATTTTACACGAAGAATATCCACACATAACTTATAGTTGTAAATTTGAAACCAGCACTGCAGGTCAGTTTATGCAGTGTCAGGGTGGAGGCACACTATCATGCATCCAAAACGGAGCGTTTTTGATGTATGACAGTCATGCGAGTGCTGAATCATGAATCATGGCTCTAACACATGAGATGTCTATTGAAACAAAGGAAAGAATTATCATACTCTTAAAAGAGGGTAAATCAACACGCAATGTTGCAAAAGATGTTGGTTGTTCACAGTCAGCGGTGTCTAAAATCTGGTCCAAATACAAACAACATGGGAAGGTTGTTAAAGTGAAACATACTGGTAGACAAAGGAAGACATCAAAGCATCCAGACCAGAAACTTAAAGTAATATGTCTCCAAAACAGGAAATGCAGAAGAAAACAAATGAGGAACGAATGGGAGGAAACTGGAGTCAATGTCTGTGACCGAACCGCAATAAACCGCCTAAAGGAAATGGGATTTACATTTAGAAAAGCTAATCAAAAGCCATCAAACACCTAAGCAGAAAAAACAAGGTTACAATGTGCTAAGGAAAAGCAATTGTGGACTGTGGATGACTGGATGAAAGTCATATTCAGTCATGAATCGCGAATCTGCATTGGGCAAGGTGATGATGCTGGAACTTCTTTGTTTGGTGTCATTCCAATGAGATTTATAAAGATGACTGCCTGAAGAGAACATGCAAATTTCTACAGTCATTGATAATATGGGGCTGCATGTCAGGTAAATGCACTGGGGAGATGGCTGTCATTATAGCTTCAATAAGTGCCCAAGTTTACATTGATATTTTGGACAGTTTTCTTATCCCATCAATTGAAAGGATGTTTGGGGATGATGAAATCATTTATCAAGATGATAATGCATCCTGCCATAGAGCAAAAACTGTGAAAACATTCCCTGAAAGAACACACATAAGGTCAATGTCATGGCCTGCAAATAGTCCAGATCTCAATCCAATTGAAAATCTTTGGTGGAAGTTAAAGAAAATGGTCAATGTCAAGGCTCCAACCTGCAAAGCTGATCTGGCAACAGCAATCTGAGAAAGTTGGAGCAAGATTGATAATGAGTAACAAACAGTACTCATCAAGTCCATGCCTCAGAGACTGAAAGCTGTTATAAAAGCCAGAGGTTGTACAACAAAAAAACTAGTGATGTATTTGAGTGTTGTTTTGTTTGTCATGATTCCAGAATTTTTTCCTCAGAATTGAGTGATTTTCCCCCTGCTTGGTCTACAAAAGTAAAGGCCACTTAACACACACACACACACAGATATTGGTGTCCAACTTCTGAACAGATCTCTGGTTGCAGTGAAATCATGGACACATTGCTCCATTTTGTACACTGCAACCAGAGATCTGTTCAGAAGTTGGACACAGATATCTGTGTGTGTAAAGTGGCCTTTACAGTTACTGGCTAGCACATTTTTTTTTTTTTTTCCCCCCAAGATGTCTTTTAAGGTACCTTCACACACCGCAATATCGCCTGTGAATCCTAAAGGCGATACGTCGCCCCGGAGCAATCGCCGTGAAATTGCCTCACAGTTGCGGCGTGTGATTGGGGAATTTTGCGGCGATAAATCGCCTCTTGCCTGTAGTTTTATCCCTGAGCACTGCTCTGAAATCAGCTGCAATCATTAAGGCGATATTTCCGTGTTGTGGCATGTGATAGGGCTATAGTGATGGAATCAGCGTCGCCTATGATTTCCCGTAGGCGTGCCACAGCGTGCTGCAGTCCGCGCCCCGTGTGGACTGATTGGTGTGGGCTACTGTGTTCCCATTGGCCGGTAATTGACACTGCGCCATATTTGATGAGCTCTCCGTCCAGCACCACATAATGTCAATGGCATCATGTTGTAGCCAGCCTTCCATGGCAGGCTGACCAATCGGAAAGCTGTTGCGTTGTCCAATGAGCGCGTAAGGGGCGTGGTGTAAACCACTTTGGCAAACCTGTCTCTTCGCCGCCCTGAACATGTACGCCCACATTGCCTTTGAGATTGCGGCATGTGAGAACCGGGGATGGGATTAGGCAGGATTGCTTCCGCTGTACGTGAGGTGATTTCCGGAGCGACACATCGCCTTAGTTTCAGGGCGCAATTGCGGCATGTGAGGCCACCATCGGCGAACTGAGGCGACCATGAAAAACGTGCACGCACACGTTAGATCGCCTCATATCGCCAGGCGATATTACGGCGTGTGAAGGTACCTTTAAGGTTTCTTCTTGGCACAGAGTTGCCATTTGAAATGGCTTTAGTTTTGTGCCATGGCTGTGATCTGCTTTTTTTCAACAAAACGAAACAACTGAATGGACATCCTCCGAGCCAGGTGATTCCATAATTTTTGCCAGGGGTTGTAGATGTATACAGTGATCGGTAGTTCTAAAAGCAAGATCGGCTTGGTGTTTGAATTTGCCGGGTTGCCGACACAGCTGCCAATCGTCTTTCACCCGGCAAATTCAAACACTGCTGCTGTGACAGCAGCGGTGAAAGCCAATCTTGCTTCTAGGACTACCGATTACTGTATACATCTATATATCTATCTGTCATTACTGTCTAATACAACTTTCAGCAGCATGGGAAAGACAAATCATGCTACTAATTTGTATAGTGTGCTGTATGGGTGCGAGTTTTTCTCTCACCCATATACTTTCATTAGCCTCTCGCACGTGAACTCGCATTTGACTCGCAATTTGACTCACAATGCGAGTTCAGTGCGTTGAAAATGCACTAATGTGACCTGACTAATTTAATAACAATGGTCCGAGTGCAATGCGATTTACCTTCCCATTGCACTTGCGCGACTTTCACGCACAGTGTGCCTCCACCCTAAAAAGAAAAAGAGTGGACATGAGAATAGTATACATCCACCGTGCTGAATCTCTAAATTGCCTTTTTTTTTTTTTTTTAAAGTAGAGCAGCGATTCACTAAGAAAGATGTTGAGCACACCAACCCTTTAATGAATAAGAGTGGAAGTTGAACAAATGTTAGAAATGAGCCAATGAATAAGGCTGGGTTCACATTTGTGTATATGTCTGCATGCTTATGGCATGTAGATGCATACGCTGTGCAAACGCAGCCCATACTGATGTGAACGCAGCGGAGAATCTCCGCATGCGTTCACATTAGTATCAGTCTGGCCAGCCAATCAGCTGTCTCGGGGGCGGCCAGGAGGAGGAGATCAGCGGCAGGAGGAGTGTGGAACGAGGCGGAAGGTTAACTCGGGCAGCTCTACGCTGATCCGGAGGGAAGATGAGAGATGATCCTGAAGGGATCCTGAGAGAGGGTGCCTGACAAGGGAGTCTGGACCCTAGAGAGAAAGGGGGAACCCCAGCGTGGAGCGACCATACTCTAGGTAATTCCCCAGTCCACCACGGGAATGCAGGACCCGAGGAAACGGCCAGAGTCCATCTCTGAAAGTCGTCAACCGGCTGCTGCGGTCTGTTCACCGGCTGCGGCACCCTGCCAGATGGAGCGGTGTGCCTGCTTCCTCACCACGAGGGAGAGGAGCCCCAAGTCTACCTACAAGGAGAGATTGGGTATAGACGGGGAAGAAAGGACACGGGTTCGTCAACTAAGGTTTACCACGGGTTCCACCATACCACCTGGCATCCACTTGCAGCCACCCGTAGAGCTACCTGTTTGAATAACATCTTGCTGAACTGTGGACTCTGTATTTTGCTGCGAAACGTTTACAGTAAATTACCCAGGGGAAAGTGACTTTGCCTTTGTGTGGTTATCTTCGTCAACCTGTTTGCTTGCAGGAACGCTGCCCCAGAGGACCAGCTCCACCTGTAGGGAGCTTTGCCATCTCAGCCGCATTACCATCAACCTCCGGAGGACTGTGGCGGCGCTGGTGACCCATCACCAGGTACTACACTTGGCGTCACATGACAAACTCTAATCCCTTGTACATACACCCCTTATTGAAGTGTCACCCAGGCCATGGGCTCAGGCGCTGCCACCCGTGACATCCCCGTGAAAACACCCACCGAGCCTGATACCCGAGTACCCCAGGGCCTGGGGCTCGACACTATCGGCTGAATCTAGCTGCAAACCAGACCGGAGGGCATATTTGCCCCCCCCCCACCCGATTCTGTGTGAAAATCGGGTCCGGGGCTGTCCGGTTCACACTGGACAGCCCTAGACCTGATCATGCCGTGATGTGAAACCGGCCATAGAGAGATCACCCAGGAAGAACTGCACTGTTGGTGTGAAGCGGTAGCTTTGTTACTGGCAGTTGCTAACTAATTAACTACCTGCCTTTCAGTTTTTTTTGTCTCCTTGTTAAAATACCGTGTTTCCCCGAAAATAAGTCACCCCCGATTATAAGACAGGGCAGGGCTGGGGGCAATTTTTTTAATATAAGTCATACCCCGATAATAAGACAGGGTGACTTATTTTTGGGGAAAATTTGGTGGGGGGGGGCCAGGGAAATATCTCATACTCACCGCTGCTGCCGCTGCTGTCTCCGGTGCCCCCACTGTGTTCCCAGTGCCTGGGTGAGCAGGGCGGGTATTTTAAATCCCCCGCCGCTGTCCCGGCCAATCACAGGCCAGGAACTGCCCAGAGGCCAATCACAAGCCAGTCGCGCTGCATGACGTCAGTCTAGCCTGTCATTGGCTCCCCAGGCAGCTCCTGGCCTGTGATTGTCCGGGACAGCGGCACGTGTGCAGGCCGGGCTGTCTGTGCGACGATGCCCAGCCTGCCTGCTCCTGTGCCCGGGGCTGTCGGAGGTGCCCGGGCTGTCGGAGGTGCTATGGCTATGATATCAACTAATGCTTTCACATTTATTCTTTAGACCAGGGCACAGCTTTCAGTAGCTTTATAAATATTTTCTTGATTCTTATTATATGATGCAATAAATTCACACAGCCATTCTGGCATTTCCTTTAAGGATATAGCGTGGTGTGCAGCTGATCTATTGGTTAGTGTTTATATGTATGCAGCTCCTGGCCTGTGATTGGCCGGGACAGCGGCACGTGTGCAGGCCGGGCTGTCTGTGCGACGATGCCCAGCCTGCCTGCTGCTGTGCCCGGGGCTGTCGGAGGTGCCCGGGATGTGCTGCGGTCCTCAGGCATGTGGATGCCTGGGATGTGCTGCGGTCCCCGGTGGTCAGAGGAGCCCAGGTCAGTGTGCCCCTGTATGTGTGAGTGTGCCCCTGTATGTGTGAGTGTGCCCCTGTATGTGTGAGTGTGCCCCTGTATGTGTGAGTGCGCCCCTGGGCTAGGGCTAGGGTTAGGGTTAGGGTTAGGGCTAGGGTTAGGGAGGGAAATATAAGACATACCCCGAAAAAAAGTCAGGGTGGAACTTTTGGGGGTAAAATTAATATAAGACACTGTCTTATATTCGGGGAAACACGGTATTATTTGGTCCTGGATAACCTCTTTAAACACATTAATTTTACAATATTATTATATCATTTTATTTTGAAGCCAGAATTGAAGTCAGTACATTTCTATTAAGTCTGCAGCCCTAGCTGTAAAATCCTAAAATATTTATGAGCAATAGATGTGTGATTCCTTTCTGAATCTTCTTTCTGCGCCATTGCCTGCATACTGCAGTGTTAATGCTTTGAGTGCTAGAATACTGGCAAATGTGACGGGAACTTTACAATAGTGTCACTATTTGTATAGATGAAAACGGCCTCAGTTCTTTGTAACATGATCATTCCAGCATGTATAAATGTGAGAAATTCCTTTATGGGTAGAGACACACAGTCAGTATTTGGTCAGTATTTCACATCAGTATTTGTAAGCCAAAACCAGGAGTGGGTGACAAATGCAGAAGTGGAGCACATGTTTCTATTATATGTTTCCTCTGACTGTTCCACTCCTGATTTTGGCTTACAAATACTGATGTGAAATACTGACTGTGTGTCTCTACCCTAAGACTGGAGCCACACTGCTATCCTCACACGGGTCATACGCTATTGTGCTGGCCGGCGGCTCTCCTGACCTGACATCGGCTCCATGTATTTCTATTTTGCTGTCTTGCTCGGGTCAGGAGAGCTATAGCCAGTCTGAGTATTTTCATGTGATTCTCGTATACTTGTGGGACTCCAGACCAAACGTGGTTGTCTCATCTTGTTCTGCTGCCTCCTTCCGGCTTGCCCAGATGTAGTGTGCGCTTGATTGAGTGTTGGGAGCCGTCGTCTAATTGTGCAGCTAGCTCAAACTGTGCACTCTACTGTGCTGCTATGAGACTGCTTTATCTCTGCAGCATCGGAGGGGCACAAATGCAGTGAAAGTGGATAAGATCTGTAGCTAGCAATGTGCTCCAGAACAGTACATATTGCCTATACTAGAAGAGCTTGTAAGTGCTGCTCATGTTCCCTAGGTTATCATGGTCAGTAACCTAGGAAACGAGCAGTAAACAAAAATAAAAAATTCCTGTTTATAAGGAGGATTTTCAATAATTGCAAAACTGTTTATTTTTACAATCACTGCAATTATATCCATTAAGGGCCGCTTTACACACACCAACTTCTGTGACCAACTTCTGAACAGATCTCTGATTATCATCTCAATAGTCCACCAAACAATTACCGTATCTCACCTTAACATTACAATCTACTTCAAAACCACCCAGAATTTCCCTATAACGGGCTCTTAGATGAATGATGAGTACAAAATATATTTAAATAAGTGATCACTTTATTAGTTTAAATCGTATAACAATTCATAAAATATATATAAAACTACACAAAGGTATCCCTATTGATTACCAATAGTTTATAACTGGGTCAAGGACTGTGACCAAACTGTAAATGACTCTATAATAGTTAACAACAATTAGTAACAATTAATAATATACTCTTAGCATTATACAGTACCAGTTATACTAGGTTCACAGGGACATATTACTCAGGTTTACTTAACACTACAAGTGGCTGCACTATCGATAGTTGTATTAATTATCTGCCTAGTGGGACTCTGATATATATTGCCATGTGCCCAAGTACCACCAGGTGATCCTTCCAATGATGTAACACTTCCCCTACTTCTCCCTGGACTGGGTCACCCGTGTACAGTGCTGCCGCAGTGCCCCAGATGTAATTGTCCCTGCTTAAATCACATACCTGGTGTATAGTAATAACTGTGCTGGTCAAGGCTTCAGTCCTGGCCCCCCACCGCACGTTTCGCTATCTTCTTCAGGGCGTCCTGAAGAAGATAGCGAAACGTACGTTGGCGGTGGGGGGCCAGGACTGAAGCCTTGACCAGCACAGTTATTACTATACACCAGGTATGTGATTTAAGCAGGGACAATTACATCTGGGGCACTGCGGCAGCACTGTACACGGGTGACCCAGTCCAGGGAGAAGTAGGGGAAGTGTTACCACCAGGTGATCCTTCCAATGATGTACTTGGGCACATGGCAATATATATCAGAGTCCCACTAGGCAGATAATTAATACAACTATCGATAGTGCAGCCACTTGTAGTGTTAAGTAAACCTGAGTAATATGTCCCTGTGAACCTAGTATAACTGGTACTGTATAATGCTAAGAGTATATTATTAATTGTTACTAATTGTTGTTAACTATTATAGAGTCATTTACAGTTTGGTCACAGTCCTTGACCCGGTTATAAACTATTGGTAATCAATAGGGGTACCTTTGTGTAGTTTTATATATATTTTATGAATTGTTATACGATTTAAACTAATAAAGTGATCACTTATTTAAATATATTTTGTACTCATCATTCATCTAAGAGCCCGTTATAGGGAAATTTTGGGTGGTTTTGAAGTAGACAGATCTCTGATTGCAGTGAAATCATGGACACATTGTTACATTTTGTCATAAGAAATTGTAGAGACGATCCAGTGGCATGCTTCATATTCCTTTTATTGTGCAATCCTAAAATCATCACAGCGCACAGGAGGTGCCGCTGGACGCGTTTAGGAGGAACTAGCCTCCTTAATCATCAGCCACTGGATCGTCTCTACAATTTCTTATGACTATTGAGGTGGACACCAACCACTAGATCCAGTGGAGGAGCCTTGTGAGTATATTGGCTGCAGGTCTCCCCTCCCCCCTTCCTGCAATCAGTAACTTGTTCCATTTTGTGACTGTGTACAAAATGGAACAATGTGTCCATGATTTCACTGCAACCAGAGATCTGTTCAGAAGTTGGTCACAGAAGTTGGTGTGTGTAAAGCGGCCCTAACACCTTCACAACTTTTCAACTGTTTTTTATCCTCCTACCAAAAGCCATAACAATTTTATTTTTACGTCCCCATAACCATATGAGGGTTTGTTTTATGTGTGACAAATTGTGTTTTTATTAATTACACCATTCATTTTATCATGTGATGCTCTGAAAAGCGGGGGAAAAGTAAATTCCAACTGTGTTGAAACAGCAAAAGTACAAGTCCACAATTGTTTTTAGGGTTTCTTATTTAAAATGTTAACTATATGGTAATATTGACAAGGCAATGAGATTCTCTAGGCCAGTGTATGTAGATACCAAACATGTATAGTTTAAATTTCACTCCTGACATCATTTTCCGTGATCCATAAAGGTACCATCATACGTAGCAATATCGCCGCTATATGGCTGGCAATTTGACTTGAGCGTGCACGTTCCGAACACTTTTTTGCACATCGCCGTCGCCCTGTCACACATAGAGATCTCGCTTGCGATGTTCTGCGATCCTGCGTTCCGGAAATCGCCTGGCGCAGACCGGAAGCAATTTGACATCCCCACGTCGCCGCCAAATCACCGCGTCACACGCCACCACAGCATCAGTGATGTGGGCGTAGAGTGTGAGCACGGCGAGGAGTCAGGCGTGCCAGAGTGTTGTACACCGCGCCCCTACCACTCCGATTGGCCAACACAACTGCGTCGCCATTGGTCAGCCTTGTCAGGAAGTCTGCCCACTACATGACGCATGTGTCCTTTTTACTATATCGCTATTCATATATGCAGCCTTAGCCATGGCCAGCCAATGGGAACGCAGGAGCGACCATCAATCGCGGCAGACCGCGCCAAACAGAACGCTCAGGCACACCTCTGGAATTGCTTCTAGATGGCCTGAGCTCGCTTTCTACATCACCGTAAAATCGCCCTGTCTGACGCCACTACGCACAGCCGATGTGGTTTTCACATCGCCGAAATACACAAATTTACGGCGATATGGAAGCCATATTACCGCATGTGATGGTACCTTAACGCTCTTTCTTTTTGGGATCTGGGGCTGAGTGATGGCTTCTGTCTTGTGCCCTGAGCTGACAATTTTACTGATGCCATGTTCTAGTCGATGTGATATTTTGATCGCCTCTTTTTGTGTTTTATTGCAATATTGTTGCAGCCAAACATAATTCTGACATTTCTGATTTTTTTTTTCTGTGTTGTTACTTTTATTGATTAGGTTATTTTATATTTCATTTTTATTTATATTTATACTAGCTGGGTGCCCGATGCACATGCATCGGGATTCTAGCAGAGCGAGTCTCTGACTCGCAATGGCCGCTTCGCGGCCAATGCTTCGCGCTGCTAAGGCGACTCGCCATGCCCGCTGCGCGGGCATAGCGAGTCGCCTTAGAACTGCTCGCAATGGCCGCTGCGCGGCCAATGCTTTGGGCGTATCCACATGACGACATTGACTCGCAGCTGTGAGCGGACTCAAAAGGGGCAAAAAATCCCATTCGTGATTATATAATAGATAGTACCAAGCATATTCTGCCGTACTCTACAATTCAGAGGGGACATGCACAAACGATATAGTGTAACACAATTAAACAGATATCAGGAGGAGTGAAGACTGGCGCTCACTCTCAAGTGAGGTGAGGTTACACGAGCCCCACGCCCACTCACCACTGACTACTCTTCGCCTTCAGACCTATAAGAAATCAGCAGGCAGAACCCCAGCCCTCACTTCCTGATAATTACTTGTATGTTCAGTGGCAGAGAGAGAAAGAAAAGCTGGTGGTGGGTGTGGGGCTCGCATGACCTCACAACTAGTGATGAGTGAGTATCGAAATATTCATAATCGCTATACTTGTAACCAGTAGTTTGTAACACTTGCGTACTCGTCCGAATACTAAGTCCAATGTTAGTCAATTAGTGATAGGCTCTGTCCACACACATCCAACCATAAAACGAGCATTTACGGGACAGGGCAGAGTTTTTGAGTTTTCACTGCATACAACACCTTGCTGTGCCCCCAGAGAGACTCTAATGGGGGCGTCACACGTGTCAATATCGTGTGCATGATCACTGCTGCATGTGACGTTGCAGCGATATTGACACGTGTGACAGGGCGCATCAACCAGCGATGAATCGCTGGTTGATGGTCGTCAGGTTTTAGAACCTGTTCTAAAATCTGACAACGGTCACCCGGTGGACACGCAGCATCGCTGCGTGTGACACCAGGAGAAGCGCGATCAGCCAGCTCCCAGCGCCTTTCCGGAAACGCTGGGAGCTGGTATCCAGGGTAAACTTGCGGGTAAATAGGCAGCGCGCGCTGCCTAGATACCCAATGTATACCTTAGTTACCAGCCTTCCCCGCTCACCGGCTGGTATCTGAGGTACACAGTGGGTAACTAGGGTCCTTAGTTACCCGCTGTGTACCTTAGATACCAGCCGGTGAGCGAAGAAGGCTGGTAACTAAGGTATACATCAGGTATCTAGGCAGCGCGCGCTGCCTAGTTACCCGCAGTTTACCCTGGATACCAGCCTGCAGACATAGTGGAAACGATATAGAAATCATTTCCACGATGTCGCTGGTAAAATGATCGCTGGTGAGTCTGCCTGTGTGACAGCTCACCAGCGATCAACCGTCAATGTCGTCAGCGATCAGATCGCTGACGACATTGACGCGTGTGACGGCCCCATACATTCAATTCAATCTGCTCTCACTGTGGGCCGACTGACTTTGTGTTCTGAAGGGAGGCAGCAATTTATGAGATTGTTCATGATCGACAAATCACTCACGAGCACCTGTGATACTCGCTGAGTAATGGGGCCGTCACACACGTTAATGTCGTCAGCGATCTGATCGCTGACGACATTGACAGATGATCGCTGGGGAGCTTTCACACAGACAGACTCACCAACGATCATTGTACCAGCGACATCGTGGAAATTATTTCTATATCGTTTCCGCGATGTCTGCAGGCTGGTATCCAGGGTAAACTGCGGGTAACTAGGCAGCGCGCGCTGCCTAGATGCCCGCAGTTTACCCTGGATACCAGCTCCCAGCGCTTCCTGAGAGGCGCTGGGAGCTGGCTGATCGCATCTCCCGGTGTCACACGCAGCGATGCGTCTGTTGTCAGGTTTTAGAACAGATTCAAAACCTGGCGACCATCAACCAGCGATTTATCGCTGGTTGATGCGCCCTGTCACACGCGTCAATATCGCTGCAACGTCACGTGCAGCAGTGATCGTGCACGCGATATTGACGCGTGTGACGGCCCCATAAGGCTGCTTTCACATTGTGTTTTAGTTAAATTAGGCGGCACACAATGGTTTTAGTGTACTGAGAATGTACTGAGCATGCTCAGTACACTAAAATCGGGTCCTAGGAGACATCAGATGTTTTCTCGGACCCTGCTCCATAACCCCATGTTAGGCTACTTTCACATTACGATTTTTCTAAATCCGATGCTGTCCGATGAAAATCGGACAGCATCGGATCCAAACTGATCTCTGCAATCGGATGCCAAATAGGCATCTGAATCCTACTTTTTGCAGGATCAGTTTGGGCTGTCACGTAGCTCCCCCTCCTCTCTCCCTCCTGTCATCTTGCTGTCTCCTCTCCCGTCCCCTCAACATAACAATCTTTATTCACACCTTCCAGCGCTCCCTCTGCGTCTCAATCAGCCTCCGATCAGGTGTACAGGACCTGTGATGACATCAGAAGCGTCAGCGGTTACCGCGGTAACCGGTCATGTGACCCGATCAGCTGATCGGGTTCTGACATCACAGGTCCTGTTACCGAGCGGCTGCAGCTGGAGACGCCGAGGGAGCGCTGGAAGGTGAGAATAAAGATTTTTTATTTTAAACACTTGATTTAACTTATATTTAACTTCTGCAATGTATGTATATACATTGCAGAAGTTAAATTAGGTGGCACACAATAGTTTTAGTGTACTGAGCATGTACTGAGCATGCTCAGTACACTAAAATCGGGTCCGAGGAAACATCAAATGTTTCCTTGGACCCTGCTCCATAGGGCCCCATGTTAAAGGGATCGGATGTGCACTAAATGCCATCCGATTTGGTCCGATCCGATTTTGTCCGATTTTATTTTCGGTGGAAAAATCAGAGCATGCTCCGATTTTTGCACCAATAAAAACATCGGACAGAATCGGATCGGACCAAATCGGATGGCATTTAGTGCACATCCGATTCGGTCCAATGCCCATAGGGCTGCATGGGGCCAAATTCGGATCCGATGCTGTCCGATTTTCATCGGACAGCATCGGATTTAGAAAAATCGTAGTGTGAAAGTAGCCTTAAACTCATCGGATTGGATCAGCTTTGGCATATTTGCCATCCGATTTGCCTCCGATCCGATTCTCTCCTGCTGCTAAATTTGAAATTTGGACGGCAGGATTTCTGAACATGCTCTGCAAAAAATTGGATCCGGGAAACTATCCAATTATTTTTCACGGATCCAGCGCCCATAAACTCCAATGTTCTAGGCGCCAGATCGCTCTGCGTCCGGGACTGTCCGATTTTGTCCATTTTTTTTTTTTCACTGTAGACCAAAACCGCTGCAGTCTCTGATTTTGTGCATGGTGAAAAGCCGGATCAGGCACAGAATAAACAAAACCTGATTGCCAAATATGACCAATCCGGCACCATAGGGATACCTTGGAGGCAAAACTGGATCAGGTTCTGTCCGGTTCAAACTGGACAGAACCTGATGCCAAAAACTGTGGTGTGATGCTAGCCTTAGGCAGTTTTCACACCACGTTTTGATCTGATCCAGGGCTGTCTGTTGTGGATTGGACAGCCCCGGATCGGATCAGCACACAGAACCAAAGGGTTAATATGTCCTCCAGTCCGGTGTGCAGCCGCATACAGCTGAAGCTGCTGATGAATCAGGACCGCGGTTTGCAGGGAGCTAGCCACGGTCCTGAAACAACAGCAGCGTGCGGCCGCAGGTGTCTTACTCCCGGATCCTCCCGGACAGAATCCGGTTTGGGGAGATTTTTCTCCTCTGACACAAAAATCGTGCATTGAGCATTTTTGTGTCCGGGTGAAAAATCCAAGTCCTCCCGGATTCACCCGGTCACATGGACACTGGATGGCAGATAGCTGCCATCCGGCTCCATAGGCAAACTATGGGGCTGAAATGTGATTTGGGCCTGTCCGATTCTCATTGGATCGGCCCAGATCACAAAAAAAGTGATGTGAAACCAGCCTAAAGGTACCGTCACACAGGGACATATCGCCGGCGATATTGCCGGGGATCGCGGGAGCGCGCATCCCTGACAACATCGCCGGGGAGATGTCACACTGTGCAACTTACCGGCGATGTCGCCGGCTAGTTGCCGCGGCTATCGCTTGCTGGGTTGCCCAGCAACCCAGCAAGCGATCACTCGCAATGTTGTACATAGGCGGAATCGCCCATAACATTGCTGGTTGCCGCGTTTCACAGGGCGATCAGGCAGAATCGCCTGAGCAACATCGCCAGGTTTCCCAACATGGTTGGGAAACCTGGCGATGTTACTCAGGCGATTCATCGCCTGATTATCGCCCTGTCACACGCGGCAATTCGCCGGCGATGTCGCCGCAACCTGGCCACGCCCCTCGGTTGCCGGCAACATCGCCGGCGATATCTCCCCGTGTGACGGTACCTTTAGAGATTCTCCTCCGGGCCCTTGGCTATGTTCACACAGGGTGTTTTTGGAGTCAGGTTTTGCATTGGTTTTATGTAGGCATATGCGAATCCTTTCCTGTGTTTTTGTTTCCCAGCAAAACCTACTGTATGTGATTCTGGGATAAGCTGTCCACACACATTGGCTTTATTTTAGTGCAAAAAGCGTCAATACCACGTTTTTCTTGATTTGAAAGAATGAGCATATCATTTCTTTTTCTGCATTTCTGCTGTGTTCTTTGAGAATAAATGCTGAAAAAAACGCAACAACTAAATCTGCAGCAGAAACGTGGTTACATCTTACAAAAATGCACCAAATCCGTACGATAAAATGCAGCAAACCTTCTTTGGCTGGGGGTCACACACACAGTGCAGATATTGTTCACAGATCTCTGGTTGCAGTGAAATAATGGACACATGGTTCCATTTTGTGGCTGTGTACAAATGGAGCAATCTGTCCATGATTTCACTGCAATCAGAGATCTGTGAACAATATCTGCACAGATATCTGTGTGTGTGACCCCAGCCTAAAGCGGCCGTCACACGCTAAGATATCGCGAAAGATATCACTTGAACGCGCCAGATTTAACATCGCGTGAACGATGTCTCTGCGTGTGACGGCAATATACGATGAGCGAGAATTGATGAAATCGCAAAATCGTGATCTGAGCTCCAGAGCTCAGATCTAGCGATGAGCGATTTCACGATCTGTCTCATCGTGGGGTATAACACCACGAATGAACGATCTCTCAGCGGCAGAGCCTATGCTGGGAGATGGTAACTATGGTACACGTCTGGTTACTATGCGACGCGCGGCGCCTAGTAACCCGATGTGTTCCATAGTAACCAGCGATCTCGCTGGCCCACATCGCTGGTGAGTCTGTCTGTGTGACATCTCACCAGCAATGTGAGCCATATTGTAAGCGATCGCGCGTGCACGTGATCGCTTACAATATCGCAAGCGATATCTTAGCGTGTGACGGCCGCTTTAGAAAGATGCAGGAAATGCTGGAAACTCATTTACAAAACCCACCGTGTCTGGACATAGCCTTTTCCCACTGTCTCCACTGCTCTCTGGTTCCCACTATGGCTGCTGATGGAGGAGCATGTGACCAGATCTCCTCTAATTGAAAAATGGCTTCCAGCTGAGCAGTGTTTTTCTAATGGAGAAGCTTGCTGGACAGGTCTGGTCACATGTTCCTCCATCAGCAAACATTTTGTAGCCTGGAAATCTGCCCTAGTGAGCAGGGCCTGTAAGGCACTGTGCACACTTGTATTTGGGCATTCTGAATGTCTGTTCTGATCTTACAAAATAAATGATAAAATCAGACCCCTGGCATAAAGTGATGCCTCCATAGACTGAACCTGTGTATTATGGGCTCTGGCCTCAAGTCAAGCTATAATGGTGGGTTTAGATGTCCCGATATCGGGGTGATATCGCTATACAACGGCGCGGGAGCGCGCATTTTTTGAGCACTTTTCCCGATATCGCATCGCTGGTTTACACGCTGCGATATCGGGAAACAACGTCCCTCCGATGTGTACGCCCACCAACCCAGTAACGACCATCTAACATGGGAGTTAATGGGTAGCGTCGGCGTACACATCGGAGTTGGATGTTTACACGCAGCGATCCGGCTCCAACAGGCATCCGATATCGGGCGGTTGAATAGCACGCTCATTCACCCCCGATATCGGATTACCATCGTTCCTGCATCGTATTGTACCTTCAAACAGTATGATGCAGGAACGATATCGGGTCCAACTCACGAACCACGTGACTTTTTGTCGGAGTTGGATCGGAGTTGGACGCCGATATCGCGGCGTGTAAACCCACCATAAAACTTTAGAGGGAAAAAAAAATCTACATTGTGTTCTGTAATTGAAAACCATCAGAAAACCTCCATAATAATCAAGGGCTCTTCAGGGTCTCTAATGATCCAAAAATCACCAATAGGTTGTTAAAATAAAGAGAAAAGGGAACTTTTTTTGCATGGTCCATAAAAAAAACAACAAAAATAATGTAATGTTCATCATTGTACTGCAGCCAATGTCTCCTATCAGGATTATGTGCTGTATCACTTATAAAGCCTTAATTCATTACTATTGATGTGTGGGTCTTTTTTTGGTAAAAAATTGTTGAGGGGAAAAAGTCAAGTTGGCCATCAGGGAAGGCGTCAGCACCCAGGCAAGTGCTGGGGCCCTGGACTGCTAGGGGCCCACTCACTGCTTGCTGGACAGTGTTCCCTGCCCTTGCAGTGCTTCCTCCCCTTTAAGGTACCGTCACACAGGGACATATCGCCGGCGATGTTGCCGGCAACTGAGGGGCATGGCCAGGTTGCGGTGACATCGCCGGCGAGTTGCCTCGTGTGACAGGGCGATAATCAGGCGATGAATCGCCTGAGTCATATCGCCAGGTTTCCCAACAATGTTGGGAAACCTGGCGATGTTGCTCAGGCGATCCTGCCTGATCGCCCTGTGTAACGCGGCAACTTGCAATGTTGCGGGCGATTCCGCCTATATCCAACATTGCGAGTGATCGCTTGCTGGTTGCTGGCAACCAGCGAGCGATAGCCGCGGCAACTAGCCGGCGACATGCCGGTAAGTTGCTCAGTGTGACATCTCACCGGCGATGTTGTCAGGGAAAGCGCGCTCCCGCGATCGCCGGCAATATCGCCGGCGATATGTCCCTGTGTGACGGTACCTTAACAGATGTTGGCTCCTGGCCTGGGCACTGTGCATTGCCCTGATAAGGGGCCCTATGTCAGGGACAAATATACAGTGCTCAGGGGTCCCCAGCTATTCTGCACAGTGGGCAGACAGGCACAGAGGGGGGTGGGGGATATATATATATATATATATATATATATATATATATATATATATATATATATATATATATATATATATTTTATTTATTTATTTTTTTTCTAATATGCAGCCAGTATGTGCTGAAGGGGCCTACTCTCGCCAGGGGCCGGCCTGAAATGTGCAGTCAGTGCTGATATCGCCGATCAGATGACCCTCGGTGAGCTCGTGGCCTGATGTGGCCCCTCCGTGCACTGCCGCACTGGCCATGATCGTTCAGTGTGACTACTAGTTGCTAGTGGGAATTTCTGCAAAGCCAGGAGGTGGCGTCATAAAGCGTCGGCACGTAGTGATCTGCCCCCAGCGGCCACAGTCCGTCACTACACGCAGCGCTCCGCCTTCGGGTGAAGCAGTGGGCGCCCTCTCCTCCACGGCCACTGCGGGAGAGATGACGTCACTCGGAGGCTGGCGGGCGGCTCTTTGAAGGTGCACGCGGATGCGGTGGGCGTGTCCGTAGTAGTGCGCGTGCCGCCAGTGTGGGCGGAGCGCGCCGCCCGGGTGATGCAGGTACGGGGGCGCGCAGGGCTCGGGAGCGCGCAGTGTGCTCGGTGATCGCTCGTCTGATCTGCTCGGTGGTCGCTCACGGCTGCAGGGGCTCTGATAGAAGGACGGCTCCTCCAGGGATGCTGAGGAGGAGGACTCGGTGAGACGGTGAGGGATGGCGGCCTGGGCCCCCCCGGGATTGGGAGCACGGATCACCCGGGGGCTGCTGGCGGTCTCCATCTATCTCATCCTCGGGCAGGAGCCGGCGGGAGCTGCGAAGACTGCAGGTGAGAGTGTGGGGCCGGGGGGAGGGGGGTGGCACAGTATAGTGCTGGTGCTGTCCTGTGCCAAGCTGTTGCACACATTGCCATGCATACTCTTTGCCATTGGTGCCCTGCATGTACCCACATATATGACTGGCACCATCTGGGTCCAGGCCTCCTCTATGGTGGATGGGATTATATGGGATGAGGAATCCAGTACCCCCCAATCAGCGCTGTATACGGATAGTGTACCCACATTACACATGTATGCCCCCCACAATGTCAGGTGACCGTGTGTAATGTCTATGGGGTCACTGCCATTCCTCCAATGGGATTTCTGATACTTTCCACAATTCCGACAGTGGCATATAATAATGTCTGTGACTCCGGGACGATGTGTAATATTTAATGATGCATTTAGGCAGATGTCGGATATTTGTCCTTTTATGTGTAATTACCTTTCATTACAGATGTCACTGATTTTCATAAGGCACTGATGTGTAAATATTGTACTAAAGTACGTGCTCAATAATTCATGGAAAATTCCCATATTTGTGCGGTAATTCCTGATATTTGCTGGCGAGCTGCTGTGAATGCTGATGAGATGACGGCACAGAACGGCGAGCCTCGGGTCTCTGCAACCACAAAGGAGAGAAAAACAAACCCATCAATACATTTTAGGCTAATAAAAGCCACATGCAGCATTGCTGATGTTTGCTGTTCTCCTAGTGCTGTGATTGTGGTGGACGCAGGCTGTGGATATGTCTGGGGTTGAATTAATGCGTTCAAGAGATTGGAAGAGCATGATCATACTGCAGAATTAGTCAGGTACTCGCAAGCTCATGGACACAAACATGTTGGGTGTCCTCATGACCATGTGGATCCCGTCAGGCTAAAGTCTAGTGAAGGACCACCGTTCTTTATCTTTGTAGCAATGACATTGAAGCTTGGCCACTTTAGTTGTAGAACTTTTTCCTTAGTACCTGTGCTTTAATATAGCAGTACAGAGTATTACAGTCAGCCTTATGATTTAACACTCTTGGAGTACGTTCCCACCATCAGGGTTATGTGGCGTTCTGGACGCAGCCTATTTATGCTGTGTTCTACTGCGCAGTAGACAAGGTCTCACTGAGATCCTGCACCCCATTTTTGGTAATCCCATCATCTGTGCTTGCACTGTACAGCGCAACATTCTGGAGGCAGCAAAATTCACTGCTTCCAGAACACTAGTGATCCTGATCATGGGTACGTACCCACACGTCCAGTAATCATCAGTGAGGACAGAAACACACTTATGCTAGCTGCATGTGAGTGTCTTGCATGCATCTCGCATGAGTCACCCAGCCTGACCCCCTGCCTCTCTGAAATGATGCTTAGAGCTGCTTGTGTTTCTAAGGAGCCAAACATTCCCATGCTAAGAGGCTGATGACTCATGTGAGATACTTAAGTTAGGTAGCTCTTGCACATTTAGGTGTGCCAGAGCTAACTAACTTAAGTTACGGTTATTTTTGTCTGAGCACCCATAGAGACTCAGTGAGCCAAGCATATATTCTATATATCATATGATATCCTCACATAGTGTGTTAAGGCCGCTTCACACACTCCGATATCTGAAACGTCACACTTTTGAGATCGTTCTTACGATCTCTTTTGAGCATCGTTGCGTGTAAACGCAGGATGTCTGAGCGAGAAATCGTTGATCGGACATCTCAAATTTGAGAGCAGGACCTCAAATCTATCGTTCGCCGTCCAATGAAGGATCTGTGAAGCAGCAACATCGTTCAGTGTGACACCTTTTTGAACGATGTCGTTCATATTTCTCCTATTCCTGACGCTTTGTAAAATCGTTCTTCTCCAAGTAGCTGGCGCGTTGCCAAATTTAAGATTGTTAACGATATCCTTGCATGTGACAACGCGCACACACACTTTCTCACCCTCCCTGGCATGATGAGCTCTGGTGACTTCTTCCCTCTGTACATCAGCAGGACCTGTGGGTAGTCAGGTACAGTTCTTCTAGGACCTGCCCATGTAACTAAGCCTGAGTCACATGAAGGGAAGAAATCACCAAAGCGCACCACTGGCTCGCCAGGAGGGTGAGTATTACAGCGGTTTTGCTGTGGAAATCGCAGTATAAAAAGCATCACAAATGGACTGTGTGAATACCAATCCGTTTGTGATGCTTTTTTGGAGGGTTAGAATGGAGTCTATGGGGAAAACGCTGCCCAAAAAAATGGGTATGTTAATTAACATGCTATTTTTTTGAACGCATCCGATTTCTACAGCAAAAGCAGACCCCCACAAACGGACATGTGGGCGCAGCATGTTTCCAATCGCATTGACTTGAATGTAAATGCTGTGAGTGATGCTTTTTTGCTGCAGAAACGGATCACCAAGAGCGCAGCAGAAACGTCCAGTGGGCACATAGCCTTACAGTGAAGTCTTTGGAAAATGGACTTGTTACCCATCCAGTCTTGTAATTTGTAAAGGATCCGTTTTGCTTACTGGATCAAATAAAAGCCAATGGTGCATGGTGGCTCAGTGGTTAGCACTACAGTCTTGCAGCTCTGGGGTCTTGGATTCAAATCGCACCAAGGACAACATCTGCAAGGAGTTTGTATGTCCTCCCTGTGTTTCGGTTTCCTCCCACTCTCCAGAGACATGATGATAGGATGTCTAGATTGAGTCCAATGGGGACAGTGTTGGGAATGTATGTAAAGTGCCATGGAATTAATAGGGCACACGCGATTGCTAACAATATCGTTCACATCGTTGGTGAGCTGTCACACAAGCAGACTCACCAGCGATGTGGACCAGCGAGAACGCTGATAACCATGGTAAACATCGGGTTACTAGGCGCCGCGCGGCGCTTAGTAACCCGATGTTTACCATGGATACGAGCTCCCAGCATAGGCTGCGACGCTGGGAGCTCGTTCATCGTTGGTGTGCCGGTGTCACATGCAGTGGTGCTGTGTGTCCACCGGCCAACCAACGACAGATTTGTGAACATGTTCACAAATCTGCAATCAAACAATCAAGCGATTTTTCAAAGAAATATCGCTTGATTACACGCAGCGACGCACAAACGATATCGCTTACGCGATCAAAAAAGCAGGTCGCTTAAGCGATATCGTTCAGTAAATTGATGCATGTGATGTGGCCATTATAGGCTATGTTCGCACTCTAAGGTTTTGCTGCAGGAAAAACACAGCAAAACCTTAGTGGTTTCTAGTAACTCCTGATTTCTTGGCAGGAGATTACCTGCCTTTTGCCCATAGAACACTGCAAAAACGCAGAAAAGAATTGACGTGCTCATTCTTTGAAAAACGCTGCAAAACCTGTGGTTTTATTTCTGTTCAGAAACCGAAATCTGTAATGTGTGTGCACAGCTTTTCCTGAAACAGGTAGGTTTTGCTGGAAACCAAACATGCAGGTTTAGATTAGCATACATTTACATAAAACAAGGTAAAAACTGAGCACAAAAATGCACTGTGTGAACATAGCTTTAAGATTATCTACAAATCCGAGGTCAACTCAAATTTTCTGCTCTGCACTGAGTATTAGGGAAAAAATGACTTCTAGTTTCTATGGGTAACATTTTTTTGTATACATAGTTTTGTTACATTGTCTGCCACATGTTGCACCTTTTCTGATGTGTATTAACCAGGTTTGGTGTGGATTCATTACCAAAGTCTGCCGAATTTAAGTTTGGGTACATGCACATGATCTGGAGACACGGTCTCTTCTGCGGGGAAGCCGGTGATCTCCGCGGGTGAACACAGTCGCCCTGTGCCCACGGTCAGTGTTCTGGGCGCTGCGGCTTATCCCTGCATTCACCTGCCGAGATTGCCTGACTCTGCAGGAATAAATTGACATGCCGTGGATCAGGAAGCCGCACCGCATGTCTGTTTAGGCTACTTTCACATACCGATTTTTAGGGAGCCGATGCTGTCCGATATAATTCGGACAGCATCGGCTCCCTTCTGATGCCTGGAATCGGGTGCCAAATAGGCACCCGATTCCGGCATAAAATCGGCACCGGGCTGCAAAAAAAAAAAAAAAAAAAAAAAGTTTATTCTCACCTTCCCCCGAGCCCCCGCCGTCTTCTGCCATCTTCCTCTAGGCTCCCGGTGGCTCTCGCAGGCTGCCGGTGTCAGCAGAGGTGTACCTCTGCTGTACACAGGACCTGCGATGATGTCACAGTCACGTGACCGCGGGTTCACCATGGTAAACCCGCGGTCACATGACTGTGACATCACCGCAGGTCCTGTGTACATCAGAGGACGCGCTCTGCTGACACCGGCAGCCTGCGAGAGCCACCGGGAGCCTAGAAGAAGATGGCGGGAGACGGCGGGGGCTCGGGGGAAGGTGAGAATAAACTTTTTTTTTTTTAACCCTTATGCTCCTAGTTAGGAGCAGTTTTACTGTACTGAGCATGCTCAGTACAGTAAAACGGGGTCCGAGGAGATCAGATGTTTCCTCGGACCCTTCTCCATAGGGCCCCATGTTATAGGGATCGGGTCAGATCGGATGTGCACTAAATGCCATCCGATCTGGTCCGATCCGAATCTGTCAGATTTTATTTTCGGTGCAAAAATCGGAGCAGGCTCCGATTTTAGCACCGATAATAAAATCGGACAGATTCGGATCGGACCAAATCGGATGGCATTTAGTGCACATCCGATTCGGTCCGATCCCCATAGGGATGCATGGGGGCCAAATTCGGATCCGATGCTGTCCGATTTTCATCGGACAGCATCGGAAATCCAAATATCGGTATGTGAAAGTAGCCTTACACTATAGCGAAAACAAGCACATGTCCACTGATCAGGATTTCTATAAATCTGTCCACTGTTCTTGTACTGGACAATGCAGCTGTTTGGACAGAATGACAACATGCTACATCCAAAACACTGCAAACACCGATTGTGGGAACGTACCCTTAAGGCCACGTCACACGCATCAATCTTATGAGCCTTATGAGCGATATCGCTTAAGCGATCTGCTTTTTTGATCACTTAAGCGATATCGTCTGTGCGTCGCTGTGTGTAATCAAGCGATTTTACAATGTAAAATCGCTTGATCGTTACATCGCAGATATGGGAGCCGGAGCTCAAATCAAGCGATAAACGCTTGATCAATCTGCCTCATCGTGGTGTGTGACACCACGATGAGCGATCTCCCAGCGGCAGAGCCTATGCTGGGAGATGGTATCTATGGTAAACGTCGGGTTACTAAGCGCCGCGCGGCACCTAGTAACCCGATGTGTACCATAGTTACCAGCGATCTCGCTGCTCAACATCGCTGGTGAGTCTTGTCTGTGTGACATCTCACCAGCGATGTGAGCGATATTGTTAGCGATTGCGCGTGCACGTGATCGCTAACAATATCGCTCATAAGATTGATGCGTGTGACGTGGCCTTTAGTGGTTTTTCTGTGATTCTGTTTACAAGCATTGGCCCCTGCTTACTCTGCATTTCTGAAGTATGTTAGGGGGTTTCAAACTACATTTCTGTAAAAATAAACTACATTTTCAAAGAGCAGAGTCATAGTAGATTATGGCACAGTCATGGGTTTATTTCAACCCTTGAACCCCAAAACAGGGCCTTAGTCACTTTCTGCACAGATTGTTCATGGCACGATCAAAAAATCAGCCACTGAAATGGTATGCTACTGCGGATTCTGCATAGGAAAGCCAAAAAGTCGCAGCATTGAGTGACAATGGGGCCAGTTTTCATGTGGATTTGCAGTAGTACAAACTAAATCCTGAATGGCAGTCTAGGATTTTGCTGTCCAGATCAGCTGTTTCTTCAAATCTCTCGCGCCAACACCGCCGGGAGATTGGCGGCGGCCAGTAGGGGAGATCAGCTGTAGCCACCGGGAGAGATTTCAATGTGATCCACAGTGTTCTACTGCGCTGTGATGCGGAGGACACTGCGGATCCATTGAGATCCATGCTTTGTGTGCTTGCTGATAAAACAAGCGCCTGTGAACGCACAAGAAATGCAACAGGCTGCGTTCTGAGGGCACACAAATTATGCGCAACCGAGCGCAGCAAAACGCAGGCACCATGTGTTCCCATGTTAAACATAGGAACGCAGTGCGCATGTGTTTGGCTGCATTGGCAACGCTGTGATGACAAACGCAGATGTGAAACCAGCCATAACTTGTAATTTTGGAATAAGCTTTTGTTTATTTTGGTAAGTCTGAGGTCCGGTTCTCCTCAGTGTAAGGCTACCTTCAGACTGTGCATTTTTTTCTCTTGTTCTGCTGCGTTTTTAGCTGCAAAGCAGGAGCTATGAGAGAAAAAAAAAAACGGGTCCGTTAACGGATCTGTTTTTTGATTAGTTTTTGAGTGCTGCGTTTTTTTCCCCATTTTGAAGACAGGGCTGTGGAGTCAGTGCGTCAAACCACCGGCTCCAATTCTGACTCCTGAATTTTCCAGACTCCGACTCCTTCATACATGGCTCATGATACATTTATTGTAGTACAATGGTAACATCAAGCTTTCATCATTATTATAATACAATAATCAAGATATTTAAATAGAACATAATAATAATTCATAATAATATTTAGCACATTCTGCATTGAACTACTGTACCCAATGTATTATATATTTTAGGAGTCTAATGCCGGTCCGTTCTCTACCGACTCAAGCTCCGTCTCCACAGCCCTGTTTGAAGGTCTCCTATGGAAAAAACGCAGCACAAATTGACATGTCATTTTCAAAAACTGAGCTCTCCTAAAGTGAAAAAACAGATCACTTTAAAAGAGCACAGTCTGAATGGAAAAAATGAAAGCCATAGACTTTGCTGGGATGTCATTTGAGTGATCTGTTTTGTGCAGTGCACTGCAAACAACGGATCAAAAAACGGATTAAAAACGCACAGTGTGAATGTAGCCTAACTGGTACAGACAGTTACTGTATGCTATTGTGGTGTTTTTTTATTTGCACTTTCTGCCACTTTTTTAATTCTATATGATTAAAGGCTTTGTTTTAACTACTTTCCTTTGGTGCTGCAGAACATCCCCTTTTGGCCCATTTATAGTATTTTATGCTGCCTGTATAAATGTGATAATGTGCGTGACCTTAGGCTGGCTTCACATTTGCGTATGGGAAGGCAGCGTTTTGCTGCGTTCCCATACGCAGTTAAACGCATGCGCACTGCGTTCCTATGTTTAACATAGGAACGCATGGTGCCTGCGTTTGCTGCGTTCGGGTGCGGATGCGGACGATATCTGCTGCTTCCGGTGTCCAGCATCCGCACCCGGGACGCAGCATGTTGGGTTTTTTTGTGCGTTTGGGGATCTTGGAAGATCAGCAAGCGTCCCCAAGCGTACAAAAAAAGCATTGTCTTCAATGGGTCCGCAGTGTCCTCTGCATGACACAGCAGGAGAACGCTGCGGACCCATTGAAAAATCTCCCGGTGGCCGCCGGTGATGTCACAGGAGCTCACCGACGGCCACCGGGAGATCAGCTGACCCTCTGCTGTCCTCCTTCTCCCCGCCGCCTGTAATCTCATAGCGATGTCGGCGGGGAGAACAGCTGATCTGAAAGCTGTTTGAATCTTCCCGCGCCGACATCTCCTCACAGTGTCGGCGCGGGAAGATTCAAACAGCTCTCAGATCAGCTGTTCTCCCCGCCGACAGTCCCGGAGCTTACCGGCGGCCGGGGGGCGGAGATCTCCGGCGCTGATCTCCGCCTCCGGCCCGCCCCCGGACAGCGCCGATTGGCTGCCGGGCTCCATAGTGATGTGTCCGCAGGCGGACATTATCCGCTGCGGACACATCAAAGTGTCCCTGCTTCTGACAGCGTTTGTGTCTGCATGCCATCAGCATGCAGACACAAACGCTAATGTGAAGCCAGCCTTATACTGAATAGAGATTGTTCTACGCTATACAAATTCATTAGATGTGATACTTTGCTGGATATTACAGGTGATGTTCTGCATGAAATCCTGAATAGTCCTTATCTACTTGTAGTACCAGTGTCCAGTGTGCGATATTGGAAATGACGGGTTTCTATGGAAACTATGCATCCACTTTACATTCTCAGTGTCTTATCAACCTACTCAGTGTTTTCCCTGTGTTTCTGGCCAGCAGGTCTTATGATGGCCTTGGGCTATGTTCACACAAGTAAGGTTTTGCTGGTTTTTTTGCTGTGTTTTTGGTGTCAGGTTTTGCCTTGGATTTATGCTAATCTAGTCTTATCTAATCATTATTATTGTTTTCCAGCAAATCTATGTAATTCAGGCATTAGCTGTCCACACACATTGGTTTTTGTTCTCTGCAGAAAGTGGAAAAACCACACGTTTTGCTGCATTTTTGACAGAATGAGCATGTCAGTTCTTTTCTGCCTTTTTGCTATAGTTTCTATGGAAAATCTGCAGCAAAAACGCAGCAATCCTCCTGCCAAGAAATCAGAAGTAAATAGCAACCCCTAGGATTTGCTGCAGATCTGTTCACAGCAAAGACCAACGTGTGTGGACATAGCCTTTCAAAGAGAGATTGGAATATGGACTTGTGACACTTTTGCTTTGAAACCCTCCTGGAATAGAGCTTCAAAACTGCTAAGAATAAACGTATGCGCTGCAATGTCAAATCGACATGCTGTGCTTATGTTAAGTATATTTGAGTTTCTTTAAATGGCTGCAGACGTCGAAAGCTGCAAAGAACAACGCAAGACTCCAGAAAAAGCACTGCTGGCATTTTCCTGAAGCCTCCTTTTTAAGGTGGCTTCCTCTTCCAAGCTTTGACTGGTACGCAGGCATCTAAATGATATTGGTTCATCAAAGCTGACATTGTTCACACCGGTCTTGATGAGGAGGTATGCTGGAGTCAAGCCGGATTCATTGATAAAGAGGTGTATGCCTCTCTATGGCTCATGAGTGCTGGATGAGTGGTGTTTACCTCACCACAAATCCTACTCTAGTGCCCCCTTCAGGGGTAAGATCTGTGTCCTAAGAAACACATGAATTTGACAGTCAGCAGTCACCATGCCCCGTCTTGTCCCAGCGCCGACAAACATGAAAATAGCCTGTGAAAGCTAAAAGTCGCAAAAAGATGTGCCAAAATTATGCAATTTAATTTTTTTATTAAAAAATACTGACGTAAAGACCTTGATGACTTTTGTCCATTGTGGGCAGATAACATTATAGGATAACCTTTTTCTAGATGGGGTCAAATCCGCTGCATTTTCGCTCAGTGAATACTGAAATTAGGGAAAACCGGTCATGACACCTACACAGAGTGGAAGGATTTATACCTCTTCCATTTATTTGGGGACCTAGGGATGATTTTGTCTTAGGCTGCATTCACACGCAGCATAATTTTCGTGCTTTTTTTACACGCGCATTTCCCGCAAAAGCGCATCTGCGTTTGCCGGCAAACTGAATGGAAATTCACTTTTGCCTTGCAGACGCTGTGCTTTTTTCGACCACAGTTTTGGGGGAGAGAGCGCACATAAAAAGAATCAACATGTTAATTCTTTGCGCAAATATGACCGCACTTTCTCCCATAGGCCCCATTGTAAGGAGTTGGAATATGCACTGTCGTTCTGACAATGTCTATTCCAGGCGCCTATAATCGAGGGCACAAGGGGGAAGTGATGTCACATGGGGGGGGAGGAAGAATCATGTGTTCCTCCCCCGTGTGACATGTCGGGCCTGGAGTTTTGCTTTTGCAGTGTATCTACATACACTGTGAAAGCGAAATAAAAGTGAACAAAAGGTATTAAAAATAAAAACAAAATACTTATCTCTCCACCGGCTGTCCCGGAACCTGAGGAGAAGACGTTCGATCGCTGCCAGGACCTTAAATGTGTGATTAGCCAAAACCAATCAGCTGATGTGTCACGTGACCTCATCAGCTGATCGTGACGTGCAACTTCAGCTGATCGATTTAAACCACCCCCCAAAACCGAACGGTTTTGGCGGGTGATTTAAACTGCTCAGCTGATGATTTCACGTGACACATCAGCTTATCTGTTTTGGCGGCCGATTTAAACCTCTCAGCTGATGCTGTCAGGTGGCACATAAACTGATCAGTTGTAGCCAGTCAGTTGATTCAGGTCCTGCAGTGATCGGATGTGGACGCCTCGCATCCCATGACAATCGGCGGAGAGGTAAGTATTTTTTTTGTTTTGGTTTTGTTTTTAGTACCATTGCGGTGTGTGAATGCACCACATTTTTTTACCTTTGCTAAATTGTGTGGCCGGAAAACCACCCACGGAAAAAAAAACCGCTGCAATGGTGCAGGTGATAAATATGGCTTCAACCTGAATCCTAGTGTAAAATATGCATAATATGCTCGTATGTGTAAGCAGGAGGGAAGGAAGAAACATGCTTTAAAATCCACGTAGTTGCCAAGATGTTAAGGAGATAAGACATGGCGATTTGTATTATTTTTTTTCCCCCCCCTTGATTCTTTAGGAAAATACACCCAACATATGTACAAGCTCATGCTCACTTTTGACTGCTAATTATTGGTGTCCATATCTGGACTTCATGAAGCAGGGAAGTATTTTGGTATAATGTAAGGGCTTTTCAGTAAAGTCATTGTCCTGTGCTTTAATAGAGATGTACTTTGCCATCCATGGCTCATTAATGTGAAGGACTAGACTTATGGTTATTGCTTAGAACTAAAGATACGGTAACTGTATGCCTGTATTTTGGGTCCTGCTGTCTTTTGTGGATCATGTAGTTTGGTTTTGGTTCCTCTTCACGGTACAAAGGAAATAAAGCAACTGTCACTTATCTGGTGGGCTCTTTGTGTTTTTTTTTTTAATCCGGTTCACTTTTATTGAATTTATAAAAATAGTAATGATTTATCATTTAAGGCAAGAAGATCTGCAACCTAGATCAATACTCCGGTATCAACATATTAAAGTCACAACCTCATTTGCCCCCTACAACATTGCATTGGTGCAGATGATTGGCTATAACATACCATGTTTGTTACTACTTGCATGCTTTTTATCCAATGAGGGATTCAAAACTCAACATTCAACAAGGCGCCCTACCAGTATGAATGTCCCCGAGACGTCACAGGGGCAACTTATATCCAACCTTAATTATAATGATCTATTTACCATCAATAGTAAATTATCTAATGCACATTCCTGGGGTAATACACTCGAGGGCAGTCTCCAACCATGCCTTCCAAATCTTATAGAATTTATTTTGATTATTCCTGTTTAGATGGACACACTTTTCTAATCCAATTATATTATTTAGTTTGTCTTTGAATTCCACAATGGTCGGGGAGCAGCATCCAACCAGTGATAACTAAAGGCCCCATCACACGCTACGATATCGTTGCAACGTCACCGGTTTGGTGATGTTGCAGTGATGTCCAAACGACATCGTAGCGTGTGACACGTATCAATGACCAACGATAAGTTTGTTGATCGTGGAAGAATGGACTGGACCATAAATCTATCGTTGGTCTCCCGCTGGATGGCCAGCATCGACGTGTGTGACAGCGGGAGACCAACGATGAACGATCTCCCAGTGCTGAACAGCATGTGCTCGGAGCAGGTAACCAGGGTAAACATCACGTAACTAAGCACAGCGCTCTGCTTAGTTACCCGCTGTTTACCCTGGTTACCATCATGATCGCTGGCAAGTCTGCCTCTGTGACAGCTCACCAGCGATCACAAAACGATGCCCCAGCGATCCCGGCCACGTTGGATAGCTGGGACATCGTACTGTGTAACGGGTCCTTAACAGCTTTCTGGCCTCCTAAATTACTCTTGCTATACCCTTATCTGGATTTTTGTAGAGGTTTACCTCTGAGTGTGCTTTCACACTGCGATTTAGTTAAAGGGATCCTGTCACCCCCAAAACACTTGTAAACCTATTAAAACCTGTCCCTAGAGCATATTAACACTTTCCCTACACTATTTCTACCTCCTAAATGCAGTAAGTGACATTGACTAAAAACGTTTTATAAGTACCTGATTAGTGATGATAATGAGTGACTATGCTATTCATAGTCACTCATCAAGACTGCCCCTCTGCTTCATAGCACGCCTCCATAGGCGTGATCGTCCTCCTAGATTCAAATTGCAGCCTCCCCGCTGTGCCCTGTGTCGTAGGAGGCTGCAGTGTGGCTTGTGACGCGATCCGCGTCATTCCCGGCGCCCTGTGACGTATTTACAGCGGCGCCGCGCTGTCAGCTTCAAAATGCGCACTGCGCATGCGCATTGGGCATGCGCAGTGCGCATTTTGAAGCTGACAGCGCGGCGCCGCTGTAAATACGTCACAGGGCGCCGGGAATGACGCGGATCGCGTCACAAGCCACACTGCAGCCTCCTACGACACAGGGCACAGCGGGGAGGCTGCAATTTGAATCTAGGAGGACGATCACGCCTATGGAGGCGTGCTATGAAGCAGAGGGGCAGTCTTGATGAGTGACTATGAATAGCATAGTCACTCATTATCATCACTAATCAGGTACTTATAAAACGTTTTTAGTCAATGTCACTTACTGCATTTAGGAGGTAGAAATAGTGTAGGGATAGTGTTAATATGCTCTAGGGACAGGTTTTAATAGGTTTACAAGTGTTTTGGGGGTGACAGGATCCCTTTAAATCCGATGCTGTCCGATGAAAATCGGACAGCGTCGGATCCGAAACCTGCTCCCATGTTATCCAATGGGGATCGGATCAGCTTTGGCATAACTAGCAACACTGCTACGATTTTGGCTCCTGAAAAAAATCGGAGAGAATCGGATCGGAGGCAAATCGGATGGCAATTATGCCAAATCCGATTTGATGCCTTTAACATGGGGCCCTATGGAGCAGGGTCCGAGGAAACATCTGATGTCTCCTCGGACCCGATTTTAGTGTACTGAGCATGCTCAGTACACTAAAACTATTGTGTGCCGCCTAATTTCACTTCCGCAATGTATATACATACATTGCAGAAGTGAAATATAACTAAAATCAAGTGTTTAAAATAAAAAATCTTTATTCTCACCTGCCAGCGCTCCCCCGGCGTCTCCATCAGCTCCCTCTCGGTAACCAGGACCTGGGATGAGGTCACAACCCGATCACCTGATCGGGTCACATGGAGTGGTTACCGTGGTAACCGCTCATGTGACCCAATGACGCTTCTGACATCATCGCAGGTCCTGTAAAACCGATCGGGAGCTCTATGGACACGCCGGGGGAACGCTGGCAGGTGAGAATAAAGATTTATGCTGGAATGACAGGAGGACCGGGGATGAGAGGGGACAGTAGGAGACACCAGGGCAAAACAGGGGGACAACAGGAGACACCAGGGGAACAACAGGATGACAGGAGGCAGAGAGGAGGGGGAGCGAGGTGACAGGAGACCAAACTGATCCTGCAATATGTCAGAATCGGATGCCTATTTGGCATCCGATTGCAGGGATCAGTTTGAATCCGATGCTGTCCGATTTTCATCGGACAGCATCGGATTTAACTAAATCGCAGTGTGAAAGCACCCGGAGTCCTGTGTTAATAGTGCAGATAGCATATGTGACTTACCACCTCCTGCATCACTAGTGGAATTATAAGGGTAAGTGCCCACGATCAGGAGACTCTGCATTTTAGATGCGGCGCCATTCCTCTTGCAGTGACATTAGTCATTCTCTGCAGGAGAGCGCAACATCCGTGCCCACAATCAGGATTCTGAGCAGCGTATTTACTGTGTTCTCCCGCTCAGAACACTCCCGTCTCCATACCCCTTTCACATTAGTGCGGCCGTTATGCGGTAATCGCGGTATTTTCACCGCAACTGCTGCGATCAAAGGCCCTAAGAATGAATTGACATGCTGCGGCGGCTCAGGAAGCCGCATGTCTATTTTAGCTGAGCGGAAAAAAAAGAACAGTGGCCATGAGATTTCTCTAACGCCATCCACTGTGCTTGTACCGTTCTACACAATGATTTAGACTCAACAAAAACGCCCTGCGTCCAAAATGCTGCTAATCCTGATGGTGGGCAATCACCCCATAATCTTATATTCCATCTGTAAAATACAGGGACAGTTTTAACATTAATGGGTGAATCTAGTGGAAGACAAATGAATTCTGATGTGACCTTTTTAAACCATGATTGGACACCATTGCTTGTGTTATCATTAATCTTTGCTAAGCTCCTTGCAAATAGAAGGATCTCATGTAAATTAAGCCCTTTAAGTAACATTCCTAGTTAAACCAGCCCATAAATGGTAATTAAACCTTTCTTTTATGGCGGGTTTACACGTCGCGATATCGCAGTACAATTTCAATCAAAAGTCACGTGGTTCAATCGTTGGACCCGATATCGTGCCTGCGTTGTATGGTGTGAACGTCCAATGCGATGCAGGAACGATGTCAATGCGATATCGGGGATCGAATGAGCGTGCTATTCAATGCCCCGATATTGCATAGCGATTGAAGCCAGATCGTGCTGTGTAAACACCCAATTACGATGCGATTTGATACGTCACCCATTCACTCCCATGTTAACTATGCGATCCTGGATTGGGAGGCGGAGACATCGCACGGACGTTGTATTACGATATCGCAGCGTCTAAACAGTCAATGCGATGCGGGTGAAACGTGCACTAATTGCGCGCTCCCGCGCCATTGAGTTGCGATATCGAAACGATATCGTGGCGTGTAAACCCACCATTAGTGAATTCTTTCAATATAAAGTCTCATGGCTCGTGGATAGGAATCATTTATTGTTCAATTAGGTCATGCTAACGAAGCACAGTTTTACATGCCTTTCCTTTCTCAAAAGCAGTGGATACAAAAAGGAATATATAAAGGATGGGTATGGGCAGACATGTGGATTGTACTAAAATCCGGTCCTGATAAATATGCTTTAGGAAAACTCCCTTCATGCCCTTGAGTCCAGACTTCATGTCATATTCTGGAAATGTCACAGATTTCTTGATCTTGCTGCTTCTTTTGACCTATTGATCCTTACAGTTTGTTCATTGGAGACTTTTATTTTTTAAAGGGAATTTGTCCAAAATGAAAATTGTGTTTTGTATAGATTTTCAGTTTTTCACTACAGAAAAAAATTCACCAACTGTGTTTTTTTTCCAATTTATGCTCCATTCTGGAGAACAAAGAAAACTTTATTTAAAGCGGCTAATATCGTTTTTACATGGAGCACGATATGAATGGAATAGTTATAATAAGTTATCGTACAATGAGAACAGCAGTATACTCCTCCTCCGGGTGTATTTTTTTTTTGTTATAAACGTATAGGAAAACAAGCATTCCCCCCTCCTAGGCATACATGGTTCCCTAGAGGCTGCCATTTAACTAAAGCTTTGTTCTCTAGCTCATTGAGTTACTGATGGAATTGCAGGGAAAGTGGAGGAGCCTTAATAAATAAATAGTCAGGCGTTTAAAAGCTGTAAACTGCGCTGAGTGCTATAATCTCAATTGAAGTGGGCACTGTAATTAATTTATTGTGATGGAAGTAAACCCTGCCTTCACCAGCTTGCAATGACACAATTTATAGACAGTAATGTTGGGCAAGTAGATGTGGATCTTTTCAATGAATTTTGGAAATATTGGTTCTGCTAACTCTCAATGTCTTCTAGTCCCCTAGAATATTAGATATGGGGGCCTGCTCAATGGATTCAGTTTATAATTTAACCCAACACTTCTTTCCATCAGAAGAGGGGTCATTAGATTGCCTATCTGTGGCTGTCGTCTAAGGGTACCTTTACACGTCGCAACATTACATGCAATTTCACTTGCAACTTACTGGTTGCAGTGAAATCATGGACACATTGTTCCATTTGTACACAGCAACAAAATAGAACAATGTGTCCATGATTTCACTGCAACCAGCAAGTTGCAAGTGAAATTGCATGCAATGTTGCGACGTGTAAAGGTACCCTAAGTCGCCAGGATCTGAGAGATATCCAATGTGTTTGACCAGCGTTAGAACCAATGTGGTTTTGGTTGATCCCTTGTGGTCATCATGATTCAGTTATTGCTTTGATAGGTGTGGTTAAGCTAAAATTATAGCTGTCATATCCTCTCCGTGCTCAAGATCAGAGGGATTTTCTTCATTCTGTAGTTTACAGCTTGTTGACTCAGTTAGCCACCGCCTCTTCAGTCCATTAATGGTGACTAGTTTTCTAGGCAAGGAGTATGGCCCTACAAGTTTTTTGCCTCTGGCACTTGCAAGCGTTGTAATGATCCCGTCCGCTCATGTGCTCATCTGATGCTGCCGGAGGAAAGATGCCTCTGCTTGCATCAGAGTATCAAAGTGTGCACAATTGGGGCCAACAGCTCAACCATGTTTCTAGTCTGTATTACCAATTATCAGGATCAAATTGCCCCCTGACAAGTAGGAAAGCTGGGATGCGGTGCACTCGTGAAGATTTAAGATGACAATAGGGATACATTCATATAGCATTGTTTTTCTCCTCCATTCAGTGGCTTGCATCAGAACCTCCTCGTGAAACAGGATTTGGGCGTATGTGCCGATGGGGCAATTGACTATAATGATGCAGACGCATGCACCGTGTGCATCTTTTTTGCCTGTATACACTTATAAGAGATGGACAGCAAGACATAAACTGTGTTTTCCTGCCTGTCTCCAATAGACGTGTGCAGCTGAAAATTATGAACATGGTGACTCCGTCTGCATCATTATCAATGGCCCTGTGAACCTTTATGCCCAAATCCCATTGAGGGTGGTGGTGTTTAGACATAAGTCCTGATGGGCCAGTGAATGGAGGAAAAAAATGCTATGTGAAGGAGTCCTTAAGGGCCACGTCACACACACAGATATCTGTGCAGATATTGTTCGCAGATCTCTGGTTGCAGTGAAATCATGGACACATTGTTCCATTTTGTTGGCCGTGTACAAATAGAACAATGTGTCCATGATTTCACTGCAAAATATATATATATATATATATATATATATATATATATATATATATATATATATATATATATATATATATATATATATATATATATATATATATATATATATATAAAAATAATATGGCATGAGCGTTCACATGGCTATTGCTAACGATCAATAATAATATATATATTAAACTAAAAAAAATATATATTTTTCTCTTCATATATGAACAAAGAGGACCAAGTGTAATCAGTGTTCTTCACTGCTAGGAGAAGGTGCAGAGACTTATTTCTTATCAGCAGCAGTGATAAACAGCTAGCACATGAATAGCATCCCAATGCTGCCAGATTGTTTTCCACTGACCCATACACTTGCATTGCTGATTTTGATCAAACATTCAGATCAATATAAAAAAATGTCTCTGATTTTTTTATGGGCCTTTTGGTCTAAGGAAAAGATATGAAATGTAAAAAACCCTATAAACTGTGTGATGAGCTGCAGCACTGCCCTGACATCTCTAAGGCCCCTTTCACATCAGCAGCTAGCTGTGGGTTTTTGACCTTACCGAAACTGTCACAAGTGCCGGATCGCGGCAAAAATTGCATTTGCCGCACCTGCCGCAAGTCCCATAGAGAATCAATGGGGCTTGCCGCAAGTGTGCCGCAAGTGCAGCCGTTACGCGTCAGATGCTGTGAATCTGCCGGATCTGCTGCAAATCAGCAAAAACGCTGATGTGAAAACAGCCTATGGCTACTTTCACATCAGAGTTTTTAAGCAACGCTGACAGATCAGGCAAACTTGAACGGTTGAACTCAGGTTTGCCTGATCTGCCGGAAGCTGGCACACTTGTGACAGGATTGCGTCAAGTCTGCGTTATGTCTAATGCATTTCCTTTAGAACTCTCAAGTGCCGCACATGTCCGCAAGTCCTATAGAAAATAAAATAAGGAGATTTTTGTGTACTCACCGTAAAATCCTTTTCTCTTAGCCTCTAATTGGGGGACACGGCATCCTCCCTGTTGCCCTTTTCGGGCCATTTGAAGTTCTTGCTGTTCTTTGAGTTTTCATAGTTTGGCCTTCTTATAGCTCAGTTTATTGTATCTCCTACTGCTTGTCACTAAACTGTCTAGGCTGCTACCAGCCAGGGTGTATATACTGCAGGGAAGAAGCTTCTCTGTGTTTTTCAGATTCTGCTTAGTGTCGCCTCCTAGTGAACTGCAGCATAACACCCATTTCTCCTTCGCCTCATTGGGGGACACAGGACCATGGGACATCCTAAAGAAGTCCTGGGTGGGTACAGGTTAATAGGACATGTTCTAGCCTCTGCAGGGCATGCACCTTATAAGTGGGCTACAGCCACCTGCAGGATATGTCTACCCAGGTTCGCAACTGACGATGACTGGGTATGAACTTGGTAATGTTTCACAAAGGTGTGAAGACTGGACCAGGTGGCCGCCTTGCACACCTGCTCTGCCGAAGCCTGGTGTTCAATGGCCCAGGAAGCCCTGACCAAACCGGTGGAGTGTGCCCTTAATCCAGCTGGAATAGGCAAATTCTTATGCCGATAGACTTCTTGAATGGTGGATTTTATCCATCTGGCCAAGGTGGCTTTGGGTGCCGCTAGGCCCTTACGGTGGCCCTCTGGAAGAATGAAGAGGAAATCAGACTTCCTGAAGGGGGAACTGTTCTAGAGATGTAACATAACATCTGAGGGCTCGAACTAGATCCAGTGTGTGCAGAGCCTTCTCCACACAGTGCAAAAGAGCAGGGCAAAAGGATGGGTGAGTTATCTCGTCATTTAGGTGGAATGGAGAAACCACCTTCGGTAGGAACGACTGTTCTGGCCGGAACACTACCTTGTCCTGGAGGAACACCAGAAAAGGAGCCTTGCAGGAGAGTGCTGTGAGTTCGGAGACTTGGTGGATGGAAGTAATAGCAATGAGAAAGACAACCTTCTGTGAAAGTAACCAGAACGGAACCTCCTTGAGGGGCTCAAAGGGAGGTTTTTGAGTGACTAAAACCATATTAAGCAGAAAGCAGTCTTGCTGCAATTTTGCAGGATGAAATTTTTGCACAAATTTGACCAGATTTGCAAAACAATATGTGAAAGCATCCTAATATGTCAGGGTAAAACAATATGTTACTGTCACTGCCACCAACACGTGACTTCCTGCACTCCCATGGGGGGTACGTAAGGTCAGCTTGGCGCAGTTTTGCACTGACACACAGGCACAAAGAGGCAAGGGGAGTGAGAGAGGGTTATCCATGCCACTTCTGGTGTGACACCACACTCACTCACAACCCTGAGAGGCTGGGAAATCCAAGAGAAAAGAGGAAAAACTCCAGTGAACATGGAAGAGAAGGTAAAATTAAAATGTCCAGTTTGACAGGCTGAGAGACCCCTGTTCACTATTCACAGGGAAACAATCCTGGTGACCCAGTAGATTTGCCAACATTTTCTCGTTAGATATAAGCCCAGTCTGTTAGTGGTTTATATTGGGCCAGAACCTGCCCAGGTAGCATGTCCTATTAAACCAAGTACACAGATATGGGTATTTTGTAGTTTGGGATTAAAGAACAACCCTGGATTAAATTATATGTTTAATCAGCATAAGGCCACACTAGATAGGAACACTATTTACACGATGGATATGCGGATATGATGGTCAGATATGCAAATACAGCCAGTGAAAATACAAAAAGTATATGCAGACATACATACGTTGGTTACCTGCCCCTTGATAGCGGGCAGCCACACGGAGGTGATGTGGAGCCGGGGGGTTTCCTTGGTTACTTCCAATGCGATACATGTAGTGGCCTCCCAGGAGTGAACCATGTGTTGGCACTCTGAAATAGATAACTAGTAGGTGCAAGTAAAGGTGTAGAGACATCTATCACTTACAGTTACAGAAATATCTTGGATTTATGATTTTTCATGACAGACGGACTTTACCATTTAATTTTTTTATTTAGGCCTTGTTCACACGCTGTATATTTGTAGCATTTTTTTACGCACGATCATTCGCACTGGGAAATGCGTCTGCGTCTGCATTTCCCAGCAAAGTGAATGGACATTCACTTTTGCCATTCAGACGTTGCGTAATTTTACGCAGCGCTTTTGGGGCAAAAAATGCACGCGTAAAAAGAATGAACATGTCAATTCTTTGCGTTTTTATTTTTTACGTGCGTTTCTTCCATAGGCCCTTTTATAAAGAGCTGGAAATACGCATTTGTCTGCCATTCAGACAATGCGTATTTCAAGTTGTTTTACGCACATATTTTCCCCATGAAAACGCGCGCGTAAAAATATGCAACAAAATACACGACGTGTGAACGCAGCCTTAGTGTATACATCAATTTAAAGTGTTCATCATGAGATCTTCATAATATACGGTAATCTAAAGAGATGCCACAATAGTCTATGTGAGATTGATGATAATGTACAGCATCCATCACCCATCATAGGCTGTAATGGTGTCCGTTTTAACAGCTGTGTTGTGAAAGGTTTAATGCCAAAGCATTTACATTGGTTATGCTGACAACTTTTTATTCCCCCCTTTTTAGTGTCATTATTAAAATAAAATCTATTTGAATGAGACTTTCCTTTTTCTCTCCGTATCATCAGAATTCCAGAGTTCCTTACATCTTTATATTGCTTGAAGTACTCTGATAAAGACAGATTTACCTAACTGTACAAAGAGAGCAGGCAGCAGGATTTAAATCCAGTTCTCTACTTCAAAGACAGTGTCAGTGTGCTACTTACCTACAGCACCATGAGAATATGAAATAATCTCTTAATTTGAAGTATCTATCATCCGAAAGCTGCTCTTCTTATGTGTAAGACTCTGAGCTGTGTGTGAGGGCTGCTCGGCCCATGTTATCGGCTGCTGAGCTCTAGAGTTGTGCCTCATGTTCTGCACGTGTGCTTTGTTCTATAGCCTAGTACTACGGTATAAATGCCGAGTTCATGGCCAAATTGATATCTTCCCATAAGCAGCCCTTTCCCAATTTGAATCTAGATTTTTAGACATGGACCAATTGCTTTGTCCGATTTGCAGTTGATTCATTACATGGCATGTATTAGGAGAATCAAATTGCTTAAGGATTATCTTGAATTGGACAAAGGCTAATCTCCTAATTGATTCACTCAATGCTGGCGGATCACAGATTGAAAAATTTGGGAGTGAAACTTTCAATGTACTGGTGAGTGAAAATTTTGGCCTGAGGGATAATGTAAGAGGTTTTCTGCCATAACAAGAAATGTCTGCATGCTGTTAAATCCGGGACATGGTGCGATGCTCGGTGTCACGAGCCCCCTGTATTCACTGTGGGACTGGCTGATGTCATGACCACGTATGTGATTTACCTACTTGTTATGTGTCAGCTAAACTAACCCGGCTTCTCAATGGAAGAGAATTGAGAGAGTCTGTATGCTACTACGGTAGTCTCCACATGACCTCTAGTTCGCTGTTCACAATGATGTGGTCACATTACTGTCCACTTCCATGAGGAACACGGGGAATTGTGACAGTACGCACATTGCACATCGACACTGACCGTCTGCAATCATTGAGTGCCTACATGCTTTTCGTTTTAAAACCGAAATGCCCAAATGAGTATTCAGTTTGAAGCCAGCTATTAACAGAATAGGTGGGTATGTTCATATTGGTGGGGACAACTGCTTGGGGCCGCCACCTTCACCGCTGATGACTAGAACTGGTACCCTATTAGAATAGAGCAGCAGTGCCCATGCTCGACCAATGCTCTGTTTATTCTTTTTGCACTTTGTTTCTTAGGTGTCTTATTTAGGATCCTGTGGAGTCAGAGCCCAAATAATGCAATACCTATCAGGTGTGAGATAAAATACCACTAACCAACAAAAACAGCAATTCCCCCCCCTGCCCCCCCCCTATTTTGCTGTTATCTGGCAATAGCAGAAAAAAAAAAAGCATCAAAATGCTGCATGTGAAGCTGCCATATAATTGTTCTTGCACATTAAATGAAGCTGACATTTCACCATTTCGGGTAATTATGACTTGACATTCTTGCGTAAACTCCAGTTTGTGGTGGGTAATGACTGGTTGTCCACTGAAGGCTTGATAGTGTGATGTAGTGTAAGCCGGACTGGCAGAAACTGTCTATTTCACAACGGAAGTCTTAACATTACGCTTCTGAAGTACGGCTTTCAGGAGCCGGTGACATTTTCTATAATAAATTGCAGACATCAGTTAAATGAAATGTATTTCATAGAATAAAAATGCACTCTGCCAAGATTCATGATAAATCTGGCCCATAGGGTTCAGTATGTCTGGTGTAAATCACAGCCTCAGTTTCCCACCATAATGTAGTACATGGAAGTATGATCCCAAAGAACCAGATAGCAAATCGTGTACAAACATTGATCCCAATGGAAGCTGATGGTGTTGGGCCATAATAATTGTCCTGTAGGTTTATGTTTGCATCATGGCACAGTTGTACCTTTTGTGTAGCTGTAGACATTGATCCGCCTTACCAGAGAGCCATTCCGTACTGTAAGTGATCCATTTACAGGCTTTGCTTTGAAGATCTTAGTTACAATAGTTGTTTCACTGAAGTTTACAGTTCTTGCCTTCAAAGAGACTGCCAGTCATGCATTTTGTTTCCCTTTGCTGGTTCTGTGTAAAATGTCTGTTGCTGCGACGGGTCCCAAAATGTGCGTGACAGTTTGTCCTTCTTCAGTAATTCTTAGGAATCTCTGCCTCATTGTTGCTCCAATCACCGTGAGCATGTAATCCATGTATAAATAGACGTCGAGCCCTGTGTCTGGGGTGCTTTACCTCTATAGTTTGCACCAGGGCATTTGTTTGAAAGACCCGTGATATTTGAGTAGCTCCTTTTTTCAGTGTATGTAAAGGTATGCATATTATAGACTGTTTGACCAAGTACAAGGATTACTGTATAATAGACTGCAGAGTCATTTAGGAACCTATTTACCGTAATCCACATTTGATGCTGTCTACAAAAGGAAGAAAAGAAAAACAAAATACTAGTTCCTTACATGATGCTATAGAATAAAGCCGCTGATTGGGTAATACTAACGAATAAATCACAAATACTAACAATTCTTATTAGTGACTTTGCGCCTTTAACTACGTTTACTAATTTTATGCGCATTATACACAATACTCACAGCAATCTATAAACATCCTATACGGCTCCAAAAAGTTAGGAAAAAGTTTGCTTTCTGCAAAACTTCAAGATGAACCTAAAATGCACTATAACCTTTTCAGGTAGACTTAATGTGATCTTCTTTACACTTTTGCATTTACATGTCAATGTTTCAGTACTTTTGGCCAACTTGCTGCTCATTACAAGAGCCTAATGCAAAATTCATGACAGTATATGATCCATAAATTGACCAATAAATATTGTGGTTCAATTAGAATTAGGCCACGTCACACACAGATAATTGTGCAGATACTGTTCACAGATCTCTGGTTGCAATGAATTCATGGACATTGCTCCATTTTTGGCCGTGTACAAATGGTACAATGTGTCCAAGATTTCACTGCAATCAGAGATCTGCAAACTTAATCTGCACAAATATCTGTGTGTGTGACGTGGCCCTTAGCAGGCTTCCTCATCATGCTGATGATATTTTGACATCATGAGACCAAGACGACACCTAACAATTGATCACTAGTACTTTGCCACTGAGAAGCTTCAAGCAGAATGAAAGACTGAAAGAGCCACAGAAAGGCATAGAAGTGGATGCTCTTTGGCCACATCCCGCACTGATGACCGCTTTATTGTGAACAATGCCCTAGTGAACCAGATGCTAAATGCCACACAACTCCAGCACATGTAAGGGAGGTGAGAGGCACCCAACTGTCATGGCAGATTATTTCCAAATGTTTTTATCAGCGTGGTGGTCTGAGTGCTATACCAGTGTTCCCCCAACTCCAATCCTCATGACCCACCAACAGTCCATGTTTTCAGGATTTCCTTAGTATTTGTACAGGTGTTGAAATCATCACCTTTGCATATTAAATTATCACTTATTCGATACTAAAGAAATCTTGAAAACATGCACTGTTGGTAGGCCTTGAAGATTTGAGTTAGGTGACACTTTGCTAGACAATTTGCAAGGGTACCTGACCATATCGCCGAGCAGAGACACCTTTCTTGACTGGGCCAGGGAGCATCTACTTTGGACGAGGGACCATTGGGCCTTTCAAATTGAAAGACATTTCACACAGCAGAAATGATGGTCTCAACTGATGTTGGAGACATCAAGGAGAGCGCTATGCATTAGCCACTGTTCTTACCAGATGAGCCTTTGATGGTGTTAGTGTGGGCAGGTGTTTAGTCAACATAGAATTAATAATACAATGTGTTATGTGAAAATCTATGCTGTGCATTGGTCATTCTCTAGTACTTCTGCTCACCTCCTAATCTCTTGTATGACAGCTGAGCTGCAATACATAAGAATGGTCATTGCAAGGCGTACAGAGGAGCCGTACACAAGAACTGTCAATTGTACAGTGTACAGAGGAGCAGTACACAAGAATCCACATTACATGGTGTAACAAGGTGTAGTACAAAAGAACTGTTACTAAATGGCATAGAGGAATAGTATACAAGAACTGTAATTATCACATACAGAGACCATACCAAGAACTGGGTTATTACACAGCATACAGAGGTAGCATGTACACAAGAATCCACATTACATGGTGTACAGAAGGCACAGTACAAAAGAACAGTTACTAAACGGCATACAGAGGAATAGTATACAAGAACGTCATTATACAGTGTACAGAGGTGCAGTACACAGGAACAGTCATTACACGGCTAAGGAGTGTTGTTGCGCTGTACACCATTTGCCTCCGGTTTCCATGAGACGTTGTAGGTGTTCGATTCTTGTTGATCTGATATGGATGATCAAGCATAATGGTGTGCCAACAAAATCAAAATCATGAGAACTTTTTTTTTTTTTATAAACGTGGATTAATTTGGAAAAACTGAACTTTTCATTTAAATTAAAGAGTAGATTAATCCAACTGTAAATCTGGTACCCTGTTGGTTACAGTGTATCTAACTGCAAATATACATCTCTTCTACTGTACCTGGTCCTGTGACTCCATGTAATGATAACCACATTATATCTGTGCAGGAAGTAATCATACAAGATTCCAGCTAGCATTGGCTTCCCTGTGTGCTGTATGTGCCTCCCTTCCCCCTCTGCTGCTGTTCCCGCTGTCTGCATGTAATTCAATGATCTTGGGTACGTGAAGGATGCTGACAGAGCTGGCTAACACACCAACAACGTACCCCCCAGTGACCATATTTACATATTTTTCACAGTTATAGAATTCGGGCGGCTTGACTGTATACCTTATCAAAATAATTTTTATGTAAAATATCAATGGGAACACAGGCTAGTCTGAAATACGATACATTTTTATTCACTACACAGTTACATTGTATAGTATTTTTCTAGGGTGGCATGTATCCAGCCATGTGGCTTTATCTGTAGCCAATACCCCCCACTGGTTACGATTCATCCATGTGCTGTCTATACACTGAACAACACAATGAACTGTACAACTCAATTGTGTAGGTGACATGGCCGTCTACATACCGCATGAAAAAAAAAAAAATCCCAGCATGCAGTATTCTGAACCACTCTTCAGGTCAGTCCTGCCCTTTAAGCTCAATGAGTGTGTAAATGGATTTAATATGGTACATGATCTATACTGCATCAATGTTGTAATAGATCGATTGCAATTATTAATATAGAAAACTATATTTGGCCTATTGCTATATTTCAATGTATAGTGCCATACAGATTAGACATTCGGATTACATTTTTATTTTTTTCTTGGATGAGAATTGGGTCTATTTTTCATACGCTCGTTTGAGCCCTGCCTTTGACTCACAGGAAAGCTGCATAATTAACAATTGGTATGTTTTTTAAATTTTTTTTTTACATTCAGCAATTTTTTCACGGTACTTTGTGCACCAAGGATATCACTTACACGTGCACTAAGCATTTTTACAGTAGGTGTGTTTCTCCACTGATCTGTCCCTATGTGAACCCAGCTTTAAAGTAACTCCCTCCTTTACAGATGCCTCACTGGAATGATAGAGAAAATGATGCATCATTTATTTATTTTTTTCAATTCCATTGCTGGAAATTAGCTTTGAGGTAAATAGTGAATGTATTTGCTCTCAACATTGTTTTAACTATGTAAGTTTAACAGCTTCATTGCTAATCATTTCCTGCACAGTAATTAGCAAGTTGCTAGTTTTCATATAGATGGCATTTTTCATGACTTGAGAACACTGATATGTTTCCTTTTGGCTGTATTTCTCGTCTTCACGTTCGTTTTGTGACTTGGAAGCTGCCAGACGGTGTCAACACTTCTAGCAGATATCGCACTCTTTACTGATGTCATAAAAGGATTTGTACAAGAATCTCTCATTTCCAAATTGTGACTTCTGATGCGGTAACTACAATTTAGAAAGGGTGTTGGAAAACTTTACTTAAAAGTGAATGTTGTGCAAAAATTGCGCTGGATCTGTCCGACTACGATGGAAGGATTTCCTGGATGGATATTGCTCTATAGATTGAGAGGAGGTCATCAATATTTAAAGGGGTACTCCAGGGAGATAAAAATAAAATTGTAGTGTCCCTGCACTCATACACTATAAAGCTGAGATGACTAATACACTTGTATTATCTTTAAAACTCTTGCAATTAAGTGTGACATCAGCTGCTCCTCACCCCCACCCTTCCCGTATGGGACGTTACATCACTCACCCATGTGCAGCTACTGGCTGTATTTGTCAGTCCCCTATAATAGCTGCTTCCGCAGTTCAAGAAGGTGGTGTGATGTCCTAGCAGTTCCCTGCTGTTACAACAATTCTCCTAGCTTGCAGAACAGAGGAAGCGTGGCCATGCCATCTCTTCTTGGAGTGACTGCGAGGTAGCACATAACAAGACACTGATCAGAGCATGCAGCTTCAGGGACATCACGCCTCCCTGTTCTCGCAGCTATTGTCAGGAGACTGATACAGCACGGAGCTGCACACTTGTGATGTAATGTCCCTGATGGGAGGGGTAAGGAGCAGTTACTATTTCAAGCATTCTAAAGATAATAAAAGTGTATTGGTCATCTCAGCTTTATAGTGTGTGTGTATTGACGCTGATTTTTTTTTTTTTTTTTTAAATGTCCCCGTAGTGCCCCTTTAAATCAGACGACCATATGAATGAATGGGCTGATGCATTCTACGTGAACAGGCCATGTATATTTCATGGTTTCAGTCCTAACAGTCCTCACTAGGCAAGCAGTGTCCTAAAGAGTGGATCTCTTTACATGTATGTATTAGTTCATGCTTTTACTCTCCATTAAACCACTATTTAGCAGTATGGATGCTACCATGGCCCTTTTCAAACTTTGTGTTGACACATACTTTAGCAAAAGAAATGGTAATGCTTAATTGACAATTTAGTCTAAATTTGTTAATGGATTAAATACAGGCCCCATACACATTATTAGATGAAAGTCAATCTAGGCTGCTGGTTTCGACAAGATCAGCTGACTGACAGATGATTTCAGGGGAATAAAAGATTTTAGTGGTCAATCTTGCTTAAAAATTCTAGTTCTCAGCAGCACATTGTGATGTGCTGCCAAGTACAATGATTGTGGCAGTTACGATCATTCTGTGCATATGGAGATGTGATCCACCTGTCACAGCAGGTCATTAAGTAATCAGTCCTGTCGGTGGACATGAGCTGAGGTCGGGTTGTGTAAATGCCGTAATGACTGTCTGCCAAATAAATGTTTACCGATTGCTGTGTGAGGCCAGATTTAGAAAAGATGTTATATTATGGGGAGTCGATCAATTCTCCTGAAATCAAGAATCTAAAAAGCAATATAACTTGGCATTGTCCTTGAAACCAGCAGTAGATACCGGCAGTACGGGGTCCGGCACGTACAGTGCTTTCTGTGTAATTTGCCTTTAAAATGATGGGTATTAGGAGTTCCAGTTTACATGATGCAATAGTTGGTTGTTCCCAGCCACACCGGGTGTTTTCTCTGATATTTTCTTACTGCTGACTGTTATGCAGCAAATCGTCTCTTTTTAAGTAAGAAAATAATGCTTAGTGTTAAATATGTTTTGAAATAATATGGTTACGGTACTTTTTTTGGGAGAACATCATAGGCTGTCATGTGTGATATAACTACAGGATTTTTGTCCCAAAGACCTTTTATACAGGTTGTGAAAATGATTGAATTTTATTATAATTTCCCTACTATATCACCGTAATCCAATACATCTGTCCATATACAGTTTACGCCAACATGGGCAAAATTAAATGTCTTCTTAAACATTCTTCTTGTTGATGCTCCTGAGTTCAGATCTGCATTGATTGTCGTGGATTGGATCCATTCAGTCGATCATGCCTTTATATCTCACTTTATATTAATATTCACCTTTCTTCCTAAATTTAGAATCCTAAAAATTGTCCCCTAATTTTACCATGGCATATGTAGTGGTGAAGTGTTTTCATATATTATTATAAAGTGGACTTAAGGGTTAGTCCCCAGGTCCGCAACATTTTTCTTAAAGTGATCCTAAACCCATAAACTGACCCCCCCGTATCTTTACACCTGTCCCTGCACCCCCTCTTATCATTTCTAGCCATCCCTTTTGCAGAAAAAATCGCTTTTGTAAAGTAAGAGAAAAAGTTATATTACTTTGTCCTGTGTGAGTTCTTATTCTGAGCAAGCCGCAATGGGCGGGGCCTGTCTGCTGCTGCCTTGTAATTATGCACGCCCCTCTCTGCTTCTAAGAGCCTGGCTGAATCATGAAAGGAGGCGGGGCTCCGGCATGACACGATTTAGCCCCACCCCTTTCATGATGCGGCCAGGCTCTTAGAAGCAGAGAGGGGCGTGCATAATTACAAGGCAGCAGCAGACAGGCGGGGCTATTGCGGCTTCCACAGAAAGAGAGAACTCACACAGGACAAAGTAATATAACTTTTTCTCTTACTTTACAAAAGCGATTTTTTTTCTGCAAAAGGGATGGCTAGAAATGATAAGAGGGGGTGCAGGGACAGGTCTAAAGATACGGAGGGGGTCAGTTTCTGGGTTTAGGATCACTTTAAGGTCCTAAATAATTCCCTTCGTTTCCTCTCATTCACTAACAGCTATTGTTTTTTTTATTTATTTTTTGCCTGATGATGTATCGTATGAGTGCCCCCCAGTGCGTGCAGGGATCCTCACATGGAGCATTGCACAGGCCCAAGGCACTTCCTCAGCCCCTTCCCTGAAACAAAGCATCACTGTGACACAAGTTTCAGGGGCAGGGCAGTGAGTTCTACGTTTACAAAAATCTCCACAATGTCTCTAGCCTCTTCTCCCTCCCCGCAGTGCTGTGTCTCGACCTCCTCCCACCTTCTCCCCTCCCCACAGTTCTGTGTCTCAGCCCCCATTTTCTTCTTCCCTCTCCGCAGTGCTGTGTCTGAGCCCCCCCACTTCTTCTCCCTGCCCTGTAGTGCTGTGTCTCATCGCCCCCCACCTTCTCCCCTCCCCGCAATGCTGTTCCTCAGCCCCTCACCTTCTCCTCTCCATGCAGTGCTGTTTTTGCCTCCCCCATTCCCCCCCACCAATTCTTACCCACTCCCAGCAGTGCAGTGACACATCTTCTCCGACATGGAGGGGGGGTTTGGTCGAGACACAGCACTGCGGGCGGGGAAGAGGGGTTGGAGACGTTTGTGATCAGAGTTGACAACTCGCTCCTGAAAGTAGTGTCACAGTGATGCCCTCTTTTTTCAGGGAGATGCTGAGCAAGTGCCTTGGGACCTGTCTGCTTGATGACGCTCCATGTGTGGGTCCCAGCATGCGCTGGGGATACTCTCACGGTACTTCATCGGGCGAAAAAAAAGCAATTGCTGTTAGGTCTTGTATGGAGGGAACTGTTGGGAATTATTAAAGGAAATATATGAGAAGATAGCTGAGATTATGGGAATGAATTAGATAGAAACTTAAGAAAAAAAATTGCTGGTCTCGGACTGACCCTTAAAGTAACTAAACTGTAAATACTCATCATTCAGATATTTGCCAAGTACTTTTACTGCTGAACATGTTTAACTCTGACAGCTGTGTTTATAGCTTCCCCATATATAGCCTGACACTTAATTACATTGTCTGCTGAAATGGCTTAACTACCATTTTACAGAGCAGTTAATTAATTTCATTAACTGTTACATTTCCTTAAATACTTTGAATGAAGATGCTCAAAACTCCACCAATCCATGACAAAAATCTGGACAATTACCTGTATCCTGGTCTGAAGACTTAGTAGATGTTATGTGTACACATGTGACGACGGACGGACGGACGGACGGACGGACGGACAGATGATATTTCAGCTATTGAGTTCACAAGGCCTCTAAAAAGTTGCCTTTCTTTATGGCGCCAAGATGTTGGCATTAAGTATACTCATCTTGAAATATTGCTTCAGGGAGACACACACTGTAATGTTGTGATATACAATACACTTTGATTTAATGACTACTTAGGCCCATAGTGCTCACTGTTCAACATAGTTTTGCTTAGATTTAAAGAAAGCAGATAAGGGGTCGCCAACTCTGCTAGAGTCCTGTTTTAAGAAGCAGAACTTGGTGCAATTAACTTGTGCAATAAATGGTGCGGTGCAGGCTCTGCTCAGAACATGCCCTCCTAGTAGCCTGGGCACAGCTCTCTGCCCTGCTGATAGACATTGTCGTACATAGGACCTTAAGCACCAGTAATCCTATAGCATGTTGTTCTAAGGCCTCCTTCACATGACGATTTTTTTGGGATCCGGGCTTTTGGGCTATCTGTTGTAAAACTGATAGCCACAGATCCGATTTGGCCCCCATGTATCCTATGGATACGGATTGGTCCTATATGGCCATCTGATTGTGTCCAATTTTTTTGAGGTACCCAGAATCAGAGACTCCACCGATTTCGGGCACAGCGGACCAATCAAACCGAATTGGATCAGACGTGGTCTGCGTCAGATAACATGGGGGCCTATGGAGCGCGGATCTGGGAAAAAACAGGATTGTTTCCCGATCTGGTTTTAGTGTACTGAGCATACTAAGTACACTAAAACTGCTCTGTTCCTGTAATTTTACTTTAGCAGTGTATCTACACACACTGCAAAAGTGAACTTAAAGAAGTAAAGTCTTAAAAAAATAAAAAATAAATAAATTAATAAATACTCCGCCAAGTGTCCCGTGATGCGTGGCATCCACCTACGATGGCTGCAGGACCCTAATCAGCTAACCGGGCAGGGCAACCTGATCAGCTGATGTGTCACATGACAGCATCAGCTGTGCTGTTTAAATTGCCCGGCAAAACCGATCGTGTTGCCCCTCCTGGTCAGCTGATTAAGGAACTGCAGCCATCGTGTTCTATGCCTGTCTTTACGAATAGAAGAAGTATCCACAATAGTCTATGAAGCTTTTAATCTGTCCATGTTTTGTGTAATGGGTCTCTGCAAAAATCCACAGACCTGTCCATGTCTCATCTGGGTCAAGTATCAAAATCACTCTAATTCTATAGGTCTGTAAAAATCTCTGGCAGCACACAATGTTGTCCAGTTTTAACACGAGTAGGAGAAGCTTTGAAAAAATCTTTGGCATACAAGAAAATTCTTATGTTGAAAACAAACTGTCAAATGAACAATACCATAATTATAATTTTTCTATTTATTTTGTAATGTACCAGAAAAGTAATTTTTGAATAAAGATTTTAAAGGAGTCTGTCCTGTGAAACAGCGCCGGATAGGGAGATGTTAACCTACTGTTCTGTAGGTATTTAGCAGCAGCAAAAATGAGAAAGCTTTAGTCTGTGTAAACAGTGCAGTTTTTTAATGTATTTTTGATGTAGGTTTTGTGTACAAGATTTCGTGGTTAAGAGAGTTAGTGAGAAAATAGTTGTGGATGAATGGAAGCTTGTTGCATACAAACCGTGGATTCCAGAGAGCACAGTTAAAGAGGGAGATGAAGGCGTGCAAGTAATGTTGATAAGAGGTTAGTAGGGTTTCTATGTGAGGTGGGGAGGGGTTTATGTAGATAGAGGGTGGTCCAGGATTGGGTTTCTACCCAAATATTCAAATGTGTGCACATAGCCTCAAAGAGAACCGAGATCTAACATATACCACCTCCACCCCCCGGAGATTTCTCTACGGTGTGGTACCTTCTAAAGGTATGGCATCTCTGAATCGCTGCAGTCTTAAAGTCAAACGTACTGTACCTGGCTGTGATAGTACAGTTATTGTACCTCATGTATGATGCCCCTGGATTGAGCAACATGTATCAGATGCCAAGGTCGCAAAAGGGAATGAACCAACAGGATTTAACCACCTGTAAATCAGTGCAGCAGGTGATTGACGTGAGTAGCATGACATCGCTATTTGTGTTTTTTTTTAAATGCCTCCTCTGTGGGCTTGTCTTTCTGCTATAAGCCGAAGATCCCCCCCCAATGAGTCTGGATGAGTGGGAAGGGGTGGGGGGGTTGGCTTACAGCAGAAAGATAAACCCACAGGGAGGAAAAAAACATGTTTAGAAGCCTTTTGGCTTTCACAGTGTATTAATATACACTGTGACAGCTAAATAAAAGTTAGCAAAAGGCATTAAAAATAAAATATTATACTTGCCTCTCCAGCGGCTGTTCCGGTTCCCGAGACATCCACGTCTACTGTGCTGCCAAGACCTTTCAGATCAGTAGCAATCATATGGTATGTGACGTGCATACCACATGATCCCTACTGGCCAATCACAGCTGGAAGGTCTTGCCAGCAGATCAGAATTGGATTTTTCAGCTCTGGTTAACGGGAACAGCCGCTGGAGAGTTAAGTATTGAATTTTTTTTTTATTTTTAATGCCTTTTGCCTTTATTTAGCTTTCATAGTGTATATTAATACACTGTGAAAGCCAAAAGGCCTGTCAGACGGGGAGGAACAAAGGATTCTTGACATCACATTCTGCAGCGCCACCATTATACGCTCTGGAATTGTGCATTGTCTGAATGGCGACGCATAATTCCAGCGATTATAATGGCCCCTATGGGAGAAAGCGTGCAAAAAAGCCCCAACAATTGACATGTTGATTTTTTTACGCATACGCTTTCTCCCATAAGAGCGTAACGTAAATTTCTGCAGCATCTGCAGGCAAAAGTGGAGGTCCATTCACTTTGCCGGCAGACGCAGGTGCGCTTTGTGGAAAAGCGCAGCTAAAAAAGCGCAAAAAAGCGCATAGTGTGAACATAGCCTAATTGTAATGCCATGCTGCACTGATTTACAGGCGGTTAAATCCTCATGGTTTGCTCCCTTTAATCTGGAGCATGTCTTTTCCTTAGATGCCAAGAAGGCCATCAATAATGTTAAAGTGACATTGGCCCTCCATTGTGACACAACACCCCTCCTCCTTCTTGATTTGAGTGCCGCTGTAGTTAGCTCCTGGCTGGACACTATAGCCATCCCTCAGGCAGAGGGGAGAGATGTGGAGCATTTTATGCTGAGAGAATTGAGGGCTCTCCATTAGGTATGTCCCCTCAGCACTTGTACAGCCCCAGCTTCTCAACAGTCCTGAGTAGTCTTTGCGGGATTCTTTGTTTCGTAATGTTTTCTGTTGGTGAAAAGTTTGGTCTACTGGCAGTATGTGATTTAGCTTTGCCTGGCTGAAACTTCCATGAAGTTACTGTCTGGATGGGAACATGTGTTGATCTAAAACCTCCTATGTAATGCTGAGCATGGTTTGTGCTTTTAGGATATGTGAGATGCCCATGTTGTTTTGGGCACTAATGCAACCCCATACAATCAGAGATAACCAGCTGGCTGGTCCCTCTGCTGTTGCGTTTTCAAGATACTATATCTGCGGTTTCCACAAAGAATTACATGTTTTGATTCATCTGGTCACAAAACACTTTTCATTTATTCCTCTTTATCTGAAATGAGCTTTGTCTCAGAGAAGACGGTGGCATTTCTGGATTGTTTGTCAGTATGGCTTCTTTGTATGATAGAGCTTTAACTTGCATTTGTGGATTGCTGTGTTCACGGACAATGATTTCTGGAAGTATTCCTGAGCCATAGTATTGATTTGTTTGACCAAGTCCTTTTTCTTGATTCAGTGCTTCTTGAAGGGTCACAAGCCTCCAATATTAACAATCGGCCTTATCCCTTGTGTACATGGATATTATGTATTATAGAATATCCAAAGATTAAAATCTTCCCATTTTTAAGTTCTGTAACATTTTTCTGAAATTTTCTCCATTTTTAGATGCATTCACAGATTGGTGAACCTCTGACCATCTCCATGCCAGAGAGACTCTGCCTCTATAATGGGCTCTTTGTATACACAGTCGTGATTTAGTTGAACATTTACCCTGTTGCTGTTTTTCATTACACTCACTCACTTTTCAAGCTTTTGTTTAATCTTGTCCCGACATTTTTTTATGTGTTGCTTCCATCAATTTCTAAATGAGTTATTTTTTTAAACAAGTTAGAAAAATATTTAATTTTCATCTTGTGATTTGTTCTTTTTGTTCTCTTGTGTATATAATACGACTATAAGAGATTTACAAATCATTACCGTATATACTCGTGTATAAGCCGACCCCCCTACTTTTGCCCCCAAAAAGTGGGAAAACTTATTGACTCGCGTATAAGCCTAGGGTGGACTCCAGCACAGGTATACAGCCCCCAGCAGTGTGGTATACAGGCCCTCCCAGTGGTATACACGCCCCAGTAGTATGGTATACAGCCACCAGGACAGGTATACAGCCCCCAGCAGTGAGGTATACAGCAGGCCCCCAGGGGTGTATACAGCAGGCCCCCAGGGGTGTATACAGCAGGCCCCCAGTGGCACTTGCCCCCCCATCATGAGAAGAGCCCCCCACACTTTGCAGAGCCTCCCCCCCGCTGCATTATCTTACCATCCAGTGTCTTCTTCACTGCGTGTCCTGCAGTCCATCCTCGCGCGCTGTGTTCCTGGTCTCTTGTGACCCGGCTATCGCAGTGGAATGACGTAATCGCGCCGGGTCACGTGAGACCGGAACACAGCGCGCGATGATGACTGCAGGAACCGCGGTGAAGAAGACCCTGGATGGTAAGATAATACAGCGGGGGGGCTCTGCAAAGTGTGGGGGGGCTCTTCTCATGATGGGGGGGCTGTCTGTATACACTGGGGGGCTGTCTGTATACACTGGGGGGCTGTCTGTATACACTGGGGGGCTGTCTGTATACACTGGGGGGCTGTCTGTATACACTGGGGGGCTGTATGCACGGCTCCCCCTGCCGCTGTGATGGACAGGGGGAGCCGTGCATATCTAATGAGCGGCACCACGTGATGGGGCCGCTCATTCAGCAGCCTCCCCCGCCTCCTCCAGCCTCCCCAGCACCCGGACACCATAGGATTACCGTATTGACCCGTGTATAAGCCGAGGGGGTGACTTTTCAGCCCAATTTTTGGGCTGAAAAACTCGGCTTATACACGAGTATATACGGTACATTCTTGTCTTTATATGGTACACAGAGAATCAACTTTATTTTGGAGCTGGGTGTTAAAAGAGCTGCATACAACAGATTCAAGTTCAGTTCATTTATGTTGCTGCTAAAACTCTATAGAAAGGTTTGGTATTTTTAATACATTTTAGGGTATGTGCTAATGCTGCTTTTTTGGTGCACTCTTACACCTAACGACAGACGTTTTGCATAGGATATGCCATAAATGTTGATAAACGCTGGTTCCACCGCTACAACCTTTATCTATCTGGAGACCTAAGCCCCATGCCGCCTGGCACAGAAAGATGGCCTCTATTCATTTGTATGCCAGTTCTGAAAATTGTCGTACTCCCTTGCTTGGCAATTTTTTAGAATTCCCTTAGAAGAGGATGGAGAGAATCGCTCATGTGCAGCATGGTGGCTCAGTGATTAGCATGATGGCTCAGTGGTTAAGCACTGTTACTTTGCAGCTCTGGGGTCCTGGGTACAAATCCCACGGAGGTTAACATCTGCAAGGAGTTTTTATGTTCTATTCGTGTTTGCGTGGGTTTCCTCTGGGCACTCTGGTTTCCTTCCATACTTCAAAGACATACTGATAGGGAATATAGATTGTGAGCCTCAATGGGGACAGTGTTGCTGATGTATGTAAAGCGCTGTGGAATTAATAGTGCTATATAAATGAATAAATATTATATTATTATTCTCCATTCCTGGAAGTTTGCTTTGGATTTTCTGGTCACAAAATAGGTGCAGGACCTGTATTTGTTGGCTGTTGATTGCATATCCTATGGCTATGCAGGGCTCTGGAGGTTGGTAAGCCAAACCTCTGACTCCTTAATTTCCATGAATCCAATTCAGATTCCACCAAAATCGACTCCATCTTCACAGCCAGCCTTAAATATCACAGGCAGGTCAGCCTGAACCATGACGTTATACAGCGTCATGGGCCGGTTACAGGGCTTTGATGTGAGCTCCGGCGTGGAGCTCACATCAAACACCCAACATCTCAGCTGATCACAAAGGCTGAGATGTTGAGCTTGCAGCACCGATTGAATCCGGGATCCGATCGGTGCTGTTAACCCTTTGAATCCCGCTGTCAATTACTGACAGCGGGATCCATAGCAGCCGTGGCGTGGAACGCGCTTGTTCCTCGCTTGCACCGGAGATCCTGTGACAGTATGACAAGATCTCCGGCGCTCACGTGCCTGGGGTCCTGGTTTAATCCCGGAAGCTGTCACTGAGCACTTCTGGTGAGTGGTTAGCAAGCGCTGCCAACCACTCAGTGCGCAATCCTGACAGATACTGATGTGCTGCAGCTCATCAGTATCTGTCAGAAGCGATCGGACTGTGGATCCCTGTGCCTCTCTATGGGGCTGTGTAAAAGTAAGAATGAATAAAGTTATTACAAACATGTAATAAAAAAAAAAAAAGCATAAAAGTTCAAATCACCCCCCTTTTCCCCCATTCACAATAAAAGTATTAAAAAATACACATTTGGTATTGCCGCGTTCAGAATCGACCGATCTATAAAGTTATAAAATCAATTAATGAGAGCTGTAAACTGCGTAACGGATAAAAAGGTCCAAACACCAAAATTATGCTTTTTTTGGTCGCTGCAACATTGCTATAAAATGCAGTAACGGGCGATCAAAACAGCACATCCACCCAAAAATGGTATCATTAGAAGCGTTAGCTCAAGATGCAAGAAATAAGCCATCACACAGCCCCAGATCCCGAAAAATGAGAACGCTACGTGTCGCAGAACATGGCGCAAAAGTGCAATTTTTTTTCCCCTGAAACATTTTGAATTTTTTTTCACCACTTAGATACCAGTAAAGCTATACATGTTTGGTATCTACGAACTCGTACCAACCTGAGGCATCACACTGTCAAGTCAGTTTTGCCATATAGTAAACAGGGCAACTCAAAAAAAAAAAAGCAAAAAACAAATGTGTAATTGCACTTTTTTTTGCAATTTCACTGCACTTGGAATTTTTTTCCCCATTTCCCTGCACACTATATGGTAAAATAAATGATTTAATCTGAAAGTACAACTCGTCCCGCAAAAAAACAAGCCCTTATATGTCTATATTGATGGAAAAATAAAAACGTTATGGCTCTTGGAAGCAGGGGAGCAAAAAACGAAAATTGAAAACGACAAATTCTCGGGTCATGAAGGGGTTAAGAAATATCATGAATCCTAGTTCTGTTCACATGATGCTTTTTTTCTGCAGGCAATGTCTGCTCTGTTTGCAGTACAAAAAGCTGTTTTTGCTGCTTTTTTCTAGCATTTTTTGACGGCTTCCTTTTTTTGGTGCCGATTGTGATACTTGTCTACAGTACGTTTTAATAAAGTTCTATTTATTCACCAAAGCATATGGTTCCAGATTTGCAGCATTTTTGCACCTCCTCATTGCTTTTGACGGTGAAATAAAAACCACTTAAAGAATTGATGTAAAAGCTTTAAAAAATCCAGAAGAAAGCAATTGTGATTTGTGACGTCGCCTAGCTTTCGCTGATGTAGTAAAAAGCGACGCCGCCTCTATTATAAGTAAAATGTTCAGACTGCCTTTGTGGAATGAGACGCTATCTTTTTGTTTTGGATTATTGCACATGGGCATTTATTGTCTTCTCTCAACATCAGTTTTTCACTTTGCTTATTCATCCGTTTACAGCACAATATTGCAATCGCTGTAGCCCAAGAATGTAACTAATGCATAAAGTCAATGGGGAGGGGAAACTGATAAAATCCTTAGTGCCTTCACCGAAACCTCATTCCTCAATAAATTTCCACATCTCACGTGTATAGCATTAAATGATCTTTAGAAGTTTCTGCCACTAAGCAGAAGAGCAGTAAAGCTGATTTATAGTCTGCTGTAAAGGCGTCAGAAACAAAATACATTCCTTTCTAGGCAGGAAAAGAATATTTTCTTAAGTTTGCATATAAAATCAAATGTGGCTGCCTGGTAAACACCTCCGGTCGTTCATGGTGCTGCTAGGGGACATCCGCACTCTCTGCTGTAACCCGATAACAAGTGGGTTAAGATTTCTCCTTCACACGCCTGTATAGCCACTGCATTTTCCAGTAAGCGTCACCAATGATCAGGTCAGAAATTGTGGACATATGGATTGTAAACTTTAAGAAAAGCCACAATGTGGTTGTGGGAATAAGCCTTAATTTGGTTTATTTGCTTTATCATTTTTGGATGATGTTTTGGGAGTTCTAGCTGGCCTTACATTAGATCAGAGGTCCCCAACCTCTTTGACAGCTGCATTCAACTTTGAAAAAGGGTCGCGAGCCACATCCATTTCCCGTCGTCCTCACAGTAGTGACATCCAGAGCCCCTATTACGGGTATAATGACAGCCAAAGCTTGCCCAGAGGACTGGCGTCGAGGCAGTATACCAAGATCCAGGGGTTCCTACCTTATTTACACCTGCTCTTCTATATGGGGCTACTCACCAAAGTCCCCATTTGGCAACCTGCTTTTCATAGCTGTTTCCAAGACCTGGTGCTAATGCAGAAAGTAGAAAGTCGCGAGCCACACATCACGGGATCACGAGCCACATGTGACTCTCCAGCTACAAGTTGGGGACTCCCACATTTGATGTTGGTGAGGTGATTTTATAATGGTGACGCCTCTGCATTGCGTAGCCTAGGGCTCGATCACATCTTGCTTAGTATTTCGGTCAGAGGTATACAATTGAAGCATTCCCCAGTGTATGTTACTATATAGGCATAGAGAGACTCTTAAGGCCCTGTCACACATAACGAGATGGCTAACCTGATCGCTGTAACGTCACAGATTTTTGTGATGCAACAGCGATCCTGTTAGCGATGTCGTTCTGTGTGACACGCACCAATGATCTGGCCCCTGCTGTGAGATCGTTGATCGTTACACACTGCTCTGGGTCATTTCTACGTCATTGTGCTCCCGCTGGGAACGCTACATTGTTGTGTTTGACAGGGACAATGACCAACGATCTCAATGCTACGCTATGGAGTGACAATTCCCAACAACCTCGCTATAATTCTGGATCGTTGGTGCGTCAATTTTTCACATCGCTGGTGAGATACCTGTTTGACATCTTACCCGCAATGTGAAAAACGACGCACCAGCGATCTCTGCACATCGTTATCGGATCGCTGGTGCGTCGTTATGTGTGACAGGGCCTTTAGACTCTGAGAATCTTTATTCTATTGTTTCCTAGAAACCTAGCCCCCCTTGAATGAAATATGTGAACAGGCAAAGTTAGGATGATGTATAAGACCTCATGCAGTCATCAGAGCCATGTGCATCGAGGCATACAGAGCCTTTACAGCTCAGTGTGCCGCCGCTCTACAGTAATGTTCACCCCTAGAAACCAAGCTTGTAGGGAAGAATAGCTAGCACTGTATGTTGGAACAAGGGCATTTTATTTGACACTGTACAAAGCTTTGTATACATGATAACGGTCCGAATCCATAATGCTCATCTATGAGGAGACAGTCGGCAGAGGATAAAATAATGTTTGAGTTGTCGTATCGGGTGATTGATTGGATACAAATCCATAGCAGCAAAAAAGAGTAATTATAGGATGTAATTCATTTACCCTTCATTGCACCACAGGTTCCATTACATGAATTAAATTCTCAGAAAGAGAGAGATGTTGACCTTTCATCAATTCTGCATCTCTTGAATATGATATTTTTCCCACCAGCGGCTGTGTCTAAATTACAGATAAAATGCATTTAACCTAAACCTGGGTAGAAACCTAATTAGATTACAGAGATTTTCATAAAGAGGAAGATACCCTAAAGTGAAATAAAGAACAAAAAAGCAGCTGTTCATTATCCTCAGCATGTGAGAGTCTGGCACACCTTTTTAATTATGAGAGAATTGAGTCGCAATCTTCCTTCTATCATGTCTTGTGCAAGCCGATAATGTTCTAGTAACAGCCTGGAACCTGATAATTGCGTACTGTAGACTCGCCAATCCAAAATAAGCAGCTCCCCACCCCCAGCCTCTTAATTCCCAAATATAACAAGCTGAAATCATTAACCTATACAGTGCCAGCGGAAAGAAGCAGCCATGCACAACATTAGAAATCTGTCGCCATCAGGCCTCCTCTGCTTTTCTTGGCTGGAGATGTATGTGGAGGGAGAGCAGCCATACCATAGCTGTAATGAAAGGGACAGAAGTTGCTTGTTTTCTACCTGCGTAGATCTCTGATAATATCCTTGTAGAGTTTAACGCACTTTTGCTTTCAATTCCACCTTGTGTTAAGTTACATTTAGGCAAAATGCCCAGTGTGCTCATAATTTTTTTTCCTTTCCGTCTTGTGGTTCCAACACAAGCAAAATAAAGACTTATGAAGAGGCCAATGTTGGCTCAAAGTCAAGGGCTCAACCCAGCTAACGTCTGAACCAGCTCATCTAGAAAAGAAGGAATGTCTAATATGGCAGACATTGTGAAGTGGTTACGTTCTATTCCTAGTTAAAATGTTCATGTCAAGTCCCATGCTGCAGTCCCGCTGTTCACTGAATATTAGAAAATTGCTTTTTTTTATTGTATATAAAAGGGGTTTGAGGGCCGCTTTACACACACCAACGTCTGTGACCAACTTCTGAACAGATCTCTGGTTGCAGTGAAATCATGGACACATTGCTCCATTTTGTGGCTGTGTACAAATGTAAGAATGTGTCCATGATTTCACTGCAACCAGAGATCTGTTCAGAAGTTGGTCACAGACGTTGGTGTGTGTAAAGTGGCCCTACCACTACTAATGTGACCTCCCCACCATTACTAACTATTCCTAAGTAACATTTTCCATCTATATACTTACGCTACCTACCCAGCTACTCTAAGTTTACCTCCCTGCAGCACACATATACTTTATTGATGTTCTAGCTGTGATCCTTATGGTCTGGAGACTGGAATCAGACAAACTGAGCAGGGCATGTCACTGGTGGGGGTGGAGCTACCCCTGAGTGACAGCAGTCTGAGCAAATCACACTTCTCTCTTCTTAACCTAGCTTACAGTGCATTGTTTTCATCTGACAAATGTTGGAATGTGCCAATCATTACAGAGTATATGACAGTGGTTGTGACATACCTTCTAATGATTGGCACATTGCAGCATTTGTCAAATGAAAGCACCACACTGTAAATCAGGCTGAAAGGAGAGAAGTGTTATTAGAGCATGTTTTGCCCAAACTGCTGTCTCTCACAGAGGCAGCCCTACCCCAACCAGTCAGGTGCCCTGCTCAGTTGGTCTGATTCCGGTCCCCAGACCATCAATAAAAGGAATATATGTGTTGCAGGGAGTGAATAGGGGAAGTTGAGCTCCAAATCATAGTTGCGCTGTCACACAGCACGATCCTGCCACATTGCCTATACAATATCGTACGGTTGAAGGGCTTGCACAATCTTCTTGCAATATCATAGTTAAATTGTTTTCGTGTCGCATTGCCCATTTACACGAAACAACGCACAAACGATATCGACTGCAATGCTGTACCACGTGACTTTTTATCGATGTTGCGTTGCGATATCGCGATGTGTAAAGCGGCCATTACATGTAAATAACTTGGGGTAAAAAAGGCAACCCTCCGCAACAAAATATACCCAGTTAGGGTAATCCTTAACCCTTGTAGTTTTACCTAAACTACTGGTTATTTACTTACTACAGGGTTTTTGTTTTGAGTAATGGAGTTGAGTAAAAAGACTTGCAGAACCTCAGTCTAGTGATCATGTCATAGTCCATGGCTGCCAGACCGAGCGCTGCAAATCTCCTCCTTCATGCTGGCATCCCTCGTAGGTTGTAGCGTCATCATGTGGTGTGGCACATACATGACATTGCATTGGGTCTACTCATTGGAAATGGCTCTGGGGATGTGGGCAGGTAGGAGGAGATTCACGGGGCCAGCAGCCCAGACTACACATACCTGCTGGGATCAAGATTCTGCTTCTTTTTTTTGCTTAACTTTATTACTCAGATTAGAGCCCTGCAAACCTCCTATTAGCCATGGGTTACATTGTGTACACTAGCAGGACTGGGAAGTTGGAGTCTTGTGTCCATTTTGGTGGAGACGGTATAAATTGGACCTGCTCAGACTCCTAAAATATATAATAAATTGTGTACAGTAGTTCAATGCAGAATGTGCTGAAGATTATCATAGAATTATGTTTCTATCTAAATATCTTGATTATTTGTATCCTAATAATGATTAAAGCCTGATGTTCAGATTGTACTACAGCACTTTTGTCACTTAAATATGAGCCGTGTATGAAGGTGTCGGAGTCAGAGGTTTGGCTGACCAACTCCACAGCCAGAACACTGGACCAGGGTCCTGCTAATCATTTTGCTTAACTCTAGGGAGTTTTCTAGCATTGTGTCTTGAATAGTTCTTTTGCCAGCACTAACAACTAGAATTATTGCATTGTAGAGCAGATATGAAGGGGGGGCACAGATAATGCAATTTACCAGGGTTAAAAGACTGAGCAGTAGCTTAGATTCTGATGATCCAAGGACTATAGAGTCAATGTCTGCATTTAGGGGAATTTGATAAGTGTCCTTGAAGATGTGTTTTCAGAGTGCATTTGTAAAGTTGAACTTTAGTCTGACAGACGGCTCTAATTTCCGACTTCAGTGCAGATTTACTAGGCGAATTGCACTAAAAGAGAACAACACTTTTATTGTTTGAAGAACTGCTTGATCCTCACTGGACTCATTTGTAAGGCGCAAAGTAATGGTATAAAGTATACCGCCAAAAGGTGACTGAAACGGAGCAGATGAGCGCACTGCTCACAGCCATACGTATAACGTATACCGCCAAAAGGTGACTGAAACGGAGCAGTGAGCGCACTGCTCACAGAAATACGTATAACGTATACCGCCAAAAGGTGACCGAAACGGAGCAGTGAGCGCACTGCTCACAGCCATACGTATAAATGTATACCGCCAAAAGGTGACTGAAACGGAGCAGTGAGCGCACTGCTCACAGAAATACGTATAACGTATACCGCCAAAAGGTGACGAAACGGAGCAGATGAGCGCACTGCTCACAGCCATACGTATAACGTATACCGCCAAAAGGTGACTGAAACGGAGCAGATGAGCGCACTGCTCACAGCCATACGTATAAAGTATACCGCCAAAAGGTGACTGAAACGGAGCAGTGAGCGCACTGCTCACAGAAATACGTATAACGTATACCGCCAAAAGGTGACTGAAACGGAGCAGTGAGCGCACTGCTCACAGCCATACGTGTAATGTATACCGCCAAAAGGTGACCGAAACGGAGCAGATGAGCGCACTGCTCACAGCCATACGTATAAAGTATACCACCAAAAGGTGACCGAAACGGAGCAGATGAGCGCACTGCTCACAGCCATACGTATAAAGTATACCGCCAAAAGGTGACCGAAACGGAGCAGATGAGCGCACTGCTCACAGCCATACGTATAAAGTATACCGCCAAAAGGTGACCGAAACGGAGCAGTGAGCGCACTGCTCACAGCCATACGTATAACGTATACCGCCAAAAGGTGACTGAAACAGAGCAGATGAGCGCACTGCTCACAGCCATACGTATAACGTATACCGCCAAAAGGTGACTGAAACGGAGCAGTGAGCGCACTGCTCACAGCCATACGTATAACGTATACCGCCAAAAGGTGACCGAAACGGAGCAGTGAGCGCACTGCTCACAGAAATACGTATAACGTATACCGCCAAAAGGTGACTGAAACGGAGCAGTGAGCGCACTGCTCACAGCCATACGTATAACGTTATACCGCCAAAAGGTGACTGAAACGGAGCAGTGAGCGCACTGCTCACAGAAATACGTATAACGTATACCGCCAAAAGGTGACCGAAACGGAGCAGTGAGCGCACTGCTCACAGCCATACGTATAATGTATACCGCCAAAAGGTGACTGAAACGGAGCAGTGAGCGCACTGCTCACAGAAATACGTATAACGTATACCGCCAAAAGGTGACCGAAACGGAGCAGATGAGCGCACTGCTCACAGCCATACGTATAACGTATACCGCCAAAAGGTGACTGAAACGGAGCAGATGAGCGCACTGCTCACAGCCATACGTATAACGTATACCGCCAAAAGGTGACTGAAACGGAGCAGTGAGCGCACTGCTCACAGCCATACGTATAATGTATACCGCCAAAAGGTGACCGAAACGGAGCAGTGAGCGCACTGCTCACAGCCATACGTATAACGTATACCGCCAAAAGGTGACCGAAACGGAGCAGTGAGCGCACTGCTCACAGCCATACGTATAACGTATACCGCCAAAAGGTGACCGAAACGGAGCAGTGAGCGCATTCTTTTTGCTTAAATTTACATTTTTCTAATGTTTTTCTTTTTCTAGTAAGCAGGAAAATAGATGTATATCGAATATATACTGTTATGATTAAGCAAAATACACAAATGCAGCAAAACGTAGCCACAAAGTTCACTTTATGTATAGATATTGTATTTTTATGTAACTGCAACCCTCTGTTCTATAGGATTGATAAAGAAAAATGCCCAAAAAAGAAAAGCACTCTGATATCTAGCAATTGTGTATATTTGTAGCGTTATTGATGAGCCTCCCACATGTTTATTTGGAGGGTAAATGAAAGGCCCTGGGATCATGTAGGTGGCCTTTGCTCTCAGCAGAGCTGGTTTCTTGTGTATGTAAACACAGTGGAGTCGCTCCCCATAGGAATGCGGGAACTTCCTCTCCCTGAGGCCATGGTACATAAACACAAGATCTGCTGCCTCCGCTCTGCCCTCCCCTTGTGCTCAGCTGTCTGTCTCTTTTTACCAGTTAGCCATTGTTAAATCATAGTAAAGCTGTCATAGACTGAGGCTCCACCTTTGGTAAAATGTTAGTATTAGCAGACGACATCATCTGTAACGCTCTGACATCACCCTCCAATCTATGCAGTCCGTATACAGTAAGGCACACCATAACATACACATAAACTGCTATTGTGCAGCATAGAACAAAATCCAATACAGCAGCCGGCACATATTATCAGGGCATATTTGTCCCCAATACATTTGTATTCACAGCACAATGTACCTCATCCAATGTGTATTTGTGGTGCAGAAATCGCTCCATAGCAATTCAGCTTTAGGCCAATGTTGCACAACTTCTATCTTGCATAGAGCAACAAAGGAAATCCATACTTTGTTTAGAGTCTGAACATGGATTAGGCCTCACCCAAACCGTGCAGATTGCCGCAGGTCTCCGGATCCAAACCAGTCAGCCTCGTATAACTAAAGGGAATCTATGAGCAGGTTTTTGCTATGTAATCTGAGAACAGCATGATGTAGGGGATAGAATACTGAATTCAGTGATGGCACTCATCAGGCTGTGTACTGTTGTTTACTTACAGGGAAGGTTTTATCACCAGGTGATTATGATTGCTTTAAACCTGAGTCCGACCACTCCCCCTGCTCTGAGAAGCAGTTCTCTTTCCCAACATCATCTTGATCTCAGATGAAGTAGCAAAAATTTGGAGACAGATTCCCTTTGAGGTGACCTGCAGTCGGTCCATACATGGATGTTTGAGACCTTTAAAATGATATTCTCATTTTCAGAAGCGCAGCTTGCCGGGGGAAGAGGGGGTTGATGATCTCGGATTGACGATTTGGACCAGTGTCATTTCTGCATCACTGGCCCCAATTGTGCAATCTCCAGTGCTGTTACCTACTCAGAAGGGGAGTGGCACAGGTCCACTAAAGCTACATGGATCCAGCAATCCAGGCAGCATCAGAATAGCACTTACAAGCTCTGTGGCAAAGCTCTTACAAGCACACATTCTTTACCTAAAAGACCAGCCACTTTTGATAGATCGAATATACAAATAAAGGGGGCAATGTGCCTAGGAATTTACTGTGTTGAGCGCTTTAGCCGGCTGCCCGCAGTGTTTTTCTTGGACTGGTCTCCCTAAGATCAGTGATTACTTTTGATAGATTGGAATGGTGGCTGTTCACCTGGGTAATAAGTTGTACACAATAGATCCATCCATCCTTGGAGCTTGGATATTATGGGGTAAATTACAAAGTTGCTTATTCTTACAAGCATTTTGCATTTTTAGCTATTTAAAGTTGAGGTAACCCTTCTTTTGACTGAGTTGCTCAGACTTTCTCTCTCTGTTTTGATAACCTCAGTATCATATTGTTGGGGTCCAAAAGCCAGCACCCCCCATCTGCTCCGGTGGTGACAGGATGAGAATGTAGTCAAGCCGTTCAGGTTTGTTTATTATGTATTGGTAATTCTCTGATTCCGCAGCTCATCTCCTATTAAAGTGAATAGGAGCTGAGCAGAAGTATCTGCAATGGAGCCATACAGATCATTGGTGGGAGTGATTGGTATCAGACTCCTCCAATCTGATTTTGGTGTAAGGCTGCCTTCACACTGCAGTTTTTTACCTTATCAGGTTTGTGTGCCAAAACCAAGAGAAGAACTTGCAGAGAAGAACTACCGTAATTGAAACATTGACACCTGTTCTGGGTTTTGGAGACGTTCCTGGTTTTGGCACACAAACTGGATGGACACTGATCAGTGAAAAAACTGCAGTGTGAAATCAGCCTTACGTAATAATAGGTAGTCGGTATAATAAGGCTATGTGCACATCTGACGTTTGTGCATCTCTGCAGACCGTCCAAAAACCTGGGTTTTTTTAGCAGAAACTGAGTTTTCTGTGCTCAGCAGTGTCCCTCGTTTTTTGCTCGTTTTCCGCCCGGTTTTACAGCTTTTTTCTCGGCGGTTTTCTCGGCGGTTTTGAAAACTGAGTTTTTTGTGCACTTGATCAGCTGAAACCGCTGGAAAAACGGTGGAAAGAAGTCACTTGCTCTATTTTTGGAAAACCGGTGGAAAAACTCAGTTTTGACTGAGAAAACTCAGTTTTGACTGAAAACGACCAGCAGAAAACCGTTCTAGTGAAGACAGAGTTTTCTAAAATCCATTGACTAGCATGTTAATCCAACCGCTGGTTAGGATTAACATAAATTAACATAAAACGGCGCGGAAAACGCCGACGGAAACCGGGACAAAGCAGCCCAGAAAACGTCTAATGTGCACATACCCTTAGACTTCACTTTAAGGAATTATGAGTTTACAATATCATTAGATGATCCTAGATGTATCATCATTGGGATGCACTGGTGCTTCTACAGCATCAGAGAAGCACAGGGACACTAGGGGTGGCTGAATCCAGCTATCTACTAGCTGTAGAGCAGCGCTTACGAGCTCAATAGAAAAGTTTGTAAGCACTTTGCTCCCTCGCCTAGAAGTCCTCCCACTGATCATATAGTGCAGCAGTGTCCAGTAACCTAGGCAACAAGCGGTAAACAATACCCTTAAAATCCCTCAGTTCTTGAGAACAATGAGCAATTTTGTACACCTAATTTGGAAAATCACTTGTTTTTACAACCACTTTACAGTTTTAACCACTTAATATGTTGAGAAAACCCCTTTACAATATGAAATAGATAGTGGATGAAATGCTGAATCTTCTCAACAACAGATCTTGGTATTCTACCCAATTTGCACCGAATCTTGAATCATGAGCAGCATGGTGGTCCAGGGGTTGGACTGGCACGTTTTCAATGTTCCCCATGTGGTGTGGGTGCTGTAGTTTTCCCCCCATTGTCGAAGACACACAGGGAATTGTGAGCCCCATTCGGGGTGGTAATAATGTCTAGAATTGGATGGTGCTATATAAATGAGCAGTACAAATTCTAACACACTTGCTTGTGATTCACTGTTGATTGATGGAAATAACAAATGACAATATTTGTTTCTTTGTCTAATTGAAAATATATTGGGTTAGAAAATATATATTTTTGTTAGTCATTTCTTTTTGCTGCCTTTGTTTTCCATATTTTTATGCTGATCTTGTGTGTTGCCTTCATTCCCTCCATGCATTATGTCGAGCCAAGGGATTCCTCTGTTACTTAGTCAGCTAGTTTAAAGACAGATTTTTTTTTTGTTTTGATACTATTAATTCTGTATGTTGTTGAGGCATTGACTGTGTTGTCCAAAGACCTGTGTGTATTATAGTATTTTTGCTTCTGTTTCATGATCTGGCATTGAAGGCAATCTTACACCAGAATTTTGCCACCTAAACTGAGAGCAGTATAATGTAGGGGCAGAGATCCTGATTCCACCGATGTGTCACTTGCTGGACCGCTTGCTGTAATTTTGATAAAATCACTGTTTTATCAGCAGCGGATTGTTACTTGATGACTAGTAAACCAGCTGCCAGGTAGTCATCCATATTGATGATCTCTGTAAAACCCCACCCCCACAAACTTTCTGTGTACACAGTACAGTACATAGCTTCCCAGCTATGGTGTGGGTGGGGTTATACAGAGCTCAGCATTCAGAGGACTGCTAGATCTGCGGTAGAGAGTACAGGGATTTTATCAAAATTACAGCAAACAGATTGATAAGTGATACATCACTGGAATCAGGGTTTTTGTCTGCCACATTATGCTGCTCTCAGATGGGGGAGAAAAAACTACTGTCAGATTCCCTTTAAAACTATATATTTACCAATTTGTAGCTATTGCTTCCTGCCTCTATGAAGCTATACTAATCTTACTATACTTGCTTGGTCAATTATGTACTATACCTCTTAATATAATGGTAAGAAAGAGGCAAGCTCTTGTAGTGTAAATTGAAGATCTATCAGTCCCAAAACTTAGAGGTTGTCCGGTCTACACTGATAATTCTGCAGTGACTCTATGCGCCTGCACTGTGCGCCGAGAGAATTTGCGGTTTGTTATTATGATACAATAATCAAGCTATTTAGATAGAACATGATCATAATAATCACCACATACTGCATTGACTTGCTGTACTCGGGAGTCTGAGTTGGTCCATTTTTTACCGACTCAGACTCTACAGCCCTGGTTCCCCGCCAGAGCCCCCAATTAGTGGGTGTGGCGTCACTCAATACAAGTGTATGGATCACTGCTACGTCTACTAGTTGGTCACACCCGCTCCATACACTTGTATTGAGCAAGGCTGCGCCCACTAGTCATGTTGTTGCCAGGAGCATACATACCGCATTATTGCAGCCCGTTCCCAGCATAGAAATCGGGAATCTTCGCAGCGCACAGTGCGGGTGCCGGGAGGATTAATGAGTCTGCAGTCACATAGTCATTGCAGAATTATCAGTTTAGACTGGATAAACCCTTTAACGGCCACTCCTTCAGCATGTTTTTGTAATTTTTATTAAATTGATATTTTTTTATTTCAGCACTAGAGTGGTACTTTTAATGTATCAGCCTGCCTCCAGTCTTATACTCTCTTTTCAGTGTTTTCTGTTTTCAGTGTCGCCCGTGCACTTTGTGACCTGCTGGCAGCACTAGTGTTGCATGGCGTAAGCAGGAGGTTGCAATTCAATACATCTCTATGAGAGCTTCGCTCAGGCCTCATTGTGGCTCTAATAGACTTGTATTGAGCGCGTGTAATGCAACTTCTCACTTCCAGCCACTCAGATGTTACAGGCCCAAGATGGCACATCGATACCTGAGTGACTCCGAAAAACAATGAAACCTCTGTAGGGCGACTATAAGAACAGGGTTAGCGGACTTAAAGTGCCACTGCAGCGGTGGAAAACCCCCAAAATGCTGGAGTGGTGCTTTAATCTCTGAGACTTTCCATTTTAAATCCAGAGGCCTGTAGGTAAATGCTGTCCCAGATTCACTCCTAATATCACGCCCGTATTACACATAGGATTACTCCCCCATCAGTATCTATCCTACGTTTTGGTGGTATGTCTGCACGTTTGCTGCCAGCAATGGTCAGGAAATGCTTTTTTTTTTTTTTTTTTTTTTTTATATTTAAATTTTCCATTTACTTGAATGAGGGAAATAAACACAAATGCAATTTTTGGCTAAATCTAATCATGCAGTGGATTTCTATAGAAACTGATCCTTTTATGTGTAATGTTGGCACTTTGCTGTGCAGAACTATCATGAATTCCTATTGAGAAACAGCCTGTACTCCGAGTTTTTTTTAAGTAACAAGCGTGACTGATCAATAATGGCAAAAAGCCGTGGAGGCTAAGCTATTGATCTCGCTGGGGTATCAGCGTCTCTTTAAAGCTGGGTAATTGCTACTCATGTAAACAAAGTTTTAAAGTGGCTTTTTTGTCGCATCTAATCAGAAATTCAGCATGAGGCTTCACCAACGTATGCTGGAAAAAGAAGTGAAAAGTGGTTAAATGTGCTGCTGTTGGGATTGTGTGTAAGAAATAACCTAATATATATTACACACATGGTGCATTAAACCCACACAAAGGACTAAATTTAGAAGGTAGAGAGAAAATGGATCACATTCATCATGGTGGCAATTGCAATGTGACTTGGTGTATCTAAGCTAAGGCTGGCTTCACACTACGGTTTGTTCCTGTCCGTGGGATCCTGTTTTTTTTTTTTTTTTTTTTTTTTTTTTTTTTTTTTGTGCAGGACCCCACAGACAGGAACGGACAGGCCCAAGATGGTACACTCCGGATGTCTTTTCTGTGTCCGCATCCGGGATTTTGAGGGATCCGGACAAAGAAAGGGGAGCCGAACCTGCAAAGCGCAGGCAAGTAGTGTCGGTGCTGTTCACTTTCACTGTTCAGTGTATTTTTATACACTGCTAAAGTGAAATTAAGTAAATGGATGGTTAAAAAATAAATAAATAAAATACTCGTCCGCTGTGTGTCCCGCGATGCATCCACCTCTGATGGCTAAAGGACCTTAATCAGCTGACCAGGAAGGACGAGGCAACCCGATCAGCTAAAATGTCATGTGACCGCGTCAGCGCAGTTTAAATCGTCCGACGATCGTTTGGAGGTTGATTTAAACCACTCTGATGTGGTCATGTGTGACCCATCAGCTGATCGGGTTTCCCTTCCCCTTCCCGCTCAGCTGATTAAGGTCCTTTAGCCATCAGAGGTGAATGCATCGTGGGACATATAATGGACAGGTGAGAATTTATTTTTTTATTTTTAACCATTACTTTACTTAATTTCACTTTAGCAGTGTATGTAAATACACTGCTAAAGGGAAATTACGGAAACGTTCTCAGTACACTAAAACCGGATTCGGGAAACGATCCAATTTTTTCCCAAATCCGGCGCCCATAGACATCCCATGCGATGTGTGCCAGATCTCCCCGGATTAGTTTCTGTCTGCTTTGGTCTGATTTTTTTCACAGCAATCTCCGATTTGAGACCGGAGAAAACGGGACCGAAACGAATCGAGACTGAATTCACAAAACTGGATGGCCATTATGACCAATCCGGCACCATAGGGCTACATGGGAGGCTAAAAACGATCCTGTTCTGTTCTTTTAAAAACAAACAGAACAGGATGATAAAAACTGTGGTGTGAAGCCAGCCCAAGGCTTTTTATACATGCTAGTGTATTTTCACGTCGGCAATACAAAAAAAGTGCTCGGGTCTGTTTTTTTTTTTTTTTTTTAATTTTTGGTCCTTGCTTACTTTATCTTCCAAAAATCATGGGTTTCCTTTGTCTGCTAAAATAGACTGTGGAATGGGTGACGTCTGCTTGCAAATTGGACCAGGGCAAGACCGGTTTTTCCCCTTTTAAGCAATGCGTACTATCGTTAGCAAAAATAACCACTGATATGTTAATACCTTTGTGGATTATAATGTATCATTTGCTATCAAATAATAGCATAGTGTGCACCCTCATTATCTCCTGTTTAGACTACTGCAACTCCTGCTATCTGGCCTCCATTCTAACAAGCTCAGAGGCTAAGGCTGGCTTGACACTACGTTTTTGTTTCTGTTCGTTGGATCCTCTTTTTTTGCAGGATCCAATGAACAGGAACAGACAGCACCGGATTGGCAACTCCAGATGCCATTTCTGTCTCCGGTCCGGTGTCCGGACACAGAGCAGCGGGGAGCCGAGCCAGTGACAAGTGCTGTCAGCGCTGTGTAATATCACTTTAGCAGTGTATCTATATACACTGCTGAAGTGATATTAAATAAAGGGATGGATAAAATAAAAAATAAAATTCTCACCTTTCCGGAGACTCCCGAGTGTCCCACGCTGAAATACATCACCTGGCAGTTTGAGGACCTTGCATGATGTTACCGGGAGGAGCGGGGCAACCCAATCACATGACCACATCAGCCTAGTTTAAAAAATTTAAACCCCGCGCACTGATGTGGTCATGTAATCGGGTTGCCCCGCCCCTCCCAACGACATCATGCAAGGTCCTCGAAGTGCCATCCCTTGTAGACTGTGAGCCCTCACAGGCAGGGTCCCCTCTCCTCACCTACCGTATCCTCACCCATCTCTTGTAGACTTTGAACCCTCGCAGGCAGGGTCCTCTCTCCTTACCTACTGTATCCTTCCCCATCCCTTGTAGACTATGGGCCGTCAGGGCAGGTCCTCTCTCCTCACCTACTGTATCCTCCTCCATTCCTTGTAGACTGTGAGCCCCCAGCTCAGGGTCCTCTCTCCTCACCTACTGTTTCCTCAAACATCCCTAGTAGACTGTGAGACCTTGAAGGCAGGGTCTTCTCTTCTACTGTACCTGTCTAAACTTTGTATTATTCATGAATTTTGTACATGTCATTATTGTGTATACTCCTTTTCACATGTAAGGTGCCATGAAATAAATGATGTGAACATAAGTGTGCATATTTTGCTCCAAAGTTGATGAACCAACTTGCATAGGTGGGAACCTGACTTCAAAGTGCATTGTATGTACACATAGATAAAAACGAGAGGAACAGTGGCAGAAAAAATTTCTAAAGGACCAGGGTTTTAGTAATGAATTTATTGTGAAATTGCTATTGTGAAGTGGAGGAACACTTCAGTCAATCTTGCGAAGTCATCCCTGTGCAAAAAGCGTAAATCATATTTCTTCCTGAATAGGCCCCAAAAAGTTTCATTCCTGTATTTTGATTCATTAAAGACTTCAGTGTTTAAGTTCTCAGCTGAAGTGTAAATGTCATTACTGTTTCTGTTCTTTTGGAGGAAAGTGAAATGTTTGCACACTGTTTTACTGAGGAAATTACTTGGTAAACTCCGTGTAGAAGCCGAGTATTTCCATCCAGTTGGGCAGCATTCATGGACAAATATAGCCATAGTCACGCTTCAGAAAAAAAAATATTTGACTTGGTCCCAAAATTAAATAGCCAGATTATTTGCTAAATTTAATCTTCTTCTTGCCTTTGTGTATGTTCACATTAACCTGTAATTGTATATCAAGAAGCCACACGACAACAGTTCCAGACCAAAAGATGGAATGCTCTGCCGATCCCACCATCCTTCTGTTTTAAGGAACCTCCCAACTCTACTGACAAATGTAGGGTGAGAAAATGATCAGGTTGTTTGAATACAGTAGTTTGCCCCTTTTGTTTTTCAGGGGAGATAGAAACCTCTATCAAGTCAGTGACATACTCTGCTCTCCCCATAGAGATGACATGAACACAAGGTAGAGCTGTCAGTTTTTTTGTTTCTATTTAAAGATGCTGTGAACGTCGACGGGTGTTGTCTAGCAATTTTGTACTCCCATGGAGTACTCCCAGGTTTTTTGACATACTGAAAGTGCAAAACCGCAAGTGCCACACATGTACACAAGTCCTATAGGGAATTAATTAGGCGGTTCGCAGTCTTGCGCAAGTGATCAGTTAAGGCTGCAGATGCGGCAAAACTGCTGTATCTGCCGCGATTGATGAAAACCGTTGATGGGAAATATGAGTAAGTAGTCTTAGGCTGGCATTGAGCAGGCCAGACTTAGGGAGGGAGCTACTAGAGTAAGGCTGCTTTCACATAACGTTTTTTTTTTTCCTGTCTGTGGGATCCTACTTTTTGCAGGACCCCACAGACAGGAAAGGACACCACAGGGGGGTGACCTATTCTGTGTCCGGGTCCGTGATTATCACGGATCCGGACACAGCGGGGCTCTTTCACTTCCGCAATTGTATAATATACATTGCAGAAGTGAAATATTAAAAAAGAGTTAAAATAAAAAATCTGTATGTTCACCTGTCTGCGATCCACCGCTGCTTCCAGCAAGGTCCGGGTGCTTATAGGACCTGCGGTGATGTCACAACCCGATCAGCTGATCGGGTTGTGACATCACGGCAGGTCCTATAAGCACCTGGACCTTGCTGGAGGCAGCGGTGGATCGCGACAGGGGAGCATACAGATTTTTTTATGTTTAACTCTTTTACTTAATTTCACTTCTGCAATGTATATTATTATATGATATTATTAGTTTTAGTGTACTGAGCATGCTCAGTACACTAAAATTGGGTCTGAGGAACGATCAGCTGTTTCCTCGGACCCGCGCTCATAGGCCCCCATGTGAAAGGCCGAGGATCGGATGAGATTTGGCCTAATTGCCATCCAATTTTGTGGGATCCAATTTTTTTTTTTTCTGTGCCCAAAATCTGAGTCTCGATTTTGGATACAGCTAAAAATCGGATCCCACAAAATTGGATGGCAATTAGGCCAAGTCTGATCCGATCCTCATAGGATAACATGGGGGCCAATTCAGATCCGTGGCTGTCCGTTTTACAATGGACGATCCAATAAAATCATGATGTGAAAGCTTGCCAAGATCGTGCCCTTTTCATTAAGTGACATAAGCCTGGACTGTACGGACATGAGAGAACCTGCCAGATGTCGACAATTTTTTTTTGCACAACTTGAAATTTTGCAATATTTCAAGCTGCTATACGCCAGAAACCTATCAAACACACCTTGATGAATGGAACCTTTAATGTTTTAATGAGACAGATGCAATTAAATCAGATATTTAATTTATATATTTTTCACTTAGCTGAGTAATTAAGTTGTAAGAATTTTACCTTGCGGGTATTTCTGGAATGCTCATACCGGACCAAAAAAGTGATTAGGCCAACCTGGAAACATTGCTTCCATATAAAGCGTGAAACAGTACCCACGGGGTCACACAGTGCTTACAGAGTCACACCATACTCACAGGGTCACATAGTGTGTACAGACTCACACAGTACCCACAGGGTCACACAGTGCTTACAGACTCACACAGTACCCACAGGGACACACAGTGCTTACAGAGTCACACCATACTCACAGGGTCACGTAGTGTGTACAGACTCACACAGTACCCACAGGGTCACACAGTGCTTATAGACTCGCACAGTACCCACAGGGTCACACAGTGCTTACAGACTCTTACAGTACCCTCAGGGTCACACAATGCCTACAGAGTCACACAGTACTCACAGGGTCACACAGTGCTTACAGCAGAGGTCCCCAACTCCAGGCCTCAAGGGCCGCCAACAGTGCAGGTTTTCAGGATCTCCTCAGTATTGCACAGGGCTTGGAATCATTACCTGTGGAGATGATCACATTAGCACCTGTGCAATACTAAGGAAATCCTGAAAACCTGCACTGTTGGCGGCCCCTGAGGCCTGGATTTGGGGACCTCTGGCTTACAGGATCACACAGTGCTTACAGAGTCACCCAGTACTCCCAGGGTCACACAGTGCCTACAGGGGCACACAGTCCTCACAGGGGCACACAGTGGGCACTAAAACACTAATAATTGAGGGAGACACTTAGCAAATGTATTGGCCAATGCACATGAGGCCTGATAACCGTGACAAGGTGCATCTCGTGTATTGGGACACTAACTTGAAATGCCTCTATGTGCGATTAAAATATGCCTGTATGGGCAGGTGGGATCCTGGCTATAAAGGAGTTGATTGTACTACAGCTAACGGGCAGGGGTGCATGGACAGAAAAAGTTACAGAAATCTTGCATTGGCCAATACATTTGCTAAGCGTCTTCCTTACTTATTAGTGTAATAGTGTGCAGCGGAATAACCTTTTATAGCTGTGTTAGTTTTTTTCTGCTAGCACTTTGTTCACAAACATTTGATGTGTTGGTCAGTTTTTTTGTCATTTACAGTGTTTACGGGGTCACTCGGTGCCTATGGGGCTGCGCAGTGTTTACGGTGTCACTCGGTGCCTATAGGCCTCGCAGTCTCTACAGGCCCGTGCAGTGTTTACGGGGTCAATCAGTGCCTACAGGGCCGCACAGTATTTGCAGGGTCACTCAGTGCCTACAGGGCCGCGCAGTGTTTACGGAGTCACTCAGTGCCTACATGGCCTCATAGTGCCTACAGGGCCGCGCATTGTTTATGCAGTTATTCAGTTCTTACAGGGCCACACAGTGTTTACAGGGTCACTCAGTGCCGACAGGGCTTCGCAGTGCCTAGAGGGCCGCGCAGTGTTTACGCAGTCACTCAGTGCCTACAGGGCCACGCAGTGCCTACAGGGACTGCAGTGTTTACAGGGTCATTCAGTGCCTACAGGGCTGAGCAGTGTTTACAGGGTCACTCACTGCCTACAGGGCCGCGTAGTGTTTACAGGGTCACTCAGTGCCTACAGGACCGCGCAGTGCCTACTGGGCTGCGCAGTGTTTACGGGGGTCACTCAGTGTCTACAGGGCCGCGCAGTGTTTACGGAGACACTCAGTGCCTACAGGGCCGCGCAGTGTTGACAGGGTCGCTCACTGCCTACAGGGCCGCACAGTGTTTACGGGGTAGCTCAGTGCCTACAGGGCCGCGCAGTGTTTACAGGTCACTCAGTGCCTACAGGGCTGCGCATTGTTTACGGGCTCACTCAGGGCCACAGTATCTGAGAATTCTTGTGCAGGGACTGAGCACCTGACGAGTCCTTATGCCGAGTAGTCTTCTAAGTCTAATGTATATGTTCCCTCTCATCTGGTGTTTTCCCCTCCTCCTTCAAACATGCCAGCATACATCCATTATTAAAAAAACAAAAACAAAAAAAAACCATCCCTTGACCAGAACTCTGCTAACTACAGATTTATCGCTAATCTCCCCTTTATCTCTAAACTCCTGGAACGCTTGGTCCACTCCCGTATGATCCGCTATCTCTCCGACAATTCTCTTCTTGACCCTCTACAATCCGGCTTCCGCTCCTTACATTCTACTGAAACTGCCCTCACTAAAGCCTCTAATGATCTACTAACAGCTAAATCTAATGGTTACTACTCCCTGTCGATCCTGCTGGATCTCTCCGCTGCATTCGATACTGTGGATCACCATCTCCTTCTCTCTATGCTCTGCTCTATTGGGGTTAAGGACACTGCTTTCTCCTGTTCTCCTCCTACCTCTCTGACCGGTCCTTCTCTGTACCTTTCACCGGCTCCTCTTCCTCTCCTCTTCCCCTCACGGTTGGGGTTCCTCAGGGTGTTCAGTCCTAGGTCCCCTTCTCTTCTCTCTATACACTGCCCCCATAAGACAAACCATCAGTAGATTTGGTTTTCAGTATCATTTCTAGGCTGACGATACCCAGTTATGCACCTCTTCTCCTGACATCACCTCCACATTACTACAAATTACCGTGATTGTCTGTCTACTGTCTCTAACATCATGTCTTCTCTCTACCTTAAATTGAATCTGTCAAAAACTGAACTTCTCTTGTTTCCTCCCTCTCCTAATCTTCCGAAACCTAATATTGCCATTTCTGTATGTGGGTCTACCGTTACTCCTCAGCAGCACACCTGATGTCTTGGGGTTATATTTGATTTGGATCTCTCCTTCTCTCCCCAAATCCGGTCTCTCGCTCGCTCTTGTCACCTACACCTCAAAACATCTCTAGAATGCAACCTTTTCTTACTGTTGACTCTGCAAAAACTCTGAAGGCCACGTCACAGGGGTCTATATCGTTAACGATCGCACGAGCGATCGCCCGTGAACAAGATCGTTCGGACAATCTTTCAAGATCGTTGATGAGCTGTCACACGCATAGATATCGTGGACGAAGTGGCGAGCAGCTATCGTTCGCACAACCCAGGAACGATACTTGTTCAATGTTGTCAATAGGCGAAGTCATTCACAAGATCGTTATCGCGGTGTCACACGCAACGATACAGCAGGTTGAAAGTTGGTTAATTGAACGATGCACGATGGATTTAAGGTCAGGATCTCAAATCTGTGATGAGCGATCAAACGATTTTTCACCGAAAGATCACTCGGTTACACGTAACGACGCACCAACGATATCGTTTAAGCGATTATTAACCTTTGACGTTTCCGTGATATCGTTAATGATATTGAAGCGTGTGACGTGGCCTTAACTGTTGCCCTTATTCATTCTCGCCAGGATTACTGCAATTATCTATTAATCGGTCTCCCTCTTACTAAACTCTCTCCTCTCCAATCCATGCTCAACGCAGCAGCCAGGATCATATTCCTCTCCAACCGCTTCACTGATGCCTCTATCCTAGGGCAGTCATTGCACTGGTTGCCAATCCGCTATAGAGTACAATATAAAATTATCACACTCACCCACAAAGCCATCCACTGTTCTGCTCCGTCCTACATCTCATCTCTGTCTATCGCCCTACACGTGCCCTCCGCCTTGCAAGTGACCGAAGACTGACATCAGCTACAATCCGAACCTCCCACTCCCGTCTCCAAGACTTCTCAAGAGCTGCACCAATTCTCTGGAACGGATTACCAAGAACAATTCAATTAATTCTCAATACCAATAGTTTTCAGCGAGCCTTAAAAACACATCTCTTTAGACTGGCCTATCACCTCACCTTACTTGTCTAACTATTCCTATCTTCCCTTTTCTAAATTATGCCTCTTGTGTCATCTGTCTGCACCTGCAGACTGTCTGTCTGTCTGTCCCCCATGCATAATATAGCACTTTATCTGTAATTGTACAGATCCCGACTGATGACCGATTCATGGAGCGTTACGTGAATCCCCTAATTATTATATATTGATGGCTGGACCATATAGGACGTCATTTCTTACTGTTACCTTTCGTACCTCCCCTATTTCCTCTAGATTGTAAGCTTGTGAGCAGGATCCTCACTCCTCATGGTTTTTGAACTTTTGTTACTCTGTATTGTCTCATATTATCTGTACATGTCCCCTCCGAATTGTAAAGTGCTGCGTAATGTGTCGGCGCTATATAAATAAAAATTATTATTATAGTAAACTATTAGTCGCAATAATGTCTTTCTTGGATTTTCATGCATATGTAGTTTGTGTTTTCACTTGCATGCTCCTGTTCAGAAATATGGTTTTATTCATTTGACCTTTGCTTTTATGTAATTAAATATGGCCACAAAAAGAGAGGAGAGAAATAAAATAAAACCTGGTTTCTTGGGACCTGAAGGTAAGCTGATATTCCTCTGGCCCCCGTCCCGTCTGCTGGAATGTGCCACTTAGGGAGCCAAACTTTGAAGCAGGTATTGCTTTCCTGTTTAATTGGCTGCGTACATTGTGAGAGAAGCTGTGGCGCAGAGTGTTTTTCCACTGTGGGGACATAAAGGACCCGTTTCAAAGCTCTGGGAAGGCGTAAACAGAAAGGGGGAGAGCACAAGGTAGCTTGTGTGAGCTGTGTGTACTTTAGTCCAGAGACCAGAGTAGAGGGGGTGGGGAAGGGAACACAAATGTCTTCATTTAGGCTTCCAAAGAAAACTCTCCCAGAGACTGGAGGCCCCATATGGTATCATTTAGGTGGCCACACAAAGCAGGGGCCCAACTATTGTGCAGCGTGGATAGGCCTTAGAGGTGTGTAAAGTCAGGACTCTGCTCAGGAATGTTAACTTTCTTCTTTGTTATTGTGGAATTTTTTTTTCAGTATTTGTCACACCACATATAAGTTTTGTTATATTGAAATTCACAGAAGACTATACATAATATTACTAAAAAAAAAAGTAATCTATCCAAAAGAAATATGCCAGCTCTGCCTCCTAGTATGCAGTACTACGGGGGCAGATCATGACTACTGTTTTCATGTGTTTCTTGCTTTGAAGATGATTTAAAGAACCATTCTAATATAAAACCATGTTATGCTCCACCTCACATTTCCTTACAACTCTCAAGTTTTACAGAAACTTAATACGGTACTCCTGGATCATCATGTTCTTAACCCAGCTTTTAAGTTTTATCCATATGATTGACCTAATTGTCTTCCTATCAAATTGTGTTTGACAGACTGGTTTAATGTAACATATATAAAACTGTATGGAATTTGTTAGATGTACATAAATGGTGGGTATTCGTTTGTCCACGGCTTGGACAACTCCTTCTCATTCCCCGTGTTGTCCCATGTGAGCGGCCAGCTGCTGCTTTCCTTCTCCTGATTACCGTACTTCTATTTCCAAATGTGGGGAGATGGAACTGATTTAAGTGTAGGACTAACATAACCTATCCAGACATTCTCACTTTCCCATTGGGGCTCTCAATCAAAGTTCTCTTTTAGTGATGGGCAAACCCCCCAATGCTCGGGATCCGCTGGTTCGCCCAAGCTTTTTGTAAAGTTTGAGCTTGCGGACGGAGATAACTTGCATCCGAGCCCTGAGCTTCAACCTTACAGTTATGGGATGGGTGGGGGAGCCTATAAAACAAAACAAAAACATTAATAAAAAAGTTATGATTATACTTACCGGTCCCACGACGCTGCCTTCCGGCTGCTTCTGCTTCCGGAGCTGCTCATTAACTTCCAGGTTTATTCACTCCACTCTCGGCGCTCAGCAATTTTTGGCCGATGTTGGCAATGTTCGGCCGCTGACATCAGGGTTCACCCATGCTCATTGCCCGAGCCATGAACTCAGGTGAACTTTGACTATCACGGTCATTCTCAGCCTGCTTGTCTATACAGAGCGATGTAGCCGAGCTCAGCTGATCCTGTGGACTATGTTGGATGGAGGATTTTTTTTTTCTTTTTAATAAAGATGGAGTCTCTAAATTTTTTTCGTTTTATTTCTATAGAAATTTTTTTTTTCCTATGTTGTGTTTTTTTTTTTTTTTTTTATACTGTATTCATGCAGGTCATGTCTACTTTGGTGTGATTCCATGAATTTCGGGCTTAGTGCCAGCTGATAATACATAGTTGGCCTTAACCCCTTTATTACCCAGCGTGCCACCCTCATCAACACCGCTGGATGAGCTGGGTAAAGCACCTGGCAATGGCGCTAAGAAATAATGCGCCATTTCCAGGGGCGGCTGTGGTTTTCAGCGTGAGGGGGAGCCCAGAACGCTGGGGCATTACCACGCAGAGAATCCCAGACCCCAGCTGCCTAGTTTTACCTGGCTGATGATCACAATACGGCGGGAGTCCACACACTTTTTTTTTTTTAAATAATTTTTTATGTAGATAAAGCGGACAGCTATGGGCTACCACCCCCAGCTCACTGGCTTTACCTTGGCTGGCAATCAAAATACAGGTAAGCCCTTTAATTTTTTAAAACTATTTATTTTAAAAAAATAAGCGTGTGGGCTCTTACAGACGTAGTCCAGAGGGCCAGCTGAGCTCTGCTACATCGCTCTATATAGACAAGCGTCTATACAAAGCGAGAAGCAGGCTGAAAATGACAGTGACAGTCAAAGTTCATCTGAGTTCATGACTTGAGCCATCGACATCACCAAAATTGTCAAGCAGTGGAGTGAATAAACTAGGAAGTTAATGAGTAGAAGTAGAAGCGGCCGGGAGGCAGTGGGACGGGAGGACAGTTTGTGGGATGGGAGCACACTTCGTGGGACAGGTAAGTATAATCATGATGTTTATTATTAATTATATGCTTTGTTTTACAGGCCTTGGACCTGAACTGTAACACGGTTTTCCGTGGAAACCAGTGTTCAGGGGCATTGTGCACGAACACTGTTCGGTACGGGTCCAGAATTTTACAGTTCGGGTTCGCCCATCAATATTCCTTATCTGTTTGTCTTTGGGGTAGGGAAGAAAACCCAAACAAATGCAGGAGAATATGTAAACGCTTAGTCCAATCACTTAGTGACTGGCTGCAGCAGTCATGTGGGTAGATGGCATGTGACCACTGCAGGAAGTAAACAGACCATCAGATCGCTGGGGCAACAAAAGGTATTCAACAGGTAAGGCTGGTTTCACACTGCAGTTTTTTTTTCCCTGATCTGGTTTCTGTGCCAAAACCAGGAGTGTCTCCAAAACGCAGAACAGGTGTCAATCTTATATAGTTTTTCTCTGCAAGTTCCTCTCCTGGTTTTGGCACACAAACCTGATCGAACCTGATCAGGGAAAAAACAGCAGTTTGAAACCAGCCTAAGGCCGGCTTAACACTGCAGTTTTCTCACTGATCAGTGTCCATCCAGTTTGTGTGCCAAAACCAGGAGAGGAACGTGCAGAGAAAAACTATAAAGATTGACACCTGTTCTGAGTTTTGGAGACACTCCTGGTTTTGGCACACAAACCTGATCGAACCTGATCAGTGAGAAAACTGCAGTGTGAAGCCAGCCTAAAGTAATGAATGTCCTGTTCCTTCATGCTATTTACTGCCTTTAGGCAGGTGAAAACCTTGTTTAAAAGAAAAGCTGTGCAGCAATATTTTTATACTGAAATGAGTCTGTCCAGAAAGGCTAAAATGCTGGCTTGGTAGTATCACAGAAAATACATTTAGTACAGTTCTTGTATTGGTTTGTTCAAGGTCACATGAGACTTTTTGTCTTTTATTGCAGCTAATGAGGCACCGTCCTTTTTGCTCACTCTGCTGACTAATGTGTATTTGGAAATAAAATTCTGTATTAGCCGTCTCAATATCACTGGACCTGTGATAATATGCTTAGCTGACAAGTTAGACCTATTCACACCTGCTTCTGAGCATTTATGGTGTATTCACACTGGGCAGATTTGTTGCTTTATGCTACTATCCCATTAATTTGAATCATACTTAAAGTGAATCTGTCACCACATTTTGACCTATCAAACAATTAATATGGACATACAGGTTATAGAATGCTGAAAAAATTCCTCCCTGTCTGCCTCATATCCCAGGGCTGTGGAGTCGGTAAATCAAACCACCGACTCCAACTCCGACTCCTGAATATCCCTGACTCCGACTCCTTCATTCATGGCTCGTTTTTAAGTGATAAAATTATTGTAGGTCAATGGTAACATTAGGCTTTAATCATTATAATGACATAATAATAAAGATATTTAGATAGAACATAATAATAATTCATAATAATATTCAGCACATTCTGCATTAAACTACTAGACCAATTCATTATATATTTTAGGAGTCGGTGAACATTTTCTACCGACTCCAACTCCGACTCGACCAAAATGGGCAGCGACTCCGACTCCACAGCCCATATCCGATGTTTTGTTGTGGATTAATCATCTTTTATCACCTTATGTAAATGGGCTGATCCCGGCTATGGGTCAGATGCTGCCTGGAGGATAACTCCACCTCCACAGCTTCTTTTTAAATAGGAGGTGTTACCAGTGTGATGATTGGTGGCTCTCTTCTCCTAATCTCACTATAGAGTTCTGTGTGATTATACCTGTTCCATCTGCAGGTTCCTCTCAGCTTCAGCTTTCATCTCAAAGGCAGACAGAGTGCAATATTGTTGCAATGCAGCAGAGCTGCAAAAAATGTTTCAGCAAAAAGTCACATTTCAGCTCTCCTGTTCTGTGTCAGACTTGTCTCACACTGGTTGGTAACTCCTTTTGTAATAAGATTTAGGGCGGAGTTATTTTAGATAGCTTAAATGCGGTGATACATTCCCATTAAAGAAATCAGTGCTGCTTCACATGTGTAAAAAGTAATTTTCAGAAATCTCTGCAACAAAACTGCCATGTGTGCCTGTATCCTTTTGAGTTTTGTTTGTTTTGCTGGCTTCTCACTGAGCAATCATAGGCTGAAACCACACATGGCCAATGTGTGTATGGCCTAGATTGTTTACTGTAGAAATATCTAGAGAAGTTCCTTCTTGGTTGATTTAATAAAAAAAAACAAAACAACCAAAAAGCCCAACTAATCGCAGTCGTTCATTAGGGCCTACTTTAAAGAAGCGCCCCCAATAACATTTTTATCCTCTTAATATATTGTGGTCATATTCTATAGCAATGTGTACGTTTTGCTCTTGTACCCAGTTAATTCTTCTCTTTTCCATTAGGTCCTATGACCTCACATGATTTAAAACAGACTAGCACTCTGTAGAAACAGGGAGTCTTTTCCCCGCATGAGTCATCACTGCAAAGTGGTGGCACAAAGAGAAACAGCTTGTCAGTAGTTGAAGTGGGAGATGACTCATGCAGGGAAAAATACTATTTTTTCTATATAGAGCAGAGAAGAGCGAAGAATTAACTTTGTAGTAAGGCAAAATGAGTTGATTTTAAATACACTGCTGAATAATATGATTGCACTATACTGTATTAAAAGGTTAACATTTTGATGGGGGCTTCTATAAGCAGACCCCATCCACAGGACAGCATGTTATTGACGTGGAATAGTTGTATTGAGCGGCTGCTGCAGATCTGTTCAACTGTGAGAGAATCCAAATTGGCTGAGCACTCTCACTGATTTCCAAATTTCCTATGGCTATCCAGGAAATTTTGCCGTGTGAAGAGCGGATCAGGCTTTGCCAGCATTGATCGAAGTATGGCCAGATTTACTCTGTGTAGTATAGATCTGTGCATGTATGTTATAGGACTTGAGTGGAGCTGCGTTTTATCGGCAAACATACAAATAGAAAATCTGTATGATTCTCCCATCCGCTGTCGGCTGTACACATCTGGTTACCTGTGTGTGCAATGGACGTGTACTGCTATATAGTAGTGATATAAAAAGGATCTAATCACTGATAGGCCTGAAGTCCAACCATATTGATTTGCATCATTACATGTCTCTGTATTTTCTGAAGCTGGATTCACATCACGATTTTTGTACATCCTTGGTGATCCTTGAATTTCAAGGATCACTCGGACAGGCACAGATCTGTGCCAACAGATGCCACTGATGCCCACGGATCCTTGTTTTCCACACATCCATCATTATTTAGCAGAGATAGGGCTGTACCTTGCTTCTGAGCATAAGCGCAGTTCAGCAAATCAGATCCATTTTTACGAATCCGATTTTATTACGGATCCGAGATACATGGACTCCCATGTTATTCGACGTGGAATGCACCTGATCCGTTACGGATCCGTGGTGTCCGATTTGAGTCACGGAGACCAAAATCGTAGCAGGCTACGTTTTTGGATCCGAGACAAAATCGGAAAGCTACAGATGGTGCTAAAATCGGATGCCAATAGGGACACATCTGATCCGATCCGTGGCCCGTGGATACATGGACGGCAAAATCAAATCCGTGTGTCTCCGTTTTGACACTGATACACTCGGATGCAGCAAAGATCGTAATGTGAAGCCAGCCTAACCCTGTAAATTTCCTCTGTGCTTGTATGACCTCACATAATGAATGCTGTAAGTTGGGTTTGAAATTTCATCCCCCACAAACACTAACCTTATTACGGTACTTTCATTTCCTTTTACACTATTCACACAATAGCTTTGTGTGAAGTTGGTTGGAATGTTAGTAATTCATATGAAAGTGGAAATGCCCGTTTTACTCCTCTGGTTGTAGCCTTCATTCATTACGTATTTGCTATTGACCGTAATTACAAGAAAATAAGAGATCTCTAGACGTCCACCTCTATATTACCTGCTCATCAGGGTGGACAACTCCCGTGAGCCAAGTTCTCATTGCTGAGAAAACGGTGACCGACGCCAGACATGTTGGATTGTTTTTTGATACCTGTGGAAGCTGTTATTATTTGGCCACTAAAGTGAATGGCCTGACTGCCTCCTTAAGTCTGTAGTAATGTGTTGCATGCCTTGCATCTTTTTGCATAGCGCTCTGAGAGTAATTGTCGTGGTGGTGCCTAGAGAAGTCCCTTTTAAAGGGATTATCCCACCGGCCTCCAAGATAGGTGATGAATGTAAAATTACTTGTGGTACAACTGCTGTGAATCTACCAAGTCCAGTGTTGTATATGATTGGAGCAGTAGAGCCTATGCTTCAGCACTGCTTTATTCATTGTCTTTAGGAGCAGTGGTCAGTCTTGCTCCCTGCTACTTCCATAGAGCCTTAAGCCCCCATCACACATGGCGAGATTGCTGTTGCGTCACAGGTTTTGTGACGTAACAGTGACCTCGCCAGCGATCTAGCCATGTTTGACACACAGCAGCGACCGGGCCCCCGCTGTGACATCGCTGATTGTGACGAAATGGCCTGGACCATTTTTTTTGATCGTTGGGTTCATGCTGGGCAGCGTGCATCGGTGTGTTTGACACCTTAACAACGACCTCGTTAGCGAAATCAGAACACTCAGAGCTGCTGTGTGACAGGGTCCCAACGACCGATGAGGTCGCTATACGGGTCGCCGTATCGTTGCTGCGTTGTTCAGTAGATCTGACTGTTTGACATCTCACCATCGACCATGTTAGTGATGTTCCAGCGATCCCTACCAGGTCATCGTTGTCGGGATCGCTGGAATGTCGCCAAGTGTCACGGGACCCTTAAAAATGAAGCAATTGGTGGCCACACTTGCTCACTATGGCTCCAATCACACCTGGCTTTGGACACCATGTTCTTGGGAATGGTGACTAAAGTCTTGGCAGGCAGACTCCCACCATAATACATTTATCACCTACCCTTTGATGGGATATCACATTTGGGTGTTAATTAGTTTGTCAGACATAAACCAATTATGAAGTTACATATTCTATGTGGAAATCATTGAGCAATGCTTTCAGGCCACTTTTACAACGTAGTGTAACTTGCACAAAAAAACAAGGTTATTAGCTTTCTTTATTTTTACATACTGCCATGAGACAGTGGAAGCAGATGGCTTCTGACTGATGGACACCTCTTTATACTGTTTTGTTTCACTGATCTTAATTATTATTTCTTGCAGACCACATTGTACTAAAGATGTCTAGGTATAATTATATCCTAATCATTCTGCTATTTTGTGTAAAGCTTCTATACTTTTTCCATACATCCAGTTTACGTCCTACTCTTTAGGGAATGATTACGTACATTTTAATTATGTGGAGGATGGGTGGAATCCTAATCCGTGGCCCTATGTGGGTAACATAATCTGTAAAGGACATGAATGTCTAGTGTGTGACCTGTGCTGGCAGGAGACCGTCATATATGTGCAGAGTGGTCTCACATTTTCAATATATTATAGTATCGTAGAAGTTCACTTTTGACCTTGGGAAGATAACACCTATAGCACATTGTGGGTTTCTTGAATAAATCATTTTTTTCTTCACTTTACAAGTTACCGTAGTTAATCTGCATGGTAGGAAGAGCCATCAATAGTCTTTGTAATATGAACTTCCAGTTCTTGTTATTTTCCATTTCTTGGTGTTGTCCTGACTATGGCAAACTTCATCTTTTTTTCTGATTTTATCTTGAGTTTATTTAGGTGTTCATAAATAATGGCTGCAAATAAGAGTTGCTTTAGGATTACAGAGAAACATTACCGAAGTCCAGATTTGTCTACTCGGACGGCCTTCTTCCAGTTCTAATAATGCACTCCATGTCCTACTACTGTCAATGGATAGGCGTATAACCTAAGGCTGATGGCAATATGTGGCAGCTTTATGAACCTTTATTTGTTACATTTTTCATGTCTCCAGTATTTTCACCATAAAGCAATTATTTTTTTCTAGAATATAAGGGCACCTTTACACATCGCAACATTGCATGCAATTTCACTTGCAACTTACTGGTTGCAGTGAAATCATGGACACATTGTTACATTTGTACACAGCATCAAAATAGAACAATGTGTCCATGATTTCACTGCAACCAGTAAGTTGCAAGTGAAATTGCATGCAATGTTGCGACGTGTGACGGTACCTTAAGAATAAGGGGTATTACACTTTTGTAGATATATTTTTACAGTTCTCAATATGATGTTCACAGAGCCAATGATGGATTAGGACACATCCATGGCATAACAGCACGTGCCTAATGGTGGAATATTTCATGTTATTACAGTAAGCCTTGTGCCCACGCTGCGTATTTGGTGCAGAAAATTCTGAATCAATTACAGATGTCTATCCTGAAGCCAGCAAAGCCTATGAGAATTTTGTAGCTTTGCCCATGCTGCGTCTATCCCCCTTGAGTATGTGGGCAGATTACAAATGCAGAAAAATCTGCAGCATGGCAATTACGCTGCCTTCACATTAGCGTTTGCAAGCGCAGCGCACTCTGCGTATCTCGAATTTTAAATCCACAAGCGTATTGCGGACCTATCTTTAACATGATGAACGCAATCGTCTGCATAGACATGCGTATGAATGCGTTTGTCTGCGTTTGCGTACCTGCGTTCGTAATTTCCGCGCCTTTCGAATGCGACGTTGCATTTTTTGGTGGTTCAAAAATCCGCAAGCATCCGCATGCGAACGAATGCGGATTAACAATGCATTATTGTCTATGCGTACGCAAGGACTTGCGGATGACTGCAGTTGATACGCATGCGTTCAAGTGATTGCGCATGAGCACAAAGGGAATTGTAGTTCCTCCCATGTTACGCCCATCACCCTATTTGAACGCATGCGCTTAAAAAATGCGTACGCATGCTTAAAACGCATTCATACGCAAGTAAACGCTGCGTTTTTGTTAATGTTTGCGTTTCAATATGCGGACAAAATCTGAAGCGTTTACAATCTTTTGGATGCGTTTTTACACGCGTATGCGCATAATGTGAAGGCAGCCTTAGTGACTTTTTTTATTTACAGTTTATTTTTAGTTCTCCAGTCATTGACTTCATTATGAAATACTCGACACCAAAAACGCAATGTGTTTTTCATGCTTTTTTCCCCCCCTGCAGAATGAATGCAGATTTGATACAGAATTGTCTCCACCAAATACAGACCCAGCATACAACATAGGCACTGTGTATTTACAAGGCCGGCTGCCTTGCTCATTCGTAACGTGGCTTCCTGGCTCTAGAGGACATTGAGATATTATCAAAGTAAACTATTAAAGAAAAAAAAGCTGCCCACCCAGATCAGTGTAAAAGCCGCTCTTTCATTGATACCGATGGTCGTGATGCCGTCCCTGTGTAGGTAGTGATACAAAAGCTGTGCTGATATTGGAGTGCGAGCTCGAGAAAGATTGCACAGCCCCTTTAAAACTAGTTAGACTGGGACATGTCTACACCTATGAACTCGTCTCAGCTGCCTGGATGCTCCATACACACAGTATGTGACTCGCACAATGCATATTACACACACACACACACCACACAAAAACAAAGCACGCACATTAAGACTCATATATAACTACAAGGAGCACTTATATTCTCAGGTCCTCATTAACCCCTTCACAATGGGGCCAGTTTCTGTTTTTACCTCTTCTTCCCAGAGCTGTAACCTTTATTTTTTTTCTTTCTGTCCACATAGACATATGAGGGCATTTTTTTCAAGCCCCCCATATCTTTGGATGTTTCGTCAATGGAGCTGTATATCGGCTTATTTTCTGCAGGGCGAGACAACATTTCTAATGATACCATGATGGGATAGGTATGACATTTTGATTGCTAGTTACAGCATTTTTTGTGGTATTTTAGCCATTAATTTTGGCGTTCTTGAATTCCTTCTTGTTTACAATGTTTAGGAATTGGGTTTCTTTTATATTTTTATAGATTGGACTTTAGTAAACGCTGTGATACCATGAGTTTATATTTAGTTTTAATATGCATGACACATAGGGGGCATGTCATTATGGATCCATGAAAGGAACGTAAATGGATGCTGCTTGCACCACTCAGTTTGCCTGATGCGTGGGAATCTGTGGGCATACAGGGTTTTCCTGTATGCCCACAGATTCTGAAATTGCCAATGCGAAAGCAAAGCAGTTGTACTGTATGATATCCATATGCAATATGGGTTTTTTTGCTCAGCAACTTTTCTACACTTATTTAGAGGACCATTTACCAGGGCTTTGGAGTAGGTGTCCATTTTTGTGGAGTTGGTATAAAATCGACTGGCTACAACTGCTAAAATATATAATAAATGAGGTACAGTAGTTATGATGTGCTGAATATTATTTGAATACTATTATATTCTATCTAAATGACATGATTATTGTATCATAATAATGATTAAAAGCCTGATACTCACATTGTAGTATAATAACTATCACTTAGACTCACTCCCTCATACATGGCTCATGTTTGAGTCATGGAGTCGGATTCAGAGTCAGGCACATTGAGGAGTCAGAGGTTTGGCGCACCGACTCCACAGCCCTGACATTTGCATTGTTCTGTGCTTCAGAAGGGTAATGTATCCGTAAAGAACGGACAGGATACTGATTTTCCTTGTGCAGTCATATTTGTTCTTGCACCCATTCTTTTATATTGTCTTGAATCTGGATGAGAAATCTAGCTCTGCTCTACCTCCTTGACTACTGTTGGTCTTCTCACATTTGACTTGTCCGATTCATACACTCATGTGAGCGAGGCCTTACAAGCCAAAAATGTGAAACGTGGATTGCTTTTAGTTAATTAAATTGCCCCAAATTTCACTCTGCAATCACTAATGTGTTAAAGGATTTTTTTTTTCTTTTCCGCCCTTGTCAAAGGTGTCTCCAGCCTTTTAAATATAAATCATTAACACCTAAAATTTGATTAACCCTTTAATTTTATTTCTCTCACTTGGGAAAAAAAAACATTTTGCCTGTGTATACAATTGTAAGGCTATTTTGAGCTCCAGGATTGTCGCATAGTACCATATATATTATGCCAAAGTCAGAACGTAAAATAAATATCCTGACTCCAAAGCCTGCATCAATATGTGACTCCTGAGCGGATCCTGGGCTGACGGCTGCGTTTCCATTTGTCTGAATTCCTTTTCCCACTAGTTATTCTGCTCATCTCGTCTCGTTCTCGTGGTGTGTAGCTCTCCAGCCATGACATTGTGGTTTTCCTGAAAGGAAGCAATAGTGAAATGAGCAGGAAGTCGTTGTGAATGATGTGGTTCCTGTGTGTGAATGGTGGCTTTTCTGAATATGCAGATAAGAGTCAAGTGGTTTCACACGGAGCCTTCCTGTCATTGTTCTCGGTCACTTTTTGTGTAGTAGTAATGTTTGGATGAGTCAATCTTTGGTTTCATTTTATTTTTAGTCTCTTTATGAGGTTTTTTATTTTTTTTCTTCAATCTGAGACTTTTAGTGTAATTCCATTTGAATGGGAGCGTCCGTCAGTCCAGCGTCTTTCTTAGTTCAGTCAAATATTTGATAGTATTTGAGTTGGTTTGGAATTGTCATGAATTTTTGGCAATTATGAGAATTGTTTTCTGAAGCAGGAACTTTCCGTACACACTATAGAAACATTGTTATATTGCGAGAGTGGGTCCCTACAACACTGGAACATCGGAGGTGAGTATGTGTTGTTTTAACAGAGGCAAACATTGTGATTATGAAGGGGTTGTCCAAGTGGTGGACAACCCCTTTAAATGATGCACACAGATTTATCAGGCCGCTATCACTTATTGCTTGTTGGTCACTCTCTGATGTGGACAGGGGTATTATGGGCATTTTGACCAGTCTGCAGTTATGTACATTGTGTTCTGAATTCTTTCTATCGTAGCCAACTTCTTTTTTCCAACAATTTTGTTGTAGTTATGCTATGGGACTGGTCGTTTTGCTCCAAATGCACATGAATGATCTTTGGTCACTTATGACCCAATTGTCTGTTCATCTGTTCTTCCTTTCAACACTTTTGATGGGAACTAACCATTGTGTACTACAAGGAACGCCTCTCCCCACCTATGGTTTTGGAGATGGTCTTACCTGATTTTGAGGCCCACACTTCTTGGCCCATGTTAGGGCCCTTTCACATCAGCGTTTTTTTCAAATCGCGGCAGATTGCGGAGACTTGCGGCACGGTTGCGGTAAACGCCATACAAGGTATAGGCGGACTTGCGGCAGGTGCGGCAAGTGCGGTTTTGGCACTTGCGGCAGGTGCGGCCGTGAAAAAAACCGCGGCTGACAGCATTTTTTTTTTGCGGCCGCACCTGCCGCAAGTGCCAAAACCGCACTTGCCGCACCTGCCGCAAGTCCGCCTATACATTGTATGGCGTTTACCGCAACTGCGCCGCAACCGTGCCGCAAGTGCAGCCGGTATGCGGTAATCGCAGCAGATGCTGTTTTTTCACCGCATCTGCCGCGATTTGAAAAAAACGCTGATGTGAAAGGGCCCTTAGTTGCTCAGACCTTTTTATCCCCTTTTGCAGGTAAAAAACCCCAATAATTTAATACAATGGTTTGGTCATCCTTTGTTTTCATTGAAGGATGTGTCTCAGCATCGGAAATTATTAGTTCTGCAGAAACCATTCAACCAGACAACAAGTGATCGTTTCTCCTGTTTGATGGTTGATCAATTTTGTTCAGGGGGGCCAGTGGTAACAACAGAGCGATTTTAAGAACGTTCACTCCGCTATCTATTGCCCATGTAAAAGGGCATTGAGGATTGCATCTTTTTATTTTGCTTTTTTAGATTGCATTAACTTCAAGAATCAGCTTTACTGGCTGCCTAATATGTGCCACCATAGTTACAGGTGCCAATGGAACAAGATAATCAATGCTAATCAACTTCACCTGTGGCTTTAATGTTAGAGACAATTTGTGCACTTCTTAATATGATGAGTGGTCAAGTATACAGTTTCTTATTGAACTTTATCATCCTGGAAAAATCTTGTGATGAACATGATCCTTCCTTAATCTCATGGAAAAGGATGAATTGGGTTCACTGTCGGGTGTCTGAGGATGGCATGTGTTACTGACCATCTGTCTCGATAAGATAAGACCTGTAACGGTCAGTCACGTGAGTGGCATGGAGGAAAATGTTAAGCACTATGGGTTTTTGTAATATGAATTGTACATCTTTATTACAATTTTTAGTGATTTTTTTTTTTTATTTTGATGTTATTCCATATGGCACTCCATTGTGAAGCCAGAGGATAGGGTTAATGTGCTGTGCTATAACTGTAAAAGAAGTAGCTATATGTGTACATGCTCAATAATTATTAAATATATTTTGCACCAAGTCTAAAAATACCAATTTTGCCAGTGGTGTGGGTTTATGATGCGTAAGGGCTAATTCACATGTTACAATTTCCATGTATGAGTGCTACACATTTTTTCATGGATCGCACGGTTATTAATGATAGTCTATGAGGTCATTATCATGTCCGTGATCTCTTGTGGAGCCAATGGTCCGTGCACAATTGTGGAGACGTGTGATATTGATCCAAGTGTCTGATCAAATGTGGTAATGAGGCAATGGGTCCATGAAAAATTGGACCACACTCAAATGCCATCCACAGGCTGTCTGGTATATTCACTGACCAATAAGACTAGGTGGAGACCCTAATCAATTAAATAAATCGGATGAAACTCTGGAAATCTCTAATGAAACTTGATCCATTTTCTTGCACATCCAAAAACTGGCATCTGAATGGTGACTTGTTCCAAAAATCTGTAATAGTTTAGTGGTCCAAAGTTGGATGTCAGCATTGCGCTCTGTTTTGTATGTGTATTTTCATGTTGCTATAGAAGAGAGGAAATAATACTGCGTTCCCTGTATTAGTATTAACCTTCATCTAGGCAGATCTTATCTAGGCAGTCATTGATTGCTGCACCAAAGGGGGTGATTTCATAACAGATTTATGTGTTTTCCCTTCTTCCCATGTGCTCTAATTAACCAGCAATTAAATATCATGTCGACATTAAATCCTCAGAATTCTTCACCCGTTTACTGGATAAGCCATTAAACTCTATTCAAAGTCAGATTAGAATAGCTGTAATCTGCTTTAAAGGGTGAGGCAGGAATGGGGTAATATAATCCATCGTAAATGTACATGTTTAATACACTTTGGAAAGAAAGGCAAAACTCTGATCTAGAATTAATAACGAAACCAGTCTAGTTTTATAAGGTCGCATTAGAAAAAAATGGTTGAGAAAAAGAGGTTATTGAAGATTTTCACATTAGGCGCCCCTTCACATCACGTATTTTGTGGAACTCTGGCTATCCGTTGTAAAACAGATGGCCACGGATCTGATTTGGTTCCCCATGTATCCCTATGGGTACGGATTGGTCCTTAATGGCCATCCGTGTGTGCCAGTTTTACTAGGGATTCGATTGTGTCTGCTTTTTTCCAGTACCCAGATTCGGTGACTGATCCGATTCTGTCCGGTTTTCGAAGGCAGCCCAAAACTGGAGCCAACGTTTTTGATTCAAATAATGTGGGGGTCTATAGAGCTCGGATCCGGTTTGCTGTACTGAGCATGTGTACACCTACTCCCACCCCTATCTCTGCACACTGATGACTGATCTGAGAAAAACAACGATCCAAGGGCATCAGTGGCATTTTGCAGAGATCCGTGCCTGTCCGTGTTGTCCTTGAAATTCCAGTATCCACACGGACAGGCAAAAAACACGGTGTTAAGGGGGCCTTAGTCTTTATTCAGTTACCGGTATTACTGCTCGGCACAAGAGACTGATCTATATCTCCAAAAACATATGCAGGATTGGTTGAGGGGTAACATTATGGGCCCGGTTGTGAAGTTATTCTCTCCTTCAGAGGTTACTATACAGAGTGTCACAAGGGGTCCCATAATGAGTGATATTGCATGAGCCCTTATATTAGTGAATCTAGACCCTCGCTGGTGGAAGTAGTATTGTTTGTTTCTGGAAGATTTTTTTTTTAATTTGTATGTGTTTAGAAAAATAATGTATCAATGAATGTGAATGGTAAGATTGTGACCATTTTACTTTTTTCTGTACAATTATCTGTCTTTAACTTCTCGTATAGAAATATATTGTACCTCCAAATACATGGGAACACAGAACCCATTATACTAATGAATAAAAAAACCTTATGCTAAAAATAAGTCACAGGACTAAAGTGTGGATAAAATGGCTGTGTGGCTTTATTAATAACAATAATTAAAATAAATAAATTCATAAATCACTTTGAAATATTGGAATAAATTTCCAGCTGGTTTCCATGGAGCTTGGCTTCTAATCCCTGTGTAGAGATTTGCCTAGTTTGTGGAGTAATTTCATTGCAAGAGTGGGGTTAACTCCTAACATACCAGTCGGCTCCTTCCAACCCATTGACTTGTATACAGCAGTTGGCTTCTTGTCTTCAAACCCCTCCTCCCTGTCATTTCTGCCAGTCCTTCCCTTCCTTTCTCCTCCCCCATCCTTGTCTTTAACCCAGTCAGACTAAAGGTACCGTTACACAGCGTGACGTTGAAACGATGTTGACAACGATTTTGCGGGTGCACGGTTGTTTCCGACATTATTTTTACATCTTTGGTGAGATGTCACGTCTAGATATCGTGGACGACTTACCAACGATGTAGTGAGCAGGTATCATTCGCACAACCCAGCGAAGGATACTTGCTCATTGCTGTGAATGGGCGAAGTTGTAAACGACATCGTTATCGTGGTGTCACACACAACGATATAGCAGATTGGTTGATCGTGTGATTTGAGAACATGATTTATCGTTACAACTTCTCAGTCACATGCAACGACGTCCTGACGATGTCGCTTGAACGACTCCAAACCCGTGACGTTTAAGCGATATCGTTAACGTGTAATGGGGCCTTTAGGGTACCGTCACACTTGGCGACGCACCAGCGATCCCGACCACGATCCTACCTGGTAGGGATCGCTGGTGAGATGTCAAACAGTCAGATCTCACCAGCGATGCAGCAACGATACGGCGGTCGTTGGGAACCTGTCACTCTCGGGCGTAGTATTGAGATCGTTGGTCGTTGTTCCTGTCAAACACAGCGATGCATGCTGCCCAGCGGGAGCGCAATGACCAAAAAATGGTCCAGAACGGTTTGTAATGATCCGCGATCTCCCAACAGGGGCTACATGTCAGACTCAGCAAGATCACTATTGAGGTCGCTGTTGTGTCACAAAACTTGTGACTCAGCAGCGATCTCGCTTAGTGTGACGGGTTCTTAACTCATTCTGTCCATGCTTTTGAGCATCATGAATTCGCTGAATGGTTACCTTTTAAACCTTGCCAGGATCAATGGGATAGTTTGTTCCTAGGGAGGCTGTTGCATTTAGTAGAACATTTAGAGGTTGGAGATTTTCTTTTCTCATTGCAAGCTTCTTCACAAGATGAGCAGCGCATGTGTCCATACAATGGCCACTGCTGGAGGAGTATGTGACCAGCCCAGCCCATCAGCCTCCTCCAATAGAAAAGCTGCTTTCGCATATGAAATGCTTTATAGGACGATGTGTCGCAAGATTCGCATTGCTGCCAAAGGAAAACCAGCAGACCAGAGTGTCTGGATATGGTGTAGCTTTAATCCGACGCGTTTTGGAGCTAAAACCCAGCTCCTTCCTCAGGGTCAATCCAATCGAGGAAGGATCTGGGTTTTGGCTCTGAAACACGTTGGATTACAGCTACACCATATCCAGACACTCTGGTCTTCCGGTTTTCCTTTGGAAGCAGCGTGGATCTTGCAACACATTGTCCTATAAAGCATTTCTTTGCACCGCGGTTGTTCGTGGATGTGTGGACCTGCAGCAGCTGGTTTCAGAGCGCTCAAACTTGGTTGTGGGTACACACAACCTTACCAGGTGAGCAGATTCCATCAGGTTTGTTTCATTGCTCTTTGCCTTAAAAGATCAGACCCTATTGCGCATTTATCTCGCATTATTGTGCTTTCGCATATGAGGTGCTTTACAATCGGAGGAGACTGATCTGTTCATAACCTGGAGGAGCATGAGATCAGAAGAGCTATGGAAAGCTCCACCCGGAAGACAAAGTGGCCGATCCTTCAAAGGGTCACCTTTAAGGAAAGCCTCACCAGGTAGAGAAAGTGTCTGTTCCCTTTATCCAGGCCATCATTACTGTTTTATGCTTGTGGCTAGAAAGATGATATTTTTGGAACGGATTGCGTGTGTAGTTTAATAGGAGCAGCCTAATCTCGACATGATTTTGCATGCAGGTAGCAGCAGCCGTTTAGTCCTACATTTAATGATCACTATAATCTCCTTTTAGGACAATATTAATAATGATACTGAATCTGAAATGATTTTTTTTTTTTTTATACTGGAGATTACCAAATTTTTAGCTCAGCCCATTGAATGTTGATGGGATTTCAGTGAAGCTTTGAGATGATTGTAAAGATACCAGTATAATCCGATCCCTTGTTTTTTTCTCCTCCCTCCATATTTGTTTTGCCAGTTTGAGCGCTTTATATGATTAACTGGCAAAATGAGACGCATAAGCACTGAATGTATCTTGCAGAATTAGCATCATTTCCTAAAAGATGTGAAACAAACTGCATCTGTAGCTTTCTTTGTTGACTTCGGGATTAGTTCATCTCATTTCAGGTCAGCGTTTAAATCGGCTTAGCTGCACGGAACATATAATGCAATAAATAAAATATAAGCTTTATCGTGTGCGTCTCCAATCTGTGCGAAATGAGTTTTGCAGCACGTGCATAGCAGGGAGCATTGAGGGGTCAGTGAAAGTCACGGCTGAGCGTCTGCTCCGGGATCCTGCTCGTTGGGAGCTGCGGCCAGGATTTCACGCATAGCTCATTTTTGAGGAGCCAGGAGCCATCTTTTTCTGGCCTAAGCTTTAATGGCCTTGTGTTCCGAATAAGAATAATTCTACGCTCCCACTGTTTTTATGCAATTAGATTATTGCAGAAGATATATATGATTATAGGTAGCACAACAGCACTGTCTATTATGGTGCTTGAAATTGCGAAGAGGTGAAAGGCACCCAAGAGCTTTGGAATTAAACCGTATCAGCTGTCTGAATCTTCATCCTCTGAGAGGGTCTTGTCTTATCCGTAATGGAACCTTAGGCCTAAAATAGCATTTAGCATTTATAATGGTGGTAAGCCTGGACTCTGAGTGCTGTAAAATGCAAACCACATAACGATAGTCTTAAGCCAGGGAACACCTCAAACGTTAAAAAATGCTGGAAAGTCCGTGGAAACTAAGATACAGTTCTGTTGTTTTTATGGAAAAACATGGTGGATTGTTTCCGTAGGAGTATTAAATTTCCAAGAAATAAAAGCTATTCATTATATTATGGAGAGCCGTCCAGTTTGAACGTGAAGCTTTGCACAAAGAGAACTGCGATCACTGCACTATAAGGGCTTGTGCCTGTACTGCGGAGTTTGGTGCAGATTTGTGTAAAATCCACAAGCCAGCAAAGTCTATGGGAAGTCTGAAGTGTTGTGCCCATGCTGTATTTTTTTTTCCAGTGTAGAAAAATCTGGAGCATGTGAATTCTTCTAGCTGATTTTTCAGCATTTCCCCAGACTTTTTACCCATAGAATACATCAAGAAATCCGCAGGCACAATTATGCACAAAAAAATGCACCTATTCTGCAACACATCTGATGCAGAAAACCCTGCAAGCAAATGCTCAGCATCGGTACATAGCCCAAGGGTATGTCCGCATAGAACTGTGGACTCTCTTCAGGTAAGGCTGCTTTCACATCACGATTTTCGGTCATCCGATTGTATCCGTTTCAAAACGGATACAATCGGATCCGAAATCGGATCCCATGTTCCCCTATGGGAATCGGATGGGATTGGATGTGCCACTATTGGCATCCAATTCTGGCACCATCCAATCCCATCCGATTTAATCTCAGACACAAAATCGTAGCCTGCTACGAATGTGTCTGTGACTCGCATCGGATCACTGCTGATCCGAGGGCCCACAACATGGGAGCCTATGGACATCGGATCCGAGTTCACCTCAGATCCGATGTCGGCTCCGTATCCCCCGTCTTTCCCTGCTTCTGCTCCTCCATCTTCTTCCCTCTCCTATTCTATGCTGTGCCCCCACTCCTCTATTCTGTGCCCCCGCTATTCTATCCTCATCTAATCCCTATCCTGTCCCCTGTCCTCTCCCTGTGTGTAAAAAAATTAAAAAAAACTCCTCTCGGAGGATACATCACCTGCCACCGGCTCCCACGCTGCAGCACCATCAGGGCAGAAGAGCCTGTGATGATGTAAGAGAGCCGGTCAGCTGACGAGTCATGTGACCGGATCTGTGACATCATCACAGGCTCTTCTGCCCTGATGGTGCTGCAGCGTGGGAGCCTGTGAGAAGTGATGTATGCTCCGGGAAGAGTTTTTTTTTAAATTTTTTTACACACAGGGAGAGGACAAGGGACAGGATAGGGATTAGATGAGGATAGAATAGCGGGGGCACAGAATAGAGGAGCGGAGGCACAGAATAGAATAGGAGAGGGAAGAAGATTGAGGAGCAGAAGCAGGGAAAGACAGGGGACCGCAGGATCCACACAGATCCTGCATAGGATCGGATGGCTATTTGCCATCCGATTGCAGGGATCCGTGTGGATCCGTGCCTGTCCGTGGGATCCTCATTCAAAGTCGGATCCCAAGGACAGGCACAAAAACGTAGTGTGAAACCAGCCTAAGTGATGCAAAGCTGGAAATATGCAGCTTAAATTTTACATTTTTGCAGCTTGTGGATAAGACGCATTCCTACATTTCAGCTACTTCACTGGTACAGCAAATGGGCCTGTGGAGTTTGGTAAGCCAAACCACTGACTTCAACTCCACAGCCCTGCATGCAAACCCACAATTGAACATCAACTGCCCATTAGTCCCATGTGGCCTTATTGTTAGGGTATGTGCACATCAGTCGTTTTGTGCGCTGCTTTTGGACGTTTTCCATCGGCGTTTTCCGCTCCGTTTTATGTTAATTTATGTTAATCCTACCCTCCGGTTGGATTAACATGCTAGTCAATGGAGTTTAGAAAACGCTGTGTACATTACAACGTTTTTCTTCTGGTCGTTTTCTGTGAAATCTGGGTTTTTCCTCCGGTTTCCAAATATAGAGCAAGTGACTTCTTTCCTCTGTTTTTCCACCGGTTTCAGCTGAACAAGTGCACTAAAAACTCAGTTTTAAAACCGCTCAGAAAAACCGCCGACAAAACGCTGTAAAACCGGGCGAAAAACGAGCAAAAAACGAGCAAAAAACTAGGACACTGCTGAGCACAGAAAACTCAGTTTCTGCCAGTGTCCACTGGTTCCCGGTCGGTCTGCAGAAATGCAGAACCGACTGATGTGCACGTAGCCTTACAAAGCCGTGCACCAGTATGATTGACACATAGCAAGGTTCAATTTCATTCCCTTGAAGTAAACAGTAAAGGCCCCATTACACAGGGCAACATCTCCTGCCACATCGTCGGCAACTAAGGGGCATGGCTAAGTTGCGGCGACATCGCCGGAGAGTTGCCCTGTATAACAGGGTGGTTTCAACAGCGATTTTTGCTTCAGCAACAACGCTAGGTTTTAGGACAATGTCCTGAAACCTGGCGATGTTGCTCAGGCGATCTGCCTGCATCGCCCGTTCGGAAGCGGCAACAGTGATATTGCCGGCAACTTCCCCCATAGAGTTTAACCCTGGCAGCGATAGTTGCTAGCAACATCGCTGATGTGTTGCTGGCGATGTCTCCTCGTTTGACAGCTCATCAGCGATGTTGGAGAGCGGCCAAAAACCTGCGCGCTCCCGGGAGTTGCCGGCGATGTGGAACCGTGTGACGGTATCTTCAGTGCACACGTTGCAGATTTTCAATGAGGCTGTAACATTTCTGCACAGGAGTCTGTGTTACATTTGGAGTTTTTTCCCAGATTTATTATTTTTTTTAATTTGTCATTACAAATGCTGAACTTCCCAGAGAGTTGACATGCTACAGATTTTGTAATCTGGAGGGCGGGTTGCGCATGGAAAACGCCTGTAGTGTGTAAATTTTAAATGAAAATATAAAAATCTCTTAACCCTCAGTGTATGACATTACATTTTCTGCATGCAAATCTACAATCTGGACTAAATATGCCGTGTGTGCATTTACCCTAAAGGATTGTATTGAGTGACTGCCAGCAGGAATAGACTGGAAAAGCACACTGGAATATTTTGCTAATCGCCCTATCAATGCCCCTATGGACTTCTTATAAAGGCAATAGAACAGTGTGTTCATTTGATTGCACCTTTTTAAATCATAATAGTTGAACAGTAGTATTTTTAATTTCGGCCTCCCCTGGTTGCAGATCGTGTTTTTTTTTTTTTTTTTTGTTTTATATAATCTTGTACCTCTGCACTTATTGTCTGTGTTCATGTCCCTTATAATATGCTAGATGAAGAAATTGACAACTAGGTTGTCTACAGTATCTAGTGACTGCAGCACATAGGCTGCCTTCAGACTTGCAGATGCATCTGCAAGCATCTGCATGCAGACCGCGGCCCCTATGTTTATAATGGTGCGCACGGCGGTCTGCAGATGCTTGCGGATCGCCGTGCGCACCCATTCACTCCTATATGTGATCTGTGCGCAGGCAGATGCCTGCGCACAAATCACACACTTCCGCCCGCACCAGGGACGCGAGATGTCGCGTCCCTAGTGCGGACGAGAGTGTGTGATCTGTACGCAGGCATCCGCCTGCGCACAGATCACATATAGGAGTGAATGGGTGCGCACGGCGGTCCGCAAGCATCTGCAGACCGCCGTGCGCACCATTATAAACATAGGGGCCGCGGTCTGCATGCAGATGCTTGCAGATGCATCTGCAAAACGCTGCAGATGCATCTGCAAGTCTGAAGCCAGCCATAGACCTTGGCAAATCAGCAAACACAGCGGTGGCATTGCAGATCTTGAGACTTGATGCACCCATACACCTTAGATCAGAGGTCCCAAACTCCAGGCCTCAAGGCCCGCCAACAGTGCAGGTTTTCAGGATTTCCTTAGTATTGCACAAGTGTTAATGTGATCAAATGCAAAGGTAATGATTCCAACCCCTGTGCAATACTAAGGAGATCCTGAAAACCTGCACTGTTGGTGGGCCTTGAGGCCTGGAGTTGGGGACCTCTGCCTTAGATGACCATTGTCCAAGAGCTATTGCACCCATCTCCACCAGACACATGAATTCTCCGCTTAGCCTTCCATGTGTTTTCAATTACAAAAGGTGAAAGTTGCTGCCAGACACTTTTGACAGTGGTTTTCCCCACTGAAAGAAAAAGATGAGCTATTTAAAAAAAAAAAAAAAATCAAACTATTTGATCCTCATCTCCTCCAACTAATATCTGAGCACATGAGAGGGCCCCCCTCATACACAGATGATTGGCCTATACCACCAATATCTTCATGCTTGGGTGGCTTTTATCAAATGTTAATGTATTTTATACCATGATGTTTTACTACTGCTTCAGTCAGATGTAGGTTTAACCAAGGCATGTGCAGTCAGCATGTTGTAAGCGTCAGCTAGACATCCAAAATAAAAATAAAACTCCAGTCTGGATCTCCTTTACTTCTCCTACTTGACCATGGACCAGATGACCAAGGAGGTCCCTTCCAGCTCTACCATACGATGTTGCTTTGGTTTCTCTGTCCACATACATGCACATGGTCAGCAGCACGTTCCCCGATTATGGTGCTCTGCTGACTTTCGCCAGCATGAACAAGCTTTCTGCTAGCGGCGCAATCGGCAGCTTGTCAACGTGTATGAATAAAGTGACAACCGGGTGTTACCTTTCCCCTTGTCATTAGGGCTTGTATCGACATGCATTAAATTATAAGAGGAACGACTGAAAAATGACACTATGAAAACTTGAAAATTATCTCCCACATAATTTCCTTGGGAATGCATGTATCTACTAAAATAAACAGGTCAATTATAAAAAGTCCCATCCATTTTGTAATTAGAGGAATGATGGTGTTGCTCACACGGAGTCCCCCCTTCTGGTCATGTCAGGGCTCTCTGTGTCTTTAGGCTTGATGGCTGATTTCTGATAGCTTTCCTAATCCTTAGGTCCCACTAGACATCAAGTAATTACTTTAACCAGCAGGACATTTTTTGGAGATTCTTGTGCCAATATTTGGAGTTGATTTAGCAGCTAAGCAGCCGCCAGACGTGAATTTGTTTCACCCTTTTTATTTTGGGTGATTTAAACCAGTGAAGGAAAGCCTGTGTGTTTGTAACCATTCATATATAGTATCTACATGGAAATACTTGTATGCATTCAGTGGAAACACAGGTTTAGCGATATGTGTATATATAATATATATATAATTTTATAGTAATTTTTTATAAGATGTACATATATATTGTATTTTAGGATAGTGAACTTAGCAAGACGTAACTTTATTAATACATTTCTAAGTGAATCGTTTTTGGAGAGGTGTATTTGATACATTGATATTAATCTAATGAATAACGTGCTGGGTGGAAACTGTTCTTTGGCCGACGACCGTGCCTCCTCCACGCTTGGCAAGACACACAAATATACAAGGAAATGTCTGTAGGGTGAATTGTATTATTTTTACTTTAATTAGAGTAAACCCTGGGAGGAGGTGGAGGATATGTAATTAACAGTGGAATGAATAGAATTTACCTTGCTACATTTCTATAAAGAGCACTATTGTTTGCTTCTGGCATCTTCTTCCTGTCGTGTGGATTCTGTCCATATTGCAATTTTAATGGACTAATGGTTATTCTCTTAAAAGCCATGTTTTCTCCATAATGCACAGCAGAGCATGTTATGGATATGTGTCATATAAGAAGTGAACGCATACCTGCATTATCCATTATTTCACTCTTCATTTCTTGTAAATTCTGATCAGTTGAATGACTTTAAGCACTCATGCCTATGCAGATCTGTCTTGCATAAGCAAGCAATACTTTGAGGACCAAAACCACTTAAAGGGAACCTGTCACCTGGATCTAAGCCCCTACACTATCATTCCCTGTCCCTGCACCTTCCTAGCTGATCCCTATCTATCTCTCTCTGAGCTAAATCCGCCTTATAAAACCGCAGAAAAATAACTTATAACTTACAGAAGTCCCTGAGGCTGGGGACTGAGAAGGCAGGCCCAGGCTCCATTCTGCCCCTCCTCGATGCAGCAGCACACGCCCCGCTGGGCGGCATTAGTCTTTCTTCATCGCCGCCTCCTCCATTTGGAATCTCCTGCCTGCTTTACCTATCATGTTGTGGTGATGCGACCTCGATGTGTCCCCTGACCGGGACACAGTATATGGGAGATTGTATCTTCTGCTTGGTAGCAGCACACACAGGGTTAGCTGCTGCTGGAGCTGAGTGCTGATTGAAAGCACTGACGCCCAGGTGTGCAGGTGAATAGGAGATTATATGAGCTGCCCTGGGCTGTGGGGAGGGGGTGGAGTGTGTCAGGAGCTGCTGTGTAGAAAGCTGTGTGAAGATTTAACACAGCCTGTGAGCAGTCTCAGAGTGGACATTCATGAGACTAATGAGCGGACAGTGAGGAAAGGTTGTGTGCTGACCTAACACAGCCTACCCGGGGGAAGTTACAGAGCTTCTATATCAGCTGTTGGGATTGTAAGAGGTTGCACCCAGCTGTGCCCCGGCACCTGGAGGTCTGTGAATACCTGAACTGTGCCATTAAACTGTGTGCTGTGTGAGTAAATACCTGAGTCACTGCCTTCTGTCGTGCCGATCCTAACCACTACCTTACAGTGTAAAGCGGGTGGGAGATTCCAAATGGAGGAGGCGGCGATGAAGAAAGAATAACGCCGCCCAGCGGGGCGTGTGCTGCTGCATCAAGGAGGGGCAGAATGGAGCCTGGGGCTGCCTTTTCAGTCCCCAGCCTCAGGGTCTGCTGTGTTATAAGTTATTTTTCTGCTGTTTTATAGGGTGGATTTAGCTCGAAGAGGGATGGATAGGGAGCAGCTAGGAAGGTGCAGGGACAGGTAGTGATAGTGTAGGGGCTTAGATCCAGGTGACAGGTTCCCTTTAATTCGAAAGCTGATATGACGTTTTAATATGTATGAGACTATGGACTCACTGTCAGATACATAAGCTCAGGAAACATACCGAATGCCTGACTGGCCACAGGGAGGATGGATAGGTAAGAATGCTTCCCAAATATTCATTAGGCTAAGTGCACTGACACAGCTGAAGCCTTGTTTTATTGGTTTTATATTTTGTATTCACCTGTATGAATGTATCTCTTTGATCAGTCCTATTTTTCACTGCAGGGCATTATGTAGCTACCTTACAACTCTAGTGTTCATTATTGCCTAAAGGAGAGAGGATTGGGCATACTGAAATCCGACATGCCCAGTCCTTGTTTTGTTATGATTTCAGACATCAGGGAACATTTATGCTGGCCCTATGTACGTTCTTGTAGATCAAGGTGCAGTCAGTGCTCCAGTATGTAGTGTAATATTAGGCTATTACTTCCTATTTTGTAGAGATAACTTCTGCATTAATCTCAAAATCATAACTGTTGGGATTATAATTACTGACAACCCTCCATCACACCATTCACAGTAGGTGATGGGCACAGCTCACTTCCTTCTGTCTTCACACAAGTCCTAGAACATTCCTAGAAATCTCTCCCGTAAAGCTCAGTGAGTCAGAGTCTGTGTATGGCTATCTATAGACCACGTGGTTGTAAGGCAGACACTCAGTTTAGATGGCTATCTACATAGTGAAGTACAGAAAGAAAAAAATCTCAAATTTGCTCTTTTCAACAAACGTTTTAATGCAAGTTGCTATCTCTCAATGAGACTACTGCACTACACTCCTGTGGCCTGCTTAGTAGCATTCTTGCCAATGAATGCACCTCTATTAGTATCTTAACTCTCTACCGTCCAAAGAACACAGTTTAAAATACTAACATTGACCTTCAAGCTGTTTTTCCCTTCGAACATCTTTTATCCAGTCACCCAATACCACCTCAATGTCCTCACAAGACATTTTTTGCTCTCTTCTTGTCTGATCGTCACACAGCCGTCTCCTGTGCCTTCCTATGTGGTCTTGAACTTGCAGCCTCAACAATTGCTTCTCTCACCTTCAAAACCTTTTAACGCCACCTGAAAACTCACCTCTTAAAGAACATATACGGTACATCCTGCATTATTCTTGCCTCTACCACACTGCCATCTCATCAGCCTCTACTCACCTACTGTCTTTTTCCCTAGCAGGTTGTGAGCCCAGACTGGCAGGGTCCTCACTCCAATTATACCAGGCTGTCACTTAAGGGCCTGTCACACGCGTCAATATCGCCTGCACGATATCGGCTGCACGTGACGTTGCAGCGATATTGACGCGTGTGACATACTGCATCAACCAGCGATAAATCGCTGGTTGATGATCGCCAGGTTTTAGAATCAGTCCTAAAACCTGGCGATTGTCGCCCGGTGGACACGCAGCATTGCTGCGTGTGACACCGGGAGCGAGCGATATTCCAGCTCCCAGCGCCTGTCACAAGCGCTGGGAGCTGGTATCCAAGGTACACTGCGGGTAACTAGGCAGCGCGCGCTGCCTAGATACCCGACGTGTACCTTAGTTACCAGCCTCCTCCGCTCACCCGGTGAGCGGAGGAGGCTGGTAACTAAGGTACACGTCGGGTATCTAGGCAGCGCGCGCTGCCTAGTTACCCGCAGTGTACCTTGGAGACCAGGCTGCTCCCGCTTCCAGCAGCCTGGCAGCGGGAGCAGGACATCGTGGAAACGATATTTAAATCGTTTCCATGATGTCACTGGTGAATTGATCGCTGGTGAGTCTGTCTGTGTGACAGCTCACCAACGATCAGCCGTCAATGTCGTCAGCGATCAGATCGCTGACGACATTGACGCGTGTGACAGGACCTTTAGACATGTGTACTAGATTAGATTTGTTCTTCACTATTGCTAAACTATGTACCATAAACCCAGCTTCATGTATAGCGCTTTTTAAAGGGGTTTTCCTTTGAACCAAGTTAATATAAAAGTTCATTTTAATAAATAGATCTTGTTATAATAATAATTTCCACAATTGGATGTGTTTAAAAAAAATGTTCCTGTTCTGAGATAATGTTATATATGTGCTTCTACTATGAACAGTTTAATTTTTGATTCTGACTGTGCACGGAGCATTGATTTGAACCTGGGCAGGGAAGGATGATATAAAGTATACAGACATTACAGCACGGGATCCCAAATAATTCTTTGAGGTAAAAACATTTTTTCAAAAAGGCAGAGCAATGTTTTATCTCATAAAAAAGAATCCACAGTGATCCCGTGCTGTAATGTTTGTGTATTCTCTTTCCTTCCTCTCCTGCCCAGAAGAATCACGTATGATCAGACCATGTTCTGTGCAGGGTCAGAAATAGAAATAAAAAATGTACGTAGCAGGGACACGTATATAAGATTATCTCAGCACAGGAGATGTGGTATGATCAGACCATGTCCCTATCCAGTCAGACACATCCATTGCACAGTACATAGAAGGAACACACACATAAGATTATCTCAGCACAGGAGATGTGGTATGATCAGACCATGTCCCTGTACGGTCAGACACTGCCATTACACATATGCAGATGAAGTCCATGGAGCCTCGGTTAAGAGTCTACAACATGGACACCAGCCAGTTATCTCACCAGGGAAGGACCTAGCCCAGGGTATTAGTAGCCCTTCAGTCACTATCCAGCCCTTGCGAGCTTGAAGATATGGCCAGGGGTTTACCATGGACTAGGTATCCAACCACAGACAGCTGTTTCGGGGTTGTTGCCCCTCATCAGTGTGGCGCAGGATTCTAGCTGGGTGGGAGCAATGCTTGATAGACAGACATCACAAACCACCCACTGACCTTGTGGAGACCAGTGGAGGATAACACTGCGGGCACCAGTTAAAGCACTCAAACACCGTGAAACCCAAGGTGCATTGCCATTACACAGTAGATACCGTGTTTCCCCGAAAGTAAGACCCTGTCTTACATTTTTTTGGGGGCCAAAAGTGGCCCCCGGTCTTACTTTCGGGGGGGGGGCCTTACATTGGGTGCCCCAGCAGTGTGGCCTACAGGCCCCCTACTGCTGGGACACTGAGGGAGCGGGTCGCACGTCACGTGCGCCCGCTCATTACATATGCACTGCATCCCCCTGTCAATCAGCGACAGGGGGAGCAGTGCATTATACTGTATATATGGGCCCCTATTGCTGGCACACTACCCCTGTTCTGAGGCCCCCACCGCTGCTGCTGCTGCAGAGATCTTACCCTCCAGGGTCTTCTTGCAGCAGCCAGCGCGTCCGGTCCGTCCTCTGTCCTCGGCTGTCTTCCGGATCATGTGACCGGCCGGTCGCAGTCGCGATGACGTCATGCGCTGCGACGGGTCACATGATCCGGAAGACAGCCGAGGACAGAGGACGGACCGGACGCGCTGGCTGCTGCAAGAAGACCCTGGAGGGTAAGATCTCTGCAGCAGCAGCAGCGGTGGGGGCCTCAGAACAGGGGGGTAGTGTGCCAGCAATAGGGGGCCCATATATACAGTATAATGCACTGCTCCCCCTGTCGCTGATTGACAGGGGGATGCAGTGCATATGTAATGAGCGGGCGCACGTGACGTGCGACCCACTCCCGCTCCCCCCCCCCTCCGCTAGGGGCCTTACATTGGCCCCCCCGGTTGTAAGGCCTTATAATCGGGGGAGGCCTTACATTAGCAGGCCCCCCCTTTACCCCTAGGCGGCCTTACAATCGGGGGGCCTTACTATCGGGGAAACACGGTAGCAGGGACACATATATAAGATTATCTCAGCACAGGAACATTTTTTTTAAACACATCCAATTGTGGAAATTATTATTATTCCAAGATCAATTGATTAAAATGAACTTTATTTGTGGGAAAACCCCTTTAAGGTTATTAGAATAAATCTTAAATTATAAAATAATCATAAAATCTGCAACTACAAAGAAGTTACAAATAACTTTTGTATTAATCTTCAGTTATTAAAAAATATGATGTGTGATTAAGTTCCTACTCCTATTTAAAGGCTCGTGTGGTCTAAGCGTAATCTGATAAAACACCGGACCACACTCTGATCAATGTTATTCCATGGACAAGTCTGATGTTGTGTGTGTGTAGTGTATATAGTATAATAATATGCACCAGAGTTGTTTCAGTAAATTGGAGTGGACTCAGACGCACGAGTGAGTGGGTTGGTGGAAAAGAATCTGAGCATACTGGGGTGACATCCAAGTGCGGTCCAATTTTCACAAAATGTCAAAATGAAGAAGATAGAAAAGATTTCTCTTTTTTTTATCCATTCAAGAAAATTGGCTCACACTCTGACCAGTATGTTATTTAGCATAATTGATGTGATTTTCTCGGGTGAGGAAACAATTCAATCGACTTCGCCTACCCTAACCATTGTTACATTTCCATAAGTGACAATCTCCAATGGTAATTATTGCAATCGCTGAAATGGTTGTTAGCTGGTAGATTTTCAGAAATCTCTGCTGAGGTGTTCTTTACAGTATTTTATAATATACTGTATATATATCACAAGCTAGTGAATACAGTATGGGTATTTGCCCTTATCCGCCTTCCCCATGAGGCCACATTATTTGCCCTTATACCCCTTCGTGGCCCCATTATTTGCACTGTACTCCTTCCTGATAAGGCCCCCGTTATATGCCCTTATCCGCCTTCCCCATGAGGCCCTATTATTTGCCCTCAAGGCCCTGTCTCACACAACGAGATCGCTAACGAGATCGTTGTAACATCACAGATTTCGCGACGCAACAGCAATCCCGTTAACGATGTCGTTCTGTGTGACACGCACCAACGATCTGGCCCCTGCTGTGAGATCGTTGATCGTTACACACTGCTCTGGGTCATTCCTGCGTCATTGCGCTCCCGCTGGGAGCTCTACATCGTTGTGTTTGACAGGGACAATGACCCAATGATCTCAATGCAACGTTATGGAGAGAAAGTTCACAACAACCTCGGTATACTCTGGATCATTGCTAAAGTTGTTTTTCACATCGCTGGTAAGATGCCTGTTTGACATCTTACCAGCGATGTGAAAACGACGCACCAGCGATCCCTACACATCGTTATCGGGATCGCTGATGCGTCGTTATTTGAGACTGAGCCTTTATACTCCTTCCCCGTCAGGCCCCATTATTTGCCCTTATCCTCCTTCCTCATCAAGCCCCCATTATTTGCACTATAGTCCTTCCTCATCAAGCCCCCATTATTTGCACTATACTCCTTTCTCATCAGGCTCCCATTATTTGCCCTTATCCTCCTTCCCCATCAGGCCATATTATTTGCCCTTATACTCTTTCCCCGTCAGGCCCCATTATTTGCACTATACTCCTTTCCCATCAGGCCCCCATTATATGCCCTTATTTGCCTTCCCCATCAGGCTCTATTATTTGCCCTTATACTCCTTCCCCATCAGGCCCCATTATTTGCACTATACTCCTTCCCCATCAGGCCCCCATTATTTGCCCTTATCCTCCTTCCCCATCAGGCCCTATTATTTGCCCTTATCCTCCTTCCCCGTCAGGCCCCATTATTTGCACTATACTCCTTCCCCATCAGGCCCCCATTATTTGCACTATACTCCTTCCCCATCAGGCCCCCATTATTTGCCCTTATCCTCCTTCCCCATCAGGCCCTATTATTTGCCCTTATCCTCCTTCCCCATCAGGCTCTATTATTTGCCCTTATCCTCCTTCCCCATCAGGCCCTATTATTTGCCCTTATTCTCCTTCCCCGTCAGGCCCCATTATTCGACCTTATTAATACTTCGAATTGTATTTTACACAATCTTAGATTTAAAGGATACTTTTTTTAAGCATTTGTAATTGCTGAGTTTAGTAACAGAATTGTCAGGTATTAATATTGACCACACACTTTTCCCATTATCATGCACAGACGGGGGCACGTCAGGAGCGTTGTATGAGCGTCCTCCTCATACCGGCTGGAGGCGGCGGTCCATGCTCCGCTTACTGCCAGGACAGTTGATGGCTTGATTTAGTGTAAGCGGCATAGAAAGTACAGTGCAAAATGAAGATGTCTCTTTAGCTTCACAGGAGGATCTCGCAGCGTGGCTCAAGTGCCTCTTTCCTTGACGTTTCTTTTCAGACTGGCTGGACCTTCAATTAGTTATTAAGATGCACAGACATTTTTTAGCAATGAGCGTTTTGTGGTGTTCTATATATAATTAATTGTATGGCAATAGGTGCTCCGCAGACCACACAGGAGTACGCTTCACTGTAGCTCTCCTAGAAATTAAATGATTCCTCCTTAATCCATGTAAATTATGGGTTTCTTACTGGAACCATGTCAAGTTTGGGAGAATTGCTTGCTCTTAATTAACTGCTCATGAAATGGTTATAAATTGTGTTTAATTACTCTTTAGCAGGGCTCTGACCTCTTTCCATTTAGTTGACATGGTTGTCAGAACGCCGTAGTCATATCTCAGAAAATTAAGTGTGTTGTGGTTTGTAATGTGCAGAAGGTCATATGGGATATGGTGTAATGGTTATAGGGTTTCTGCAGGACCCAGCGGCTGGAAATGCACCTAACCTTTGCCATAGGTTCTCCTATACATCTAATCATTCCTCTGTTATGAGCTTTTTATGAAATAGTGTGGGGCTTAATATTTAAACAATGCTAAGAATCTGTTCACATTGCTTTAGGTTTTTACTTTGGTGCAAACTTTGGGAAAAATCTCCTGCTGTATGTGCTGAACATAAATCCCAGACTCCTACAGTGGCTGATGTCATTTCTGAGCACCTTTGTGTTAGAATGTGTACAGTGCGGTGTCTAATTATGCTTACTTATATGGCAGAGCTCTTTACAAACAACAACATCACTGTCCCCATTGGGGATCACAATTCCCTATCATTATGTCCCTGGAGTGTGGGAGGAAATCGGAGTGCTCGGAGGAAACCCACACAACACAGGGAGAACATCCAAACTCCTTGTAGATGCGGTCCTTGGTGGGATTTGAACCCAGGACCCCAGTGCTGTGAGGCTGCAGTGCTAACCACTGAGCCAATACAGGTATATATAGGTAATTAAAGAGCACCCATCAGCAGCATCTTACTAAGTACAGTACTGACTGGGCCGTATTGGCTGTCATACTGATTTAAATGACACCTGAGATGTAGACATCCGTTTTTTGTATGTTCTTTAATTTGCATTTGAAATTTTCTTCTCTTCATATCTTCGTGCATCAGAGGCAGGTCTGGAGGAAAGGTCTTCACCTCTGGCCCCTGTGCTGCCTGTGGGTGGCTTTTCTGCTTTTTTATTCATATTTTGCACTAGCGTTGCTCTATTCACGGGAGTCACTTTCGCAGATTGATCTCTTGGCAGTCTTTAGCAAAATAGTGTCAGCATCTGCGCATGCACGGATTGCTCAATGCCATGGCGCCATTTTCCTGAAGCCTACAATGAGATCAATCTATGCAAGCACCAACCGCTGCTACAACGGCGCCAACTTTAGACTGTGAGCCCTCATGGGCAGGGTCCTCTCTCCTTCTGTACCTTGTGTGCCTTATATTGTTCATGTATAATGTACTTGTCTGTGTATGCCCTTTCCATATTTAAAGCGCCATGGAATAAATGGTGCTATAATAGTAAATAAACACACAATTGAAACGAGGAAGGAGAAATTCATCCAGAGCCAGTGGACGGACCGGAATGGAGCTGAAGACCCTTCCACCATGGCCCGCCACAATACACCAACATATAAAGAGAAGAAAACAAACACAGATTAACCCCTTCACCGCCCGGCAATTTTCAATACCCCCCCGCCCTATTTTTCCCTCTTCTTTTTCCAAGAGCCATAGCTGTTTTACTTTTCCATCAGTATAGCCATACGAAGGCTTGTTTTTTGCAGGATGAGTTGTACTTTTGACTGACCCCATTCATTTTACCATATAGTGTTCTGGAAAATGTGTGAAGGAGATCTCCGGGGGAACGGCAGCTAGGTGAGTAAAAAGCGCATCTAAACAGGCGCAAAGAATTCACATGTTCATTCTTTTTATGGATGCGCATCCTCAAAAATACAGAACATGTGAACAAAGCTGCGTTCACGGCATTTACACGCTTAATAGAAAAATATGCTGTGAGTGAGCGCAGCCTTACACAGTTTACCGATCAGATTACCGGTCATTTTTTATATTTTGATCGGACACTTTTGAACAGAATGACACCAAATATGTGTGTATTTATTTTTGTATTTTATTTTCAATGGTGCAAAAGGGGAGTGATTTGAACTTTCGTTTGTTCGGGGGGGGTTCCCACTATTTATGGTTTTTACTAGTCCCCTTAGGGCACTTTGCACTGTGTGATTGAACGCTGGTGCTGTGCAGAGCTGTGCTGTTGCACTGCACAAATGATCATCTTCTGTGAATGCTGGAGGTCGACCGGTGTTCTCAGGTAGTGACAGTGATGGGGGTCATCATCTGACAACCCATCAGTGCCCTGTGACGGGGCCACCAATGTGAGGGGGAAATGATGCGATCCCTGCTGGCGCATGTTGGGTTGCGGTGTCAGAGTTTGACTGTGCAATCTAACGGGTTAACTGTGGCGAGCAAATCTCAGCTCTGCCCGCCGCTGTTAGATTAATAAACATTCAGCAATAAAAATTGCATAGCTATATTATGATAAAGGAATTAATCTTGGTATAATAATAATTCATTTATATGCAATGAAATTCTAGGACTAGGGATAGATCACATAAAGAGCAAACCAAAGCAAAAGAATAAAAAAAAGCAATCCGACATCCATATATATCAGTGAAAGAATAAGAAATCTTGAATAGTTGTACATATTAAAAAGGAAAAGGGTGGGAATGGGGTATAGACACAACACAAACAGGGGGTGCACATATTCCAAAAGACACAAAATCAAGGGAAATATTTGTGCAAAAATGCAGGTAGGTAAATATATAGGTGAACAGGGGAGCCAAAATGTCCTAAGGTGCAGATATAAAAAGATAGGTATTACTCCATATAATTATATGTAAGGAAACAACGGTATATGGTATATAATGCCTAGGTCACTCTATTGCACAAATCCTGCCAAAAATTACATAGTACATTAATGTTCTACTATAATTGCTAGATCCTATATATTACGATATAGATAAAGCACCATAATTGGGTGCATAATAAGTCTTATACAAAATATGGATATAGGACTAAATACTGTATAGCGATATGCAAAAGAATGAGTAGAACAAGGGACACAGTGTCAAAATATACACTAAAATATTGTAATGTGCTTAAATGTACATTATGGTGTAGCGCTGTGCCCAAATATACATTTAGGTGAAACAGCGCTATAAAATGTATGGGAAAGAAAAACCAAGAAATTGTTGCGCCACACTGTGCAAATTAGCCGAAGCAAGGGGTTATATTGATATGTCACTCACCTTTTCTAGTTGCGCCCCCTGCACAACTAGGTTGATGATTTGAGGTGAGATTTAACCGCAGGCATAAATCCGTTGCTACGTTTAGAGAAGCCTTTCCTTATGGAACTTCAACGTCTCTCCCAGAGATCACGAGCCCAGGGGAGGGCAGCTCCTCTGTGTTGACCAAATCCTGTCCCAGAGCTGCTCTCAAACCACACTCCCCAAAGGGAGGATTTGAACACGATATGAAGTAAAAAGGTATGATAAAATGAGCGCTAGGGACAGAAACAGGCACTGGGCTCTTATCGAATATTACCTTTCAAATTTATTGTGAACAGTAGAAGTTACAGGTCTCCTCACCACAACATGTTTCGACACTAAAGGTGTCTTTCTCAAGTCGATCCACTTGAGAAAGACACCTTTAGTGTCGAAACATGTTGTGGCGAGGAGACCTGTAACTTCTACTGTTCACAATAAATTTGAAAGGTAATATTCGATAAGAGCCCAGTGCCTGTTTCTGTCCCTAGCGCTCATTTTATCATACCTTTTTACTTCATATCGTGATAAAATGTATGGGAGGAAAGTATCATGTACCATAGTGAGAACTTCTGAGATACACAGGTAAAATAACCTAAATGATCAAAGTTGTCTCAAAATCAAAAGGAGTACAAGTCTATAAGAGCCCCCTTCTGGCTCTCATAGAGGTGATTAGAGCACATGTGATGGGGCTTCTGACTTCCAGCTAGTCTGTGAAATGGCTGTGTCTGACCGTACAGGGACATGGTCTGATCATACCACATCTCCTGTGCTGAGATTATCTCCGCACAGGAGATGTAGTATGATCAGACCAAGTTCTTGTACGGTCAGACATGGCCATTACACAGTACATAGCAGGGACACATATATAAGATTATCTCAGCACAGGAGATGTGGTATGATCAGACCATGTCCCTGTATGGTCAGACACATCCAGTATATAGCAGGGATACATATATAAGATTATCTCAGCACAGGAACATTTTATATAAACACATCCAATTGTAGAAATTATTATTCCAAAATCTATTGATTAAAATGAACTTTAAAATGACCTTTGTTCATGAGAAAACTCCTCTAATAAGATCTTTCTCTCAGATTGGGTGCTTGCAATCCTGTTTGTCTGGGGGGGAAGTCCTCATTACTCCAGATATTTCGGTCACATTGAATGACACTAGTGATGAGTGAGTGGTGAAATATTCGCACTCCCTATACTCCTAACCAGTACTTTTTAATACTCGCATATTCGTCTGAATAGCGAGTCCAATATTAGTCAATTAATGATGGGCTCCGCCCACACACATTCAGCCATGAAACAAGTTTTTCCGGGACAGGGCAGGAGGGTGGGCTTTTTTTTTTTTTAATATTTCTACTGCCTAATACACGTTGCTGTGCCCCCCAGGTAGAGCCTAACATCCAATCTGCCCTCCATGAGGTGCCAGCTCACTTTGTGTACTGAAGGGAGCTGTTAATTTCGTGTCAGATCGATAACGATGGACACATCACTCATGAGCACCAGAGATAGTCAACGAGTAACGAGTATTGTGAATACCGTACTATTCATGCAAATAGCGAATCGTAACGATTACACTCCTCACTAAGTGACGTTCGCTATTCTCCAATATAAACACAGCTCCTTGGGAGGTTTGTAGACCAATATATGGCATCTGATAAACCATGCTGCAATTTTCTTTTTTATGGAGTTGAAAATCAGCTGTTGTATATGTATAGGAGCATGACTGCATTGAAATCCCCCAGTGTTGTATTTCGGATTGGTGATACCATGATAGGCCATGTTCTTCTAGTCTCATGGGCTCCCTCGGAGTTCTCCTAGAACTTCTGTATATAAATCAAGCCGCAATTCTGTGCTGTATCATTCACTCTTGCCATGAGATTGTTAGGGTACCGTTGCACGTCGCAACATTGCATGCAATCATGGACATATTGTTCCATTTGTAGACAGCAACAAAATAGAACAATGTGTCCATGATTTCACTGCAACCAGCAAATTGCCAGTGAAATTGCATATAATGTTGCAACATGTAACGATACCCTCAGTGCCACAGTTTTGGGCACAACCTCACACTTTTGTACATCACGATAAAGGAGCCCACTTCTCTCCTGTACCTTTGGTATCGGTATGTCGCCATTTATATACCAAGACATGAAGGCTTTCTGCCACAAAATGCTCCAATGAATGCTGTATATATGGACGTCTCCTCCACTAAAAGCGGAGACACTAGTATAGCGTTATATATATCCGTCTGGTAAACCAATTATGGTAGAGTACAAGATACGCCGCTCTTTGTTTAGAAACTCTCTGCCACCTCAATATGTCCCTTCTCTATGCATGTATTCTGGTGCTGCATACAATAAAGGGCTCTGTCCTCAAACGGCCATTTCAAGCCTTTTTTTATTTTAAAGTGGCAACAGAAAACAAAATCCCAATTTTTATGGGACCTCCCACATCGAGCATATTAGATATACCTCATTCTTTTTGTTTCTTGAGTGAAGAATAAAGACATATAACTTGTTTGTATATATAAAATGAATCTTTTATATCGTGTAGTTTTATACTAAACCATCTTTTTTTGTTTTTTCCAATGACGAAATATACGTATCCATTGTCTTCACTGTTTACTGCTTCCAGCAGAGACCGAGGAACATACGGTAAATTAATTCTATTGATTGAAGCAGTGATTACGCACATACTGTAGGAGGACACTTATAATTATAGAATCATGTAATTGTGCTCTGGTTTGCATGGTAATTATCATTTTGCTTTTCTGAAGATGCTGTTAAGCTTGGAAGGTAGCGCCCACTCTGCCTCGCGGCTGTTTGCCATGTAGTTACGCCGCGCACATCAGTCTTGTTCCACTTCTTCTGCTTCTCTTCACCGCCAGTCCTTTCCACACTCCCATCTTTAACTTCTCCAGAAGAATCCATGGGGACTTCATAAATATCACTTCCACAAGCATGGACGCAGACATGGAGCAGATTCCTGCTGTGAATTATTCATCACTTCTGCTCTTCCCTTCCCCCTCTTTCTCTCTCCATCTCTCTTCAGTCCTCTTCCCTTCTACCAGTTGTCTTGCTAAATGTCTTTGCCTTCCCTTCTCCAGCTGAAGGTTATTTGTTTAGTGATGTAAGGAAACCACATCCCACCATAAAATAGGCAGACGTTCATAAATGGCCTGCATCTGATGTAAGTGTAACCATAGTAATGCAGACATTAGAGCGCGGCGTACGTTACCAATGCATAGGAATTCATTTGTGTGCCGGCTAGCAGCGGCGCTATATGGCATAAGAATGAAAATATTGTCAGATGTGTGACCTGTATGGGTATATGTAGTGGTGGCGAGGTGCATGTAGATAATTGATCCTCTTCTTTTTGTTTGGGAAATTCCTATAAGATTTCTGTCCTTTAATGACAGAATGTACCGTAGGCCTGCCTGGAGGACTACGTTCCTTTCCACCGATAGCCGTATTACAGGCGGAGCTTGGTAATAAGTAGGTCATTGATCACGATGGCGGTTGTACACTTAGGTGAAACTGGCCAGAATCACAAAGGTTTCTCTCTTTTAATAATGTTTTAAGATCTGAATTTTTTTTTCTGCCCATATCTTATATGGACAGAATTTCTTAGATTTGGATCATTTTCTCTGGGAATCCTTTCTATTGGTGACTGCTGCATTCTATTCCATCAAATTAATACACAAAATATACTTTTTATCGGAGTAGCTGTGAGAACATTTTATGGAGCCAATTTTAATTTAAATAAATAAATATATAAAGCCCAACAAACCATGTGAATGTGCCCAAGTAAGGCTACTCTCACACCTACCATTTTTTTAAATTCGGCACAGATCCATTAAAAAAAATAAAAAATCTGATCTTTAAAAGAAGAATAACGTACTGTTATAGTTTTTTTTACTGGATCCGGAAAAAAAGAGGAACAGTGCCATCCTTGACTTCCATTATAATTGTGATGCCAGATCATACTAGATCCGGTTGGATACGGTTTCTTAATTGGTTCAAAAAAGTTACATGAAACCTTTTTTTTGAACTAGTTAAACAGAATTTGTTAGCAACAGGATGCTACCGGACACCAATTAAAGTAAATGGACAAAAACTGGATCTGTGCCATATTTTAATAAAATGGAGGTGTGAAAGTAGAGTAAAGGCCACTTCACACACACAGATATCTGAGTCCAATATCTGAACAGATCTCTGGTTGCAGTGAAATCATGGACATATTGCTCCATGTTGTACACAGCCACAAAATGGAACAATGTATCCATGATTTCACTGCAACCAGAGATCTGTTCAGATATTGGACTCAGATATCTGTGTGTGTGAAGTGGCCTTAACTGTGGCTTTTCTCCATACTACTGTGAACTTATCCAAAATTGCGATAAGCAAGAAGCTTTGAAGTTCCCACTTCGGCAGGACCTAGTAGGTGCCAAGGATGCTGGTGCAGGTGTGAACACTGCCCTGGTCCTACTTCCATGGAGGACCGAACTGGACACTTAAACCTAATAGTACAAATGCATTTTTCTCCTTTTAAGGTCACTTGCACACGTTGGGTATTTAGTCAGTTTTTTTAACCTAAGTATTTATAACCTAAAACTAGAAGTGAAGCAATCAGATAAAAAGTATAAAAGAAAAACGTGCAACACTCGTGCACTTTTTACCTAATCCAGGTTTTGGCTTATAGTAGTGTTCAAAATACGACTAACCAGGTTACCCATTGTTATTGGTATAAATTGTATTACCACATGTCAAACAATTTAACAGTTGTTGCAGTTGAAAACAACAGACTCCGCATTCATGATCTGCATGTTTTTGAATCTGTGTGTTTAAATTAATTGAAAGAGAGTGTGTTCAATTAGTGAGGTCACTCATTCTGTGAAGGAGTAGGTGTGTTTCAGGTGGGCCTTATTTAAGGGTGAAGCCAACACACGTTGAACATGCGTTTCTCTGAAAGCCTGAGGTCGGCTTCACACCATGGTTTTCAGCATCAGGTTGTGTCCGTTTTGAATACCCTTCTACCTGGCGCACTCTCGAATGCCCGCTCAGTCTTCAATAAACTCCCATACATCCACAAACTCTTCATCTCCAAGAAACTATCATTCCTTGGCATCACTGAGACCTGGCTCACCCCCTCCGACACAGTCCTCCCTGCTGCACTATCTTATGGCGGCTTCAGTCTGCCCCCCCCCCCTGTCCCTCTGGCAAACATGGCGGTGGTGTCTGCATACTCTTGTCCAACTCTTGCGCCTTCAGCCCTATTCCCCTGCCTCCCTCCGTGACTGTCCCCTCTTTCGAACACCACTCGGTCCTCATCTTTTCCCCTGCAACCTTCAGCTGGCAGTCATCTACCGCCCCCCTGGACCCATCAACCCCTTCCTTGACCACTTCACCACCTGGCTACTTCACTTCCTTTCCGCTGACATCCCCACCATCATCATGGGCAACTTCAATATCCCCATTGACACTCCCCGCCCAGCCACCTCTAAACTTCTTTCCCTAACCGCTTCCATAGGGCTCTCTCAATGGTCCTCTTCTGCCACCCATAAAAAAGGCCACACGCTTGACCTCATCTCTACCCACCTTTGCTCCCTCTCTAACCTCACAAACTCGGAACTCCCCCTGTCTGACCACCATCTCTTGACCTTCTCCGCCCTCTCCTCCCCTGCCACGCTACCCCCTCTCCGCAAACTTGATCACCCTTGCCGAAGCCTAAAAGATCTTGATATTCCCTTATTCTCCGAATCCCTCCTCCCTCTCACCGACATAACCTCCACTTGTGACATAGACACTGCCACCACCCTATACAACACCACAATAATTGGCGCCATCGACCTAGCTGCCACCTCACACTCCACGCTCTAACAGGCAATCCTGGTACACCACCCTCACTAAAAACCTAAGACTGGCGTCCAGGGTCGCCAAGAGGAGATGGAAAAAGTCCCGCACCTCTGAGCACTTTTCTTTGTTCAAACAATCCCTCACTGACTTCAAGATGGCACTTGCTACCGCCAAACAAGCCGCCTTCTCATCCCTAATAACCTCTCTGTCCCGCAACCCCTAACAGCTCTTCAAAACTTTCAATTCCCTACTACGCCCACCCGCTCCTCCTCCCTCCTGCCTCATCTCTGCTGAAGACTTTGCGACCTTCTTCAAGGAGAAGATCGACAAAATCAGAAGCAGCTTTATCCCACTGTCCCCACAACTCCCCCTCTCGCCTACATTGCCCTCTTTCTCCATTAACCACTTCCCCCCCCCATAACTGAAAACCAATTTTCCTCCTTCCTGTCTAAATCACACCTCACCACCAGCGCCCACGACCCGCTCCCATCCCACCTCATTCCCAATCTCTTCTGTTTTCATCCCGGCCCTCACCCATCTCTTCAACCTATCACTCACCACTGGCGCCTTCCCCTCGGCATTAAACATGCCCTAATCACACCCATCCTTAAAAAAAAAACCCTCCCTCGACCCTACCTCTGTCTCTAACTATCACCTCATATCTCTTCTCCCATTCGCCTCTAAGCTACTTGAACAGCACGTCCACTCCGAACTGTCCTCTCACCTCTCCACCTGCTCCCTCTTCGACCGCCTACAATCCGGCTACCGACCCCACCACTACACCAAAACAGCCCTGACCAAAGTCACCAACGACCAATTGACTGCCAAGAACAAACGTCACTACTCCATCCTCCTCTTCCTCGACCTGGCTGCTGCTTTTGACACGGTTGACCACTCCCTTCTTCTCCGGATCCTGGAATCCCTCGGCATCACCCACCTTGTCCTCTCTTGGATCTCTTCATACCTAGCGGACCGGACCTTCAGTGTCTCCCACTCCCACACCTCCTCACCCTACCCCCTATCTGTCGGGGTCCCCCCAAGGATCGGTCCTGGGACCGCTACTTTTCTCCATATACACTCTCGGCCTGGGGCAACTCATTGAGTCCCACGGCTTTCAATACCACCTCTATGCCGACGACACCCAAATCTACCTGTCCAGCCTTGACATCACCTCCCTACTTTCCAAAATCCCACAATGCCTTTCCGCCATCTCATCCTTTTTGTCTGCTCGCTTCCTTAAACTCAACATGGACAAAACTGAATTCATCGTCTTCCCACCCCCAAGAAATCCCCCCCCCCCCACTTCCCGACCTATCCATCTGCGTCAATGACTGCGCTCTCTCTCCCCAGTCCACCATGCAAAGTGCCTCGGGGTAATCCTCGACTCCTCCCTATCCTTCAAGCCCCACATCGAGGCCCTCACCACGTCCCTCCAGCTCCAGCTGAGAAACATTTCACAGATCCGCTCCTTCCTTAGCCACGGCACAGCTAAAACACTTAATGAATATCTCCAGCCTTGACAACTGCAACCTCCTTCTCACTGGCCTTCCCGGCTAATTCCCTTACACCCCTCCAATCTATCCTCATACTCTGCTGCCCGACTAATCCATCTGTCCTCCCGCTACTCCCCTGTCTCCCCCCTCTTCCAAGCCCTTCACTAGCTCCCTGCCTCCAAGAGACCCCAGTTCAAAACACTAACCATGGCATACAAAGCCATACACAACCTGTCCCCATCATACATCTCCGACTTGGTCTCCCGATACCTACTCCCACGCAACCTCCGATCCTCCCAAGAACTCCTCCTCCGCTCCCCCCTCACTTCCTCTTCACGCAACCGTATTCAGGACTTCTCCTGGGCATCAGCCATACTTTGGAACTCCCTGCCGCAGCATGTCAGACACTCTCCGACCCTGGGAACCTTCAAGTGTCACTTGAAGACTCACCTATTCAGTCAAGCCTACAACCTGCCATGAGACCCGGGCGACCTCCCCAAGACTGACATTTCCCCATCCTACTGTATCCCCACCTGTCCCTCGTAGACTGTGAGCCCTCGTGGACAGGGCCCCCTACTATACCTGTATGTCCCAATTGTCTACTTTTAGTGTATTTGTCCTTGTCTACCTTATCCTCATTTAGGGTATGTGCACATCAGTCGGTTTGTGGGCTGGTTTTGCACGTTTTCCGTCGGCGGTTCCCGCTGAGTTTTATGTTAATTTATGTTAATCCTACCCACCGGTAGGATTAACATGCTAGTCAATGGAGTTTTGGAAACGCTGTGTACATTACAACGTTTTTCTTCTTGACGATTTTAGTTTATTCACCGGTTTCCGACCGGTTCTCAAAGATAGAGCAAGCGACTTCTTTTTAGCGTTTTTCCAGCGGGTCCAGCTGAACAAGTGCAGCAAAGACCAGTCTGGAAATCGCTAAGGAAGACGCCGGGGAAATCGCCAAGAACACGCTGTACGACCGCTCAGAACCCGATCGCAAAACGTTAGCAAATCGCTAACAAAACCAGGGACACTAGCGAGTGCAGAAAACTCAGTTTCTGCCAGTCTCCACCGGTTCCGGTAGGTCTGCAAAGATGCAGAACCGACTGATGTGCACATACCCTTAAAGCGCCATGGAACCTAATGGCACTATATAAGTAAATAATAATAATAATAATAATAAGTAATGTAGATGTAAATCGGTTTTAAAATATTGTGGTTATACAACTAAATATTAGGTTAGTCATTCACAGGAATGCTACATCCTAAAACAAAGTATTTATTTTGAGTTTATAAAGACAAATGTAGACTGCTATTTTTTTCGAACAGCCCAATGTTTATTTTTTTATTTTCTGTAAAGTAGATAAAAATGATATACATTTCTCTTCATGTTTTGATTTACAGAACAGTGTGCAATGGTCCCAATGCATGGATATAAAACTATTCTGTTTTGGGCTTGACGCTACAGTCACACACAATGTTTTTGACAGTGAAATGCAGTGACTCTGGGCATCCCAGCATAGTCAATGTGTTTCAAGAATTGACATTCAGACACAATGTTTTGTCAGGATCCGTTTTTGGGCTCAAAAACGATTTTCACAAAGAATGAGCATGTCAGTTTGTGTGGCATCTTTCTGATCTGCTTTTCTAATTGACTAAATCGTCTATGAGCTCAGAAAATGCAATAGTCGAAAACGCAGCAAAAAAGGATCAAAAATAGTGTGTGAAGAGGTGATGGGTTTTTTGAAAGGCAGATCTAGTTTCCCAGTTGAAAGACGGATCCTCAAAATGCAAATCAGAAACGTTGTGTGTGATGTGCAGCGTTAGTCCCCTTTCACATGAGTTTTTTTTTTTTTCTCTTTTAAATTGTGGCAGATCGGCAGATTTACCGCATCTGTCGCCTTGCGGCAAGCCCCATGCATTGTCTATGGGCTTGCGTTTGCGTGCGCCAAGTGTGGTTCTGCTGGATGTGGCAGATCAGGTACTTGCAGCAACAAAAAAAAAAAAAGACGCTGCTGACCGCGTTTATTTTCGCGGGCGCAACTGCTAGATTTGCAGCATCTGGCAGAACCATACTTGCCTCACCCGACCCCAAGCCCTATAGACAATGCATGGGGCTTGCCGCAAGTGCTGCCATTAGGCGCAGATGCGGTAAATCTGCCGGATCTGCCGCAATTAAAGAGAAAAAAAAATAAAAAACTGATGGTGAAAGGGGTCTTGGATCCGGATCCGGACAGAAAACCGCATTTGCCGCCTAACTGCCTCACTTGCGATGCACTTGCGGCAAGCCTCATGCATTGTCTATGGGACTAGTGGCAAGTGCGGTATTGCTGCGATCTGACACTTGCAGCAGTTGCGGCCATGAAAACAAACGCGGTCAGCTGCATTTTTTTTATTTTTATTTACAGCCTCAAGTGTTGGATCGTGGCAATACTCCACTTGCCGCTAGCCCCATAGACAATGCATGGGGCTTGCCGCAAGTGCATCGCAAGTGAGGCTGTTAGGCGGCAGATGCTCTTTTCTTTCCCGATCTGCCGGATCCGGACAGAAACGCTGGTGTGGAAGACGCCTTACTCAGGTTTTTGAGCGCACTGCTATTATTTTGCATACAACTATCCAAATACTAAAGTAAAACTAGCCAAATACTCAGAGTGCATGTTTTCTTAATGTCTGTTCTTGCAAAAACAAACCTGGAATAATAGCTATGTTTTAACAAGTGGACTCAAGTTTAACTGTTGAAATAGACGTCTCCATTTTTCATATCTTTTTCTAACACCTTCAGTGTAATGACGCTTGTGACCTTTGCATGCAATAAGTGTAGGGAATTTTGTTTTTGCGGCCCTTATGAAATGCCATAGCAACTTCACGAAGTGGCGACTGTAAAGCTGAGCGTTTCAAAGGTCCTGATGTTTTCCAGCAGGTGAGAAGATGGCAGGCTTGTTGATATGGATCCTGCGCGGTGTCTCTATCCAATCCTTCCTCAGCATTGTATGCATGAGCTATGAAGGACGCCGCTTACTAATTAAAAGAACTCGTGTGCCGCTTCTGAAGGGCTCAGGAACCGTTCATACATTTGTCAGCCTCTAGGACATTGAAGTCTCCTAGGACTTGTCCTGTCTGCTGGCTGCGTCTCTCGCCGTTAGAGTCTAATTACAGGACAAACAGTTGATATCATGCCCTCTTATGCAAAGCAATCCCCACTGCTCTTAGCAAAGAGAGGGATCCGAGCTTACTGTTCTAGTCCAGCACTGCAAGTGTTTTATGAGGTCCCCCATGGTGCAATCATCTCTTCCAAAGATTTAGTAGAGGAAAATCTGAAGTGGAGCAAGCAAAAAATAAGAGAAATGGTGGCCGGTTAGTTTGTATCCGGTATGGCCCCCATATGCGAAATACAATAAGATGAAAAAAAATAACATAATTAAAGACTTCTAATTAATACAAATACATTCTTTACATGCATGTTGCTTAATGTTACCTTAAGCACTGAACTATTTAAAAACACTAATTTAGCAATCAGGTAATCTCTGGGCTATGTCTTGAGTTAATTACCTAATCCCTGTTGGTAGGTATTAAAGGTTTAGTACATTCAATCTGCTGTAATATCTAGGAATTGATCTGATCGTGCATTGTGCTGGAGCATACTATTCTATCCCAGTGGTAATGCTCTAAAAATCAAACCTGTTAATCCCTGCTTTTTTTTGTAAAATGTGATTTGGATGCCAACCTTAATATTGGGGTTGTTTTCTCCACTATCCGTGTTCTCACAAGCAACACTATTTTGTCTTGGGCCTACTATTACCACCACCACCTCTGTTGTGCTGTTTCCATTCTACACAGCCAGAAATGCAATCAATACATTTGCGATTGTTGCACTCCTCACTTTTTTTTATTGTAAGTTTTTTATATACAGTATATATCGGTGGCTCAGTAGTTAACACTGCAGCTTTGCAGCACTGGGGTCCTGGGTTCAAATCCCACCAAGGAAAACATCTACAAGGAGTTTATGTTCTCCCTGAGTTTGCGTGGGTTTCCTCTGGGTTCTCCGGTTTCTTCCCACACTTGAAAGACATACTGATAGGATGTTTATACTTGTAGTTTGTAAACCCTATTGGAAACAGTGTTGAAACTCTATGTAAAGCGCTATGGCACTATATGAATGAATAAAAAATTATTATATAATAATTATTATTATTATATTATATTCTTCGAAGAAAAGGAGGGGAAAATGAATACCGGAAAATTGCAGAGGGGTGTAGAAGTTGAATAATAAAAAACAAAAAGGTGCTGAAAATCTTTGCTGAAAATGCACAATAGACAAAAAAAAATACCCAACAGAAATGCAATAATCCAAGCAGATTAGTATTTACTTGATGCTTAGACTAGAATTAAAAATGGAATGGAAATAGCAGTGGCTTTACATGTCAGAACATGATAGCCTTAAAATTCTTAAATTCAAATTTGCCATAGAAATGACAATCACTTAGGGTCCCATTACACCAGTGATTCCGACACCGATACGACCTGGTAAAAATCGTTGGAATGTCGCTACGTGGTCACTGGTGAGATGTCAAACAGTCAGATCTACTGAATGACGCAGCAATCATACAGCGACCCGTATAATGATCTCGGCGGTCGTTGGGACCCTGTCACACAGCAGCTAATCTGACGACTCGGACCTATGAGTTCTGAGTCGCCAACGAGGTCGTTGTTAAGGTATCAAACACACCGATGCATGCTGGCCAGCGGGAAACCGACGATCAAAAAATGGTCCAGGCCATTTCGATACGATCAGCGATCTCACAGCGGGGGCCCGGTCGCTGCTATGTGTCACACATGGTGAGATCGTTGTTGCATCACAAAACCTGTGACGCAACAGCGATTTCGCTAGCGATCTCGCTATGTGTGATGGGGGCTTTTGGCGGCAAGGTTCCCACACAATTATCCCTGCTGAGCACTGTGTCGGGGGTCTACGCTGGAAATCCCTGAAAACTGAATTCTGACAAAGCCAGGATGGAGACCATACAGACACCAAAGGGCTTTCCTTGGTTTCTCACAGATGAGAATAATAACCTGGCCTGATAAGAGAGGGAAGCATCTAGATAGCATAGAGCTTAGCACTGGGTCTAATGACTTACATATTATATATAAGATACAATAATCAGGATATTTACATAGAACACATTAATAATTCCTAATAATATTCAGTACATTCTGCATTGAACTACTGTAGCTAATTCATTATATATTTTAGGAGTCTGAGTCAATATATTTTATACGGACTCTGACTCCTCGACTCCACTGCCTTGATTGTAATCCTTTTTCTGCTGATAATATGGACTCTAGCTAAAGACTCTTCAGGGGGTGTCACACGCGTCAATGTCGTCAGTGAGATGATTGCTGACGACATTGACGGCTGATCGCTGTCACACAGGCAGACTCACCAGCAATCAATGGACCAGAGACATCGTGGAAACGATTTAAATATCGTTTCCACGATGTCTTGCTCCCGCTGCCAGCCTGCTGGAAGCGGGAGCAGGCTGGTCTCCAAGGTAAACTGCGGGTATCTAGGCAGCGCGCGCTGCCTAGATACCCGCAGTTTACCTTGGATACCAGCTCCCAGCGCTTGTGAGAGGTGCTGGGAGCTGGAATATCGCTACTCCCGGTGTCACACGCAGCGATGCTGCGTGTCCACCGGGCGACAATCGCCAGGTTTTAGGACAGATTCTAAAACCTGGCGATCATCAACCAGCGATTTATCGCTGGTTGATTCAGTATGTCACACGCGTCAATATCGCTGCAACGTCACGTGCAGCCGAGATCGAGCAGGCGATATTGACGCGTGTGACATACCCTTTCCAGAAAGGACAAGAAGGGTGAATCTAAAGAAGCTCCAGTGTGAAAACAGTAAAAATTACTAATTCTTGCCTTTTTTTTAAACATAGATCGAGATGAGGAAAAAAAATTGACAAAAAAAACTTGTAACAAAAAAACCTAAGTTAAATAGGACATTTTCTGATGCGTTTCCCTTTATTAATCAAAATACTTTTACATGCATGTTTTAAGGATCCTTATGGGAAAAACGGACTGTTCAACAAAGTCTTAAAGCACAGTGGACATGTCCATGAATTGTCATCCATTGTGAGCAGCAGATTTTCTGTACAAGAATCAGTGTTTGCTATATGAAAACAGTGCCTTAGGCTATGTTCACACTGTGCGTTTGTGCTCAATTTTTTACTCCTCCATTTTTGGTGCACTTTCTTCACCAAAAACGGATCCTCTTTTTGCAAAAAAAGCTCCACAAACGCATCATCCGTTTGTGCTGCTTTTTTGCTTTGTTTTTGCACAAACTCACAGACAGACACTCACTTTCTTACACTCCCCGTGTTTCCCCCCCCCCCCCCAGTGAGCCCCAGCGATGTCTTCCTCCCAGGTAGCGGCACGACCTGTGCGTGAGTTGTCCGGAGCTTCCAGGACCATGCACCATGTGACACGGTCACATCGTGAGTCTCATGTGCAGGTCCTAGAAGCACCAAACAAATCACTAACAGGTCCTGCCGCTGCCCAGGGGGGAAGACATCGCTGGGGCTGCCCGGGGGGATTGCAGGAAGGGTAAGTAATTGGATATTAGTGGTGCAGAAAGTGCACCAGAAAAAAACCCACACAAATCAACATGCTGATTATTTTCTAGATCCGCTTTCTGCATCACTAACGCAGCAGTCAAAATACAGAGCGTCTGAAGAGCAAATAGAAAAAGTAAAAAAATGCAACACCAAAAATGGATCAAACACGTCCAGTGCGAACATAGCCTAATAGTCGATCTGTGTGGCTGGAAGAATTGGTACATTGTTTATTTTACTGAGTTATATAGCACTTTTTTTCTTTTTTTTTTTTTTTCTTATTGGATTTTTAGAACATAACATTGGATAGGATATAACATACACAATGACACTGTAGATTACCAAAAGTACATATACAAATCCTTCTTGCTAGGCAACAGGTATATAGATACATAAATAGATCTAAGGGTACCGTCACACCAGGCCATATCGGCAGCGATTCCATAGGCGACGTAGGGGCGTGGCCTATCGCCGCCGACATGGCCTGTGCGTCGCTGGGTGTGAAGAGGCGATATCGATGGCAAATATCGCCTGTGAGTGGTCGCCTGGTTTCTCAGCACTGCTCTGAAACCAGGCGAGCACTCTGGGGCGATGTATACACATGGCGATCGCTGATTTTACAGGCGATGGGAGCCATGGGCTCCCATGTTACAGGATCACCGCTGGGGTTTGTGGACACCCCAGCGGCAATGGCGCCTGTAACATTGCAGGTGCGTCGCAGGAGGTACCGCTGCATGTAAACATACTGAAATAATAATGAAATAATGAGAGAAGGAAAGACTGGCTGAATGCTTAGAAGGGTAATAGGGGAAGGAAGAGAATCTCTTTACTGTATTTTGCATAGTCAAGTGTGTCGTTCTATGGTAATATATGTTGTATCTTTAACGGACATTATACACCTGTAATAGTTCCCAAGGTCCCTAACTTCCCACTCAGATCCTCCAGACAATACCATTCTGTGTGGCAGAAGGGACTGATCATTCTTGATATTTCGTGAGGGCTATAGTGAAAACCTATATTGCACTTTTAATTCCACAACACTTTACGCATGTCCCCATCAGGGCTCACAATCTAAATATCCTATCAGTATTTGTTGCAGAGCCACCGTGCCAATCACTGAGCCAACATGCTGCCTGCGTAGACCCACATTCTAAAGGGAGGTTTACACGTAGCAAGATCGCTAAGGAGATCGCTGCTACGTCACTGATTTTGTGACATAGCGGTGATGTCGTTGTGTGTGACACTCAGCAGCGATCAGCCCCCCACTGGGAGATTGCTGATCTTTACTAAATGGCTTGGAACGTTTTTTCGATCTGCGATCTCCCGCTGGCCAGGCTGCATCGCTGTGTGTGACAGGCAGACTTACCAACGATCCCCATTCTGCGCTTGAGACCCCGAACGATCCCAACGACCGTCTGGTGTCGGCGCTTCGCTGGGTGATCACTGGTGAGATCTGCCTGTCTGACATCTCACCAGCGACCATGTAGCGACGCACCAGCGATCCCGGCCAGGTCGGATCGTTGTCGGGTTCGCTGGTGCGTCGCTACATGTAAACTCCCCCCCTAATATACGTGGCCTCTTTTACCAATGCATATTTTGTACTTTTTTATGCCTACAATGAAGATTGTCTTTCTAGTGATTTTTCTATGTCATCATGGCATTCACTGGATTGTGCTGGGTAAGCAATATGTTACCTTCTGATCATAGAATTGTAGTCTTTGTAAGGCTGCAGTCTCCTTCCAGTAATGTTAGTAGAACAGATGGGTGTGTGACCTGTGGGGCCGCCTTTCCTGGGACAGGATTCCTATTTCTGAATCGTGTGTTATTTGAACTGTAGATGTCAGAGGAGGTCACTGCTCTGTAATGTATACGGCCTTACTGCCAAGCAGCACATATCACCCGGCTGAGGCATCTGTCCCACCACAGATTTCCAGTAACTGTGACTTGTGACCAGAAAACTGCAAATCCGGAGGACATATGTCATCACAGTATGACGGCCCTTGAAGCATGCAGGTGGCTAGGCCGCTGTCTGTTCTATCCATAAAGATCATATTCACTCATCTGAATACATTGCTCTGTATAGACTTATTGCCACCATTGTGATAATGCTATGGAAGAAATCATCTATGAATGTTTAAAAGCTCATATAAAGTGGAATGTGCTTGTATCGAGGTAGCCATAACAATTACCATTGCTTCGGTGCCTCTAGTGCAGAATTTGTAGGTGGCTAATGGTAGAAGTTAGAGGAGCAGGGGATGTTAATTAAGTCTTCTCCTGTCTGGAGGCAGCCACTACCAAGGAGCCAAATAGCTAAATAATAATGCATCCTGTAACAAGTGTTTTTGTTGATTTTATTAATTAGCCATGGTCTGTTTGCCACCTTAATGGAGCCGAGAGTTCAGTAGTGTAATTACCAGCTTGAGTCTGTAGTGGCAGAATGACAGCTGACGTCTGTGGGGGATGGGTGAGAACCTCTGTACAAGTGTCTTGTCGCTTTAACCTACCACTGTTCTATTGAAATCCGCAGTCTACAAAGGAGAAATAATATTTTCCTGTTGGGTTTGGACTTCGTGCTGTTTGCTGTCCACGTCTACTATGTTTTATTGCTTATTCTTGTTTTAACATATGGACATAGTGCCTATGGTTCTTCAATAGCTGCTTAATCAGCAGTCACCAGAAGGGAATCGTGGGCTTAAATCATATCCCGAGGGACTAATCGCCACGAATCGCCACACTGCTGTTGGGGCCAATTTATTTCTTCTTGTATTGATGTAAAAGAAAAAACAACCTAAACAAACTTCTAGATGCATTAGCCCCCTGGCTCCTGAATCGTACCTGGCCTTGGCTCTTATTTTATGTGTTTATCAAGTCTGTTTTAAAGTGTTATTCATCCCTCCCCCTACTAAGGGATTGTGGGTTCAGACCCACAGTGATTGCAAGAACCCCTTGTATATGGCAGAGCCTTCCCTCCATTTATTGTATATGGGACTACCAAAAAATCGATGACAGCACTTGTCTACCCCATAAGCAATGATTAGATCAGTGTCTGAGCATGCGCCCCTGCGCCTCCATTATATTCAAGCCAGGACTGCAGCTCTGCTCTTAGGGTTATTGATACTCACTGCCATTGGCCCTCCAGCAATCAAGTTATCTTCTGTCCATTGGAGACTTTTTTTTTCCTTCCGTTTATTTGGTTTTTTTTTGTTGTTGTTTGGTGTCCATCATGCATGATGGACAATGAGGTTGTTGAGATTGACAGTTTTTATTTATTTTTTCTAGTGAGTAATGGCAATTTATTTTTATAGTGCCATCATATTCCTCAGCACTTGGAGAATCTACATGTAAAAACAATGTCCGAGATAAAGGATACAGATGAAGATGACCTGGTTCCTCAGTGCTCTCAGAACCAGGGCTGTGGAGTCGGTAAGGCAAACCTCTGACTCCGACTCCCTCATACATGACTCATGTTTAAGAGATAGTTATTGTAGTGCAATGGTAGCATCAAGTTTTTAATAATTATTATAATATAATAATCAAGCTATTTAGATAGAACATAACAATTTTCAGCACATACTCCATTGAACCGTCTATACCCAATTCAATAAATATTTTAGAAATCATAGTTGGTCCATTTTATACCAACTCCAAGACTCCGACTCCACAGCCCTGGTTTTATAATGACTAGTGATGAGCGAGCACTACCATGCTCAGGTGCTGGGTACATACAGTAGAAGCAGGGATTCCAGCACCATAGGAGAAAAACTCCAACTTGGTTATGATTTAAGAGGCAGTAAAAGCCTTGAAATGCGTTAACTGGTGCCCAGGTATATCCACTTTACCATGCCTGTAATGCCTCATTTTACCCATGTTTTTCATTATATCTGGGATAAAGTTGGAGTTTTTCTCTATGGTGCTGGAATCCTTGCTTCTATTTACCTTGTTCACTGGAGTGCTTCCGTGCACACACAGGGACAGGTTAGCTGGATAAAAATTATTTGGGTGCTTGGTACTCGAAACGAGCAGGTCGGACACTTGGATGGGGGTGATTCGAGTACCCGAGTATAATAGAAGTCAATGGGCAATTCAAGCAATTTTCCCAGAAGATCTTCCAGAATCATCCCTGAACTTCCCTACTATAAGGCCCTGTGCCCGCAGTCAAAAAGTAATGCAGAATTTTCTGCACCCGCTTTAGTCATAAGTCACATAGCAAAAACGTTGCACTTTTTCTATGTAATGGCTGCTTTTTTATACAGAAAATTCTGCATTGGTCCCTGTCAGCACTGGGCTGTGCCCACCCTGTTGTGTATGAACGCCCATTGCATCCATAGGCGCACCCAAGGGGGGGACCTACGTGTCTGGACCCCCCCCTTTGGACGGCCCTGAGAAGTGGTGCAGTACACAAGGAGCTGGGCCCCTATGTCAGGAGACAGGAACAATTACACAGCACCCAAGGGCCCACAAAAGAGGCTGCTTTTAGGGGGGCTTCGCTCCCCCAAACACCCCCACCGGGGGCTTTGCCCCTCGGAACCCCGCTGGGGGATGACACCCCCCTTTCAGGGCCGGTGTGTGTTTCTTGGACCCCTACCTTGGGAAATTTCTGGGTGCGCCACTGATTGCATCACACCCCACATGGGTCTCACGCCCCCTATCTGCATGTGTGGGACGCAGCCAAAACCTGGAAGTGCCTGCCAGTATGGATAATGCTGCATCACTTTTTGACTGTCAACACAGATCCTTATAGTAGTGGTGCTGTTCTAATTTTTTTTTTTAGATACATACATACATACATACATATATATATATATATATATATATATATATATATACCTATGTAGATAGATATAGAGGTGTGTGTAAAATACATACATACATTTCCTATTGGATTATTGGTCTGACAGATTAGTTGAATGTAGTACTTGTGCAAATGTTTAGACCTTGTATACTGGTCAAAGTCCTTTTGATGATCACACACAGCCATATGTTTCTGCAATTCCTTTTCCTCTGTACTCGAAATGAGCAGCCCAAACATTTAGACGGGAGCAACTCAAGTATAATGGAAGTCCCTGGCATTTTACTGGAAGATCTTCTGGGAAAGTTGCTTGAATTTTTTCATAGACTTCCATTATACTCTGTATCCCAATCATCCCCGTCAGAGGGTCCGACCTGCTCGCTTCGAGTACCGTGCACCCGAGCATGGCAGACCTCGCTCATCACTAGCCATGATCAAATCATTTTCCATTTGGATTCAAATAGACGTCCCAATTAGTGTTTGATTTTAGAGAATTCAGTTATATCAGCATAATGGTTTGCTGGATGTAGAATGCTGGTTATAATTATTAATTATGTTATCTTGCATCTCGGTGTAACGCTTGTCATACACCACTGACAACATGCATAAATGTTATATACAGTTATCCTAATCTTTCATCATCAATTTATTTGTACTATGGAAGATGCCTCAGAAATGGGCCATCCAGCACTTGTAATAAAAGCAATATCTCCTATATTCAACCATTGTTAGAATTACAGTTTCATGATTAAATATAATATTAATATCTTGGTTAAAGTTAGTGAGAAAAATGGTTGACCCTATATAGCGATGTTCACACAGGGGGTTTATGCTTGAAAACCTGTTCTCTACTGCGTTTCTGCACTTTCTCATTGGTTTCTGTAGGTGCAAAAACACTGAAAGAACCAAGCTGTTTTCCATTTAAGTCTGGAAAAAGAAGCAGGGGTGTGGAATCTCATAGGTTTTACTGGTACTGTAAAAATCAGCTTTTATTAGCATTATTTGTATTTTCATAAAGCCAATGGAAAAACGAGCAAAAACACCCTGTGTGAATGTAAACGTAATGTTTCTAATCAGGTTATGTAAATATATTAGAATAAACCAGCTTTTGTTAAACATTTCAGTTGTTGGTCTGTAGGATACGGGAAGGGTTAAGTATTGAAGTGTCATAATATTTTTCCACTGTTGTCCCTAAACTTGCCCCTCTCTTAATAATGTGATAATTCCGCCAGAAGCTTGTGCAGAAAGCATATGGCCTGTTTTGCACAATGAAATGAATAACAGGTCAGACTTGTTTGCATTGTCTAATTAATACATACTTAATTAGGGCATCTTAATTATCACTTGGAGGACAAGGGAAATTGTAAATAATCTGGTGGCATATGGGAGAGGATAGATGTGACATCCTAATAAACAGAATAGTGAGTAACTTGGCTTACATTGTGCTTTCAGCACATGATAGATGACTGGAAGAAGTGGCCAGTGGACGAGGTCGGCCGGGGCAATCTGTGCATTTTGCTGAGCTTTATGTATAGCTTTAACGACTTGTAATTCAAAACTGGAGTGTTTGTATGTATAGGGCCGTTATGATCCGCCGCTCCTCTGTGGCCCCCAGTCATGCAGTGATGATTTATTTGACTTCCGCTGCAGCTAATCACTTGCTTTAAAGGTCACGTTCCAACCATGCTATCATCATTAATGATGCCAGTGATTGGCTTCGGTGGTCACATGCAAGTAGTCACAATGTCATCATTGACGGACATTTAAGAAAGGCCATTAGAGCTGGGGGGGGGGGGCTACAAGGTGAATGTCAGCACTTTACCTTGCTGTCTGGCACCCTATAGATATATCTGTGTTTGTGCATTCGTCTTTGCCATAAAAACACAGCCTTTTTCTGCCCCAGTGAAGTAAATGAGATTTCTGAAATTTCACGTTTTTAACTTGCAAATTTGAAGCCGTTTTAGAATGTCAATTCCTTCAGCGTTTTTCACCCCCTTCTGATGAATATTGGGGAGGGGGGGCCTCATACACGCACATTTTAATGTAGCATTTTTCTTACCTAAAGAAATGTTTTTAATGCACAATTGTCTATAACAACTAATTTTATTGATTGGGAAAATCACTTAAAATCTTGACATGTTTCAGAGTATAAACCTCTCTCGTCATGTGATGCTGTTCACATCTGCGCTGTTTTCTGTTCTAGCAGTATATAAACCATGTTACCTGTGTGTACTCTTCCTATGAAGAATGTCTGCGCCTGATTTACTAAGCGTTTTCTGGAGCTTGCACTTCATTTTCCCTTTATACTAATATATATAAATATTATATATATATATATATATATATATATATATATATATATATAATGAACAATGCCATTGTCCCCTTTACAGCTGATAAAATCAGTATGTGAAAATGATATTTTGCGCTCTTGGCGTGATGAAAGCCTTCTGCCTATACAAGCGCTGGATATGGAGCCTTGTTCGTCACTTTGAGTAATGTCCGCTTTTGGTAATAGCCGGGTTGCCATGGAAAAGACAGAATAGAAAGGTTTAGCTAAACAAACAGCATCTTGATCTTCTCTCCTCCAAATGCACATTCACTTCATTTCCTCCTTATGTCACCCTTGACTTCATGCTAAAAAGAAAAAATGTACTCTTTTAATTATGATTTTTTTTTTTTGTTCTATAATAGTTCTGAATGGTGATGTGATGTGTTATTGTATTATTGGCTTTATGACCTATTTCAGTATACTTTCATACAATGAAGCATAGTGAGGAAAATGAGTTGCCACAAGACAATAAATGAAAAGATATCTCTGATGTACTGGTCTCTAAAGGGAAGCTATGATGACAAAAGGAAACATCGTACGTTTGGATTCACTGTGTTCCCCAAAATTTGGATAGAAAGGGAAGGGATGTGTATTATAGTCTGAATGTAGTCCTCACTCGCTTTGGGGGTGTCGGGGGGGGTTGGTGGTTAATGCCAGGCATTGCAGCAGAGTCACAGGAGGCAAGAGCAGGGTCGTCACTACAGGAATGATGTGGCCACTAGTAAAGTGAATCAATTTGCACTGATCCCCCGCACCCATAAGCTCCCATCACACACAACAACGCAACAGCGATCCCGACAACGATAACTATCCTGTAGGGATTGTTGGTGCGTCGTTATGTGGTCACTGGTGAGATGTCAAACAGTCAGATCTCACCAGCGACTCAGCAACGATCCAGAATGATACAGAGGTCGTTGGGACCCTGTCACTCTCAGGCGTAGTATTGAGGTCGTTGTCCCTTTCAAACACAGCAATGGAGCATTCCCAGCGGGAGACCAACGACCTAAAAATGACCCAGAGCACTTTGTAATCAGCGATCTCACAGAAGGAGCCTGATTGCTGCTAAGTGTCACACATAACGAGATTGTTAGCAAGATCGCTGTTAGGTCACAAAATCTGGGACTTAACAACGTTCTCGCTAATGATCTCGTTATGTGTGGCGGGGCTATATTCCCAGCCACCTTAGGGCCAAGATGTGGGCGGGATTATGGGCTTGGGGATCAGTGAATATTAATTTTGGGTTAACAGGAGACTGAAGTAAGATTCTGCCTAACATGCTGTAAGTTATAGTTCTCAAGGGCAAAAGGGTAATGGTTAACCACTTGACATGAATGAGATCTTAAAGGGAACCTGTCTGCTGATACAAGCTGCCATGTATCAGTTACTGGCTGTATGACTTCTGCCACATGTTTTTCCCTGAATTGCTGCTTTGTTTCAGAAAAAAAAAACTTGCCGTACTTTAAAAGCCACCGGAACCAAGCGGCACTGGAAACTAGTGAGACAGGTGGACCCCACCGGCTTCTCCCCATCCGGTCCCATTGAATGACCATTTTCTTCCTGTGTGCATGTACAGAAAGAGACATGTCAGTCATTGGCAGCAGGAGAGGACAAGCAAATGTTATTAAATATTTTACCACATTTTGTGCTTTAAAAATATATATTTTTTTATTTTCCACCTCTGAAACATAGGATGCATCTTATGGTTTGGTGCATCTTTTTATTAGGGTTATTTAAAGGGATCCTGTAACCTCCAAAACACGTCCTAAACTAGCAAAACATGTCCCTGCAGCATCCCATCACTAATCTCACACTCCTTTTGTCTCCTAAAAGCATCCTGTGAAAGTGCATAAAAACGTTTTAATACTTACTCATTAGTGATAATTAGCAGTGACTATATTCTTTAGTCACCAATGCGGGCTGTTATGCATCTCCAGGATCCACCCTGTCTCTGTGTGTTCTGCTGTGATGTGCAAGCATTGCCCTCCCCCTCTCTATCACTCACAGAATGCAAATCATTAGTCCTGCCTTCAGTTTCAGTTTCACAGCAGCACAGACAGAGAGGGCTGGATCCTGGAGCTGATAAACAACACCCCCTGGTGACTAAAGAATATGGGGCCTATGGAACGCAGGTCCTAGGAAACAGCTGATCGTTCCTCGGACCCGATTTCAGTGTACTGAGCATGCTCGGTACACTAAAATCGCTCTATGCCATCTAATTTCAATTCTGCAATGTATATTCATACATTACAGAAGTGACATTTAGTGAAAAGAAAGGGTTAAAAAAAATAAAAAAAAAGACTTTCTCACCTGTCCCGCGATCCACCGATGCCTTCAGCGCTCAATGCTTATAGGACCTGGTGTGATGTCACAGTCACATAACCGCTTACCGCGGTAACGGGTCATGTGACTGTGACATCACGCCAGTTCCTGTAAGAAGGTAGCTGGAAGCGCTGGGGGACTCATGGATGGGTGAGAGTAGAATTTTTTTTTTTTAGGTCGGGAAAAGAGGGAAGAAACGGGGGGGGGGGGGGGGGGAGAAAGAGGTGACAAAAGGGGGAGGATCCAAACTGATCCTGCAAAATATCGGAATCTGATGCCTATTTGGCATCCGGTTGCAGGCATCAATTTGGATCCGTTGGTGTCCGAAGGGTCCTGCAAAAAGTCGGATCCCCTCGGACAGCAAAATAACGCTGTGTGAAAGCAGCCTAATGAGCGGGTGCAAATGTCATTGTGAAGGAAGGAGGAGCAGGGTCAGGATGTGACATCGCCTATTGTAAATGGTAAATTTTAGGATATCCGTTGTGTACAGATGTGATACCTGTGAGGTTAAAATCCTATCTAGGGTAAGGAAACTCTTCCTGTAAAGCCTACCTGAAACTATAGGTTGGAGAGTCTAGTAAAGCCATAGTTGTTACTGTGAACATTGCAAGATTATATTAAAAAAAAAAAATTTGCAAAGATCATGATGTAAAAGGTCAAAAATTTTTACAAATATGCAACACCAAATTCTGCTTTAAACAGTCATTTTCTGATTATAGCTTCTGTTAAAAAAAAAAAAAAAAAACCTTGTCCCTAAGTGTAAATTAAGTAGTGTTCATCCATTATAGTCCATACCTGTGTTTGCGGGGTTAGCCGGGGGTTGGTTTGTGGTGGTGGCAGTGTCCTTGCATCCTAAAATTGTTGTTTTGGTTGTCCATTTTTCCTGAACCCCAATCTACGCTAGTTTTAGCCACTTTATCACAATGGTCTTGCATTATTGCTGCAGTTCCTCTGTGTGCCAAACAATACATAACTGTCAATTAGCTGTAACAAAGCCCCGTTGTCTTGTCTTCCTTTGATATACATCAACAGATAAGTGTGTCTATACATAGATGTAAAAATGACGAACAGGCTGATCAAATGTGGTGATGAATGACTGAGAATCACCTCTACTTCATTGTTGCCTCTTAATGAAACTTCCTTTCTAGAGCACATATAGTATATTGGAGACCTGATTGCTTTGTTTCAGGAATCATTAGTAATAAATGCAGTATAATTGCAGTGGGTTACCGGTCAATACATTAATTCTGCCCAAAGCCTAAAGGTCCAGTCTCGCATACCGACGCATCAGCAATCCCAATAACGATAACGATGTGCAGAGATCACTAGTGCGTCGTTTACACATCGCTGGTAAGATGTCAAACAGGCATCTTACCAGCGATGTGAAAAACGACGCATTAGCGATCCAGAATTACACCGAGGTCGTGAATTTTCTCTCCATAGCGTAGCATTGAGATTGTTGCTCATTATCTTTGTCAAACACAACGATGTAGCGTTCCCAGCGGGAGCGCAACGATGCAGGAATGATCCAGAGCAGTGTGTAACGATCAACGATCTCACAGCACGGGCCAGATCGTTGGTGCGTGTCACACAGAACGACATCGCTGTAGCGTCACTGATTTCGTGACGTAACAGCGATCCCAATAGCGATCTCGTTGGCGATCTCTTTATGTGTGACAGGGCCTTTAGCTGTATGAATGGGAGCCTGACCGAGCAATCACAGCTGGGTGTCCTTCTCTGAAAGGTACAGCATCTCAGGACTAGTCCAGTGCAGGTGTCCGCTCACAGCTAATCAGTCCTCAGGGTCAAGCTGTATGGTCACACTCCTTTGACAAAACATCATGATAGAGGAATTGACATATTGCGAAAAAAAATTCTTCCGAATTATTTCATACAAATTGCAAGTACCGTATTTTTCAGACTCTGACACGTTTTCTCAGACCCCCCCCCCCAAAAGTTGGAGGAAAGTGGACTAAATAAAGCTTACAAAGCGTGTGGAGCAGAGTCACAAGAGGCAGGGTAGCCGGAGTTGATGGCGGCATGCTTAGGGTGATGCTGTAGGCGCTGGCCTGGGAGGTGGGGGTTGTACTGGCGGTGTTAGGTAGTGCTATTGATCTCCTGTTGATGGGCGTGATGGTCTTCAGGAAAATGGTGCCGAGATGGCACATATGAAGATTGAGATCTCATAGAGGGAAGATCCAAATATGCATATGTGCCTCCTCTGGCACCATTGTACTGAAATCCACCACGTCCATTACCGGGCCCTCCTCCAAGCCCAGGGCCTGCAGCATCACACCACTCGTGCCGCTTCCTGAAGAGGCGATTCTGACTTCTGTGACCCCACTGTCGCCACTCCTGTTCATACCTCATGCTGCTATGTATCACTTACAGCAGTAATGATAGAATCATAGCTTTCTCTTAAGCAGATTTATTTGATCTTAGAATGTTGAGCCCCTTCTGTAAATATACATTGTACACTGAAAGCTGCCAATGCATGGTGGAGGCGTTGTTGGACTAGAAGGCACTGGGCAGATTACTCTTTAGTGATAATCTCCTGCTGATAAAACACTGATTTGTTGAAACCGCAAAACACAGCACAGTAAGTGACGCATTGCTGGAATCAGGTTCTCTTCCTCTGCATCATGATGCTCTCTGACTACCTGCCAATAATGCTTAAAATGTCTTTCCATGCTATTAATAAGATTTAGTGGTTGTCTGAAGAGTATTCTACCACACTGAATACACTTGGGCATGCAATGGCCGATCATTGACCTCCCAGATGTGCTTGATGAGAGAAATCCGATTATACATTGCTTGATAACACATTTGGACCACGCAGGTCGCTCACCAAAGCATGAGCAATTTACAGCCTGACAATATGTTGAAAAATAACTCATAGTACACTTAGGAGAAATGACCGCACCGCCGATTCCACGATTGTTCCATTCTGTCCTGCAACTAAAATTGGACGTCACTCACCAAGCCTAAGGCATCAGTGTTTATACAAACTATTACAAAGTATTAGCACAATGTTGGGCTTCAATACAGACTTTCAGCTACATGTGTTCATTGACCTTACTCCACGGCTCTTAAAGGCTATCATGGTGCAGAGCAAGATGACAATGGAGACCTGGAATTGAGGTGCATTCTCTTAGTGGCTGTTTCACTTTTGCCTTGGATGCATTGATAGTTAGCAATTGGTCTAAGGTCTACATGGGAATTTTTGCTTAAAGCTAAATTATACATGTGTTATACATGTGGCTAGGTACTCGTAGGCGTGCGGGTCCGTGACGGGGGCTACGAGCTTACACTATTTTGGTCCAAAATATCAAACTAACTCTTCACTATCATCTATAGAGTTATATTGCATTTTTTTATCCATCTGCAGTCTACAGCTGTGTCCTCTAGGGGGCGTCAGTCACTTGTGTTGCATATTTTGTTGCAGGGCAGCCCGCCTTGTCTAACAGCTGGGCGTCATTAATAGGCTGCTTTCTGACTTTTTGCTTCACTCTTGGAGTGGCTGCCGCCCTGTAGTGATCTCATGTCCAGTGATACCACCTGTCTCCTCCTTGTGGCACGGCTTGTCGCAGATGCCACAATCGCCCCCGTGTCAGTGTTGTAGGGGGTGGAGCATCGGTGTTGAGAGATATGGGTTGCTTCTGAGGTGGCTGATAGTATCCTGCTAAATGCAATGGTATTTGTAAGAGGCCAAATTTGGTGAGTTTTTTTCCATTCTGTCCTGCAACTAAAATTGAACGTCACTTACCAAGCCTAAGGCATCAGTGTTTATACAAAGTATTAGCACAATATTGGGCTTCAATACAGACTTTTAGCTACATGTGTTCATTGACCTTACTCCACGGCTCTTAAAGGCTATCATGGTGCAGAGCAAGATGACAATGGAGACTGGAATTGAGGTGCCTTCTCTTAAGGTGCTGTCACACATAACGATTGCTCCAACGATCCCAACAGCGATAACGACCTGCCGGGATCGCTGGATCGTCGTTACCTGATCGCTGGGGAGCTGTCAAACAGGCAGATCTCCCCAGCGATCAGGCCATGGGAGCCACCTCCGACATCGCTCCCTGCTTAGCGCTGCCTTATAGGCAGCGCTAAGCAGGGAGAATGCTGGTAACTATGATAAACAGCGGGGTATCCAGGCAGCGCGCGCTGCCTGGATACCCGCTGTTTATCATAGTTACCAGCGTTCTCCCTGCTTAGAACTGCCTGTAAGCAGGGAGAACGCTGGTAACTATCATAAACACCGGGTATCCAAGCAACGCGCGCTGCCTAGATACCCGCTGTTTATCATAGTTACCAGCGTTCTCCCTGCTTACAGGCAGTGCTAAGCAGGGAGGACGCTGGTAACCATGGTAAACGCCGGATATCTAGACAGCACGCACTGCCTGGATACCCGGTGTTTACCATAGTAACCAGCCCTGTGAGGTCACAGATCGCTGGTTTCTTGCAGTCACACGCAGCGATGCGTGCTGACCAGCGGGAAACCAACGATCTAAAAATGACCCACAGCACTTTGCAGCGATCAGCGACCTCACAGCAGGGGCCTGATCGCTGCAAAGTGTCACACATAACGATATCGCTGGAGAGATCGTTGTAACGTCACAGTTACAACGATCTCTCTAACGATATCGTTATGTGTGACTGGGGCTTTAGTGGCTAAGTTTCACTTTTGCCTTGGATGCATTGATAATTAGCGATTTGTCTAAGGGGAATTTACATTAGGTGGCCTTCACAAGGGAACCTCACACTCGTCTTCTTCTTAAAGTTTTGGTGTGCAGTAGTATAATGTATGACAATCAGACCCTTCTAGTCTTTATTCCAGGTACACAAACAACTCAGCATTCCATTGATTTGGTCATGGAACCAGTGGTAGTGGTGGGCTATTTCTCTATAGAGTCCTTGTGTCATTGTATGCAGCCTGCATGGTCTAAATGTGCTGCCATTACCTGCAGCGTCTCCAGACTTGTCTCCCATCCAGTCTTGCAACTGCAAAGGGAGCTGCCAGATAATGATGATTTGCCAAAGCATTCAGCGTTTCAGAACTTTCCTCAGACAGTTTTCTTCCATTTTTTTTTATCATCCTTTGCATATCATTAACATTTCTATTGATCATGTGATTTTCATAATCCACCAACTTTTATTCTTCTTCATGTTGCATTTTGAACTCCTCTCATATGTATCTTTATTATTTTATACAGACAATGTGTCTTTTGAATGGTTTACAATTTAAATAAAAATAAAAGCAAACAAGACAGATCGGTGCAGACTGGTGGCAATAGAACGTGGAGCCGCCAGAAGGTGAGTATAAGGGTGCCTCACGCTGCGGCATGATCCGGTCCGGTTACCACTGCTGATAAGTCTGGACTGCGGCGCCGCGATCCTGACCTGTCAGCGGCTGCAGCTGCGTGCATTGCACACCGGACCGGAGGGCATATTAGCCCTCCAGTTCTGTGCGCTGATCCAGTCCGCGGCTGTCAGGATCATCCCGGAAAGCCCCGGATCACGCCGCAGTGTGAAGCCGCCCTAAGACGGGTCAGGTGACTTGAATTTAAAGCACCATTACAGCGGTGCAATTAAAGACCCACTGGAGTAGGGCTTTAAAAATAAAGCTTTTATTTCTAGTTGTTAGTAGATGCTTTATGTATTGTGTTCAGTAACTGACCTACGAATGCAATTAATATCCTGACTGTAATTTTTGATGTCTCTGTAGCCATGTAATCGGTTTTGTAAATCCTACAGCAAATCATGCCCTTAGATAAATGTTGGTAGTGTTTGCCATTGGTCTAAAGCCCCTGTCACACTACAGCGAGATCGCTGCTAAGTCACAAGTTTGGTGAAGCAACAGCGACCTCGCCAGTGATCTCGCTATGTTTGACACTGCTGTGAGATCGCTGGTCATGTCAGTCGCCTAGACAATGTTTTGATCATTGGGGTCCCGCTGGGCAGCATGCATCGGTGTGTTTGACAGAGACAATGACCAACGACGTCAATATTACAGGTGTAAGAAACCGTGTCCCAACAACCTCCGTATCATTCCGGATCATTGTTGCGTCGCTGGTGAGATCTGACTGTTTGACATCTCACTAGCGATCCAGACAGCGACGCACCAGTGATCCCTACCAGGTCGTATTGCTGTCAGGGTCACTGGTGCGTCGCCAAGTGTGACGGTACCCTAATGTGCATGAAAGCAGCTAGATTGTCCTCGTTGTAAGCAGGCACTCCTGTATTTTAGTCTTTGACCATTCTCACCACCTTGATTTTTCTTGACTTTGAGTGGGGAAAAAATTTGTGGCTTTATGACCAGACCTTACGGGAAAGTCTCTCAAGTCTTATTAAATTCGTCCTTTGCCCCTCGTGGTTTTGTCTCTAGTTAAAATGATATTGAATGCTATTATTCTCTCACTGGGGACAGATACCCTTAGGGATTCTTATTTCCCTTTGTTCTCTGCTTGTATTATCGAAGAGTTGGGAAAAGCTCCTGGCGCCAATTCTCCAATGAATTTTCATGGATAGTCTCCTCCACATGAGACAGGATGAGACTCTTTTCTTGAAAGACAGTTAAAGAACTGATGGACAGACATACAAGTCTACACTGCAGGGGATATGGGGTTGGGGGTGTTCACACATTGTTTAAAAAAAAAAAATGGGGGAAGAAGGCTAAAAGGTTCCTTGGGTCATGACATTTATCCTCAACGATGGTCCAGTGTAGTAAAATTTTATAGTCTTTTTCTTGTTTGTGAACTTTTGGTTCATTAAGTGTGAAGTCTTTATTTTAGTCTTGCCCTATTTTTCTTTATACTTATCAGCAATGCTTGAAGGACTTCTGTTGTACTTGCTATAAATCACCTAAATGTATGTGGTTAAGTCATAGGATGTGGAGCTTAGTTGTGCTCACTGAGTCATAATGTAATGGTTATTCCAGATACTTGAGACTTGTAAAATGTGCTAATATACTAAGAGAGGTCATGGATGAGCTGTATGTTACTTCTTTATGTATATATATGTTCTTTGTAAATCGCTGCTCTAGTCTGTACTAATTTCTAGAAAATGGATTGTAAACTCTACCAAGGGTTAGAACATCACTAAATTATATACAGCAACCCACCTAAAATACTGTAACACATGTGCAAGTACCAGTCTGATAGGTTATATATTTCATATCAGTACTATATGTGGGCCTGATGCTATCGCATCAGGAGGGCTTTCACATCACGATGGAGGCGGGCTCTGTGGCGCTGGGAGCAGCTGTCTCTTCCCCCCCCTTCTGTGCTCTCTCCCAATGTATGTAAATAAAAGCATTTTTAGTTAAAAACCTGTTTCTGTGCAGTGTGATGGGGGAGAGAGTTTATTATAAAGTGTTCAATTTCTAATAAATGTATAGGCTTCGCTATGTTTTCTTTTGCCAGCGCAGGTAACCTGAGCAGCTTCTAGTTGCAACTCCCTGTCTGGTGTAAATAGAGGGGAGACCTTTAATTTTTTTTTTTTTTTTTTGCGTTATTTAAATTAATAATTAAAAAAAAATTTGGCGTGGACTTCACTGTATTTTATATTGCCAGCCAAGGTGACCCAGGCAGCTAGGGGCTGAATTCTCAGTATGATAAGGCCCAAGTATGCCATTAGCAAAACTTTCAGTAAAGAGGAAAAAAAAAAAAAACATGTGTAGAGAAATATCTTTTATTACAAAATAGACAGACATGCCTCGTTATACATTTTATTAGCGCCCACCAAGTTACCCTCCGACATAATCTTGCAGTGGGGCGGTGGAATGCGTCACGCTGGCCGCCATCTTTGTATACCTGAGTGTCCACAGATGGTGGCCATGTGTGACACTGTGTGTATGTGCGCGTGCATCTATGCACATGTATGTGAGTGTGTAAGTTTTATGTGTGCGGACTTTCCTGCTGGCTGTGGGTGCAGCGTGTTGCGATGTCTGGCTGGGGGTGGAGTCCGGTGGTTGTACGATGGTGTACCGCTGGTGGCACCGTAGAAGGGGCTGATACCACTAGTGGATGCCATATTGGTGATACCCATCACTTGTGTGTTCCAATATGTTTTCTGGCGTACTTCCGGTCGGCGTGGTGGAGTGTAGGATTCTGAGATATTCAGGTGAAAGCAAATGGTGAACAACATGAGATGAGTATTATATTAGATGTTTTTGTAGTGTGTTAGGAAATGAGTATGCCTAGACAAAATATATGGTTAAAGTTCCGTCATAATAATATTACTGTAAGGGAAGAAATGTAGTCCTGTAGATACAGAAATATAGGAACATTTGAGAAACACTATGATTGGAAGTAAACACACCCCATGAGTGAAAGCCTATAAAGAGTATTTCCTAACCCTGTATCCTTGGTATTTCAAGTGTTAAATAAGAAAGACACAGTGGAGAGCAGTGTGAGCAGACATTTGTGTCACCACCTCTGATATCTCCAGTATTAAATCAGATCGACATGGTGGACAGCAGTATGAGCAGCCTCTTCTTATCTCAGCACCTCTGAAATCTTCAATATTAGATCAGATAAACATGGTGGGCAACAGTATCAGCAGCCTTTTCTTACTTCAGCTCTCCTTGTATCTCCAGAATTGGATCAGAAAGACAGGGTGGACAGGAGTGTGAACAACCTCTTCTTAGGGGTACTTCACACACAACGCCCCATACCTGACATTCCCCCATCCTACTGTATCCTAACCCACCCCTCATAGACTGTGAGCCCTCGTGGACAGGGTCCCTGCCCCTCCTGTACCTGTACGTCCTGATCGCCTAGATTTAGTGTACTTGTTCTTGTCTCCCTCATCCTCATGTAAAGCGCCATGGAACCTAATGGCGCTATATAAATAAATAATAATAATAACGTCACAGGTTTTGTGACGTAACAGAGACCTCGCCAGCGATCTCGCTATATGTGACACGTAGCAGCGACCAGCCCCCTCCTGTGGGATCACTGATCGTTACAAACTGTTCTGGAACATTTTTTGGTCGTCGTGCTCCAGCTGGGCAGCATGCATCGCTGTGTTTGACAGGGACAACGACCAACGATCTTAATAATACGCCTGAGAGTGACAGGTTCTCAATGACCACCGTATCGTTCCGTATCGTTGCTGTGTCGCTGGTGAGATCTGACTGTTTGACATCTCACCAGCGACCATGTAGCGACGCACCAGCGATCCCTACCAGATCGTAAGGTTGTCGTTATCGCTTAAACGTGGCTATGTGTAACGGGGCCCTTACCTTGGCTCCTCAGTATTCTGCAGTAAGACATCAGATAGACAGTGTTGCCAGTAGCCTCTTCTTGCCTTAGCACCCATGGTATCGACAGCATCGGGTGATGATATCCATTGGAAGGACATCTTCCTATACATGAAGAGGTGGAGGTGGTGGGAGGGATACCCTATTGCACGTACTCACAGACACCTGTATATTGTACTAACATTCGTGGACACAGTGATTGCCTCCATACTCAAAAATACTGTGTTTTGTTGAGGTCCTGTAGGAATTTTAGTCCTTTAAATGATAGCAGTACTTCTTTATATTTTCCCATACAGGAGAACAAATCCAATATGCATGATCCTTTTGAGATAGCTTAGATTTGTCAATAGGTTCCTCCAAGACTCATCTATCTAATGTATTTGGCCAGATTTTGGAAGAAACAATAAAACAAGCCGTGCTCTATAGGAATTTTTAGTTGTATATCAAATTTGAATTTTGATTATAGGTTCTCTTTGTCAGTCTATGGTCACACGAAATCTGCATAACGCTTCTGTGATAATGATAACATTTTCATAACAAATAAAAGTGCTTGGCTAGTGTTGGTTAAAAAATGTCTTATTGCCCTCTGATGCATTTCCACTTAGTAACGGTCACCTGCCTCCTTCATATACAGGAAAGGTCCTCCCATCTCCCTGCAGAAAGAATAGGATCGGATGATGGAATTCCAACCACCTGATCCTTAGTTTACTGATTGGGAGGAGACATTAGATATTAGAAATAACTTTTTTTTCCCATCATTTAGTTTTTATTGGATAAGTGTTTTGACAAGACAAGACATGTGAAAATTATACATCTTTGATCAAAAGAGAAAAGAAAAACAATACAATAGGGTCAATCAATAAAGTGTTACAGAGGGGTAAAGGCATAATGGAGTCATAGGAGGCACCATGTGGACGCGACATTGTTAGTACAGTTCTGGTGTAAGAGGTTACACCTATGTGTTGGGGTGTATTCGTATAGTGAGTACCAGCAGAATGTGGCAAAGAGTCTTCGGTACCCCACAGAGTTAGAGATCGCTTGGGCGACCGTGATTACCAAAGAGTGCGTACAAATTCTGTTGTTCTATTTGCCATACGACAGTGATCACTGTTAGAGTCCGAACTGGTACTTTCCTGAAGATGCAAGGGGTAGTTATAGACAAAGTAAGATATGTCGTTCATCTTCTTTTCCCTTAGGGCACCATCCACGTCGTGTTACAGAGCCACGACGCAACGTGACATCATTGCAGTTAGAGTGAGATAAAGAAATGAAAGGAATAAGAGGAAAGCATAGTTTAGGGGAACAGATTTTGGTGAAGCTCAGGGAAGAGGGCATAGGAGAGGAGGGGTAAAGGGACTAGGGTAGGGGGCAATTGATTTCCGGCTACAATCTCACTCACCCCCACTCCCTTAGGACCAGGAGCGCGGGAGGTTAACTTGGCAAACGTAATGCCATAGGGTGTCGGGTCCACAGGTCCCATGCCTCCGTGACATACCTTCTCGCCCCCCGGTCCAGTGCTAGATAATATTCGTGTGTGAAGAGTACATTTATTTTATTCGTGAGGTCTTTCATTGAAGGTGGCAGTGGGTCTTTCCATTTAGAAGCCACGCATAGCCTGGCAGCCGTCAGAACGTAGGTCATTAGTCGTCTGATCACCGGGGGAAAAGCCAAGACTCCCAGGTGTAGCACTGCAACCCGGGGTTCAAGAGGGATCGAGGTCTCAGTCACTGTTTCCAGAAGGGAGGCAGTGAGGAGCCAAAATTGGCTTATCTTCGGGCAGTCCCACCACATGTGAGTCAGAGTACCTATTTGACCGCATTGTCTCCAACACAGTGGTGACGCGCTTTTTGTGAATTTCGCAGAAATAACTTTTTGACAACGAGGGTAATCAATGAGTGGAACAGGCTGCCACAAGAGATGATGAGCTCACCTTCAATGGAAGTGTTCACACAGAGGCTGGACACACACATCTGGGTGATTTAGTGACTCCTGCTTTAATTAGGGGGTTAGACCAGATGACCCAGGAAATCCTTCTAAGGCTGGGGTCACACACACAGATATCTGTGCAGATATTGTTCACAGATCTCTGGTTGCAGTGAAATCATGGGCAAATTGGTCCATTTTGTGGCTGTGTACAAATGTAACAATGTGTCCATGATTTCACTGCAACCAGAGATCTGTGAACAATATCTGCCCAGATATCTGTGTGTGTGACCCAAGCCTAACTCAACCATTCTATGATTCTATCTGTGGGCCGGAGGCTCTAGTACACATAGATAGGTAGTCAGTATGGTTTATCCAACTTTTCTCCAATGTGTATGGGGTGTTAAAAGAAGCAAAATATTATTATAAGAGATGTGACCTCTTTTTAACGTTTTTGCTCAATTGCTTGCATGAATGTCAGCGCTAAGATCCCCATGTGCGGATGGTCTCCACCTGCCATAGGTACTATGTTGCCTAGGGCTGGAGATGGAGGACATGTGATTTCTAAGTGTGGTTTTAAACAATGTATTTCCCAGGCTTGTGTGTACACAGCCATCATTTTGTAGTGTCCAACATTTTAGCTGAATAGTAAAATAAAGCTTTCGGATTCCTCAAACTGCTGGCATTATTAAAAGAACGCCTTTCTAAAGAATCCTTTGAGTTTCTGCTCTGCGTTCCATTAATTGCGGTTTCTACAGAAGCTGGTCACAAGGGCCTGTGCTGTGACGGAGAGGCCATGAGGTGACATTGTAGTTGCTGTGCACTGATCCTGTACATCACACTATCTGATGATACTACACCAGGGCAGGACCCCCCTGACACCATGTGCTCTCGCCCTCCCCCTCTGTGCCGCACTGTACATACCCACAGTCTGCAGCAGCTCCTTAGAAATGCAACTTGCTGAGCCCCAGGTATCCATGGAAACGAATGGCATGGGACTGCTGACTGCCCTCCCCCCTTCTATTATACACATGTCTGAGGAGGGGGCGTGTGATTTGTGGTGTGTAGCTGGTAGCAGGGGGGCTGTTATTGTGCTTTGGGGGTATGCAACAGCTCTCTGATGGATGGGGGGAAGCTGACACATTATACAGGGTGAAGAAGCGCCATTTATCACCAGGAATCAGCCAGTCCGGCTGGGCCTCAGCATTAGATTTATTTGTTTGCCCAATTTAATATACTGAGGTTTGATTTCCATATTGACTATAGGCCATATGCTAGTGTTTCCACTTTGATCTTAGAATAAGGTGTATCCCACCTGCATGGAGCAAATACTGTATTCCGAAGCTGGTAAAGGAAACCTAGGAACCAGCCCAATCCTGTCTATTAACAGCCATGTTTAGGTGGCCACAAAAGTCTTGCATTGGTGCAGTGAATACATGATTTGGGTCATATTGATAGCATGGTTATGTATCGGGCTCTTCTCTAGGCTCCGTTCACATATAGTATTTGTAGACTCATGATATGTTATTTTATACCCAGGATACGGCACCGTGTATAATGGGAGGTAATCGCTTCTTCTATATTAGTGGATTGGCTTCACACCAGCTCTGTAATATGTACCCAGTGGCCATCCACTCCTGTAACAAGCAGGAGAAATCTATCTACTAAGGAGAGAGGCCTTGGGAAATGAAACTCCCTGTGGTTGCTCTCTCGGTGCTTTCAGCAGAATAGCGCCTGTAGACTGTCAGCAGGCTGTCGAAATTGCCTTCAGCACTCCATGATTGCCTTCTCTCTCCATTGACAGAATTCAGATATTATTTGCCTCTATGCCTTGATCATGTGTGGGCCCTGGTATCTGCTTATCCCAGGATTTCTATGTACATACTAAGAGGTTCTGATCCTGGAGATGGTAGGCAGAGGGGAATATCCTGGCGTAAAGGCAGGAGTGCAGTTTTTCTCTGGATTCCCGGTTGCCCTTCTCCTTAGTTATCACCGCAGAGCGTTCAGACTCCCCTATTATTCAGTGCAATGTATTGGTTGATCTATGTTGTGATGATGTAATCTGTAAATATGTAAGCGCGTTATTACAGAAAGCATTTTTCTTGAATCATAATCTGTGCTTGAAGGTGACCTCCCCTGGTAACTAGTCTAGTATGTGCTAGGCATAATATATGTGTACAATTATGTTTATAGGTTGATGCAAAAAGAAAACACCGTAGGTAAATCATGCTCTGCAGTCTTACGTGATTGAAAAATGGTTTATTTTTTTGGAGTTTCTAGAGAACCTTTCACATATCATGTTTTGCAAAGGAATCTAAAAGTGTTGGAAACCAGTTCTTCTGTCAAACGTATAATGCAAAAGAAGTGGATGGGAGTGTAGGGCGGATTGATGGCTTAAAGCGAACCGGTCACCCCCCCCCCCCCAGACATCAAAAGCTAACCTCACCACCTTCTGCAGCACTAAGGCTGCATTCAGAGAGGGTGTATATAGCATTTCTCCATTCGCCTTCCACGACAGCATTGGAGGATGTCGTCCACGCCCTATTGGGGGACAGGAACACAGAGAGGTTAAAAGCCCCTCCCCTTCCTCCGCACTCCAGTGTCTTCCTGTCCCCCTTGGGGCATGGAGAGGTTCCAGTGCTGTCAGGCCGGCAGAGGCAGCATTGGGGTGTACTTACAGCCGGGCCAGGGATGGACGTCGGGGGCGGCCTCCTCCTCCTTCTCGGGGCTCCCGTGGTGGGACCATCCGGCCTTCCTGCGTCCTACGGGGCAAAGCAGGCCGTGTATTGCAACGCCGGAGGCCTGTTCAGCTCTCCGGCGTCTCCCTCCTCCAGCTGCGGTCCCTGGGGCATGCATCAGAGGTGCCGTGGAGGCACTTCCGGTTTCGGGGGTGGCACTTCCGGTTCCGGGATGGCACTTCCGGTTTCGGGCGGCGGCTCCTGTAAGGGCTGTGGCAGGCTGGGCGCGGCTCCAGGGAACCCAGCAGGACTTTCGCGCGCTACTGCCCGCGGCCGGTGACCAGGAGGAGGGAGGGAACAGGTGTTCCTCGTTGGGGGCACGGTACTTCTGGATAAGTACCCGCCGGAAGCTACACCCAGGTAAGGCTGATCCCTGAAACATGGAAGGTGATAGGCTTCCACCTCTGCTTCTGCAGAGCCCAGCGTTCCCCCAGCTCATGTAAGTGTTTCTGGGGGTGGTCACAAGGGGTAGAGTTATTTAAGCCCTGCACTCACACTGGGACCCCCTTCTCTTCCCTTTTTGTCTATAGGGAGACGAGGGCCGTCTGTGAAAGGGAGCAATAATGTGGCTGCGGCACAAAATTTCCCTCTTCCTACAACAAGGTGTCGGCCGTGACTGACAGGGTTGTCAGGATGGACTCCCCATCCTTGCTTGAGGAGCTCCAATCCATTAGGGAAGAGGTGCAGGCTTCTATCTCGGCACTGCGGGGTTTTGCTGCAGCTTCCGGGCCTTCCCCTCCGTAAGTGAGGAAGCTCCAGGATTGTGACTCTGTGGATCTCATGGAGGCTGGCCAGAGCTCAGCATTAGAGGACGGCGAGGATATTGCCGCTGTTGCCTCTGTCCAGACACGAGAATCTGGACACTACTATTTTTCCACGGAGTCCATGGGTGCATTGGTGGATACTGTCCATTGTACCATGGGAGTAGAGGTGGTGGAATCCCCTTCTTCTGTGCAGGACTAAATGTTCAGAGGCCTGAAGGCTAAGCGGCTCACCCCATCCGAGTGGATTGGAGGGTGATGACTTTGTCTGGGAGGTCCCGAAGGTGGACATCCAGGTGGCCAGGGTAGCAATCAGCTGCTATTGTAAACCCATTGTGCATGCCCTTGACACACTGTTGAAGCTAAGCAACAGGAGCCTCAGTCACGGGCTGCATGGGAGACCTCATTAGAGACCCAATGGGAATCTCTATGGAAGTCTCTATAAAGTCAATGGGACTTCTAACATGAAGGTCTATGGCAGTATTCCATTTGGGAAGCTTGGCATATAAGACCGCGTTGCCTTTTGAAGATTCCTCCCGGTTGAAGGACCCCCTCGTTCGTAAAATGGAGAGTGTCCTCAAAAAATCCTGGGAGGCGGCAGCTATGTCTTTAACGGTGTACATTTCCTCTACATGTGAGCAGGTCTCTCTTTAAGTGGCTCACCCAGCTGGGAGAATTCATCCTGCAGGGTACTCCCAGGGAGGAGCTTTGGACTCCATTCCACTTCTGAGACGTGCTACGGGCTTCCTGGCCGATGCCTCTGCTGAGTCGTTCTGCGTTGGCGCCAGGTGCGCAGTGTTGGCTAACACAGCTCGCAGGGCAGTGTGGCTTACAAGGTGGAATGGGGAGGTCACGTCTAAGCTCCAGCTGTGTGGCCTCCCCTTGCAAAGGGCATTGGATGACATCCTGGAAAAGGTGTCAGACCGGAAAAGGTGTCTCCCGGAACAGGAGCCCTTTCGGAGGCAGTCCTTTTGGCCTGAGCGCAGCCAACCCTCCCAGTCTAAAGGGAAGGGTAAGTCTGGTCGCTGGGCATTCCAGTACCGGAACAAGACCCATAATATCTTGCTCCCCCAGCAGCGGCATCACCAGCCGCCCCTAAACAAGGTCGCCTTCCCCATTGCAGAGCGGCTCCTGCGGTTTCTGCCACAGTGGCAAGCAATCTCCTTGTGCTCTTGGATCCTCTCGACCATTTGGGAGGGTCTACGCTTGGAATTCGAGAGCCAGCCCCTCCGTGTCTTCGAGTCCTCTCCCTTCCTCAGGGGGACTCTCGCACGGTTTTTCTTGTCGGGTCTGCAACACCTGTGGGATTCGGGTGTGGGGTCCCCGGTTCCTCCTGGAGAGGAGGGCCAGGGGCGCTACTCCAGGTTGTTGTGGACCTCCAGAACGCGTATTCTCATGTCCCCATTCACCCGTCCCACAAGCGCTTTCTGTGATTCACGATCTCCGGGGCAGGCGGGACAGTCCATTCTCGGCTTAATGTGCTGCCCTTTGGGATTTCGTCGGCCCCAGAGGTTACCAAACTCATGGGGGAAGCGATCACATTCATCCAGACCCAGGGGATATGTATGCTTCCCTATTTAGACGACATGTTGGTGGTGGCTCCTTCGGCAGTGCTTCTGCGCACAAAGGTCTCCAACACATTGGAGATTCTTCAGTCCCTGGGATGGGTACCCAATCTTCGGGAATCGGAACGGGTGCCTGCAACCCGACGTCAATTTTTGGGAGTCTTGCTGGCCTCCTCCAGACAGACCTCGTTCCTTCCTGCGGCATATCAGCTTTTGCGCCACGTCAATCTGACCCGCTTCCGGGCAAGGGGGTCGCCCTCCTTGCGGGAAGCAATGTCCCTGTTAGGGGCCATGATGGCCTGCATTCAGTCAGTAACATGGGCTCAGGCTCCTTCCCGACTGCTCCAGGAACACATACTGAGTTCCTGGGACAGACGTCAGGATTCCTTAAACTCGCGGTCCGGACCCCAGGGCGGGTGGTAACCTCGCTTTCCTGGGGATGAATCCCAGACACCTTCCTGTGACCTCAGTTCCCACTGATACCAGCGGGTCCGGTTGGGGCACGATGGTAGTTCGCACACCGTTCCAGGGGATTTGGAGTCGCTCGGTCAGTCGCCAGTCTTCAAACTTCTGGCAGTGGAGGAAGCGCTTCTTGCTGCAACTCACGTTCTCCGGGGTCATCATGTCAAGGTCCTGTCAGACAATGTGACTACGGTTGCTTTCTTGCGGTACCAAGGCGGTACTCGTGGCTTACACTTGCAGGGGCTGGCAAGACTGTTCTTTTTGTGGGCAGTACGCCATCTTCTCTCCTCCTCGGCAGTACATCTGAAGGGAATGGCCAATGTACAGGCAGATTCTTGAGCCGCACGGAGGTCCACCCAGGAGAATGGTGCTTCCATCCGGACGTATTTCGCTCTCTTACGGACAGGTGGGGTGTCCTTTTGATCGACCTGTTCGCTTCGGGCTCGAATACAAAGGTGCCAACCTTTTTCTCCCTGACGCGGTTGGACCATCCTCGGGGGCTGGACGCTTTTGCCCATCCCTGGGACTTCCGGTTGGTGTATGCATTTCCTCCAATCCCGTCACTTCCCAAGACGTTGCAACGGATTCGAGCGGAGGTGGTGTCACTATCCTGGTGGCTCCCCTGGGGCCCAAACTGGCGTGGTACTACGCCATCCGAGACCTGGGCCTGGAGGGACCGATTATGTTAGCCCAGTCTCAACCTACTGTCCCAGGGTCCTCTGTTTCACCCGGGCCCTCAGTGGCTCATTCGGGCGGCCTGGCTGTTGCGGCCGGGATCCTGAGGACCAAGGGTCTCTCCAAGGCAGTGATCCGCACGCTTCAGCAGAGCAGGAAGCCTGTGACAAACACTATTTACGGGAGGGCTGGAATCGGTTCCTGTTCTGGTGTGCTCCTTCCATCCCGACCATGCGTCATCCTAATGTGGCCCAACTCTTGGATTTTTGCAGCGTGGCTTTGATTTGGGGCTTCGGCCGAGCACTCTTTAAGTCCAGAGGTCGGCACTTGGGGCGGTTTTTGCCCGGGATCTTGCTTCCCATCCGTGGCTCAAGCAGTTTTTTACTTCTGCTTGGGGGTGGCATCCCCGGATTCGGCCTTCTGTCCCTCCCTGGGATTTGATGCTTGTTCTCCAAAGGCTTGCTCGAAGTCCCTTTGCACCCTTGTCTGCTGCATCCCTTACGTCTCTCTCTCACAAGGTGGCGTTTTTGGTGGCCATCACTTCTGCTCCCAGAGTTGGAGAACTGCAGGCACTCTCTGTCTGGGCTCCGTGCCTCGTGGTGTCCGTTGTTCGCATTACGCTTTGGTTGCATTCATCTTTTCTTCTGAAAGTTGTCGGCTTTCCATCGGTCCCAGGATGTGGTTCTGCCTTCAATTTGTCAATCTCCTGCTAATGCGGCTGAGGCCGTGTTTCACTCCTTGGATGTTCGTCGGACTGTCCTCCTCTATCTCCGAGAGACTGCTTCCTGGAGGTTAGATCAGAACCTGTTTGTTCGGCTTTTGGGAATAATACAGGGAAGAAGACTTCCCAGGCTACCATCACTTCCTGGATCAAGAAGACGATCTGTGAGGCCTACATCGCTCCGGTCCTTGCTCCTCCGGTGGGGTTGAAGGCTCCTTCACCTCGGACTGCTTCTACGTCCTGGGTAGAGCAGGCTGGAGCTTCGTCGGAGCTGCTTTACAGGGCGGCTAAGTTGTCGTCTCGCCTCACTTTTTCTCGCCTCTATAGGTTAGATCTGTCCTTCAGTCGGGATCTGTCCTTTGGTAGGGGAGTCCTACAGGCAATAGTCCCACCCTGAGGAGTATCGGTGGTATTCCTCCAATGCTGTCGTGGAAGGCGAATGGAGAAAACTGAATTAGTCCTTACCGGTAATTCCTTTTCTTGGAGCCTTCCACGACAGCATCAGTTCCCCCCTTGTTGTTGTTTGATTCCGGTTTGTATCAGGTAATCCATGGTTAAGGGTGATCTTGGTAATACACTGGAGTGCGGAGGAAGGGGAGGGGCTTTTAACCTCTCTGTGTTCCTGTCCCCCAATAGGGCGTGGACGACATCCTCCAATGCTGTCGTGGAAGGCTCCAAGAAAAGGAATTACCGGTAAGGACTAATTCAGTTTTTTTATGGCTATATTCAGGCAAATATGCACTTGGATAACATTTGCCACTTACCAAGACCGATGACCGGGAAGCGGGGTTTGCAGCATCTATGTGTCGCCCTATCTTGTCCTTCATCCCTCTGTCTCGGCGATTGTGTGATGCCTCCACCCCCTCCGCGCTCCGTAGCCCGCGCTCTCATTTAGGTTGCCGGGCATGCGCAGTGTCCGATTTGGTCCGCTGTGCCCAAAATCGGAGCAGTCTCCAATTTTAGGTACAGCAAAAAATCAGACACAATCGGATCCGACACACATCGGATGCCATTAAGGGCAAATCCGATGCAATCCTATGTCCATAGGGACACATGCGGGCCAAATCGGATCTGTGGCTGTCAGTTTATGTTAATGATCTGTAAAGTATGAAATGGAAGCTAAATTTTCCAAACATCTTGATTTATTTAGACTCTGTGTGAAGGTTATGGGCAGAAATATGCACACTGACATACCTTGGTATGTTATCAATGAGTTATGACACTGAGCAGCATGTTGCTTTTTCTACTATTAGCAGCCTTCATGGTCTAAACAGGCTGCCATAAACTGGGCCTTCTACGGACTTGTGTCCAATCAAACACATCTGGGATGTCCCTGGACAGAAATTGTAAAGGGAGCTGCCAGCAGTGGATTATTGATGAGTTGAATGCACAAGTGCCCTCTGCGTGGTGGAACGTTCCTCAGACAACCATTAAAGGGAACCTGTCAGCTTGTTCTACCCCTTTTCCCCCTCCAACCTATCACTACCTGTCCCCTGTACCTTGGTAGCTGATCCCTAACCATCCCTCACTGAGCTAAATGTGCCCTATAAAGTTTAAGAAAAATGCTTTGTAACTTACAAGCAGTCTCCATCTGGAGACTGGAAAGGCGGGCTTTGGGGTTCCATTCTCCCCTCCTCGCTGACTCTCAGCACGCCCTACTGGGCCAGCTCATGATCGCACATAATCAAGAGGACAACAGTTGAATTAGCAAAAAGGGATTACATTTATTAGAACAATCCACAAAATTAGGGGTGAATACAGATAGAGTAAAATTTTAAGGATTTTTGTAAAGTGCTCAGTGACAGCATGAACGTTACATGAACGAAGTACACCCTCCAGCATTGGATGACTAGAAAACATATATGATGACATGTATTTGGGGAGAGTGGGTGGTCTGTATGTGTGTGGCGTGCATGCGCCAAAGGTGGCTCTGTGATTGGTTGAGTTACCGTGTGACATGTCACTTGGTAGATAAGGGGACGGAATTCCGTCATAGCCACGCCCCCTGATGAAGCCATACGGCGAAACGATGTAGGGGCAGGGCGTGCACGGTGAGACCCTGCAGCACGAGCTGGTATGACTAATCTGTAGTGTTTTACACTGAATGCGGGCATTGGGCGCCTGGATGAGAATAGGTAGCCTGTGGCAGAATACATGGGAATTGATAGGAGGTTTAACTGATGTGGTAGTATTGATGTATTGGCACTTACAACTTAATGGAGTAAACTGTGCTCCTTAGCAGGGGTTAATATTGCAGTATCATGACATGTAGAGTATGAGCTGATCACCCTTGTTATTGTTGTGAGACGTGTTTAATTGAAGTCTGTGAATTGACCATTGTATACCTCCTTTTGTTATAAGACTGTATGAATCCCTGTATTACCTGTCAAACATGTAAGAGCCATCATCATGTATGTTTTCTATTCATCCAATGCTGGCGGGTGAACTCTGTTCATGTAACGTTCATGCTGTCACTGAGCACTTTACAAAAACCTTGAAATTTTACTCTATCTGTATTCACCTTTAATTTTGTGGATTGTTCTAATAAATGTAATCCCTTGTTGCTAATTAAACTGTTGTCCTCTTGATTAAGTGATTGTTTTCACAGTTGTAGAAACTGAAAAAAATCCCAGATGTATTTATGTACTGGAACTTCTATTAGTAGCGGCTCATGATAGCAGCAAAGGAGGCGGGAATTTCAAAAAGAGGTGGAACAACAGAAAGATTGATGCCCAGTGGGGCGTGCTGAGAGTCAGCGATCGGGGAGAATGGAGCCCCGGAGCCCGCCTTTCCAGTCTCCGGATGGAGACTGTATGTAAGTTATAAAGCATTTTTCTTAAACTTTATAGGGCACATTTAATTCAGACATGGATGGTTAGGGATCGGCTACCAAGGTGCAGGGACAGGTAGTTATAGGTTATGGGGGCAGAACGAGCTGACAGGTTCCCTTTAAATAACCTCATTGATGACATGCCACAGTGTGTCAGTGTATTTGACTGACGTTCATATTGCATACTGAATAAAATGAGATGCTTGGGAAGTGTAGTTTTATATTTCTTCATCATTTGAATAGCATTAGTATGTCCAACAATTCGTGATTTTCGTAGCTCCACAACGTTTCCTTCTTGGCGTTGCAGTTTCTTTGTTGAGTGTAGTAAAGCGAGGATTCACATCACGCTGTCTGGCTCTCGATTTCTATAGACTTGTGTTATTTGCCTTCCTGGTGGAAGTGAATCCTCTAGCGATGTAAGAATATGTGAATTTCTCAGTATGCTTTTAACCAGGGTCTTCAGCTGTGTGGGTTTTTCCAGTTGTTTGGTCACCTAAAAAGGCTTTAATGGTTATTATAGGAGGTGAAATGTACTAATGTGGCCTTGACATAGATGTCTTTATGGGACTTGTGCAGGCTTTGTGTGTTACCCTGTGAATTCTGAGATGCTATTGCTGTAACTGTATTGCATGATTGAATGATTATTGTTCTGTCTAAATAAGCAGTTTTTGAGAAGTTGCTGTTGCTTGTCTTATTTAATAAGAATTGATTATGTGACATGTTCCAGTGTGACAGCTCTTCTCCCGGATCTATCTAACCACTGTCATGCTGGTTAAAGGAAATGCTGAGGGAAAGAGGGTGAGGAAGGCCAGTCTGCCTGCCCTTACAGAGCCTTGTTATGGGAGAACTGCTGAGTTAGCGGATTTTCATGGTGGGGAGAGGTGAGTTGGCACTGTGCCGCGTACCATCCTCTGTCTTTGCCGTTGATTGCACTGTTTGTTAAGTGTTATCTGTTCCCACTTTCGTTGCTGAACAGATGTTCAGAATTGCCAAAAGCAACATCAGCCTTTCTTTTCCATTCTGCTCTTTCAGGGACTGTTTTATTTTTTATGTCTTGTGTGCAGAAAACCACCATGTCTATAATATCAATGTTAAGAAGTCATATACAATCCATATCCAGGGGTTTACTAATACATGAATCTGAGTGTTCAGCTGGCATGGTTTCCTAAGAGGGAGCTTTTAATTTTCCTTCATAGTCCAAATGACCCAATTTGACCAAGAATAAAATACCTAGAGCAGTGTTCTGAGCATATGGTTCCTCTGGATGACAAGCTTCCCTTATTTAAAATAATATGTGTAGCTAAATGAGAAGTAGATCTGTTTAATAAAGATTTGCAGTTTGTATTGTCATGATGTGCAAAAAAAGTAAACTATACAGATTTCTATTGTGATCTGATTTCTAATAGAAGTTACATTTTCTTTGAAAATCCTAATACTATCAAATGTCATATCTTTATCTAGATCTAGTAGCCTAATGTGTGATATAGTGGTAATGAGAATGTTAAGCATGGAAGAGATGAGATGTTTGATTATTGTGTGTTTTTGTGTGAGACGTGAGGGTGGGTCATAGTGCCATCATAGTCCAGATATATATTTATATAGTGTTGGCACCCTTGAAAGTGTTCCAGAAAATGAAGAATTTATACCTGAAAATGTATTGCATTTACACATCTCATCATACACATGTATCCAGGCCTGTGGAGTCTGCACGTCTGACTCCCGAGTCCTCAAATTCCCCTTAAGGTACCGTTACACGGCACGACGTTGGAACAATGTCTGCAACGATCTCATGGGTGCGCGGTCGTTTCCGACATCGTTTTGACATCGTTGGTGAGATGTCACACGTCTAGATATCGTGGACAACTCACCAACGATGCTGTGAGCAGGAATCATTCGCACAATCCAGCGAATGATCCCTGCTCATTGCTGTGAATCGGCAAAGTCATAAACGGCATTGTTATCGCAGTGTCAGACACAACAATATAGCGAGTTGGCTGATCGTTGATCATGTGGTTTGAGAACATGTTCTCAAACCTGCAATCAGCGTTTCAAAGATTTATCGTTACAACTTTGCAGTGTCACACGCAACGAAGTAGTAACGATGTCACTTGAACGACTCCAAACCCGTGACGTTTAAGCGATATTGTTAACTATGTCGTGCCGTGTAACGGAGCCTTTAATCCGACTCCAGTTCCAACTCCACCAAAATAGATGCCAACTCTGACTCCAAATTCTGCATTGTATCTGTTTTGTGTGTATTGTGTGTATTGGAACAGCACAAATAAAAAAGCAGAGGTAAAAAGTGTAAATTAGACATAATTGCACACAAAACCCTTAACATGGGTATAACAAAATTGTTGGCACTTTTCCAAGATTGTAAACAACATTGTTTCAAGCATGTGATGCTTGTTCAACCATCTCTGGCAGGTAACACGTGTGGGCAATATGAATATCACACCTGAAAGAAAGAAGAGAAGTTGATTCTATCTTTGCATTGTGTCAGTGTGTGCCACACTAAGCATGGAGAACAGAAAGAGGAAAGCCCAGCAGGTAGTGGTATAAGCGTTGGCAAGGGACTGTATTGGAGGATGTCTGATCAATATCCTCTATAGCAGGGGTCTCAAACTCCAGGCCTCGAGGGCCGCACACAGTGCAGGTTTTCAGGATAACCATGGCATTTGACAGTTGGTAATCAAATTATCAACTGTCAAACTCTAAGGAAATCCTGAAAACCTGGACTGTGTGCTGCCCTTGAGGCCTGGAGTTTGAGACCCCTGCTCTATAGGCTGGTCACTATGGTAGCCAGGAAGAGTTGACAGTTGGCAGTTCAAATGAGCCCAACTAGAGGTGATGGGCAGCGTTACAAGAGTGGCTAATGTCAATTACCTGCAGACAGTCTATCAGAGCCCAATGGGCATTGCAGCAAGGCCAGACCGCAGGTAGGGACCTTTCACATCAGCGTTTTTGCTGATTCGTGGCAGATCTGGCAGCTTTCATATCACTGCCTGATTGCGGCAGATCTGCCAACTTTGCCGTATTTGCCGCATAACAGCCGACTTGCGGCAAGCCCCATTCATTTTCTATAAAACTTGCGGTCAGGTGCGGCAAGTGCGGTTTTGCATTATGTGGCAAATCTGGCACTTGCAGCCGCGCAAAAAAACGTCTGCTAGCAGCAGTTTTTTCCCTTCGACGCAAGTGCAGGATTTGCCAGATCCGACAAAACCGCACTTGCCGCACCTGATCGCAAGTTTCATAGAGAATGAAAGGGACTTGCCGCAAGTCGGCCGTTATGCAGCAAAGCTGTCAGGTCTGCTGCGATTGAGGCTGCTTTCACATCAGTTTTTCTGCCCAAAGATTTGCTATATTAAGAGTGCCAGTCCAGATGCCATCAAGCCAGAACCTGTATGGAAACCTACTGGTGCAGCCAAAGGCTGAAGTGGATGTAATTAATGTGTTGTCTTGTAAACCATTTGAACTGTTCATACAAAGGTCCAGTCTGCCTTTTTCCTACCTACCTCATCTAGATATATCCAGGGAATGGGTCTGGAGCACCAGGAACTACGTAGGCGCACTGTGACACCCCATACTGCACAACACTGCAGAAAAGCCACACCATCACTCGGCACCTTCATCTGGGCTCAATAGTACCTCCTACATCTACTATCCGGATGTGATGTATGTTACACACAGTGCGCAACATAATCAAGAAGTTTACAACCCATGGCACTGTAGATAATATGGACATGGATGGCATATAAAAATTGATGAAAGGTTGCACTGCATGATAGTCCAGATCAGGGGTCTCAAACTCCAGGCCTCGAGGGCCGCACACAGTCCAGGTTTTCAGGATTTCCTTAGAATTTGACAGTTGGCAGTTTGAATACCAACTGTCAAATGCTATGGAAATCCTGAAAACCTGGACTGTGTGCGGCCCTCGAGGCCTGGAGTTTGAGACCCCTGGTCCAGATGGTGGTTAAGTGGCCATAAGCAAGATCTAAAGAAATTAAAGCTGTCCTGTAGGCTCAGGATGCATCAGTCTGAACGAACTATCCATCAACAGTTTAATGAAAAAAAAAAATGCTATGGCAGGGGACCCAGGAGGACACCAGTGCTGACCCAGAGACACAAAAAAGTGTGCATCCAGCTTGTGACTGATTCACACGGATGGCTAAAAACGCCCGTGTGAAACCAGCTTAAAGCAAAACCTTTCTGTGAAATCGTCTTGTGGACAAACAAGACCAAGATAGGGCTTTTTGGTAAAGCACATCATTCTAATGTTGGCCTACTTGTAAGAAAGGAACACCGAACCTATGGTCAGATATGGTGGACATTCAAAGCTGTTTTGGGGTTTGTTTTGCTGCCTCTGGCACGGTGTATTGACTGTGCAAGGTATCATGAAATCTGAGGATTAGCAATGATTTTAGGTATAAAGGCTATGTTTCACACGTGGCATAATTGCTGCACTTTTTTGCGCAGGCAGTGTTATCGCGTTTTGCGGCCGCACTATTTAGCGCAGGTAAAAAACACGGTGCATTCACACACCGCTTTTTTACGGCTGCATTTCTTCCCCAAGAGCGCAGGAAGAAGGGAAGTCACATGGTGGCAGGAATAATCCTGTTCCCGTGTGACATGTCTGTACTTTCACTTTTGCAGTGTATCTACATACACTGCGAAAGCGAACTAAAAGAAAGCAAGGGTAATAAAAATTAAAAAATAAACACTTACCTCTCTGCCAAGTGTCCCGGGATGCGAGGTGTCCACGACCGATCGCTGGAGGACCTCAATCAGCTGATTGGCCGCAAACAGATCAGCTGATGATGTCACGTCACGATCAGCTGATCGCTACTGGCCAATCACATCTTTAAGGTCCTTGCAGCGATCGGACGTCTTCTCCACGGGTCCCGGGACAGCTGGTGGAGAGGTGAGTATTTTATTTTTTATTTTTACCGTAATACCTTTTTGTTCACTTTTATTTCGCTTTCGCAGTGTATGTAGATACACTGCCAAAGCGAAACTCCAGCCCCGACATGTCACATGGGGGGAGGAACACACAGCATGTGTGTATATGTATTTATAAACATACATATAAATCTTGCTGTTAATAAGGATATCAGAGGTTTTGCAATCTCTTAACTATTTTTTCTGTTTTGTATGTTCTGCAGGCTCAGCTTTCAGGACGTTCACCCCTTTCTACTTCCTGACGGAACCGGCAGACACTGTAACACTTCGTGGAACTCCTGCTGTTTTAAACTGTTCAGTGTATGCTGAGCCAGCAGCAAAAATTGAATGGAAAAAAGACGGGACTTTTCTTAATTTAGTATCAGATGATCGGAGGAGATTACTTCCAGATGGGTCTTTGTACATCACCAGTGTGGTGCATTCAAAGCACAACAAGCCTGATGAGGGCATCTATCAATGTGTGGCAACAGTGGATAGTTTAGGCAGTATTGTAAGCCGTACAGCACGACTTTCTGTTGCAGGTAAGTGCTGCACATTTAAAGCATAGATTGTGATATTGTTCTTGATTTGGTTTGGAGTGCATTATTGCTTCAATTTTAACTAAATTTATTTTCTTACCTTTTCTTGCTGAGTTATTCTAAAATATTGTTCCAAATTTTTTTCAGTCTTAGGCCTCATTCAGAGAAGTCAGTGATTTTTAACATGTTTTATCAGTGTTTTGTATCTAAGTTACATCAATGTTTATATCTGTCAGTTTTTACCATCAGTTTCTCATCAGTGACTTTGACTCATGAAAGAATAAATGAATTGCAAATCTCCTATCGCTTACAATGGTAATCAAGGACAGCACATGGATTACTTACTGATGCCATCTGTGTGCTGTCCGACTTGAATGGGTGACTTGCATCTGTGTCTTCTATCAAAAATTGACATGTTGCCATGATTTTTTTGTGGACATACTATCTGCAAAAAAAACAAATATGAGGGCAAACAGGTAAGCGTTCTGTCCATGAAAAACATGGCAAGGACATGTGAACAATGGACGTCTGAATGAGGCCTTAAATGGAATAGCATTTAGATGACTGTTTTTAAAGTAACAGAAATCAAGAAAACCAAATAAGTATTCCCTGTGTTATGCACAGCATTTTGCATCAGGTGTGTTTTGTCATTTTTTTTTAATGGGAATGTTTAATCAGAAAATATATGTATCACCAAAATTCAGTTTTGATGATCTCCTAGCCTTCAGAGCACACCCAGTAGGTTAGCACTCACTGTAGTCTGCAGATTACTGATAGTGGGCAGCCAGGGGAAATGATTTTGGAGGGGTATTCTCATCTCAGACATTTGTAGCATTTCCTTAGGTGCAGGTCCTAGAGGTGGGATTATGTGCTATCTATACAAATGTGTTCTGTCTTACGCGGCTCTGCAGAGGTGGCTATGAATGTGCAGACACTCTCTATCCAGGTCTGTGAGTTCTGAAAACAGCGGAGCAAAGATGGCACCCGCATTTATTAGACATAATTGTCTGAGATGGGATTTTATCGCTGGAGGGCCTAGATAAGGCAGGATAGCCACTGGCATCACACAGATAAGATTCTGTATGACTTCCCTGCAGCTCCCTAGTCTCTGGAGGAGAGAAGTGGTCCTCCATCACCTCCTTTAAGCTGTCATAGTCCAGGGCATTTTTTTGATTGATTTAAGATGCCATTGACTAGAGCACTTGCAGCCTGTACAGATAATGCAGAACAATATGGCTGACTTAGGGCGTGTTCACACAGGCAAATTTTCACATCTGTGTGGTTACATGAAATTCATGTATAGTCATTGACATGCACTGATCTGTACACAAGGATACCAACAGATGTCCACGAAATGTTTTTTAAATGGATCCGTCATCAGTCACCAGAGATAGGGGTGGAGGAGCTGTACCTTGGGAGCATGCTCAGTACATCAAAATGGATCTGTTTCTTGATTCCATTGTTTTCACGGGTCCACGCTTCATGTTAATTACACATGGACACCAATGGATCTGTGTCTGTGCGTTGGTGTCTGCGATTTTTGAGGAAGCCCAAAAAAAGAACAATTTCTGTTTCTGGGTACATGAAAAAAAAGGACACCAATGGATCCGTGCCAAAACGGAGACACACGGATGGGTATAGAAGACCAATCCGTGCCCATAGGATAACATGGGAGGCCATAACTGATCCATGGCCATCCGTTTCAAAATGGATGGACATAGATTTGCAAATTTGCCAGTGTGAAAGCAGCCTTGAAGGTGTGGATTTAAAAAAATTTGTATTTAGTAAAGTATTGAGGCTACATATTGTAATAGACATTTTATGACGCCTTTCCCCAGTCTGGGCGGGCTCTTTCTGCATGCATGTATACCTTTTTATTTCCAATAGGCACATACTTACAGAACCTAAAGCGTAAATGAAGATAGAATTGTGATATCTTGTATAATCTTCAACATTTGCATTCTATTTTTCCAAAGAGCTTTTTTTTGCATAAACAGGCCCCTTTCTGCATATACTGTGTTGAATGGATAATGCCTTATAAAGTATAGTATTTTATTCACCAGTTATAGCAATGTGATTGGTGGTTGTTTATATGCAGACTCCCTTTCTTCATACATAAAATGAAGTTGTAGGTAAGGCTGATTCTTCTCCTTTATCGCTCGGTGCAGGATTATTCACAGTGCGGCGCAATCGATAGAAGAATGTGGCAGTGCCGCTGAGTGATTCATTGGGAGCTGAGAACCAGGCGGGGCAGGCTGGGGATGCAGTGCCTACAGGCGCTTAATGAACAGAGCATTGATCTTCGACAAGATGTGTTGGTGTCACTAATTGTATTGTATGGGCTGTGCAAGGTGAAGGGTTATGGCTGCAAGTCAGTGAAGAGACTACACATTCACACCCTGCACGGCCTCTGTCTAAATCTGTCACTGACTTCTTTCAGCTTTGTCACCCTTTCTATAGTTTTTGCCTTGCTTTATGTGCCATAGTTCTGATTTATACACCCCTACATTTTCAATTATTCTATTTTACTTCTAATGGTTTCTTGAAAGCACCAATCAATTATTCCTTTTAGAAATTAAATCATCATTATTTTAATTTGTTATATCATATATGTTCGGGAGATACCCCCCCCTTTATCCACCAAAGTACATTTTAATCAATAGATCATGAAATAAAAATAATTTTCACAGATACATTTTTTTAATTATTTTTTTTCATGTTCCTGTGCTGAGATGATCTTATATATGTGTCCCTGCTATATGCACTGTGTAATGGACGTGTCTGACTGTACAGAGACACAGTCTGATCATGCCACATCTCCTGTGCTGAGATAATCTTAAATATGTGTCCCTGCTATGTAATGTGTAATGGAAGTGTCTGACCGTACAGGGACATGGTCTGATCATTCCACATCTCCTGTGCTGAGATAATCTTAAATATGTGTCCCTGCTATGTACTGTGTAAATACTGAGAGCCAAAGGATGGTGCTTCTGCAATCTGTGCTGCTGCCAAAGAATGAGGACCACACAGGGTCTGAATGCAATGATTGTTCTGACGTGTTTCGGGGCTTTCCCAGTTCCTTCATCAGGGGTACAATGATGAATGATACAGTGCAGCTCATTCTACTTCACAGAGTGAGAGGCTGTGCAGTGAGGATCTCATTAGAGACAGTGCGGGGGAGGAGTTGAATGCACACACACCGCAGCACAGTGCACTCAGCGGTCATCGCCTTTACAAAGCTGCAGATTCAGCACAGTGTTGCAGGCTGAAGGAGAAGACCATTCAGTGCAACGCTGGTCAGAGTTTACATAGGTGAGTGGGGGTGGGTGAGTATATTTGAGATTGGGGAAGGTGCGGCATTCTTGGAGTCTGGAGTGGCCGGGCATGCTAAAGACTAGTGGGGGGGAGGGCACATTTGTAAGAGACTAGGTGTAAACAGCAAATAGCAACTTTTACACCCAGGCTACAAAACTAAATACACCTCTGGTTGGGGGCTAAGGCTGCTTCTCCACACGCAGACTAGTGATCTAGGTAACAAGGCAAAATGCTGACAGGGTGTAAATTACAAACTCAGCGCTTTGCAGTCTAGATATACACAGAAATCTTATAAAAATCCCAGAAGAAACCCTTTAACGCCATCACAACCAACGACATATATATACATTCTTGGCCTTGTCCCTTCCTCTAATGCGAGCTCACACGCTGAGCTGGCATCATTTCCTGTGCATGTCAGGTGATCTGATCATCTGTGACATGCGACGCGAACAGCACTGATCAGCGATCTGATCGGAGCTGTTAACCCTTTGAATCGTGCTGTCCTTCACTGACAGAGCAATCCAAAGCACTGCGGAGAGGATCACGCTGTTCTCCACCAGCATCGGAGGTCCTGTGATGCGATCATGGGACCTCAATGCATTACCTTGACAGCCCAGGGTCCTGTGATGACCCCGGATGCTGTCATGAATTACTTCCTATGGACGCGTGGCAAGCACAGACATCCACAAAAAGTGATAATTTCTCCTGTGCACAGATGTGCAGCAGCTCATCTGTGCACATGAGAAGCAATCAGTGTGTTCATTGCTGAGGCCCCTTAGGGGGCAGTGTAACATAAAGAACAAAGAAAAAAAAAAGTTCAAATCATTCTCTTTTTTTTTGCCCCATTGAAAATAAAACTATTAAAGTACACATTTTGTATTGTTGTATTCAGAAATGCCCGATCGATCAAAATATAAAATTAATCAGATGTGTAACTTGCGTAACGGAAAATAAATCCAAACGCCAAAATTAAGTTTTTTGGTCACTGCAACATTGTAATAAAATGCAATAACGGGCGATCAAAAGAGCTTATCTACCCAAACATTGTATCATTAGAAATGTCAGCTCAAGATGCAAAAAATAAGTCGTCACAAAGCCCCAGATAATGAAAAATGAGAACAGTATGGGTTGCAGAAAATGGTGCAAAAGCACAATTTTTTTTTCTTTAAAATATTCTACCTTTTTCCACCACTTCTATAACAGTAAAAGTATACATGTTTGGTATCTAGGAAATCGTACCGCCTGAGGCATCGCACCGATACGTCAGTTTTACCATGTAGTGATCATGGTGTGTAAAAACCCCAAAAAACAGACGTGTAATTGCACTTTTTTTCAATTTTACCCCACTTGCGGTTTTCCTGTAAACTATATGGTAAAATAAATGATTTCATTCAAAAGTAAGGGTCTGTGCCCACAGGACGGTTTTGAGTCCTGAACGCAGCAAAACCTGTACTGGTTTCAAGGATCCCTAGAGTCCTTTCCAGGAGATTTGTTGCGTTCAGGTCCTGCGAGTTTACCATGTATTTATCACGTTTTTACCATGTTTTTTCACGCGTTTTTGTGTGTTTTTACTGCATTTTTCCAGCGGTTTTGCCATTGTCTGCAGCAAAACTGAAGGAAAAATAGAACATGTCACTTCTCTTCCATCGGCAGCAAAACCACAGGGATTTGACAGCTCTTGACACTTGCAAAACCAATGTGTGTGCACAGCGTTTCTTTGAAACACATTGGTTTTGCTGGGTATCAAAACCCCAGGAACAAATTAGCATAAATTACCATAAAACTAATGGTTAACTGCATGCAGAAACGGCAGCAAAAATGCTGTAAAAACATCCTGTGGGCACATACCTTAAACTCATCCTGCAAAAAAACAAGTTGTGTGTCTGTATTGATGGAAAAATAAAAAAGTTATGGCTCTAAATGTACCGTTACACGGCACAACGTTGAAATAATGTCGGCAACGATCTCGGGGGCACGCAGTCGTTTTTGGCATCATTTCAACATCGCTGGTGAGATGTCACACGTCAAGATATCGTGAACAACTCACCAACGATGATGTGAGCAGGTATCGTTCGCAAACCCCTGCGAAGTCGTCCGTGACATCGTCATAGCGGTGTCACACAGAACGATGCAGCAGGTTGCTGGAGTTGAGATCGTCAGGTTTTCCAACATGTTGGTAAACCTGTCAACTCCGATCCAACGATTTATCGTAGCAACTTGCCAGAGTCACATGCAACAAGGTCGCAACTATGTCGCTGGTGCGCCTCCAAACCCGTGACGTATCAGCGATGTGCCGTGTAATGGGCCCTTTAGAATAAGGTGAGGGAAAAATGGTATATCGCCCGGGGCTGAAGGGGTTAAAATGTACTGACAGTGCATTAAGATAAATAAAGCTGCACACCTTCAGTATATGCCCAATCCTTTATTCAGCTTAATCTATCTTAATTCACTGGAAGTGACGTACCTTAGTACTAGAAAGTGTGCACTGGAGGGCTGCCTGGATGCCGCGCGGGACACAGGATCCTGCAGGGACTGCGGAGTGGAAATCTATGACCTATGGCACCCGAGCATCGGAGGGTTGTGCTGGCCACACTTAAGAAACGTGAGTTAAAGGGAACCTGTCACCTAGATTTAAGCCCCTACACTATCACTACCTGTCCATACACCTTCCTAGCTGCTCCCTATATGTCCTTCTCTGAGCTAAAGGGGCCCTATAAAACAGCAGAAAAATAACTTGTAACTTACGACAGTCCTTGAGGCTGGGGACTGGAAAGGCAGGCCCAGGCTCCATTCTGCCCTCCTCGATGCTGCAGCGCACTCACCGCTGGGCGGCATTATTCATTATTCATCGCCGCCGCCTCCTCCATTTGGAATTTCCCGCCCTCTGTACACCTAATATGCACCGCCCACTACGTCACATCCGGCGCAGTGCATTATGGCCCCATGATCGGCCCCAGTGCATTATGGGCCTTATGTGATTAGCCCGGCTTCAATAAGTGCATTGCGCATGCGGGAGCCGGGCCGATCACGTCATCAAGCCCATACTGCACTGGGGCAGATCACGCGATCGGCCCCATAATGCACTGTGCCGGATGTGACGTAGCGGGCGGTGCATATTAGGTGTACAGAGGACGGGAGATTTCAAATGGAGGAGGCGTCGGCGATGAATAAAGAATAATGCCGCACAGCAGGTGTGCACTGCAGCATCAAGGAGGGCAGACTGGAGCTTGGGCCCGCCTTTCCAGTCCCCAGCCTCAAGGACTGCTGTAAGTTATATTTCTGCTGTTTTATAGGGCCCCTTTAGCTCAGAGAGGGATACATCGGGAGCAGCTAGGAAGGTGTAGGGACAGGTGTAGTGTATATACATAGTGTAGGGGCTTAAATCCAGGTGACAGGTTCCCTTTATTTATTCCCTAGTATTTTGTTCACATGTGAAAACCCCTGTAAAGGGCTTCTGTCACAAAAGCAAATATGGGATTTAACTGCTATACAAATCATCTCGTAACTTATTTTAGTTGTGTAGTTCCAGTAAATTTCATTGTAATCCATATGCAAATGAGGGCACTTGGATGTGCTCTTGGCTTGGTTTTATCTGGATGCACTTTAACCCCTTCATGACCCAGCCTATTTTGACCCTAAAGACCTTGGCATTTTTGTCAATTCTGATCTTCATGAGGTAATAATTCTGGAACGCTTCAACGGATCCTAGCGATTCTGAGATTGTTTTTTTGTGACATATTGGGCTTCATGTTAATAGTAAATTTAGGTCGATAATTTTTGCGTTTTATTTGAGAAAAAAATCAAAAATTTGGCAAAAATATTGGAAGTTTTGCAGTTTTCAAATTTTTTATTTTTATTCTGCTAAACCAGAGTGCTATGTGCCACAAAATAGTTAATAAATAACATTTCCCACATGTCTATTTACATCAGCACAATTTTGGGAAAAAAAAAATTTTGGGGTGGGAAGTTATAAGGGTTCAAAGTTCATCAGCAATTTCTAATTTTTCCAGCAAAATTTACAAAACCATTTTTTTTTGTGACCACATCACATTTGAAGTCCCTTTGAGGGGTGTACATGACAGAAAACACCCAAAAGTGACACCATTCCAAAAACTGCACCCCTCAGGCTACTCAAAACCACATTCAAGAAGATTATTAACCCTTCAGGTGCTTCACAGGAACTAAAGCAACATGGAAGGAAAAAATGGACATTTTAATTTTTCTAACAAAAATGTTTTTTAGTCTCAATTCTTTCATTTTCACATGGGCAACAGGATAAAAGGGATCCTATAATTTGTTGGGCAATTTCTCCTGAGTACACAGATACCTCATATGTGGTCATAAACCAGTGTTTGGGCGCACAGCAGGGCTCACAAGGGAAGGAGCGCAATTTGACTTTTGGAGCTAATTTTCCATTCAAAAAGTGAAATGGCATTCCTTCCCTTCTGAGCACTGCCGTGCGCCCAAACAGTGGTTTATGACCACATATGAGGTATCTGTGTACCCAGGAGAAATTGGCCAACAAATTTTAGGATGCATTTTATCCTTTTGCCTATGTGAAAATGAAAAAAAGTCAGGCTAAAAGAAAATTTTTGTTAAAAAAAAAAAAAAAAAAAAAAAGTACTTTTTCATTATTACGGATCAATTTGTGAAACATCTGGGGGTTCAAAATGCTCACCACCCATCTAGATAAGTTCCTTGGGGGGGGGGGGGTCTAGTTTCCAAAATGGGGTCACTTGTAGGAGAGCTCTAATGTTTAGGCACACAGGGGCTCTCCAAACGCGACATGGTGTCCGCTAACAATTTGAATGGAAAATTAGCTGAAATTGTTAGCCGACACCATGTTGCGTTTGGAGAGTACCTGTGTGCCTAAACATTAGAGCTCCCCCACAATTAACCCTTGTTTGGAAACTAGACCCCCCAAGGAACTTATCTCGATGCATAGTGAGCACTTTGAACCCCCAGGTGCTTCACAAATTGATCCGTAAAAATGAAAAAGCATTTTTTTGTTTTTTCTTTTCTTTTCATTTTTACAGATTAATTTGTGAAGCACCTGGGGGTTCAAAGTGCTCACCACCCATCTAGGTAAATTCCTTGGGAAGGGGGGGTCTAGTTTCCAAAATGGGGTCACTTGTGGGGGAGCTCCAATGTTTAGGCACACAGAGGCTCTCCATACGCGACATGGTGTCCGTTAACAATTCTAATTGCTAGTGGACACCATGTCGCGTATGGGGAGCCCCTATGTGCGTAAACTTTGGAGCTCCCCCACAAGTGACCCCATTTTGGAAACTAGACCCCCAAGGACCTTATCTGGATGCATAGTGAGGACTTTTGATCCCCAGGTACTTCACAAATTGATCAGTAAGAATTAAAAAAGAAAATTTGTGTGGGAAAAAAAAAAAAAAAAAAGTACTTTTTCCTTATTACAGATCAATTTGTGAAGCACCTGGGGTTCAAAGTGCTCACTGTGCATCTAGATATGTTCCTTGGGGGTTCTAGTTTCCAAAAAGGGGTCACTTGTTGGGAGCTCCAATGTTCAGGCACACAGGGGCTCTCCAAACACTACATGGCGTCCGCAAACAATTTGAGCTAATTTTCCATTCAAATTGTTAGCGGATGTTTGTGTATGGAGAACCCATGTGCCACCAGCACAAGGGCAACTGGTAGAGTTGGGGTACAGCACCAGAAAATTGCGCCTCTAATGAATGCGCTACTTTCTGGGGTGGCTGTGGGTTGCAATTTGCAATGTGGGGGCCCACGTTTGGGTCTCTCCACGCTGAGGATTCCAGCCCCCCAGCTGACAAGTTGTACCTGGCTGGCAACCAAAAATACAGCGAAGCCAATTTTTTTATTTTTTTTTATTTCTAGAACTAATTCTAGAAAAATAAAATGACATGGGGCTCCGCCATGTTTTTGGCCCATCCAGGTACAGCTAGGCAGCTGAGGGCTGGAATCCTCAGCATGGAGAGGCCCAAGCGTTCTGGGCCCCCCATGCTGCGAATTGCGGCCTGCAGCAGCCCCAGAAAATGGCGCATTCACTGAAGCGCCATTTTCTGGTGCTGTACCCAGCTCTTCCGGTTGCCCTGGGGCCGGTGGCAATCTGGGTAATAAAGGGGTTAATGCCAGCTTTTTATTGGCAGCTGGCACTAAGCCCGAGATTCATAATGTCAGGCCAATGTTAGACCTGGCCATTAGGAATCTCTAGTAAATAGTCAAAAAAAAATACACCACACAGAGAAAAATCTTTTTATTTGAAAAAAAAAAAAAAACAAATAAAATTCGGACTCCATCTTTATTATAAAGATCCGACGTAGTCCACAACGAAGGTCCCACGACGCTCGATCGCCACCGACGTAGTCCAAAAAGATTGTCCCATGAGACTGCAGCAAGGGATCAAGTGTCCTCTTCCCACAGTCTCTGGTGTTACACTGATGGTGCACTGTATGGTAATGATCTGTCATTTAGTGCACCATCACTCTGACCCCATAGACTGCAACAAGAGGACACTTGATCCCTTATTGTAGTCTCAGGGGTCAGAGTCGTGGTGCACGGTACGGCAGATCATTGCCATACAGTGCACCATGACTGACTACCATTGTTGTTACAAGACTCCAACCTTTTGAGCAATAAAAAGCACCACTAGTATAAAGACTGCAAGTGTTAGGCTCCAGCGATCCCGGCAGGTCGTTATTGCTGTCGGGATCGCTGGAGCATCGCTCAGTGTGACAGGGACCTAACAATGGAAAAGCCCAGTGGTGCCTTCAGTGTAAGTGTGAGCCCAGACTCTCATGGCTGACTCCTTTTTAACCCCTTCACCTCTGGGCGATTTTCCGTTTTTTTTCTCCCCTTCTTCCAAGAGCTGTCGTTGTTTTTAATTTTTCGGTCAATTTAGACATATAGGGCTAACTTTTTGTGGGACGAGTTGTACTTTTGAATGACATCCTTCATTTTGCCAAATAGTGAAAAATGTAAAAAAAAAAAATTGTGCAGTGAAATTGCAAAAAAAAGTGTGATTACATGTTTGTTTGTTTTTTATTTACCATCTTCACTAACTGATAAAACTGACGGTATGATGCCTCGGGTTGGTACAAGTTAATAGATCCCAAACATGTATACTTTTGCTTTTAAGTGGTGAAAAAAATTCAGAAATTTTTTAAGAAAAAAAATATTGCACTTTTGCACAATTTTCCGTGACCTTTTTCCTGATCTGTGCCTTTCTGATCCCTTATTTTAATAGATCAGGCATTTTGAATGTGGCAATACCAAATTTTTTTTTTCTTTAGTTTTATCTTTAATGGGCCAAAAAGGGGACGATTTGAACTTAATTTTTTTTAAAAAAAAGTATATATATTTTTTTTTAAAGTTTTCCTTATTTCTCACTGCCCCTTAAGGCGCCTCAGCATTGCACATTACGATTGCTTGTGTTATGCAGAGAGATACTTTTGCATCCAACTGCACAGCAGAAATTATCACTTTTTGCTGGTGAGGTCACTCGGGAAAGTGATTTATGACCGCATCCGGGGTCATCATCTGACCTCTAGCTGTCAGGGCAACAGATCGAGGCTGTGTGATTGCATCACGGGGCTGTCAGTGTATGTGGGGAACAGCACGGTCACCACCACAGTGCTTTGGATTGCGCTGTCAGTTATTGACAACTCTATCCAAAGGGTTACCATTGCTGATTGGATCACTGATCCGATGGATGCTGTTAGCTACACGTATCAGCTGATCTGATCAGCTGACGTGTGGGGGATAATGCGAGCTCAGTGCGTGACCTCGCATTAGGGGGAGTGACACGACCAAGGACGTATAGATACGCCTTGGTCGTGAAGAGGTTAACACCTCTCGGTACATATTTTTAAGGGTGTAGAGAGCAGCTGTCACTGACTGGCACAAGACAGATCAGAATCACACTTGCCGCTCTGATCTCTGCTTCCTGCGAGTCTGTGGCTCTACACCCACAAGTGTACCAATTGAGTGGCTTCAGAGAAGAGCTTGTACCCATTTTGACCCTGAGCAAGCCGCTGTCTTCCTAGTGTCATTGTGCAAGTACAGGAACAAAGATTTGAGCTTGGGAGAGCTCATTGTGAGAACACGAGCACTGTCAATTAAAGTGCTAGATATGCATTTCGGAGGTGTAAAGGTACACCGACACTTTGCCCCCACACATCCATTGAAATGTATATTACTGGTATGATTATTACATGGGCTAAGATCCCTATCCAGTATATAAAACATACTCTATTCGACAATCCCCTGCTTTGTTTACAACTGCTGCAGTTAGTCGGTGGCCTTAGTGTACCGTCATACTTGGTGATGCTCCAGCGATCCAGACAATGATCCGACCTGGTAGGGATATCTGGTGCGTCACTATTTGATCGCTGGTGAGATGTCAAACAGTCAGATTTCACCAGCGATGCAGCAATGAAACGACGGTCATTGGGACCCTGTTACTCTCGGACGTAGTGTTGAGATCCTTGGTCGTTGTCCCTGGCAAACACAGCGATGCATGCTGCCCAGCAGGAGTGTGACAACCAAAAAATGGTTCAGAACGGTTTGTAACGATCAGCGATCTCACAACAGGGGCCTGGTCGCTGCTATGTGTCAGACAAAGCGAGATCGCTGCTGAGGTCGTTGTTGCGTCACAAAACTTGTGACTCAGCAGCGATCTCGCTTAGTATGACGGGGACTTTAGACATCATGTGCCCATACCATTGGCTGCACGTCTCCCATCGCTGAGTGGTGATAATATACCGCCTTCCTTGAGAAACCTGCTTTATATGTGCCTATGAGCTAGTTAATTCAGGTTGATGGCCCCGGTGATCTGACTGGTTATTCCCATCTGACACTGTCCATGTTTCACAGAAATGTAAAACCAGTGTACAGTTATTTTTATACTTCCTAAAAATATATACAGTGCTCAGCATAAATAAATGAGCACACCCCAGCAGATTAGTCATGAAGCTTTTAGTTTTGCTTTCCAAATCAACAATTTCTTTGGGATGTCATAGTACAAAATACTCCCACTAATGTGGACCATTGATTGCAAACAAGATTTTTTTTCTTGTTTTGCACACCATAAAAATGTAATTTTCCTAGAAAATTAATTCAAGACCCTGTTGCTAAAATGAGTACTCCCCAATGAAGTCTAATTATTCATTACACAGGAGACCAGCAGGTAATAAAGGATGTTACAGAACAAAGAAAATTCTTTCCCATTTAATTCTGTCTCTAATGGTACCACATGGAAAAGAATTGTTGCAAATCTACTGTAGCAAAAGTGATGCAAAATGCAACTGCGACCATCTAGTTAACACCTAAGGCCCCCTTCATATCATGATTTCTTGGGATCCGTGGCTATCCGTTGTAGAAAAGATAGCCATGGATCTAATTTGGCCCGCATGTATCCCTATGGGCACAGATTGTTGCTTAATAGCCATCCGTGTCTGCAGGGATCTGATTGTGTCCACTGTTTTCACGTCCCCAAAATCAGAAACTGCTTCGATTTTGGGTGCAGCGGACACAATCGGACAGAATCCAATAGCATCGGATCCGAAGCTGTCCAATTCAAATAACATGGGGCTCTATGAAGCTCAGATCCGGGAAACAACCGGATTGTTTCCCGGATCAGATCTTCGTGTACTGCACATGCTCAGTACACTAAAACTGTTCTGTTCAGTGTAATTTCACTTTAGCAGTGTATCTACATACACTATCTATATACACTTCTAAAGTGAAATTAAATAAAGCAATGGTTAAAAATATAATAAATGCTCACCTTTCCGGCGAGTGTCCCGCGATGCACATCGTCCACCTCCCATGGTTGCAAGGACCTTAATCAGCTGACCAGGTGGGGCAACCCGATCAGCTGATCGAGCATTTATTTTTTTATTTTTAAGCATTGCTTTCCCTTTCACAATGTATGTATATACATTGCGAAAGTGAAAGTCTACCCCACTTTCCTGCGCTTTGCAGACTGGAACTCCTCCCAGCTCTTTCTGTGTTCGGATCCCTCAAAATCACGGATCCGGACACAGAAATTGCATCCGGAGTTCAAATCCGGACCTGTCCATTCCTGTTCTTGGGGTCCTACAAAAAACAGGATCCCCACAGACAGGAATAAACGTGATGTGAAGGGGGCCTTAAAAGCAACTTCTGATGAGAAGGGTGGAAGAAAATCAACATGCAAGTTCACTGCAATGTAGCTAAAGATGCAAAAATCCAAACCGATGTAAGTCTCCCGTGACACAGTACGGTGTACACTGTAGGGGAGTGTCATCTATGAAGGAAACCTCTCCTAAAGCCCATGTATAAAAAAGCCTGTCATTTGTCAGGGCCCATGGTAAAGAATAGGAATCTTACTGGGACTTCATACTTTGGAGCAATGAGACCAAAATAAATGTTTTTCAACCGATGGCTAAGGGTGCCTTCACATTAGCGTTTGGCGCCGCAGCGTATGCTGCGTTCCCATACGCATTCAAACGCATGCGCACTGCGTTCCTATGTTTAACATAGGAACGCATGGTGCCTGCGTTTGCTGCGTTCGGGTGCGGATGCGGACGATATCTGCTCCTTCCGGTGTCCAGCATCCGCACCCGGGACGCAGCTTGCAGCATTTTTTTGTGCGTTTGGGGATCTTGGAAGATCAGCAAGCGTCCCCAAGCGTACAAAAAATGCATTGCCGTCAATGGGTCCGCAGTGTTCAGCGCTTGACAGCGCGGGAGAACGCTGCGGACCCATTGAAGAATCTCCTGGTGGCCGCCGGTGATGTCACAGGAGCTCACCGACGGCCACCGGGAGATCAGCTGACCCTCTGCTGTCCTCCTTCTCCCCGCCGCCTGTAATCTCCTAGCGATGTCGGCGGGGAGAACAGCTGATGTGACAGCTGTTTGAATCTTCCCGCGCCGACATCTCCTCACAGTGTCGGCGCGGGAAGATTCAAACAGCTGTCACATCAGCTGTTCTCCCCGCCGACAGTCCCGGAGCTTACCGGCGGCCGGGGGGGCGGAGATCTCCGGCGCTGATCTCGCCCCGCCCCCCGGCCCGCCCCCGGACAGCGCCGATTGGCTGCCGGGCTCCATAGTGATGTGTCCGCAGGCGGACATTATCCGCTGCGGACACATCATTTGGACCCTGCTTCTGACAGCGTTTGTGTCTGCATGCCATCAGCATGCAGACACAAACGCTAATGTGAAGCCAGCCTTAAAACAGATTGGCATCACAAGTGAGGAGTTGAATAATGCACAGTGCCTAAAGTGAAATGTGGTGGCGTGTCCTTATGTGGATCTGCTTGAGTGCTGCTGGTGTCTGGGAACCGACATTTCATTGAGGGTATTATGAATTTATGGATATACTGCTCTTTTTTGAAATAGGAGATGCTGCCATCACTCCGTGCTTTTGGTAGACGTGCACTTTTCCAACATGACATTGATCCAGAACACACACTTGATGCATTGCTGATGAACAGAGTGAAAGTGATTCAGTTTACAATTACATCATCTTATCTAAACCCAAATGAACACCTATGGGGAATTCTACAGAGACAAGCTGAGGATCACTCTCCATCCTGCATCCATAATCGAAGAGGTTGTTTTCGAAGAATGGAAAAAGATAAATGTTAGACTGCTTTCACACTGGCTATTTTCAAATCCGTGTGGTTCCATGAAATTCATGTATAGTCATGGACAGGCATGATCTGTGCAAAAGGATGCCAACAGAGATGTACCTTGCTTCTGAGCATGCTCAATACAGCCAAACAGACCTGTTTCACAGATCCATTGTTTTCACAGATCCATACGGAACTGTCCTCTATAGAGCTCCATGTTAATTTCACATGGACAGATATGGATCCGTGTCTGTCTGTTGGTGTCTGCGATTTTCAAGAAAGCCCAGAAACAGCAGTTTCCGTTTCTGGGTACATGAAACATGTGGACACCAAAGGATTCGTGACAAAACGAAGACACACGGATGGCCCTTAGGACCAATCCGTGCCCATAGGATAACATGGGAGGCCATAATGGATCCGTGGCCATCCGTTTCAAAACAGATGGAAATGGATTTGCAAATTTGCCAGTGTGAAAAGCAGCTTTACAATATGTCTCCCAACTTGTTCATTTCACGCCTGGAAGACTTGGTGCTGTCTGTAAGGGTACGGACACACTGGCGTGAAAAAAATCGCTCCATTTCTCATCCAGGAGCGTTGCACAAGTGTCATCCATTTCTTGGTCCGTGTGACATGCAAGTGTGCGATTTTCTTTTTTTTTTTTTTTCTTTCTTCTGATAACATCTGAGTGGTGTCCATGTGACGTCCGTGTGCAATCCGTTTTTTTTTTCTTTCTCATCAGCTGTTTACTGTATAATCATTTACAGGACCATTTTACAGTGTTTTCAGCTACAGACTGATAATGTATTAGTTAAAAAAACGGATGCATCTCAGATGGTCCATGTGCGGTCTGTATGCTGTCCGTGATTTTGTCAGACCCCATTGACTTGCAATGGCAAGTCTCACGCGTGAATCACATACTGTTGCAGCATGTTGCAACTTTTTTCTCATCCAGTATCTGGATGAGAAAAAAGCTGAAAACACACGTCAATGTGTTCTCAATCATTCTGTAACATTCGTCCAAGTGCAATGCAAGATTTTATTGCATTGCACTCGTCCATTTTTCACTCCAGTGTGTCCCTACCCTAAAATCATACACATCATGCAAAATACCAGATGGTAGTTTTTTGATGTAGGGTGTATTTATTTTTGAATCAACTAATTTGAATAAAACTGAAGGTTTTTAAATGAAAGTTATATTATTAACCTTACTTTCATGTTATGGGTTAAAAAACTGTTCCATGAAACGTTCTTGTCAAAATTTTGGAAATTGTTATTGGATTCAGTGAGATCTTGATTAAAATCTTACTTTTACAAATGGGGTTTTTAGCATAGATTCCACATTGAAATCCATATAAAATCCAATGACTGCACTTCTCCCACACGTTAATGGAGTTTTTGTATCCTAATTTACATTCAGTGGAAAAAATCCAAGCAGATTTTTGCCACCAAATCAGTAGAAATTCTGAAGCTTAAGTAAGTGCTGAGTGGGGGTCCCAGAGGCAGGTTCAGAATGGTGAGAGGCACAGGTGCAGGACCAACACTACGGGGAGGCTCAGGTGCAGGAACGGAGTCCCGGGGAGTGAGAGGTGGCCACAAGCGGTGGGTGCTGACATATTCTCTCTCTGCCCGGCTGCATTCACTGCTGCTAACTGTGCAGCCAGTCGGGAGAGACTTCAACAAAATGGCCGTGGCCATAATGGAGGCCCACGGCCATTGTGGAGTCTCTACCTCTACCGGGTGGCTGCACACTGCTTAGTGAATGCAGCCGGGCAGAGAGAATATGGCGGCGCCCACCGCTCGCTGCCGCTGATCATCCCCCGCAGCTCCGGTAGTGCAGCTGTGCCCCTCAACTGACGGAAGCTGCCTCCGGCACCCTTACTCAGCAGCCGCACCCTTTCCCCGGTAATATATATATTTTTTTTTGCTATTACTTATTTTTTCACATTCACTTTTTAAGACGCACCCCCTTTTAACCCCCCAGTTTGGGGGAGGCAAAAGTGCGTCTTAAAAAGCAAAAAATACGGTATATAATTTTTTTTACGTTTTATGCGGCTTCTGCTTAAAACATTAATATTGGGACAATTTTGTGCTCAGATCCCCAGCACAGTAAACTAAATGCAGCTCTACCCTTGGATTTATACAGAGGATCCAGTAGTACATTTGCACCAAATTAGGTTGACTGCCAAGTCTCTGTGGTTTGTTTTGCTACCTTTTGTATGACTGTTTCCCAGACGTAGCGCTAGCAAAAGAGACACCCATAGCACAGAACTATGCAGAGAATTAGCCGCCATAATAGTTTTAATTTACTGAAGCATGAGAGGGGCATTGTCCAAAAAAATTGTCCTGCATCTTGCTTTCTTTTAACCAGGGCTGTGGAGTAGGAGTCGGAGTTAGTTTTGGTTGGAGTCGGTAGAAATGTACCGACTCCGACTCCAGCTTTAAAAAAATTATTCATATTTCATAATTGAACTTTCATATGAATTTTATAAATGTTACTCAAATATATATGTTCTATCAAACTATGAACAACAGTGATTAGCAGTTCTGCTGGAGATAGAGACATTTCCTACTTCTTGTGTGTCACTGTTCTCCACTGCCCTTCTAATCTTATACTTGGTTAACCTCATGCTGCCCCAACCCCCCTACTTACAATGTATGAAACTGAAAGTGAAAATGTGTTGCAAATTCTTAGTAGTAAAGCTCCTCCTCGTCTAGACTAGATCATACTAGGTATTCATCTCCCAAGCATCTCACACAGCTGCCTGCTACTCAGAAGAGGAAGACTGTAATGGTGGGTTTACACGCCGTGATATCGGGGCGATATCGCTATACAACGGCGCGGGAGCGCGCATTTTTTGAGCACTTTTCCCGATATCGCATCGGCGGTTTACACGCTGCGATATCGGGAAACAACGTCCCTACGATGTGTACGCCCACCAACCCAGTAACGACCATTTAACATGGGAGTTAATGGGTGAGGTGCGAGTACACATCGTAGTTGGATGTTTACACGCAACGATCCGGCTCCAACAGGCATCCGATATCGGGCGGTTGAATAGCACGCTCATTCGACCCCCGATATCGGATTACCATCGTTCCTGCATTGTATTGTACCTTCAAACAGTACAATGCAGGAACGATATCGGCTACAACTCCCGAACCACGTGACTTTTTGTCGGAGTTGGATCGGAGTTGGACGCCGATATCGCGGCGTGTAAACCCACCATAAGAAGTATTGTCCTTTCAACAAACTTTGCATCAGTTAACTGTGAGTACATGAGGAATAATAACAGTATTACTGACCACTATATCAGTTATACGACCTGGCAATAATTTTGAACAATTGTTTTTAGGAAAAACAATTGTCATTTGGATTGTGAATGCAGAATTAAAAACCTGAAAATGTCAAAGAGGCATCACATTAAATCAGCTGTATTTGAACATTTCACCATCACTCAAGATGGAAAACATTGTCAGTGTATGACAAATGATCCAGACGAAAACAGATGCTGTCAAGCCAAGATCAGTGCATATTCAGGCAAAGATAAAAATGCTCCTACCAGAGCCTCTAATCTAAAGAGACATTTACAGCGCTTTCATCCAGAAGTACTGAAAGCAGTGGAAGAGAGAGACTGCATCCAAACCAAGGAATCAGTGCCCAGCTCTTCCAGCCAAACAAAGGAGCAGAGAACTTTGCAGCCATCAATTGCAAGATATTTTGTCAGTGACAAAGTTACTGTGACAATGACAGTAGATAGATACATTTAAAAAACAGATCATAGAGCTTGTTGTAAAGGATAGTGTGCCTATTTCATTATTTTCACGACCAGCTTTTATGTGTCTGAATAGGGAAATGGCCAGCAAGCTTGGTGTTTCTCTGGAGAGAGAGAGTATTAGAAAATTAGTAATCGAAGAAGCTTTTAAACAAAAGGAAGAACTTAAAAAAACTCTCAAGGGACGCTTTCTGTTTCTTAAAATGGATGCCTGCACACGTCACAGAGTGAACTATTTTGCCATCAATGTCCGATTTGTTTGTGACAAAAGTGAAATAGTTACCAAGACATTGGCAGTAAAAGACATCAAAGCTCATCACACCAGTGAGTTTCTCCAGGTCTTGGTGGAAAGGTTCTGCAAGACTATGAACTTAAAGTTCTTTCTGTCGTAACTGACAATGCTTCAAATATGATAAGTACTATTAAGCTAATGAATGAGTGTAATGATGGTGACCAGCAGCTAGAAGAACATTCTGGATCCACAGACATAGAAATGTTTGAAATAGAGGAACACAGTATTGTAACTGAGGAGCAAACTGAAGTTGTTTCAGATGATCAGCAACATGATAGTTTAAAAATGATCTTGTTGAAACTGTGTCAATACGTTCTTTCATTCATCACATGCGCTGTGTTGTGCATACGCTACAGCTGGCTATAAGAGACAGTCTGCAAGAAGGACATGCTGCTGCACTGATTGGAAAGGTGAGAAAATTGGCTACTGTTGCCAGAACCCCTAAAGTTGACTCAATTTTGAAGAGACGTGCTGGAAAAGGGGCAATATTGGTCAAGCCACACGATGGGGCAGTACATACTTAATGATTCAGCGCTTGGTTGAACTGAAAACCTTTCTTGTAGACATGGCTAACCCTCAACTGACGCTAAATGAAAGTCAGTGGAATCAGGTGACCGAGCTGGAAAAATTGCTAGAGCACCCATTTACAGTGACTAAAAAATTACAAGCAGATGACTTATCTCCAGGAATTTTCTTAAAGGAGTGGAAGAACCGGATGTTTCGCCTGTCCCAAAGAGGAGGGTTAATTGCAAGTGGCATTGCTACATCAATGAAACGGAGAGAGGAGCTACTATTACAAAATAACATTCTTTTGGCAGCTGTTTATGTATACCCAATGCATCGGATTCTTCTAGATGATCAACAGCTAAGTAAAGGAAAAGAAGCTCTGTTTGAAATAGCAGTAAGGATGAAAGGGTTGCAGAACAGTCAGGAGGAACAAGAAGAATTTGGTCGTCCTGCCACATCTTCACCCTCATCATCAACTGATGAAGAATTTAATTTCGAAAAGTATTTGGATCACAAGGACCGTGCAAAGCGTTTCCGCATAGAAGAGTCATCCCAATCAAAGAACACAGCCAGTACATTTCAGCAGAATTTTTCATGTGCACTAAAAGAAATTGAGAAATTTGACCGTTCATCAAAAATAACAGTGCAACAAGCGATTCCTCTGTATCTTGACATTGTCAGAGATGTTGCTCGAGTGGTTACTGCTTTGCCACCAACCCAAGTTAGTGTAGAGAGGTTGTTCTCTGCTCTCAAAATAATTAAATCAGATTTGAGGGCATCCATGAAGGAGGATCTGACAGAGGCAATACTTTTTCTGAGGACAAATGTATAGATTTCTTCTTATTAACTGCATAACCGTGTTTATTGCATATTTACTTACAGTTTGGAAACGTTTATAAAAGTTATTTGCTATATTCTAATTGTATTCTAATAAATATAGTTTTTGCTCTAAGTGGTCTGATTACTTATATGATGGTGAGAAACTGAATAAGCACGATGGTAATATTTTACAACAGTAAATTTATTGTTACGAAGTGGCCATTTATGAAGGAGCCTGAGTCGGAACCTGATAAAATCCAGGAGTCGGAGTCGCAACTGTGGCTTACCGACTCCACAGCCCTGCTTTTAACAGCCGAGCATACCTCATCTGTGTAATGGGGATAATTTGCAATATCACTCCTTGGACAAGAATGGTACCATGAAAACCAAGAAGCCTAAAAGAACGGAGTGATCCCAAAGAGTGAGCACAGATACCAAACAAATTTGATTACAACTTTGGGGAGTCAGTGTCCGTTTTGGTGGAGTTGAAGCCAGATTCAGGGAAATTAAGGTGCCAAAGTTGGTGTTGGAGGTTTGGCTTTACCAACTGAACACCTGGGCTGTGGAGTCGGAGTCTATTTTGGTGGAGTTGGATGTAGGGAAGTTGAAGAGTCAGGATTGTTTTACCAGCTCCACAGCCCTGGGAAGGACCGCAAATAAGTATGCATAATGATATGTCACCAAAGTGCTGAGGATTATTGAGAATTTGAAAGTTCTGGTGTCAAGTGACGATTTGTGTGAGCTGAGCAAGAATGGAGGACCAGAGGGCCAGTCTTGAACAATAAGAGGGCACTAATGAATTGGGAAAGTTTTATAGGCGGACTGTCAAGCCTCCTGTGATCTTCCCTACCTCCTTCTAAACAATATGATTTAGATAATTAAGAGTAAGTTATTCCTGTTCTTTAATTTACAGAATTAGGCTGTGAAATTCTACATATGAAAATCTCCAAAAAATACAAATTGTCATTGAATTCCAAATAGTCATCAATAAAATATTTCCTATAAGATTTGTAGTCTAATGTTAGGATTATTTTTTTCTATCAATTTATCTTTGGGCCATGTTATCTTTAGATATTGGTTTAAAGTGATCCTGACCTCATAAACTGACCCCCCCCCCCGCATCTTTATACCTGTCCCTGAACCCCCTCTTATCATTTCTAGCCATCCCTTTTGCAGAAAAAAATCGATTTTATAAAGTAGAGAAAAGTTTATATTCACCTCTTCCTGTGTGAGTTCTCTGTTTCTGACGAAGCCGCAATAGGCGTGCCTATCTGCTGCTCCCTTGTAATTATGCACGCCCCTCTCTGCTTGCTAAGAGTCTGGCCGCGTCATGAAAGGGGCAGGGCTAAAATCGCGTCATACGGAGCCCCGCCCCCTTTCATGACGCGGCCAGGCTCTTAGCAAGCTGAGAGGGGCGTGCATAATTACAAGGGAGCAGCAGACAGGCCTGCCTATTGTGGCTTCCTCAGAAACAGAACTCGCACAGGACAAGGTGAATATAAACTTTTCTCTACTTTACAAAATCGATTTTTTTCTGCAAAAGGGATGGCTAGAAATGATAAGAGGGGGTTCAGGATCAGGTATAAAGATGCGGGG